>CM075775.1:51667151-52867151 GCA_037974665.1 Ehretia macrophylla
ACGCATGCATGCATAAACATGATTAAGGTCTTCTTTGATTTAGCTACATAAGCCAAATAGCCTACCTCGTATTTAATTTTTCCTTTTGTTAAACCCCTTTGAGTCTTATTAACCTTGTTTATTGTGAACCCATGTTATAAGTTTTAAACCCGAAAAACAATGTCTTTACCCAAGCCTTAGGACTAGTGGAGCATTGTTCAACATTATGATATGTATAAGTGTACAAGAAATAAGTGTAGGGGTGTCTGGATTTGTGGTATGGCTATGACTGGTGAAATGAAATATATTTTCATTCTCGATATGTGAGTTCCATTGTTGATATAGTTTTGGTAAAAAATAATAAGAAAAAAAAAGGAAAAAAAATTCAAGAATAAAAAAAAACAATTAAAAAAGAAAAAAAAAGACAAGAAAGAAAGGAAGTGATGAATGAAATTTCTTTTAAACTATCCATGTTCAGATTCTTCCTAAATAATCCAAGGAAGGATTATGTTTATACATGATATATACGAAGGTGGAAGCTATTGAATGGAGCGATTGGTTTTGACATATTTTACATATTCGAGCTTGAGTTGATTTCTTTTTTTTTGCTCCGCTAGTTTCGATGGCTTTTGAGCTACATTCCCAAATATTTTCCACTTTTGTCCTTAAGCCCCGTTACAACCCTTGAAAAGTCCTTATGATTTGTGTTATGAATGTGATCTTAGTGGTGGAGAATGAGAAGATATGCAAACCTATGGTAGATCATTTTCATTGGAATGAATTTGAGCGAAACACATACCCTTCAAACACATGAGAGTCGAGCGTTTATCTCTGTGAGGGTCTACGTATTCCGTTACTCCATCTTCGAGTGAGAATGCTTACTAAGGAATTATAAGTTGGTTAAAAATGTTTGTTCATGATGTGTTATGAGTTTTGAAGAGCTTGGTTGTTCTTTGTTGATGGCACTGCAGCTTTGGTATTCTTAAAAATTTGAGTTTTGCCCAAAGACGAGCAAAAGTTAAGTATGGGGGAATTTGATAAGAATGCAAAACGTCATATTTCTCTCCATTAATGTTTAATATTTCACACCTATTTGATGCCTAAATACACTCATTATTTTTATATTTTGATTTAGGATGCAAATAGAGGCGTTAAGTGCAAAACAAAGTTAAATCACGCAATTCTGGACAACTCCGACACTGTTACATTTTTTGGGCATAACTCTCTCATACGAACTCCGATTGAGGCAATTCAAGATGTTCTGGAAAGCCAAGAAGAAGATCTACAACTTTCATGTTTTAAGTTTTAAGAAATAAAGGCTGAATCAAAGCCTAAATTGGATGTGAAATTTCTGCACCTATGCTATTTAATGTTCTGGAATGTTCTTTATCTAGAAGCTTCTAGTTGATAGTGGAGGATGTGGTGCACGAAAATTCTAACTATTTTAGCTATGTATTAGGACTTTTTCTAGTTGTTTTAGGTTTTCCTAGTTATATTAGGAGTTTACTTCACCTTTAATATTTTCTTATTCTATTTAGATTAGGATTCCATTATCTTAGGGATTTGGTAGGCTTCACAAACTATAAATAAGGAAAGAAATCATAAGATTTGGACCACCTCTTTTTCTCTCCCCTTTTCTCCTTCGAAATTTCTTTATGGCTCTGCGTGGCTAAAACTTTTATTTTTGGTCGAAGGGAATTGAAGCATTGGAATCAAGAAAACTGTGAGATCTAATTAGTTTTTACTGTTCAATTTATGCTTTAAGTATTGAATGTTCTTCTGTTTTATTTATATGATTCTTTCGTTTAATTGCTAGGGTGACCAACTAGTTTATTATTCGTTATAATCTACTGCTAAGTTAGATATCAAATCCGTAATTGTTTGATCCCTCTAATTTGTGAAGCAACTAAGGTTTAATAATTTGCTGCGTCAGAGATTATTAGATTTTAGGAAGAACGTTCAACTAAATTAAATGCAACCGCGTGTGCTTGTGTTGTTTAGCTTCATCGATCCCTCTAATTCTTAAGGCTGCTACTAACCTTTAGCACGTGTCTGAGGTTGTTTAGTGGTTAGGATTAATTAGGTCGCGTGTATTCTAATTAACTACGACTAAGGAGAGATAGGAAAATAATTCCAACGATGAATATTTAAAGTTTGAATTGGTATATACTTGTATTAATGATCAGTTACAAGATTCTAATGGTGGATGTTGACTTAGACCAAGGTTCGTCTTCTTAATTAAATTCAATATTTTTAAATTCAGTAATTTTTCTTAAGTTTTCTTTATATACTCAAACCCCCCAACCTCGTTTACGTAACATAAAATTAGGCTAGGTACTCTCTGTAGAAACGATCTTTACTCACACTACTACATATATTTTTTCGGAGTATAGGTTTTATTTTTGGTTGCCTGCGACAGTATACCAAATACAAAAATTTATCAACAAATAGACAAGGAATAAAAAAAGAATGAAAAACTATCACTGGACGATAGAACTACATATCATGCAACAAAATGAAGCAAGAAGAGTTGCGAAGATCCGTGTCCAAATCAAGACTACAAGATCTCTTTCAGTGTTGAGTCATTGAGATCCTTTAGGCTCCAATGCATCATCTTGTAGCATCCATGGAGTAACGATAAGAAGGTGAGGTTGCTTATAATGCTGGAATCTAGAGGGTGTATATGAAATTGAGGGATGAAATTTGACTTGTTGGAAATGGGATAATAAGTAGGAATCAGAAAAGAAAAGAAAGAGAAAGATAAGAAAAAAAAAAAAAAAAAGAAGAAGAAATGAAGAAATGAAAGGATAGAAAAGTTTCAAGCATGGAAGAAGCATAAGAGGTAGAGATAAAAAAAAAAGAGACGGGATGAAGACAGGAAAAGAAGAGAAGGGAAGGGGAAAAAAGGAAGGGAAAATGTCACATTTACTCGTTATTGTTTTAAAAAAGTTTTAATTTGGTATTTATTGTTTAAATTTTTAATTTTATCTTTATTATTTTTTTAAAAGTTTTAATTTTATCTTTATTATTTTTAAAAAATTTCAATTTCGTCCTATTATTTTTCTAAAGTTTTAAATTCGTCCCTATTGTTCAAAATTAGTCAATTTAATCTCTATTGTTTTCTAAAAAAATTCAAATTTGTTCTTATTATTTCTCAAAAAAATTTAATTTAGTCATTGAATAATAGGAACGAATTTGAAACTTTAAAAAAATAATAAGGACGTAATTGAAATTTTTAGAAAAATAATAGAATGAAATTGAAATTTTTCGATGGGACAAGTGTATATTCTAACACTCACCCTCTCGTGTGACCTAATTTGAGAGGGGTTATACGTAAAAGATTAAACACATGTGGACATAATTTTGAAATGGATCACACATGGAAGATTAAACACACATGGTAGATTAACACATGTGAAAGATTGAACACAAATCTTCAGAGGTAAAATAGACACACAGTAAAATATAAGCATAAGGTTTATATATTTTGCAACCACGCGCTCATTCACATTATTTTTTGACAAATTTTACTCTAAGGACTAACGACTGTCATCAAAATGAAAGATGAAAAACTATTTTGTCTAAAATAAAAGATAAGGGACTAAAATATCGAAAAATATAAAGATTTAAGACCATTTCGATAAATTATCCTTTTAAGAATGTCTTACATTTTGTTTTTCTATTTTTGGTCTTCAATTTCGATATTTCTTGGAAAGTGTAATTATGGGTCTGTTAATCTTGACCTTACCTTATCCTTTGATCTATCCCTCTCTTGATTTCTAATTCTAACCAACTCATTGCAGATTGACAAACGACAGTTTCATTGTGATGATTGTGGAATCTACAGGTTAGTAAGCAATGTCTCTGCTTTCTCGATCTTGCTCGTTAGAATTTTATAAGTAATAGTTTAATAACCCAGTCTTTATAAGAATGGGGCAGAAAAAGCTTCCATCTTTACAGGATAAAAGAGACTTTGACTCTTGAGCAAGGTATCAGGTTCAAGCTTTGCGGGATGAAAAAATTCAGAGGAACTCGTTTAAACAGGGAGATTAGCACTAACTGGAGAATTGAGCATATTGTGATGTAATTTATGTTTAGTTCCTATTTCACTTTGGTTTGTTTTTGGGTAGGATTTTGTACATGACTTGAGATAAGTTAATGAATACACTTTGCTTATTTAGCCAAAAAAAAAAAAAAAAGACTTTGACTCACATTCTTATAGATTATACGAGTTACTAGATTAAAATAGTACCACAAGGTCCAACGATCAAATTTGACAAAACACATGGAGGTCATTTGTAGTTTACATGTATTTTCGTCTTTGTTAAGTTGGTGGTGTTCTATTACAAAAAATGGTCTTTTTACAAGTATTGAGATAGGAATACCACTGGCATCATAAAGTTTCATTATGACGGTGAATGTAGCTTAGAGAAAAAATGATGTAATAAATATGTTATTGTTGGGTCTAGGAGTAAATCACTGAACGTATTATTACAATACATAATAATACTACATTATTAATTACGTGATATAGCATTTCAGAATGAAAGAAAAATAAACAGTAATCAACTAAACTTTTGATACTAATATATAAATATATAGGAGAGAATGGACTAGTAACGTAAAAACTTGAACCAAAGATACTGGATAAAAGAAATAAAAGATATAATTGGGAATAATAAAGGAACCAAACAGTAATGAGACTATAAAAAATAGAGTTGCAAACCTATTGAAATCGAGGCTCGAGTTTGGCTCGATATCTTTAAAAATTTTACGCTCCATATTAGTGCTAACGTTTCTTACGCGTAAACCTTATAGGATATAACAATTGAATTTCTTGTGATAATAACATTTTAAATCACGAAAACTTGCGAACTAAAATAGACCAAAACTCTCTTTGTAACTTAAAAAGATATACTGTAACTAAAGTGCTGAAGTTAGAAATGCTCTTGTTCCTGTGTAATGATTCCACATCGGAATCTCACTCTCACAAGGAGTGCTTCTTAAGTACAAGGGGTTCTCCCACCTAACAGACTAGTATTTTGAGACGGGCTCTTCTTTTGGGCTTAAGTTGTTACATTCTTGGGCTTATTTTGTTACATTGGTGCTTTCATTGAGAGATAAATATGGCGGACGGAACAACACTCGATCCTATGGAGGAGATGGTGAAGAAGTTCGAGCAAACTGCAGCCGAGCATTCTCAACGGCTCGATGACCATCAACAAACTCTTGGCACCTTAATTCTATGCTCACGACTCTTGACCCCAAATTTGACCTATATATTGCGCTCTTAACTGAAAAATTTGGGGCTCTGCCACCTCCAGCGGTGGAGCAGACCGAAGTTCTATCCAATAGTGTAGATGATGAGGATGCAAATTGTGGTAATACCCAGTTGGTATCTCTTGAAGAACTCATGGAAGATGGTTTATTGACCAAAGAGGAGCTTCCGAGAGCAATTGATGCTGAATGTGTTGATTTCTGAAGGGCTGCCTCACCACTCTTCTTAATCACACAACACAGAGAGAGGGAGCTGAAGGTCAATGTTTGGTTTGGTTCTCGCATGACCACCCCTGCTCAGGATCTAATTGATGTGTTTTCATCAAATTTATACGGGGCGTATTCTTTGGTTGATATGTATGGCAAGATTGGTGAAATGGAGTTTGCGAGGAAGGTGTTTGAGGAAATGACATAGGGAAGTTCGGTGTCGTGGTCTGCACGTTATGGTGGGTATGTCAAGTGTGAATATTTTGTTGTTGCGAACGAGTTGTTTGATGAGTTAGTAAATCTTCTATGGTGGATTCCGTGGAGTGTATATTGGAATGAGAAGGTTATTGAGATGACTAGCATTTGGTTGGAGGAGAAATCAGTGCAAAAGTTGAGGTTGTCAAAGGCACTAACCATTCATGAGGAAACCCCTGTATCTAAAGAAGATGAGGGTGACTTGGCCGGAGAAACATTCATGGATTATCGGCCTCCCAAGTTATCTATTGGTCATCCCCATCCAGACCCTATGGTGGAGACATCTTCCTTATCTGCAGTTCAACCACCTGAACCTACTTATGATCTTGCGATCAAAGATGAGTTGGAAAATTCAAAAGCTTTATCGTGCTTGCAAATTGAGACTTTGGTTTATGCCTGTTAGAGACATCTTCAGCACATTCCAAATAGTGCTAGGATAGGTTTTTTTATTAGAGATAGTGCTGGGTAAAGGAAGACCGATTGCAGGATTAATATGGGAGAACTGGCATCATAGAAGAAGGAAAGCATTGTGGATTTCTGTTGGTTCAGACTTAAAATTTGATGCAATAAGAGACTTGGCTGATATGGGTGCAAAGGGTATTGAAGTACATCCCCTGAACAAGCTTCCGTATTCAAAACTCGACTCTAAGTCAGTTGGCATAAGGGATGGAGTTATTTTCTTAACATACAGTAGCCTAATAGTATCTTCTGAGAAATGTCGTCCTCGTTTGCCGCAGCTTGTGCAGTGGTGTGGGTCAGAATTTGATGGCCTTGTTATATTTTATGAGTGTCACAAAGCCAAAAATTTAGTCCCTGAAGCTGTAGGACAACCTACTCGGACCGGCGAAGCCGTCCTTGAAATTCAGGCTCGACTTCCTCAAGCTCGTGTTGTCTATTGCTCAGCAAGTAGTGCTTCAGAACCACGGAATATGGGATATATGGTTCGACTTGGCCTTTGGGGAGTTGGAACATCTATTCTTAATTTTCGTGATTTTTTAGGTGCTATGGATAAAAGGGGTATTGGAGCACTTGAACTTGTTGCCATGGTCATGAAAGCGAGGGGAATGTATGTTTATCATACACCGAGCTATAAAGGTGCGGAGTTTGAAGTTGTTAAAGTACTATTAGAGGCCGAAATGATGGATATGTATAACAAAGCAGTAGAATTCTGGGCAAGATTGAGACTGGAACTGCTAAATGCAAATGCAATTCTTTCCAATGAGAAACCAAGCTCAAGTCAGCTTTGGAGATTATACTTGGCGAATCATCAACATTTCTTTAGACACTTGTGTATGTTGGCAAAAGTACCTGCAATATTAGTAAGACTCTCCAAGCAAGCATTGGTGGAAAACAAGTATGTAGTGATCGGACTACAGAGTACTGGAGAGGCTCGGACCGAGGAAGCTGTGTCAAAATTTGGACTTGAGCTTGAAGACTTTATCTCTGGACCTCGTGAATTATTGCTCAAGAAAATTCTCAAGAAATATTCAAGAACATAGATTATTGCTTATGTTTCCCAAGTGCACAGGGTTTACTTCCCGAGGATTTGGTTGATCATGAAACTTTGTCACTTGATCAGGTTGAGAGTAATATTGTTAGATGCCCAAATCCTGAGTATGCTGAAAAGATGATTGAGGCCATTGATGCTATCCAAACAAAAGGCGATTTGGTTGGTGGTTCAACTAGGATTCCTAAAGTCTAGTAGTTGTTGCAAGACTTTTTCAGTGGGACGGAGCTCTACAAGAGCATAAACCCGGATGAGGCAGTTGCATATGGTGCTGCTGTTCAAGTTGCAATTTTGAGTGGTGAGGGGAACAAGAAGGTTCAGGACTTACTATTGTTGGATGGGTACTGTGCGGAAGGGAAGTTTAAGGATGCTTTTGAGCATGAATTTGTTGACTCGTATTCGGGACTAAACCTTGAGGACAAGGTTCTCTCTAAAGGAGAAGGTAATGTTATGATCTCGATAGTGGTGGGTTGCTCTACTAATGATAATGGCCCAACCCAAGCTACGTACGGTTGATCATCTTACCCCAGCTGTGAGAAAGAGCATACACGTGTCATGTTAGTTAGAATCTGTTAAGCATTAAGCATGTGATATGAAGAGCACTATATATCCTTGTGGATAGTATCAAAGAGAAGCTAAGCAAAAGCATCAACTTATTCTGTTTTGTTCTTCTTCTTAATTTCTCTGCAATTTCTCTTTCTTTTTGTGTCTTTCAATTCTGCTTCAGAATCTTAGTTCGTTACATTGGTGCTTTCGTTGAGAGTGACCTCTATAGTGGGGAGACTATAGGCTAGATTAAGGTGTGATAAGTGTCACACTGAATACTGATAGGTGGGTGCAGCCGCTAGAAAAAAAAAAAAGGAAAGGGCTACTGTCGGGTTAGTGTCGATAGACTAGCCCGACGTGGGCGTCGAGTCTTTTAGGATGGGCTCTTCCTTTGGGCTTAAGTTGTTACATTCTTGGAAAAACCCTTTGTACTTAAGAAGCTCTCCTTATAAGAGTGAGATTTCGATATGGGATCATTACATTCCACCCCCCTTAAATTAAGAGTCTACGCCCACGTCGGGTTAACCTATCGACACTGACCCGACAGTAGCTCTTTCCTTTTTTTTTGGCAGATGCACCCACCTATCAGTATTCAGTGTGACACTTACAACACCTTAATATAGCCTATAGTCTCCCCGCCATAGAGGTCACTCTCAATGAAAGCACCAATGTAACAAAATAAGTCTAAGAATGTAACAACTTAAGCCCAAAGGAAGACCCCATCCCAAAAGACTAGTCTGTTAGGTAGGAGAACCCTTATACTTAAGAAATACTCCTTGTAAGAGTGAGATTTCGATATGAAATTATTACACCCTGTCAGTGCCAAGTCTAGAGCTAAAGCTACATATATATAGGAAAAGCCTAAGACAAAACGTCTCAACATCTTTAAAAGGCCATTGCCATGCAAAAGACAAAAAACCGCCTGAACTAAATTGCCATAATCGTGCAGGAGTTATTAGAATAATAGCCGTGACATCAATTACTTGACCAAAAAAAAACAAAGACATCAATTGGATTACCAACGTGCACAAAAGCTCAACAACACGCACCAACTCAACGGCTGGGAGAAAATGCTAATAATGACCCCATAAATCGGGTCATTACTCCGTTTGTTTGTCGTAAAATATTTTTTAAAAAAAATATTTTTTTAATTTTTTGATATTTGGTAACGCTTAAAAATTAATTAATTAAAAAATATTTTTCAGTAAAAAATTGAAATATATATTTTAGTAAAAAATGGTAGCTACTTTTGCTCAATTTTTCGATGTTTAGTAACACCAGAAAATTGATCAACTGAAAAATATTTTTCAATCAAATATTACGCCTAATACAAAATTTGAAAAAATATTTTCATGTCGTTTGGGAGAAGAAAATATTATTTGGAACTCACTCACCCCTACCCCCTACCCCCCATCCCTCACCCCTCATCATATGTGATCCATTTCAAAATTAGGTCCACATGTGTTCAATTTTTCACGTGTGACCCCTCTCAAGTTAGGTTACACGTAAAAGGGAGTGTTAGAATATACACTTGTCTCACATCGAAAAATCAGAAATTCTAAGACTACCTTATAAGATTCTGGGAGTGTTAGAATATATATTTGTCTCACGTTGAAAATTATAAACTCTAAAATTACTTTATAAGATCTTAGGTTACTCCGATTGGAACCAATTGATTTTAAGATGTAATCTCGGGATTTTTAACAAGCCTGTGTTTTGCAATTACCTGTTACTATGAATAGGAGCTTAATGGATTAAAAAAAAAAAGAAGAAAGAAAGAAAAGTACAATGACATATTGAATAATTTGATCATTTTTCGATCTGATAGGATTTGTTAGAGCATCTCTTTAATTTAATACTATTAGGGGTTGTTTGGTTCCCGAAATTTTACAGGATTCTCAAGAATGTAAAGTATGTAATATGATATTTCTATATTTGATTCGCAGAATAAAAAGATATTCCTAAACATATCACATTCCTAGAAATACAATATTCTTATGATTTGCTCAATATTTACTTTCATGGGGTAGGACTTTCCTCTGAATTCTAGTCTCAATAAGTATATCACATTCTCAAGTTGTGGAAATATTTTAGAGAAAATAAAAAACACAAATATCAATCTAAAAAATACAAAACATAAAAAAAATAAAATAGTATAATTAAAAAAATAAAATTAAAATTAAAAAGATAAAGAAAAAAATAAAAAAAAATAAAAATAGAAAAAAATAGAAAAATAGAAAAATAAAATAATTAAAAAAAGAAAAAAAATAGAAAAATAAAAAATAAATAGAATATAATTTACTAAATTATTAAGTCAAATTAATTTACTATAATTTAAATTTATAGTTAAAATAATTTTTTTATTATATTTTTTAAATTTAAATTTAAATATAAAACAAAAAATAAATAAAATAATTTTTATATATAACTTCAAAATAAAAATAAAATAAAATATACAAAATAGAATAAAATATTTTGAAAAATAAAAATACAAAATACAAAATAAATAGTTACTAAATTGTTAAGTTAAATTAAAATTTTATAATTTAAATTTTATATATAAAATAATTTCTTAGAAAATTTTAAATGTCTAAAAATTAAATTAAAAATAAATAAAATAAATTCTCATTTAAAAAAAAAGAAATTTAAATTTTTAATTTTTGAAATTTAAAGTTAAAATTTACAAATTTAAATAAATTTATTTTACTTGTATAAATACATTAGACATTTTCTTGCTTGCATATTGACAAAAGTATTCAAAGTGTATCATGACTTGTATACTTTTTATAAATGTTTTTTTTTTTAGTACGAGGCATTGTTGAAAAATTGTTCAAGACTCCTAGAAATATTGAGTCTAATCCAAAATAACAATATAACATTTTTATAAATTTGACAAAATAATTTAAGAAATATTTGTAACGTACAAAATAATTTTAATCACATTTTCGAGAATAACATTCTTAAAAATGTCATTATCAGCAATGTTATTAAAGAGAATGAAAAAGTATTCCGTGAATCAATCGAGAGGTTACACCATTAGTTGGCGATGTTCTTTAGTTAGTTAATGTCCCACCATCGTTAAGGATTCCTATAAAAGCATAGAGTAGAAGGATGGGAAATTTTTTTTGTCTTATTTGTCATATATTATATAAACGAATATTTTTGACACAAATATCCTCTCTTAGTTGAAAAATGTGACTTAAACATCTATTTATTAAAAAATGTGAGAGAGACTCATTCTCTTAGGGATCCGTCCATTTCTTCACATGAGATAAGGTTATTCCGGTCAATTTGTAATTCATCATCTTCCCTTTCATCATTTATCCTTTTTGGAAAAATATCACATTTAGTCTCTATTATTTGAAAAAAAAAATTGATTTGGCCTTATTATTTAAAATTTCTTAATTTCGTCCCTAATGTTTCCTCAAAAGTTTCAATTTGGTCTCTATTTTTTAATTTTTTTTAATTTCATCCCTATTATTTTTTTAAAAGTTTTAATTTCGTCCCTATTGTTTCTCAAAAGTTTTAATTTCATCCCTATTATTTTTTTTAAAAGTTTCAATTACGTTTTTATTATTTTCTTAAAGTTTTAATTTTGTCTATATTATTTAAGGACTAAATTGAAATTTTTTGAGAAATAATATGAACAAATTTGAATTTTTTTAGAAAATAATATAGACTAAATTGACTAAATTTAAACAATATGGACGAATTTGAAACTTTAAAAAAATAATAAGACAAAATTGAAATTTTTTAGAAATAATAAAGATAAAATTGAAATTTTTTAGAAATAATAGGGATGAAAATAAAAAAATTTAAACAATAAATACCAAATTAAAACATTTTCGAAACAATAGGGATTAAATGTGACATTTTCCCTTCCTTCATCCAGTCTCTTTTTTTCATCTCTACCTCTTATGCTTCTTCCATGCCTGAATCTTTCCTATCCTTTCATTTCTTCATTTCTTCTTCTCTTTTTTTTTTTTTCTTTTCTTTTCTGATTCCTGCTTATTATCCCATTTCCGACAAGTCAAATTTCATCCCTCAATTTCATATACACCCTCTAGATTCCAGCATTATAAGCAACCTCACCTTCTTATCGTTACTCCATGGATGCTACAAGATGATGCATTAGAGCCTAAAGGATCTCAATGACTCAACACTGAAAGAGATGTTGTTGTCTTGATTCGGACACGGATCTTCGCAACTCTTCTTGCTTCCCTTTGTTGCATGATATGTAGTTCTATCGTCCAGTGATAGTTTTTCATTCTTTTTTTATTCCTTGTCTATTTGTTGATAAATTTTTGTATTATACAATGGTTGTGGAGTTTGACTGCTATTAGATGGTAGCAGTCAGGACATTATTTGTCTTGCAATGGTTTGAGCTACAGATCTTGGCATTACCATTTGTGCGAATGGCTTTTGGTTTTTGAAGATTTTTTTTTTTTCTTTCTTTCTTTTGGCTAAGCAAAAAGTTTATCTTTTTTTTTTTTTTGGATAGATATGAAGAATTTGATATTACTGTCATTATCTTTAATAAGAACAAAAAGCAAAAAAATAATAAACAACATGCATATATATATAAGCTTACAGTGGAAAGTATATGTATATATACATATAAAAGCATACAGTGGAAAGGGAAAGGGCAAGGAAAAAGGCCAAGGACATTAAAGACATTTCATAATCTTTAACCAAAAATTTAACAATTTCCTAAAAAGAAGGGGTCTCTCACACTTTTTAATAAGTAGGGGTCTAGGTCACATTTTTCAACTAAGAAAAGGGGTTCATGTCAAAATTACCCTTAGGTAATAATTGGTACACTGAAATGGATTTAGGCAGGAATAGAATGAGCCAAGGAATGGAATGAAATTAGGAATAGAATGAATTTGAGAATGAGAATGACATATTTGGTATGCTCTAGAAACTAAGAGTAGTAATGTGAATGACTTGTATAATATGACAAAATTGTCCTCTTATTATTATAGTATTAAAAATAAGAATAAATATAAACATAACCGTAAACAATATAAACATAAATAATAATAATAACAAAATAAAAATAATAAATAATAATAATAACAACAACAACAACAATAAATATAAATATAAATATAAATAATTATTATTATTAATAACAAAACAAAAATAATAATAACAATAATAATAACAACAACAATTATTATTTTTATTTTCGCTTTTATTTTTATCATTATTATTTTACTTTATTATTATTATTTTAATCACTCTTATTATTTTTTTTATTATTATTATTTTATCTATTTATTTATTTATTTATTTATTATTATTTAATCACTATTATTATTTTTATTTTTGTTTTTATAATTATTTTATTTTATTTTTATTTTTATTTTCATTATAATTTTCATAATAATAATAATAATAATTATTATTATTATATTTTTTAATTAAATCATGATTCTAAATTTAAAGACAATACTTTTCTTTTTGTAATTTATATAAAATAAATTTACATAAATAAGTGCTTTTGATTTTGATTACTGAATTGTCACGTAATACCCCTCTAACCCCAAGGCCTGGCTCCGCCACTCAGGTCATAATATAGTCTGGAATTGAAGTGTACTTTGTTCAGGTTCAGTCTTAAATAGATGAAAAGCTAAAGATGACAACCGGTCAGTTATCTGCAAAAATTAAAAAAATCAAAACCAAAACCAATTAGCTACACCTACAATCGAAACCGGTCAGTTTTCAAAATAGCAAACCAAAACCGAAACCGCTAAATATTAAAAAATCTGCGAATACCCGAAACCGATAATTTTTTTACAAATAATTTAAATAGCAAATTAACCAAAAAATACAAAAAACAATTCTAAAATTATTAAAAATACAATTATTAAAGGCCAACAGATAAAGATTATCAAAAACAAGTATGATTTCTATAATGCTATAATATAAATTCAAAAAATTATCTTACTACAAAACAGAAAAATCAACAATAATAATAAAATATAAAAGAAGATCCGAACGCATTCGACATCAAATGATTGGCGATGGTAGTTTCATAGCACGACTGAACTGATAAGAAACCTTAGCCACAGCGGAACTAAAAGAGAAAGAGAAAGAGGAAGAAGAAGAGAGGCAACTCCGGAGGTTGCCATTGATTTTGTGCAGTAAGTTTGGCTTGTTGTTAGTGCTTATGGTGTAATTTCATGCGAAGTGGCTGTTTCACTGTGGCGGAATTAGAGATTCGAAGCCTGGGTGTGGATTTGGGGTTTGCTGGAATTAGGGATTCGAAGGAGGAGGAGGACATGGAGGTAGATTTGCGAAGTGAGATGTGACTTTTGTTTTTGGGAAAACATAGTGGTACGGTGCAGGTTTAGGTAGAAGGTTGACAGGGATTAACTTTTTATCTGATGGTGGAGAATGAAAGAGTAAAAGTAAGAAAAAAAAAGTGAAGTAGTAAGAATAAATATTATATTATTTAGTATATATATAAATGAATATTTATAAATATACACATAATATATTATAAATATTTGTAAATATACATATATATATATATATATATATATATATAAATTAATAATCGAACTTCGGGTTTCGATTTTTTTTAACATCAAATATCAAAATTTATCGGTTTATCTATCAATTATCACTTATAAAATTTAAAACTTAACGAATTCCCTATCGATTTTTGTTATCGGGTTTTTATCGAACGGATACACATCAGTTTTGAATAGAACGGATACCCGTTGTCATCCCTATAGAAAGCTTGTCTCCATAATAAAATAAAAATATATATATAGGAAAAATAAAAGCTTTATGATTTTTGGTAGATTGATAACACAATGGAAGTTCGGATTTTTGACAAATCTACGGGGCAATGGTAAGTTTTTGGGTATGGATACATAGTTGCTGCAATTGTCACTATAAATTTAATCTAATAGCTACTTTATATTCATAAGTCATTTTAGTTTTTTTGACTACTTTTCATAATACCATGTTATGAATTCACATTCTTCTAGTCAGAATCATGTTATGAATTTAAAATTATCATTTTACCATTCATTTCAATTGACCATCGATTGAAATTTTAATTATATTAAATTTTAAAATATATTTTTTTTCAATTTGTTTTAGAAATGTACCCATAATTAAAAAACTTGCTACCAACATTCTAGGTATGTTATTTAATAATTTAATTTACGACATTTTTTTAATGTACATTGAGCTTAGCCCGTGAAAGTTCAACTAGTATTAAAATGCTTAAGAAACGAAGGACTCCTTTTCCCAATATACTAGTGATAAGTTCTGAAGCAATTTATTATAAATAGGTCAGTGATACTCGATAGTTGTGGGTGTGCACGGCCGAGAGCAAGACGCTACGAGGAGCAGTTTAACATGGAGCGCGCTGAGATATCAGGGTAAAGTTCAATACTATACATATATTTTTTTTTCTTTTATTCAATTGAGGCATAAGTTATTTTTTCTTGATCTCGAGACCTCTCGTTGTCTCGCATCTAAAGCTAGAAATATATGATAGATTCCCCACCTTTTACTGTCGAAAGAGGCCGAACGCCCTAAGTTCTGGGGTGGGTTTTTAATTTAGTGTCATATTTGTCATGGTTCATCCTTTTTGTGAGAAAGTAAGACGAAAACATAAAAAATGTGTACTTTTGCCTAATGCTAGAATTGTTCGAGCATGATAACAGTACCTGATGAAAGGGAAAGGCTCTCTTTTCTTCCCCTTACAAGGAGGCTGACGCCAAAAATTTAATAATTCACAAATCTAGAGGGTGTTTCACCTGTTTGTCCGAGATATATTATATATGTTTTGCTGCATGAAATACTTTATTTGAAACATGTCCGACAGAAGGGTCTAATCTATTATTTATCAGAGGCTTGTGCATTGAGTACGGCCATCATACTGAAGTTTTTATTGTCTTCTATAAGCATTTGGTCCTTAATTTATCATGTAATGGAGCTCAAACCTCCTATTTTCACCTCTTGCTTGAAGAATCTGGACGATATCTTGCTGTTGTTTGCATTGAGATTTGGATCCTTTCATATTTTTATAATGTTATGAAACAAATCTAATATTGGTAAAGTAGTTATGGTTAAATACATTGTCGAATCTCCCTTCAAATTCATTGACATAGTGTTATTATACTTTTGCCGAAACAATTGTCTGTAGTTTAAAGAAAGGTGAGAACAATGATCGTATCGACGGATATGTGATCATATTCCAGCTTTTGCTTTTCATTGTGCTCATGTATCGGACCTTATAGTAATGCTCTCATCTGCGATGACTGTTTTTTTCTTTAGTATGAAGCCTGACATAGGCATGGATTAGTTCATATCCTTTTTTCTTTCTGTAAATCCTTCTCTGTTGAGTTACAGATCATATGCATCGCAAGCTCGAGGTCGTTTTCCATTGGGGTTCTTTTTGCAGCCATGTGTGTCGCTATGAAAATCCATCGAGGTATGGGTTAACAACCACGCCATGTCCTCAATTCATTTCGACCTCTGACCAAGGAAATGACCTCAAGGACGGGAAGTGGGGTTCCGGCCTGGATGCATCTTTAAGCTTTCTTGAGTGGACTGTCCATATCGTGGGTTCTTCCAATGGTTTCCTACTCTGCACCACCAATTTAAGAGAAAACATGAATTATATTATATGCAATCCTGTGACAAGGGAGTACCTAGTCCTCCCACAACCCCACAGGGTTTACAATTATGTATCAGTGGCATTTATGTGCAAAGGAGATGGAATTTCACTGGGCGAGGTTCGTTATAAGGTAGTCAGAGCTGGGGTGGCGAATCCTAGGGAGTTTATGAGAATTCTTGAGATTGAAACCTTTTCTTCTGAGACAGGTGAATGGAAAGAGTCCTCAGTTATTTCTCCCTCGCCATTTGCTTTGGTTGTCGCCAACACACAGATTCTCGTGTTGGATGATGTCATATACTGGCAAGATCCGCAAATGGCTATACTGGCTTATGATACTACAAATGAGTGTGTACAAGTAATAAACTTGCCTCTGCAAACTTATAGGCAGGGGTCTTATTCAATAAGCCAATCTGAAGGGAAAATTTTCTTTGCTAGAAGTGATTCATGTTGCACGGAGATATGGGTTCTGGAAGACCATAGAGGCGATTGGAGGATGAAACATAGAGTGAGTTTGATGACAATGATCCAGCAAAATCCGGGTTCTGATCGTATACTGGTGCCGGGAAGTATCTGCGTCAGTGTAAGACATATGCATCCATGGAATTCGCAGCAGATTTTGTTAGAGCTGTCAGGCAAGCCATTTTGGTATGATTTTGAAAGCAGAAAATTGATAAAAATTCGCATTTGTCACCGGAGAATGTCGTCCGATTATTTCCTGTACGAGTGGCCCTGTGCAGCCCTCCTTCAATGATCACGTGAAAACTTAGCTGGTAGAGCTTGACCATTATAAATCAAAAGGCTTGATCATGTGTTCTAGTTTGAATTTAAGAAGTCTAACCATTTTGGTACAACTGTTTTGTATTGAACTAATGTCTTTTAATCATTTTCTTCTCTTCATTATCTGCATATGCTTCTCAAATAATTCACTTTAACTAAGAAAATGATGTCTAGAGTGGATCCACAGCAGTTCATCTGGAAAGGAAAAGGATGGTTGAAAACAAACTCTTTTTTTAAAAAGAAAAAATTATTCAAGGGAGTTCTAAAGCATTTTATTTTACATAGTTTGTTACACACGAGAATGAAATTTGAGACATTTTGCATCTAAATCAAGATTCATAGAAATGGAGCATTTATGGAAAGTTGGCCAATCTTCAAGGGGGTTACATCAAAACAGAGAAGTATATATGAAGCCTTCTGGTACCTCACTCACCCAACTCCCCATCGTTAATCATGTGTTATCGTTTGAAATTCAAGCTTTACTTAATGGTTACTATTATTTGAAACGTTGGAGCTCAGCAAATGTTGAAGCAATATGGGCAGGGGTGGGGGCAAGAGGAGATCCGAGGGATGGCAATGGGGACAGAGATTGTGGGTATTCATCCTGCCCTCGTTCCAAATGGGGCAGGGATTGGGGTGGAAAACGGAAAATGAGGAATAGGGCGGGGATGGGGATTAATTTTTAATAAACGAGCGGGGGTAGAGTGGGGCGCGAGGATAAGCATTTATCGCTCCATATAACCAGTCCTGCCTATATAGATAGTTTTTTTTAATTATTTTTGTTTTATATATGTATTGGAATTTTAAAATTGTAAATATAAAAGTATAACAAAATGACATTAAACAAACTATTATAAAAATGAAGAAAAATTAGATTATTTAAAAAGATTTTATAATCATTCTTAAGATCATTGCATGGCGTAACTTGAGATTTGGTATCATTTGACATAAATACTTCAATTTCATTATTGATCATAGTGGATTTAAGAGATTTGTTAGTTATTTCAGTTGTACTTCAAAAAAGTTTCAAATAACATAATTAAGAATGAATTTTAAAGATTTGCAACTACTATTATATATGACATGTAATAAGAAAAAAATATATAATAATAAATGCAATTTCACTAACACAAGAAAGTATTCTTTTTCAATTATAGTTTTCATACCCAAGGGTTAAGTCATAATTTATTTTAAATACTTGAGAGTCATTACCAAAATATTATTTTTACTATTTAACTGCAAACACAAGACTTTAATGTATAATTAATATTTAAATTTTATTTAAGACCTATATTTATATTTATCATTAATATAACTTTAATTTATATTTTAAAGTTACATGATTCAAATTAACTTTAATTCTTAAGATGTAAAAGAAAAATAAAAACCCCACGAGTAATCCCATTTCCCACGAGGATTCATGGGTGGGGACGGGACGGGACGGGGCGGTGTACGAGGGTATAGAATGCGGGGATGGGACAGGGACTAGAGGAAATTTTTAAGTGACGGGGTGGGGTATAGGGATAGCTCTCCCCGCCCCATTGCCATTCCTAGATCCGAGGCAGCCAAGGCTCTCTCAAGCCACCAACTTTTTTTTTCTTTTTCTGAAAATCTATGTAATATTTTTTTAAAAAGAATTATGACCCCTTCTTATTTATTTTGTATTGTCAACGGCCCCTTTAATAAATTTTGACTCTCTAATATTAAGTTTTTAGTTCTACCTTTGAATATGGGTTATAGTACAAATCCTAAAGAGAGCATGATAACTAAAATGAATTTTGAATCACCGGTAAAGCATCAATTAAAACTTTTAACATTTAAAGTCCTTTTTCACATGTCCATAGCAGGCTTTAAAATAAACATGCGAGAGAGGCGCAAATAAGAATTGATTTAAACATGCAAAAATAAACATTTTAAAAGTCACATTAAGTAGAGGTATGAGTACTAAATTGAAATCCAAGACATTAGGGAATACATTGTCGAGACTAATAATTAAATTTCTTAAAGCAATTAAATCACCTTTATTCACTTGTAGTCTTGACTATGGTTACTTTTAGTCCTAACTGGTTGATGCTCTATTTTGCCCATACTTATTTTATTCACAAAGATCACATATTAGTTGACGTATAACCCCATTCGGTTAGGTCCATTGGCACGATTTTGTAGAAAATATAGTTTGTGAGTCATATTTGAAGCACCTTTTCTTGAAACTTTCTTAAATCTCAATACTCCTTTCAAGTCGTTTAGTTATAGTCATAATGCATTGGGACCGTCCCACACTTAAAAAGACTAAAATGTCCTTAGTCTAGAAGACCCTAAACTACAAAGTGAACCTCAAAATTTCAGATGTCAAACTCAAAGCAACTAAACACATATGTCATAAAACACTATAACATTTTAGATTTTTTGCCACAATCCAATTGAAAAATAAAAAAATTGTTGTGAAAAATAAATAAATCCGTTGCAATAGATGTCTTATTTTCTATAAACTAAAATTCTTACCACAGTTAAAACTCTTTTAAACAGTGTTTGTTAATAATTTCTCATGAAATTACTTTTTGGCAACAATTTTCAAATGTGCTTATTATTTATAAAAAAAAAAAAAAATTGTTGCAATAGAGAATCTGCAATGGGAGACTATGAAACTTTACCATAGCAACGATTAAAGTTATTTTTTATTCTTTTACTATTGCTTCAACCTCATATTCTGCTTAAGGCACCTGGTCGCAAACTAAAAGAATTTTGCAATTTTCCTAATACATGATTTTATGGAGTGAAAGAAAATGTTAATAGATTAAAAGTTTTAGTTATCTTTAATACTTTTACATGATTTCAAATTATATTCTTAACAGTGGCGGACTTGTATACAATTGAGGGGGTGTATGATTGCCCCTCAATCCGCCCCTCTCTACACTGTTCTCTCACCCTGAAGGTAGCAATTGAATTTGGTCCGACATAAGGAAAGTGTGGTATTTATAGACCCAGCTACTGATGTCATTGGTGATGTCACTTGACCGAATTTTCGTATAGAATCCTTTATATAGTAGAGATATTTGTGCAAGTTTGTTGATATTGTGGCTAGAATATTTCAGAGGCGCAATCTTAGACGTCCATTTGGGTTAATCTCTAAGGTTGGATACGCCTCCTTAAGCCCCCTCAAGCCCATAAATAGAGGTGGATTGTTGCATTTGTAAACCATCCAAGAATTGAGTGTAATATACAAGTCTCCTCCACAATATAGGCTTTATTTGGCTTAACTTTTAGACACTCAAAAGTATTTTCTGTAAGTTTAGAAGCTGAACTAACTTGTTTAGCCTATTTTTGAAAGTGCTTTTAGGTAAAAGCTGGAGTTAAAAAAAGTTGTTTTTCTTTTTCTTTTTTTTCAAATATACCCCTCCATATTTTTAAAATTTGATATTACCCTCAAAATTTTTAAAAGCTCAACGTTGCTTAACACAGGCCAAACAATCAACGATTTTTGTTCAACAACACTTTTAACAAAAGCTCTACAGTTTAGAAGCTGAAATTTCATAGCTAAGCCAAACAAAGCTATAGTCATCCTCTAATTCTCTTAAACTCTCTTATATATCTCAAGGCGTTGCTGGGTCAAGTCTCCAACCAAGCTTGGCTAAGTGTCACACGACACTCCAAGAAAATATACAGATATTCTCAAGAAAAGCCACCAAGATGCCTGCCAATGTCTCTTTTAATTAAATGGATAGACATGCCCATGAGCATATCAACTTCGTCGAGGTTTTGAATTATCCATCAGAGAATAATCTACTTCACGAAATCGTAATGCGCATTTTTTATTGTATGGGTAGTTTCTCCAAATATCGCACCACGAAGAATTATACCTTTTCGGCAACTAATGGCAGCTGGTGCTCCTCTGGTGACCAATCCCCCGAACTGCATCCGTATTACACAATAACTTTGTTGGTTCTAGTGGATGATTTCTAGATTGATTGTCATCCGTCTTGCAAATGTCATGATGTTGTACTATCAGATTGATAATTGGAAGGCTTGCCATGAAGATCACAATCATAGTACGCCTTGCAATTGAGCGTCTATCAAGTTGATTATTTTCTGTTGTATATCTAATAGTCGTTTGATTAGGATTTAGTAGGTAAATAATTGAATATCAACCAACCCAAGACAGTCATATACATACTTCAAGACGCCATCTACATATTCCAAGGAGCAAACCCAAGATAGCCATCTACAAAGGACCTGAATGGGTATAGCCCAAAAAACATAGGGACCTCTATGTCTTAAGCCCTTATAAAAACATGCGAGGTCAATATATAGGCCACAACATTGCATGCTCTCATACAACTCAACATAAAATTTGCATGCAAACACAAAAGAAGAACGCTTTACAGACTCCAAGAAAATACATAACATTCTCAAGAAAAGCCACAAGAATGCCTGTAAATGTCTTATTGTTTTAGTCTTGTTTACAGTTTACCAATAGGTTTACTTAGTCTTGTTCTAGTATTCGTTTTTTGATTAATGTTACCAATATAGGTTTAGTTAGTTTTGTTTCTAGTATTCGTTTTTTGATTAATGTTACCAATATAGGTTTAGTTAGTTTTGTTTCAGTATTCGTTTCTTGATTAATGTTAATTGAGCATATGTTAATCTTGATAGTTATTTAAAAAACAAACCAGTCTAAAGTATATATATTCATTTGACTAAGAATTATCTTGTTTTTGGCTAATTATTCATTTTTCTTTTTTAATTATTACTACCTTTTTGTCTAGTTATGCCATTTTCTGATTAGTCACAAACACAATTGAAAAAGACAATTTTATTTTTTTTGCTTTCTTTTATTTAACTGAGAGGATATCATGCTTAGTTTTAAAAATGTGGCCTCGAAACCTACTGACCAACCCATCCCTCACGCTTTGTCTCTCTTCAACCCCACCAACCCCTCTCTCTTGCAGGTTGATCAACTATTAAACAACGGTCATCCGGTCCACTAATACACAAGTGAATTCCACTTCTATATCACAGTCGAATGAGCCATTAATTCAACACTCTACCAATTTCACCAAAAGGCAATCAAACCCAAAGTTCCAATGGTTCGTTGAACCAAAGCTACATATATGGGATTAGGGTAAAGATCATAAATAGTTTTATCTTTGGTTTAATTGACACTTTCATCCATTATCTTTCTAAATAAACCTTTTAGTCCAACTGTTCTTTTCTGTCAAATTATTAATGATAAAATCACGTGGCACGTGCGCGCACATGTATGCACTTGAAATTGCTGCTTGGACGTATCTAACACATCTGCATCTTGTGTTAAGAATAGTAATGTCAATCTTACCCTTAAAAAATTGAAATATTACGATACATGTGCATGCCATGTTATTTTAACATTAAAAATTGGACAGAAAAGACAAATTGGACTAACGGCATCAATAATTTTAAACATAATTGACTAAAAAATTCATTTGAAAAGATAATAGATAAAAGTGTCAATTAGACCAAATATAAAGAACTATTTATGACGTTTACCCTGTGGGATTACTAAGATTAGCCTACTTGAACTCAGGGTCAAGTGGGTATATGGTGCATCTGGACTTGGAGGCATTGTGAGCTATGAAACTCCCAAAAGTTTAATAAAACTATTTTGTCACTTAACAAATAAATTAAATTGTCAGTCATGTTACATTGGAGATTAGCAATGAAGGAAGATATTCACGAACTAGACATTGGTTTAACGATAAATTGTCTAACCAACTCTTCTACTGAAATCCCAAATTCAAGGGCAAGAGATAAAAAGGATAGTCCCTCGAGCGTTTTGCTCAATTCTCTCTCCCGACTAAACTATGACAAAGGAAGAGAAATTGCGACAGCATACATGAGTGTGATAGATATAGCCTGACCACTATTGATCATGACGATGTTAACAATCGCTTGATGCCAGTCTTTTGCTCCGATGTAAGTCTGGCAGGAAACTTTATGTTGAACTTGATCCGTAAGTTCCCCTTTCTGCTAGGCTCCTTGGGAATGGGCATCCCCTCACCTTTAACAACTTCCTCATACGATGGACTGATGACAGAGTTGATGGGTATCGTTAAATTCCTTCCGTCAAGTGTTGTCACTTGTGCAGTATAACCAGTAAGAGCTTCAACCAGAGAGATCTTTTGGGTGACCACAAGATCGTTACCATCCCTCTTAAAGACACTGTGTGGCTTTTCATCAATTATGAAAACAAGGTCTGAGGGTATAACGCCCCGCTGTTCATTTCCTTTCTCCGGAAAAGTTATTTTTGTTCCCTTCTTCCACCCTGGCTTGATCTCAATCGTAAGGATTTCCTCCGTTGTTGTGGGCCTCCTTCACACACGTAAGAGGATCAAGAATAGGAAAGCAGCAGTGTAAGACAAATAGAAAACGACTTCAAAACTGGAAAACATGCCAGCCTGAGCAGCTGTGGACTACAAGGCTATTACTCAGTAGCAGCAGAGAGCCACCACTTCAATCACTCAGAAAAGAGAAAACGAAATACAGAAAGGTGCTTAAAAACTTGATATACATTTTCAGGGAAATAGATCTTAATAACCCCTCGACGAAAATCCCAAGTACTAAATATACGTTATTGGGAATTCATTAGTGGGTACAAATCTGAGAACAGAATAAGATCAATAGTCTCCTAAACCAACAGATTCCAATCTCCTCTCCCTACATAGCAAAAGACTTCCATAAGTTAATGGATTAATAAATACACTCCTCATCCAACAACATCAAAACTTAGAGCTTTTACACCTAAAACTCTCAAAACCAAAAAGCTTGAAGTGTAATTTTTCTGTAGCACCGTTAAGAAGAGTTGGGACAACCACACAGCCACCAGAGATTGGTTCAGAAAACTCAAGTATGGCATGCTCCTGAACCAACTCTCAAACAGATGCCTCAAAATTTCTGCACTGCCAGAGAAAAGCTCAACAACCACTTAATGCAGCAATAGCAAAATGATTGTCATACACTGAAAAGAAATGAGTTATACCAGCAGATTTATAAGTTTTAATACAACTTTTTCCAATTGTCACTTAACCTCCAGAACATGTCAGATAAATTTGAAAACCATGTTCCTGATGAAATATCAGCAAAGTGCTCTGGAAGTTGGTCTTTGAATCACCTTTGATCCAGCCCCGCAAGGGACTGTAATAGATATATAGGTATTTTGACAAAAACCATTCCAAACATCTTCTCTTATAGTTCACCTATCTCATAATTTGCGTCATTGTTATTTTGGACAATCACGCAAAGATAAAGACTAAGAAATCGATATGCAATTATTTGGCTAGAGAGACGTCTGAATATCCAAAAGGTAAGTTTTTCAAGGAGTACGTTCAATACAAAGAAGGTTTATCCACACATAACTAACTTAAGCAAAAAGGGCATATAGATATGAGATTTTAATCTGAAAACGCCAAATGTCATATTGATAACTAATAGAAAGGTCTGGCTGCCCATCCTTGGTATTACCGGAGGATGGAGGCAGCAAAAGTAGAAAACGAGGGAACAGGATCTGCTTCCCCAGGGTTCCCTAATTATCTGACAGGTAAAAGAATAGAATGGGTAACCCTGCGTGAATCACAAAAATGGGCATTGCCACGCATGTTGTGGTAAATTTCCAAATTGATGCAATTTGAGATAGGAGCTTGTTTAGCAATGTCCAGTTCATGCAACTAGCCGTTTACATGTCTCCCACAATTTCAAATTCCTCGAGTGTAGAGACATATAGGTTGTAATATTGATTATCCCTTCCTAAAAGAAGGTGATATATTATTCAATAACATCTATATTTCAAAACTTTTCTCCATGTACTACAAATGAAAGCAAATGATAAATATTTTAAGAATTTCACCCTTTGCTCCCTCTAACTATCATATCTCGTGTGTTCCACCAGAATGAAATTCAAAACAAATTGATGATTTATTTTGCACTTCTTGTCATTTATGTTCTTAGTTTCTATTTTCTATACTCTAATAAAGTGAATGTGTCAGATCTAAACCAAATCTCCACCCAATATCTAAGTCCTTCCCTGTGGATACATATAAACTATTATGAATCACAAGCCAAATATCAAAATCATAGAGCTGAATCAAGTAGGGCTCGAATTCAGCCAAAACGTTAGTAACAAACTGAAAGAAACTACTAAACAAATTAATTGCAAACTCTGAAATATCCGGACGTAGTAAACAAGATTCCTCTTTTTCTGGTTATCTGGTAAGCATCAGAGAGAGGATGGACATCAGTAAATTAAGTCCAGGAACGGAAGCTTCAACACTTTCATATTATATAAGATATTACACGTCATTTCAACATCAAAATATACGGATCTAAAGGTCCAATTTTTTTTCTCGGAAACACACCTAGACTGCTTTCCATGTGACCACTGGTGAACTTACTGTAGAAATGCCTTCTAGTTCCAGTTTTCATTAGTCAGACCACTACACTGCATAATCACTTTCAATGCATCAATGAGTTCTAGATTACTGCTTAACTGAATTATTCAACAAGATCAAGCAATTCAAGCTCAGAGAAAGCACTCGTCCCCCAAGATCGAGCATTTAAGTGCAGAGAATGTCTCCTGAAGTGTTAGATTATTGATTAACTGGAATATCCTACTACTCACTCAAAAATACTTATGCTAAAAAGCACACAGATCACAATATTAACTAAACTAACTTTAAATTCATAATATATAATTCGAGACACAAAGACAATCTAATTAAACATTTTCATGTGTATAAGCAAGAAATTATACCCATTAGCATCCGTAACATCCCTCGAGATCTTCATCTTCTTGGTGGTCCCCTTATACAAATCCTCCAAGCTACAAGGCAACGTCCGTTCAATCGCAGCCGCCTTCCGGGGAGGCATACTACCGGAACCACCCTCGCCAGCTGCATTCCTAAACGAAGCAAAAATATCATCCCCAAACAATCCCCCTCTCGAAAACCCCGGCCCACCAGCCCGTGCCCCACCCATATCACCACCCATCCCTCCTCCAAACGGGCTCGAGAACCCAAAAAACTCAGAGAATATATCATCAGCACTCCGGGGATTAAACCGGAAGTATGTGTTCCCACCACCACCAGCAGCTTCTGACATGCCGGTGAACCCACCGGCACCTGGCGGTGGCATTTGACCCTTCAATCCTTCCTCTCCGTACTGGTCGTATACTGCCCTCTTCTGTGGATCACTCAATACCTGCATCCAAAACATTGGGTATTGGTCGAGTCAGCTATATAAATCTAAAAGGACAAAAAGCCACTCGTCGTGTAAAATTAAACAAAATAAAAATAAAAACAGAATTACATCATAGGCTTCGGAGATTTGTTTGAATTTGGCTTCAGCTTCTTTCTTGTTGTTAGGGTTTTTATCAGGGTGCCACTTCATGGCGAGTTTTCGATAGGCTTTTTTGAGGTCATCATCTTTGGCGCTGCGGTCAACTTGTAGAATTTTGTAGTAGTCCACACCCATCCCTCTAACTTTCTTCCTCCACTTTCACACACACAACACACGCTCTCTCTCTCTCTCTCTCTCTCCCTCTCCCTCTCTCACACACACACACTCTTCTTTCTTCTCTCTTTCTCTGTGCAGCTTCGTTGTCTCGTGTGGCAAATTTTGGTTTTACTTCTTTTCTTTTTTATCTGTAAGGTTAATGTATTGGGCTTAAGGCCCACTAGAGTGGGCCTAAAATTATGTTTGTATATTTAGGCTAGGAAATGGATTCTTTTGTAATAATCTAATAAGGTAATGCGATGAGGATACCAGAGGATTCAAAACCGATAATTAAAAGTGATGACCGCGGTACTGTTGCTTTTTTTTTTATACTAGAAATTCACTTTAATTATAATCACTAGGTTTGTTCCAAAGTTATAAATCCTAAAATGCAGAGACACAATCCAACGTATGTTTCAAATTAATCAAGTGTCTGACAATATTTGTGATAAAATGACATAAATTTATGACAATACTATTGTCATGATGAAGTTATTTGCAAATAAAATAAACTGATACCTGAGTTAAAAAATATGGTACAAGTAGATGAACTAGATCATACGATTTATGGGACAACGCTTTCATCGAAGCAAGAGTGGCAAAATATATAGGAAAAACCTAAGGGTTGGTCGGCTGGCTTGTCACAATTTCGAATTTTGAAACGTTGTTCCTATTCAAATTTATTATCTTGGCTCTTTGTTATATTAAAAGTGAGTTGGCATTTTCTAGTGGATCAAACTTACTTTTGGTAGCCAACTTTGGCTTGAATCAACCTTTGAGAGCAACACTATTCATCAAGTTCCTGTGCATTTGCGCGAGCATTTGGATAAAGATAGAATGGGGATGACATTCCCCAGATGTGGTGTTTATTAATTCCGACTCTAACCTCCTTTGTTTACCAAAAAAACAAAAAAAAAACTTTTGGTAAATATCAATTTAACCCAGATCTAAATTTTGGTACATTTGCTTCAAGTTTGTCTATATAAGCCCATCTGGCTGATGAGATGAGGCTCGATGTATCTGGCCCAAAATTTGAAAAGTTTGTTTGTTGGGCCGCCAGTGGCCCTATCTATTTTAGTTGGATATTGCGCTCTTTTGCTCTTGAGCCCGAGTTTGTTTGTGTTGGGCCACAATCTTCTGGACCTTTATGGGTCGATGATATTTCGACTAAGTTTTTTCTTTTTTTTTTTTTTCCTCCCTTTTGTCAAGACGGATGTAGATAACTACATAAAAAATTAGAGCATTGCTTTTTTTCACTTTAATTTTCACACTCAAATACCGCTTCTTACGTAGATGCTTAATTGACATGTTAAAATAACTAACTTTTTTATTTCTTTCCTCTTTTAACATGCCAACTAAACATACAGATGAAAAGAGATATTTAAGTGTGAAAGTTAAAGTGATATATAACATTTTTTAAAAAATTAAAATCACTCTTACAAATGCTCCAGACAAACATCCACCTCTCTAACAAGAGGTGGGACCCACATGTCTGGACGTTTTGAATAATTTTCAAAAATTAAATAACATAACTGTGTCAATGATAACAAGTACAACATAGTCAAAAACTTGCCACTTAGTTAACATACTCCCAACTTATATTGTTGCAATTGGTTTAGCAAGACAAAAGCACTATAGATTTAGACCATTCTGTATACAGAAAGACTTGCATCTTCTTTTCACTTGTCAGTCTCTTAACTCATCCGCTTATCCAGAGCTTACGCGAATTTGTAGCTTACACCTGGTTCTGGACTTGCTCGGAGGCAAGATCTCCCGAGCTTGCCCGACACATTCACGTATGACGCGCTTGTATCTACCAATGGAAACAAAGAAGATGCCAAAGATGGCTTAGCATCGTTAACTCTTCCAAACGAGCAAAACAAAAAAGGAAATTATAAATAGATACCGTAAAGAAAAGGGGGAAGCAAAGAGAAGTTGAAGTAGACCAACTTGACGAGGAGAATAAAAGCAATATGAATTTTCATATGAACTGAATAATTACCATCAATCATAAAAGTATGCCTCTAACAGTGAAATTAACTGGCTGAAGAGGACTCCTTCGATCTTTCAGTTACTGCCTCCTTATCGGAAGTGCCTGTATCTCCAAGAGCTTGAGCCGTCTGCGTGTGACTTGAACTCTGAGAATCTGATACAATTCCCAGAACCACTAACACAGACCTAAACATAACAAAGCAATCCAGTTTGTTTAACAGAAACGACAAGAGGGTGGCTGGATAAAAACATTAAAATATGATTAACTAAACCTTGGAAGTGAAGATCTTATGTGCGGTTGGCTAGCGTGTGCAGCAAGGGGGACTTTGAGTGCAGGTGTTCTATGTAAGGCATTTTCA
This sequence comes from Ehretia macrophylla, assembly GCA_037974665.1. Lineage (NCBI taxonomy): Eukaryota > Viridiplantae > Streptophyta > Magnoliopsida > Boraginales > Ehretiaceae > Ehretia > Ehretia macrophylla. Next base: position 51,696,217 of record CM075775.1, read on the forward strand.
AGCTGTGTAGGAGGTAGCTGCAAGACAAACAGATTGAAACAAAGAATCAAGAAAAGCAATCACGCCATATGACAATCACCATCAAGAGGATAATTAGTAAGACTTAAACTGGTCTTCAATCAGAGTTACTTTCTTCGAGATTATGACAATCACGTAGGGAGAAAGCACTCGTAAGAGTTGGGCAGATGCTAGAATAGTTGGCAGCTGTGGGAAGAACTTTTAAATCAAAGCATTAGATGATTTAACCAACCCACACCATCTGCTATGCATCAAACCATGCTTCATGCATTACAAGAGCAAGTTTCAAATTCATATCTTCTCGAGGAATAATAGAAATGGGTTTCGAGTACAAGCTATTGACATACTGAGGAAATAAAATTTACCGACAAAATATCAGGGTAGTTATGCTGTAAATTATTTCATGCAACTTAGCATGTCCATTTCACATGTAATTAACTAATTCCTTTACACATCAACATAGATATGTTAAACAATTTATATACATTCTTACACGATGAAGCAGGATACTAAGAAGTTTATGCTTCCGAACTACGTACACACAAAAAGAGATGTGAAAGAAACTTAAGTAATTCCTTATGTACCCATGACACCCTGGATTGCAATAACCACGGCATTCTAAGATGTCCAGTACTTGCTCAAAACAATTAGTTAAAAGAAACAAAAGAAAAACTGAGTACAGAATGATATGCAATGAAGGCGGCGAATGAAGCACCAAGAGTAATCACTTTAAGAAGCTGAAACTCCAGTCACAAATACATAGTTAAGTGGACCAAGTAGATCGCACCTGAAGCAGCACACCAAAAGATTGTGGCTTTGTCAAAAGAGCACACTTAACGAATCCAACCCAGAGCTTTGGGTATTTCCATATCTGGCAGTATAAATTCATTAGAAGTGATGACGGAGAAGCACTAGGCGAATGAAAAAATGTTAACTGCTTTTGTTACCTGCTTGTTAACGAGTCTAGAGAGGATCTCCATTATAAAGTCTACCTGGAACACAAATGAGTCAGAATGTGAGCCACAGTACAGATAAATGAAATTAAAAATCAAAAGGCTACAGGTTTCTTACCACGTTGTTCAGAAGGATGCGTAGCTAGAAATAATAAAGTTCATGTTTAAGGTAATATAATCAATTCAGATGCTAAGTAATGGTGGGTGCAATGTCTGACTCATGGTGATGACACCGAACAGACTGCAAGATTTGTCTCCGTAGAACAAATTTAGAATATACAGTCTTCTTCGATAAATCATTTTGACGAGTCATAGCATTTTTTTTTATCTAGATAAAGTGTGTAACGGGCACGGTACAATCAACAAAATCCATGTTTATCCAAGAGATTCATGTTCAAGTACAAACAAACAATCTAAAATAAATTCATCAGAAAATGGACATGCTCTCAACAATGAAGAAGCTCTCTTTCATGGAATATCTTACCAGGGATGGGAAAGCACCTATAGCTTGCAATACTGTACGCATAAATAGCAACGGAAGAGGAATCTGCTCAACCTGCAGTAGAATTGATAATATGAAAAATGAAGATCAAGATGTAGCAATAAAGAAGCAAAGGAGGAGAGAAGAACAGATTACAAATTTGGGGTTCACCATACCAGTTGATTCAGGACCTTCGCTAAGACCTGCTGTGTAAAAATCTCCCGCTGCTCAAAACAAGCGTTGCATGCATCTGTCACCTGCTCATAGAAACATGTTTCTCAAACCTGGAGAGTTGATTCAGAAAAAAAAAATTTATATATTTATATATATATGTATGTATAAACAAAGGGCTTGGATGATGCCTTCTTCAACGGAATGCCATCTTTGTCAGGATCAATCCCATGAATAGCAATTAGTGCTTCAGCAGGAGTGAGAACTGGACCAGAATGAGATGCTCCCTGAAGAATTACATCACCAACAAATGCATTAAAAAAAAATGGTACAAACATTTATAAGCATTATGTATATCAGGTGGAGTAATATGTAACCAACATGCAAATATGATGCCAGGAAACATTAGGAGATGTGGACAAAATAAGCAATGAGTATTCAAATGTTATGCAGAAAGAGAGATTGAAGTTTACCTTGTGTTATAAGAAATTTGTAACAGCAAAGCAAATAATAGTATCAACAGACTTTTTGTCAACTAGAAAAGAATTTATACTAAAAAATGATTGTCTCATGCAAGCACAATAGCAAGGTCGTGGAAGATATGTAAATAGAATTTCCTCCTCTAAGAATTTAATGTATTTATAATGAGTCCGAAATAGAATCGTATAGAGCATATATTTTTATCAACTAAAAAACAAAAAACAAAAGTACAATATGGGAAATTTGACAACATTTTGGCAAAACTATACCTGCAGAACACGAGAAAGAACAACTTGGAACTTATCCAGCGGGACATTCACAAGTTGTGGGAAGATTAATAAAACCTGACAAGCAGAATAGAACATTCACATTGAGAGAGCGGGAAAGAGAAGAGAACAGGGAAAACGTAACATTGCATTTTGACAGCAAAATGGAATTAAAGCATTAGAGAGACCAAATGACAATTACTAAAAGAAGAAAATGACACGGAGAAGAACAGGTCCCAACCTCATCTTTCGACAGGAAGGGTAATACTGGGATCAGAATATCAACATCCTGCACAAAAGAGAAGCCACAAGTTTAGAGTAGTCAACACACGATGCAAATATGGCCCATCTTAAAATCCGTATCACCTACCCTAAAAAACAGAGGGTATACAAGAACATCCTTACATAGAGAATGCTGCACCTAGTATCCTCTCCCTCCCAACCCGGCCCCAAAAGAGGAGGAAAAAAGACAAAAGAATCATATGCCATACCTTCAATTTCATGTCATATAGCTTCCTGATGGTAGATAATAATTCTGGTGAAGGAACTATCCCATCTGTCAAGGTTTGCAAAACCTGTTGCGACGTGCCACTATTATGAGTGATAAACTGATGCTTCCTCTCATGCACGTGTTAAATAAGAGATATAAGTATATATGACCTGCATCAGTAGGTTCTCACTGCCACTGGGTGGATCTGATATGATTCCAAGTAGCTCAGATGATGCGCCAATAGTTCGAACTAGCATAGGTATTTGGCGATGAAATGCCTGTACCATTTAAGGTCCAGGATGAGAAGCCAATAAAATCTAAATTACGTCAAGTCAGTAAGATGCTAAAGGTCATAATGAACTGGACCTGCTTTACAGCCTTGGATGTGCTTTTATAAATGACGAGTATTTGGTGGAATAGAGCATGCTTCTGTTCACCAAGAGATGCACCACTAGGTTACGAAACTCTAATGATATGTTTCAGTGGAATATTATCAGTGACTGCCAGGGACAAAGAGTAAGCTAATAAACTAAAATACCACCTTTGTACACAGGGCAAAGTACAGCGACATGCATCTCTGTACTTCAGCTATTGCAGAGGATGGTACACTTTCAGATGTGGATGACTGATGAGTGTCAGAGGATGTGTCTTTAGTAACAGCAGTCCCAGTTGGATGTTCACTCACTGGTATTTCAGTATTGGCATCCTGACCCAAACAAAAAAGAAATAGAGACAGGGAAACCAAAAGATAAAGGTAAAGCACTTATTTGCCAAGTTTTTAATCGATTAGAAAGCATAAATTAAAAAAAAGAAATAGAAAGATAACGACGACCACCATATGAGTTTTTGCTCTTCTTTCTCTCCTTAAATTTTATGTTGGAGACATAGTTGATATTAATTTAATTTTCTTCCTCTAGTCATTATTGAGGACACAAATCAAAAATCAAAAAGGAAAGGAGACATAACAACTATCCAGATGCTTAGATTTCTCCTTTTCTTCTTCTTCAATTTAGTTTTGGCCATCTAATATTAGTTTCAATCCTCTTCCTATAGACATGAATGGACAGCTCAATGTTACTCCGAAATGGCTCTGGCTTTCTTTACCTTTGCTTTCTTTTGGTCATTCCACCATTAGTTATTGGGTCTAATAAAAAACTCCAGATTAATGCTACAATCCAACAGGACATCACATTATTTTTCTTTTGTCTCTTTGAATGAACACCATAAATCATAATAGAACATGAAGAGGCCAATTAGGTTTATCCTCAACTTTTTAAACTTGATGATTCTTTATAAGATGACGTAAAAGCTTTTTCCTCCTCATTAATGTAAAAGCTATTATGAAGCCATGTTTAGATGATAACAGCAATACCTTCTCTAATACAGGTTTCTTCCTTATTTGGATAATTACCTTATTTAATTCAGTATCTGTTCCATCGGCATCACCTAAGTCTGTTGTTTGATCAACATTGGCGACAGATACCAACATTTCTTTGGCAAAATCTTCAATTTGTTGAGAGATAGATGATAAGGGATAAAGCTTATTTGCCACCTGAAATGTGAAAGTAAAGACATTTGGCTTTTAGAAAAAAGAATCAATGATTAAACAATTCATTAAAAGGCGGGAATTGCAGGGAATACCAGACGTATTGCCTTCATACGCACTTCCTCCAAGTGATGCACTGCACTCTATTGGTCCAAATACAGTTAAAAGTTAGAACAGAATGATTGAAGGAGAACTACAACAATACTAAATTGTTAGAACCAAGTAGTTACAAAATTTTCTTTTTCATGAATGAATAGAATTGATGATCAAGGGATTTAAATAGTAATTACTCGAACACAAAACTAAGAAGAATTACAAGTGGCGTCACAGTTTTATGTCAAAAACAAAATTAGCCTATTATTACTCTGTAATATTACCAGCAGAAAATTTCAATTACATACAAAATTAGAATGGTAAGAAGCCATAACTTCAAAGGCAGAAATTATTACCAGATATATAATGAAAGAACTTCTTAATGCCGCAGTTTTTTAAGGATTTCTCTTAACTGATTATCACATTGGCAAATGTGAAAATGTAGAGATCCTTGAAGAAAACTTAGGATTTCTCTTGACGAAGATCTAAGGATTTCTCTTAACTGATTATCACAAGTGCATAATGTAGAGAACGTACGAAGAAAACTAACTTTTCACTCAAATCAGTGAGTAATATAAATCCCATTGATTAAGAGCTAATGCTATTGATTTTCTGAACAAGCCAAAGCAAGAATTGCAGATATGCAGCAACTAGAGGCCAATGCTAAAAAGAACTAAAAGAAAATAAATGCAATCACTTTAAAATTGAAGTAGAAATGCAAAGAAGAGAACCTGTAAAGCAATTTTTAGACAAGAATCTCGAATAGGAGGTCTCAGCAGAATCAGATTCCATACGGTGCTTAGGCCTTGAGTGACTCGATCTCCACTGTGTAACTCTTTCTCATCTTTATCCCCAGTACCAGGAGAACACATGCACTCCAACAGTTTTAAAATTGATTTTGGCAAGGAAGGAACTTCACAAAGCAATCTACTTAAAGATTTGTCAGAAGCTGGAAAAGAATCTCTTAATGTTTCGGCCTACATGAAGAAAAAAAGAAAAAAACGTTGATAGAGCTTAAACATTAAAGTATCAGAAAGAGGGAACTGGAAGTAAGAGACAGATACACACCACTACAAGAAGAAACGTCTCATATACAGATGTAGCAGTTGTCGAAGAAAAGAAATCACGCTCTTCTTCTGCCTCGCCAAATAACCGGTAGAGGACGCGCAACGTCAACTCATGCCCCTGAATGCACCCATATTAGTTGAGTTATAAGGGTTTTCAGCAGAGTGTTATGTCAGCAAAGAATTATTTTATAAATCTAGGACAAAAAATATGTTGGCCGATATACACAGAAACACACAGAGAGAGACAGACAGACAGACGGACAGACACAACCACATACAGATGAAGGGAGAGAGGGAGAGAGAGATTTCAAAAATGAAAGTTAGGAGAAGTGGCAATTAAACTTAGCTTAAGCATAAGCATCTCGTTGCAACGGAGAGCAGCGAAAGGCCATGAAAGAGAAAGAGAAACCACAGAAGATCCAAACACGCAGGTAGACACAGCAAAAAAAAGCAATTCATTTTCTATTAGTTAAATGTAAATGATCAAATGCTCTACAGCATATAAAAATTGCAGCTGGTTAAAGAATATGTATAAGAAATTTAAGCATGCAGAAAACTAGCAAAGTTGTGCTTGCAGATCTGGTGCAGTCTTAGAGTATGCGTCACATTTTTAGCAAAATTGCCTTTTTTTTACCCCCCCACCCCCATGAGATTCGAACCCTGATCTCCCAACTATCACGGAGAGTACTCCCCCACTAGGCTACTTCTGAATCTCAGCAAAATTGCCTTTTGGACAGCAAGAATTAGCTTCCAAACAGACTACATCAATTCCAGAACTAATCACACCCCACCCCCCAAAAAAGAAAGAGAAAGTGAGAACAGCAAAAGAAGGAAGGAACAAGAAATTGAAAAAATAAAAGAGACCTTTGCGTGCAGACCTGAACTTTACAAAGCCATACAAGCCCAGCAATATAAACATAAGCAGGAAACATATACGAGGGTTGATTTTACCAAACCACACTGCTTCAAAACTTTACCCCACAATTTGCAGTGCGTGAGAATAACAACGGTATGCAAGATCAAGATGGTTTAATTTTTACCAGAGTAAGCCGCTTCAAAATGTTATTCCACAATTTGTGGCAAGTGGGAAAAGAAGCAGTATGCAAGACCACCATAATACGGTAATATTGAAGCAATACAGCAACCGATGGCTAGAACATAAAAAAGAGAAAAAGGGTGGGGTATTCAATTACCTCAAGATTTATATAATCTGACAGTATATGCGTTTGCAGTAACTTCCAAGGATCTAACTCCAGAGGAAACTGCAATATTTCAAATATAAGCTGCGACAAAAGCCCCTCGCATGCACTACAAATGACTGAGCATATGGTAAGCTTATTACCTCAAATCCTAAATTGGCAAGTATAGAAGACCGGACTTGAGAACCACCGGAAATCGCTATCTGTTTGTAAGCATCAATAATACGCATGAAGGCCGACTTTTGTAAGTCATCTTTCTGTTCATCTGTAAGGTGTATAACAGGGGCAGACATCTTTGGCAGAAGCAAAGGTCTAGATGCCCCAAGAGACATTGACATCGAGGAACTGGTGCTGGTCACCTCCATGACAGCTGCTTTTGGGCTAAGCTCCTCAGACCTATCAGTTGACATTGATGGATGAGATTCTAAGAGCGACCTACTTGAAGTAGTAACATGCTCCAGACTGGCATCTTCTAAATTAGTTGATCCCAATGAAGAAAGAACCAGTGCGTTTTGCAATCCATCGCCACCAGCTGATATGTCTAGGCCAGGTATTTCATTATCTACATTGCCAACCTCAATAACTTCAGATGCAACAACTGAACAACTATCTTCCATTACCAAAGAAGCATCTTCTGAAGGAACAGACACACCCAAAGGAGCTGCTGCTAATTCACTTTCTTGGTTCACAGGCACGTTTTCATCCCTCCTTTCAGGCTGCAATGATTACCGATTGATAATCAAACAATTAGAACCCCCAATCATGTCAACTTGAGTGCAATAAGCATGAGATGACAGGTGAAACAAAAGCCCAGTACCATGGGTTTTGCCATTAAACTGATAAGGAAAATGGCATTTGCAATTACAAATAGAGGACCGCCAGCAAGATAAATCACAAGGTAAGCGGAAACATTATAAGAATTTTGACTAGAGAGGCACACCTCAGGCTCAATGGGCAATGAATGCTGAGTATCTATTTCTGTATTTTCCTGTTGGGAAGAGCTAGATCCACTAAGAATGTCTGTTAACAATGAAGACAAGTGTTTGAACTGGTCGTCACTTCCAACCATACTGGAATGAGAACCCAAATTCAGCACCTCTTCATCATCTTCAGCTTTGGGCCGATTTGGAGGAAGATTTCGCATGTTAGCCATCACTACTTCAGCGAGCAAGTCAGCTGATATACTAGATATAAGAATCTCTAATGATACCACTGCCTTTTCACCCTGAGCAACTAATGCACCAAACATAGCAACAAGTTGCTGGACAGGTCCATTATCTCCATCTGATCTGGATGTTGTTGCTCCACTTGGAGATACTCTCTCTTTTTCTCCACTTAACTCCTTTGTCGTCCCCTCTGAGGCAGCAGGCATGGGTCTTAAACGCTTTCCGGATATTTCATCATCAATCAAGTCATTATTATCCTCAAGTCCTGTCCTTTTCTTTCCAATAGTGTGCGCATCATCAAATAATTCAGTTGAAGGCTTCTCATCCTATAAACAACTTGAGTTTATCAGGAACTTCATTCTAGGATTATTTACAATCATAAGTACCAAAGCACGGATGGACAAAGACAATAAATGTTAAAAATTCCACCTGAGTGACTGATGAATCATTCTTTAGTTCTACATTTCCACTGTCCTGGGTGGCCACAGGCAGAACTTTATCTACCAATCCTCCATCATCAATCTCTCTCAATGCAACTACCAAGCGATCCTTCCACTGCAGAGAATGGAATCAAGAAATCAACAAATTAATTAAAATGAAATAATCCCACCCGAAACTGCTTCAAGTGCCAAATGGAGAAAGCCAAAAATGGTTGAAGTAGTTTAGGTGAAGAGAGAAGAGATTTACAACCTATAACAAACAAATTAAGCTATGATGGGAGATTAGATTCTCAAATGCACTTGAGAGTTAAACAAATAAGTTAAATACCGGTGCAGCCCCCGAATGTGTACAATTTAAACAAGAGACGAAGGCATTCTTCAAAGCACGATGCACCCCATTGCCAGCAGAACTTGAACGATCCAAGCCAAGTAAAACTGGCAGAATTCGACCATAGAACGAAGGCCTCTTCTTTGCAATTGTTGATAGACTAGATTTAAAAATGGAATGAGAAAGAAACCAAGATAGTGCATTAAAGAATTACAATGATTAGTAAAATATACCCCTTAACAAGCACAATGATCATCAAATTACTAAGTGATTTCACTGTTGGGAGTCTCAGTTGATCAAGCAGTTGACCTAAACTTCGACTTGCTTCAATTGACAAATCTCCAACATTGAGAGTTGGATGACCTCCCCGAAGCCATGATATGTTAAATTCCTTTGAGATACCTGCTAAAAGAGTTATAGAGATTAAAGAGGCAACAATTATTCAACAGCGAATATAACTCTTGAGAGAACTGGAAGAAAGGGAAAGACTCACTTCAGGCACATGCTGCCCTCTCATATTTGTATGCATGTATACCTAATTACCTTCAGAATTCAGATCCGATGCTGGCTCTGGAGAGTTATTGGGATCAGGGGTGTAAAGCAGTACAACTGATTCCACAAACTTCAATGCCAGCAACCTTCTCCCATCACTTGCCGGCTAAAAGTAGCATACCAAACATAAGATAGCATAGATAAACCCATAAGTGAATCATATATTTGAAGTACTATTTACCTGAAAGGCCAGTGAGTAAACCTCATTCCTCAACTTTTGAACCCATGACAAAGACGATTCAAGGGACTCATCCAACTCGCTTGAATACATACCCTTTTTAAGTCAAATAACATGATTGTGCATTAGTGCAAAAGTTGTCAAAAGAAACCTTTCATATAGATGGGTTGGACCCCCTTGGTAAACTATCAGTAAAGTTTCATGCATAACAAAAGAAGACTGGTTCAGAAATTAACACAGACACATCAAATCCTCAGAATTTCCTTGCAAAACATAGAAATTAAAGCTGATCAAATTCGAAGCACTTGCATTTTCCAATAAAGCACTAAACAGATAAAAAAGAATTAATTAAGTTAACAATCATGATCCAGCAAAGTATAAATATCGCCATAAGGCAATAGTGTCAGCTTAAGCGAGTCCACCTTACGCACATGGCTTCATCTTCTGCAACACTTCATTGACATTTTTATAGATTTGCGGCATTTCAATCAAGAGATCACCCATACATGCTTTATGCTCCTTTTGATCAAACACCAATATGGACATTATTAAACTGCTAGGAAAGCAGAAATGTATGGAAGTAATGCAAGGTGATGAAATTAAGTAAATCTCAAAAGAATACCAATCAAATAATTAATTGGATCGTAACATACGCTGACAATTACTTTCTGACCACATTTCACTAAATCGGGTTGTAACAAGGGTTCATTGCATTTGATTGTTTTTTAAGTTAGGTTCAGATCATAGATTGAAAACATTTTTAGTTACCTGGACTGCAACTCTGACAAGAGTAGAACGAAATATATCGATTGCACATTTGATGGTTTGTCGAGCAACAGCTGGGGTGTCATCCGTCAAGAGTGTTATGAATACGGGGACGATTTCTGGAAGCAATTGGAAGTGCTTCAAACCAACATGACCGATCATCCTACAATAAAGTAACCAAAACCAAACATATCCCACTTTTTACTGATTTATTGAGGTAAGAGAAAAGACTGGGCTACTAAGCTACAAATTTAGATCAAGATATGGTTCTTCCAAATAAATAAGCAAATTTGAACCTTCTGGACTGCATGCAACACATCACTCTCTCACCATCCATGATAATCAGAAAAAAATTCATTTCAGATATGATGTTGGTTTCCATTTCGCTTGCAACTGTGATTCACAAATCGTATAGTACTTTAGTTTTCTTCCTTTAAGGTTTGGTTTCTAGGATAAAAGGCTTAATTTAGTTCACATGATATTTATTGTTAAAGATGTCAAAATTAATATAAAAGAAAGAAATAATTAGTTCCTGAAACTAATCTTCTTAGATATTTGTTCTTGTCATCCTTCCGATAAGCCAATGGCACATACTAATCTCTTGCTTCTAAAATTTGCAAAACAAGAAAAAAAAGAAAAAAAGAATAATAATAATAATAATTTTGTATTTCTCCTTTTCATTTTCGAAGAAAAATTCTTATTCTCCCAATAACACAATGCTGATTTCCATATTGAAGATGAAAATGTAACACTTTTAAGAAAATAACACTATTGAGAGGGAAAAAAAAAAGAGTAATACCAATTTAGTGGCAGAATTAAAAAAGTTATAATTCTTAAACTTTCTTTTCACTAGCTTAACATTTGAAGAGAAAAATGAACGAAAAACCAACTAAGAAAGTGATGGAGAAACAAATTTTAAAGAAATAGATTAACTTGAACATAAACTATTTGTTAGCTTATGTAATTATAAACATAATTGAGCAATTGTGTATAACCACTCAAGATTGCATTCTAATTAAGTTAAAATAAAATTAGAACTCGATTTTGCTGAGCGTCATCTAGCACGTGTATGTACGTATAAGCATATATGTAATGAACACTCTAATCAAATTACAGACACCTCATATATTAGTACTTTGCATTCTGTCATTCTGATGAAATTAAATTAAAATTATATAACATATGTATGTACGTATATATGTGTTCATCTAGCGTGTAAAAGTAACTAAAACTCATTCTAATGGAATTGAATTATATACATACATATATATATATATATATATATATATACAGTTGTGTGTGTGTCTGATAACTGAAACTGGATTCTAATATACAATATAATACAGTTGTGTGTGTGTCTGATAACTGAAACTGGATTCTAATATACAATATAATATATATATATATATATATATATATATATATATATATATATATATGAAAAAATGAAATTGTGAAAGTGGTTACTCAATGATGTATTTGCGAACAGGACTGAAGCCATCGGAGACGAGGTCGAGAAGGGAAGGAAGAAACGCCGAGAGAAAAGCGGCGTCGACGTCGGAGAGCTCGACGCTGAGGCGGTGCAAGTGGGCAAGCTTCGAAGGAATATCTGAAGCGAGCTTAGCAGAGTTTATCAAGCTCGCCGTCTTCTCTCTCGCCGCCGCCGCAATCGTTCCGACCATTGTTGACGGCACTAAAACCCTAGCTTTTTAAGAGCGAAAGAACGATGATTATACGATTCTGGCCAGAGTCAACGTTTTTGTAAAGCGTGTTCTAAAGAAAACGACTTTGGTTAAGGCTCCGCTGTACTGAAAATATTTTTCGTCACAAATTGTCCCTATTGTTTTTTTAAAATTTTCAATTCATCCAAATTGTTTAAAATTTGACTAATTTAGTCCTTATTATTTTTTTAAAAAAATTAATTTAGTCTCCATGTAAGAGTCACACACAACGCACAAGGACTAAATTGAATTTTATTAGAAAATATTAGGGACTAAATTGAATATTTTAGAAAATAACAAATACTAAGTTGACAAATTTTTAACAATAAGAATAAATTTAAAATTTTATATGAAATAATATGGACTAAATTGATTAATTTTTTAACAATAGTGATGAATTTGAAATTTTGGTGAAACAATAGGAAATATTTGCGTAATTTTTTGTTGGTTAAATCATCTCCCATTTGACTTGTAATTTTGTTTAGAGAAAATATTACACACATGGTGTCTATTATTTCCTCAAAGTTTCAAATTTGTTATTATTATTTAAAATTAGTCAATTTAGTCCTTATTATTTTTTTAAATGTTTAAATTCATCCATATTATTCAAAATTAACTAAGTTAGTCCCTATTATTTCCTAAAAAAATTCAATTTAGTCCTATAATATGGTCATGTACAGGGGCTAAAACAATTTTTTTTTTTAAATAATAGGAACTACATTGATTTTTGTTTTTTTGGAAAAATAGTAAACACTGAATTGGCTAATTTTGAATAATAAGCATGAATTTGAAATTTTTCGGGTAATAATAGGGATTAAATTGACAAATTTTAAATAATAAAGATGAATTAAAATTTTAGTAAAACAATATGGACCATTTGTGACATTTTTCCTTTTGTGTACGTAATGTTTGGAACAAATGAATTTCATAAAACTTATTTGTAAATTCATTTACTTGTTGTATTTGGAAACAACTTTTAAAAAATTAGTTGGATTTACTCAAATTTTACTCAATTCCTTATTCAAGAGGTTAAATTTACAATTACAAACTACCAATTTTTTTTCCTCACTCTAAATTTTTTATTTTTTATTTTACTAATCTTATTCTTTCATAGTTAGTTATTCTTATTCTTCTTGCGAGCTTTATTCACAACATTTTTTTTCTATATTTCTTATTCCAAGGATCTTTTTTTCGTCTTGTCCATCCATATCCAAATAGCCTTACCATACTTAGCCATCAAAAATAAAAAATTATTTATTCATCGATATTAATTAATTAAGTTTAATTTTAAAATTACGTATGATGGTACTTCTACAATTTATATATTTACAAATCAAGTGGTTGATTTAATATTATTTTACAGTTCCAAATAAGTTAATTCATTTATAAATATATACAAAATCTCGCAAAATTCATTTATAAATCAAATAAGTTCTATATCACAAGTGCTTCCAGACATTATGTTAATGTATTTAACTAGCACATCATATATTTAGCATTAATTAACACATCAGATATTTAGCAAAACAAAAAGTTGCACGATTTTGTTCATTACCACATGTTTTATCTAATGCACCCTTTAAAACGATTGTCAAAGAAGCTAAAAATTGTAAAATTGAATTTGTGCAAAGGTTTTCCAACCCTTTCACTGGATCTTATAGTAAATTTTTAACTATAAAGATTTTTTGTATATAATAAGTAGTAATTTTTAAAATGTTGCACTTGAACTATAATTTTAAAAATTGTTGCAAAAAAATAATTTTACGTGCAATAAGTGATAAAAAATTATAAATATTATAAAAGTCAAATAAAGTTGTTGTAAAAAAATTAGTTTTATATACTTGTTAAGGAAAGCATTATAACTTACGCGTATGACAATGATTTTTTCACTTATACAAAAGGGACTTGGGTTGAAAATATATACGAACCTAGAAAACAAAAAAAAGTACAAGAAACAAAAAGCCCAAAACAAAAGGCCTGCCAAAAGCCATAACAATCAACCACCAAACATCTATCAAAACTACCGCATGAGCGGCAAAGAACTCGCAAACAACTCCTTCTATACTCAGCCTCTCAAGTACAATAAAAAGCTCAAGAAGACAAGAAACACGTAACTAAGCCAAGAAATCATCTCATCTGCTATCCCATGGATCCAGTTCTTGTTAGGCTTCGTCATATCGACGTTGGAGGGTGTGAATATGATACCGAAATCAATCTTTACAATTTCCGAGGTAAGGGCTCTTACTTGCTGAAATCGATTTTCGAATTTATAGAGCACACGTAAATTTTCAACTGTTGCCTCATATTTTCCGTGTAAGAAAGTGCATAAACTTGGGAAATTAAAAAGCAATGACATTATTTAATTGAAAATTTGAAAATAATGTTATCAAGAAAATGGATCTTATATTTCCTTCATGAGTAAGTTGTTTTTATTCCCAAATTGCCAGTTGATATTCTCTTGCATGTAATGATTTATTACTCCTGATGAGGAATTAAATTGTTATGTCCGACCCCAAGGGTATGAATCCGATCGATTGAATAGATGAACATACTAGTCTTACTACAGTCTGAGTCGACCTCATACATCTTTACAAGACCTCCGACCACTTGGAAACATGTAAAGTCGGGCCGACAGGATCACACGAAATCCTAAATGTTGTCTTACAAAAAGGTATAAATATAGCAAATTTACATCACAAAATGGTAATCAATCATTTGCTTACTAAATACGATACTAACCTTGCTTGGATTATTTTTATCATCAAAGAACTAATTTAAGCATCGGAGTGCTTACGTATGGAACTCCTACACCCGTTTCTCTTGTAGGTCTAGTTCGGGAGGTGCTCCATAAATTTACCTTAATAGTTTCGTACGTGTATGGCTCAGATTTCCCATAAAACACCTAAATGTAGGGTTTGATATTGTACATAGGAAATAAGTGAAACATTCATTCTACATAAATTTAGTATTTATCCTTATATTTTAGAACTCATTAGTGGTAGTTTAGAAATGGCCAAATGTGAATGATTTAACTTTTAGTACAATTATATAGACCATGTTTCCAGGTATAAATATTAATATAGATAATTGTGTTAATCATTTCATAACCTTTGAAGACATCTGTTTTTTTCTTCTTTTTTTTTTTATGTTCTTGATTTCAAGAAAAACTTTAATAATATTAAGAATATCTTGATATGTCTCACAAGAAGAATGCAAAAACGAAAAAAGGGACAAAAATGTGAAACAATTAAGACCAAGGCTTTGCATCATTAGTCAAAAAAACTTAAACATCCTATAATATTTTGCATATATGGAATATATTGCTTAGGTATCAAACCAAGGTTCTATTACAACTATTGTGCAAAGTGCAAAGATCTTTATTTAATATCCACGTATTTTCGACCAATCTATTTATGTACGCTAACTCGAATATTATAGTCTATTTTTATGAAACCACGATGAAGGCAACTGGAAAATTAAAGAAACTAGGCAATAGATATTACTGGTAACACTACAAGAAAACAACGCACGGGTGACATTTTTTTCGTAGTAAATTGGCTACGGATGGGCTACGGAATTGCTACGGGCAACTAATTCCGTAGCTCATCCGTAGCCAACTTAGGTCCCGTTGAAATGGTGACAAAAAATGACTACAGATTGGCTACGGACAATAATTTTAATTATAAAAAAAATTAAAAAATAATATTCCGTAGCCTAACCGTGACAAATTTGCTACGAACTAGCTATAGATTATTTAATTAATTCGGCAACAAAAATCATAACAAATTTCGTAGCCATGCGGTGGCCAAATAGCCACGAATTGGCTACGGACTATGTATTATTCAAAAAAATGTTCATAAGAAATAAAGGACCGGAGGAAAAAATAAAAATAACAAAGTCTGTAGCCCATCCGTAGCCAATTACCATGGATGGGCTACGGACTTTCAGAAAAAAATGAGGTTTATCAGTTTTAATTTGAATTACGGAATTTTGATTGCACCTACAATGTAGTAAACTTCACTTGAGATGCTAGTTTTCCAAATAAAAATAAAATTGGTCTGTATTTTATTAGCGTGCGTATTTTAATAGAGAAATCTCCTACGAAGTCATTAGCCATTTAAATCGAAGTTATCGTGTCCTTACTTAACATTGCATTAATGTTAATAGACGTTCAATCTTGGAGTCCAAAAACTCTCACATTGTGTCTAAACTTTATAAAGATAAAAAATATAAAGATATAAACACGCTTTAATATGTTGTTCCTACCTATTAACAAGTTAGAATTCATACTATTAGGGGTTCGTAGCCGATCCGTGGCCACTGGCTATGGATAGGCTGCGGATTTCCTTTTTCCGTAGCCCATCCGTAGTCAATTGTCACGGATGGGCTACAGACTTTCAGAAAAAAATAAGGTTTATCGGTTTTAATTTGAAATTACGGAATTTTGATTGCACCTACAACATAGTAAACTTCACTTGAGATGCTAGTTTACCAAATAAAAATAAACTTGGTCCTTATTTTAATAGAAAAATATCCTACGAAGTCATTAGCCGTTTAAATCGAAGTTATTATGTCCCCACTTAACATTGCGTTAATGTTAATAACCGTTCAATCTAGGGGTCAAAAAACTCTCACATTGTGTTTAAACTTCATAAACATGAAAAATATAAATATATAAATACGCTTTAATACGTTGTTCCTACCTATTAACAAGTTAGAATTCATACTATTAGGTGTCCGTAGCCCATCTGTGGCAATTGACTCCGTAGGCGTAGTCATTTGCCACAGATGGGCTACGGACTTTTAGATAAAAATTTAGTTTATCGATTTTAATTTGTATTACGGAATTTTGATTGCACCTACAACGCAGTAAACTTCACTCGAGATACTAGTTTTTCAAATAAAAATAAATTTGGTCCGTATTTTATTAGCGTGCATATTTTAATAGAGAAATCTCCTACGAAGTCATTAGCCGTTTGAATCGAAGTTTTCATGTCCTCACTTAACATTGCGTTAATGTTAATAAACGTTCAATCTAGGGGTTCAAAAACTCTCACATTGTGTCTAAATTTTATAAACATGAAAAATATAAAGATATAAACATGCTTTAATGCGTTATTCCTACTTATTAACAAGTTAGAATTCATACTATTAGTGGTCCGTAAACCATCCGTTGCAATTGGCTACGGATTTTATTTTTCCGTAGCCCATCCATAGCCAATTGCCACGGATAGGCTACGGACTTTTAGATAAAAATTTAGTTTATCAGTTTTAATTTGCATTATGGAATTTTGATTGCACCTACAACGTAGTAAACTTCACTTTAGATGCTAGTTTTTCAAATAAAAATAAATTTGGTCCGTATTTTATTAGCGTGCGTATTTTAATAGAGAAATCTCCTAAGAAGTCATTAGTCGTTTGAATCGAAGTTATCATGTCCTCACTTAACGTTGCGTTAATGTTAATAAACGTTCAATCTAGGGGTCTAAAAACTCTCACATTGTGTCTAAACTTCATAAATATAAAAAATATAAAGATATAAACACACTTTAATACGTTGTTCTTACCTATTAACAAGTTAGAATTCATACTATTAGTGGTCCGTAGCCCATCCGTGGCAATTGGCTACGGATTGACTACGGATTTTATTTTTCCGTAGCCCATCCGTAGCCAATTGCCACGGATGGGCTACGGAATTTTAGATAAAAGTTTGGTTTATCGGTTTTAATTTGCATTACGGAATTTTGATTGCACCTACAACAAAGTAAACTTCACTTGAGACGCTAGTTTTTCAAATAAAAATAAATTTGGTTCATATTTTATTAGCGTGCGTATTTTAATAGAGAAATCTCCTACGAAGTCCTTAGTCGTTTGAATCGAAGTTATCATGTCCTCACTTAACATTGCGTTAATGTTAATATACGTTCAATTTAGGGGTTCAAAAACTCTCACATTGTGTCTAAACTTCATAACCATGAAAAAAAAGAATATATAAACATGCTTTAATACGTTGTTCTAACTTATTAACAAGTTAAAGTTCATACTATTAGGGGTCCGTAGCCCATCCGTGACAATTGGCTACGGATGGGCTACAAATTTCCTTTTCTCCATAGCCAATTGCCAAAGATGAGCTACGGACTTTCAGAAAAAAATGAGGTTTATTGGTTTTCATTTAAATTATGAAATTTTGATTGCACCTACAACGTAGTAAATTTCACTTGAGATGCTAGTTTACCAAATAAAAATAAACTTGGTTCGTATTTTATTATCGTGCGTATTTTAATAAAAAAATCTCCTACAAAGTCATTAGTTGTTTAAATCGAAATTATCATGTCCTCACTTAACATTGCATTAATATTAATAAACGTTCAATCTAGGGGTCAAAAAAATCTTACATTGTGTCTAAACTTAAAGAACATGAAAAATATAAAAATATAAACACACTTTAATACGTTGTTTCTACCTATTAACAAGTTAAAATTCATACTATTAGGGGTCCGTAGCCCATCCGTGACAATTAGATACTAATGGGCTACGAATTTCCATTTTTCCGTAGCCTATTCGTAGCCATTTGGCAATAACCATGGATAGGCTACAGATCTTTACAAAAAAATAAATTTTATCACTTTTAATTTGCTAATAGAAGAGGAAATTAAAGATTACAAAAGTTATTTACAAGTTACTTTAACCAAAAAATGGACAGATTGCTAATGGAAGGGTTCTCAATCAAAATTACCTTTTAATAAAATATTAACAAATAATAAATAATGTATATAAGTTCGTTATTATTATTATTATTATTAATTATTATTATTATTACTACATTCTATTAGTTTAGCGAGATATTAATTTATTGAGATATTTTTAATTTTTTTGTCTTAATAGTAAATATATTATATATATGGTATCGTTTTTGAAAAATGACTCATATTTTTTTAGGTCAATTTGAAAAGAGAAGTAGTAAAGTCTAAAGAGACTAAAATATAAAAATCTAATTTAATAGGATTAGAATAAGTTTATTTAATTCAATAGTCAATTTATTATGTAATTTTTAGCTAATTATTCATTGTGAAATATTTGGGTAGATAAAATATGAAGAAAATTATTAATTATTATTTGTCAATTTTAACTATATTATATTTTTATCAAAAATATTGTAACTATATTATAATTTGTGAAATAAATGATAAAAAATGGATAATTTTATAATGGTTCCAAGCCGAGACTTGATATTTTTAATGTTTAAAAGAAATTATTAATTTATCGAGTATTAATTTAAAAAGATTATACTATATTATTATTATGCTTTTATTGTTATTTTATATAAATATAAAATAATTAAAAAAATAACTCCACAGGTCGCCGGCCTGCGGGTGAGTTCTTCTGGTTGGTACATAAAGTTAACTCTCTTATCCTAACCGGACAATGTCGACGGCCTGCCGGAGACCTCGTCCGGCAGGGCCATTTTTTTTTAAATAATTCTTTTGTGTCATAAAAGACCTGATTCAAATTTGATTTAAAAGCATTTTTCTTTTGCCCTCTCTCTCATCTTTCAAGCCCTAACCCCATCCCAAAAATCTCTCAGCCGACGCCACCACCACCTTCTCCTCTTGCCGCTGTCACTATGAAAATCACCGCCTCTCTCTGTCTTCCTCTCTGCTGGACCACCACCACTACCACCACCTTTGCTACCGCCACCATTTCCTAATTTTGACTTATCCACCGTCCGATGGCAAAACAACTTTGTATAGTTTAAGTGTGATATTGACGTTTTATCTCTTATATGTGATAGTTCAATAGATCTGTAAATAAGCACTGAAGACTTGTTTCAACTTTTCTCTCGTCTCAGCTCCGCTACTCTCCTTTATCGTCTCACCATTTCACTCAAAACCATCGTTAGGTTATCACCAAATTTGCCGATAATGCTTTGCCATATAACCCATTTGTATCGGGCCTTCAAGTTTGTTAGGTTAAACCCAAAGCCATTTTTTTTGGTATCGGGCCTTCAAGTTTGTTATGCTGGTGACGGTGGAAATAGCGGACCTGGTGGGGGCAGTGGCCACGGCGGCAGCGGCGGTGGAGGTGGAGGTTAAGATTCTGATGATTCAAAGTCTTTCTCCGACAGTTTTGGACCCGTTGGGGCATTTCTGAGTGGATGGAGATCGAGGGTTGCTACAGATCCGCAGTTTCCTTTCAAGGTTCATGTTTTCCTTTTGCCAATTGTTATTGACATTTTCCTCTTAGTTTCTTTTGTTGTTGTAGCAAATTATTCTGCATTTATTGATTAGCAAGTATGTTGTATCTCATGAAGTCTTTTCATTGTGTTTTTATGTCTTTACCGCAGGTTGCCTCTTTCTTATATTACCAAGAAAACATGAATGTCCTTGTTCAACCTGAGGTGCATGGTGTTTTTGCAAGAATTCCAGGATTTGTGTTTATTTAGACATTTTATATTCAAGATACTAGGTATTTAAGGAATGAAAGTCAATTTTGGTGATTGAAAGATTGTTTATTTGTATTGAATATTGAATGAAAAGATTTGGATAAAGAAAGTCAAAAAGGAACTAGATAAGTAGTCAGTCTATCAGCTCTTACTCTTCAGAAGCAAGGTAGATGTATTGGTAACTGAGTGAATGTTCCAATATAGTGGAGCATACTCATACTTTCACACTAAAGCAATTACTTCTGCAAAGTTTTTCATGCCTAATGAGATCCAGTATAACATAGTGGAACTAAAGCAATTGCTTCTTGACACTGAATCTCATATGTCTTTCCAAAATGCAACTTAACTATTTTGAATGTTGACACTGAATTTCATATGTGACTTTTTATTAATTCATCTTGATAGAGTTTTTAGTAAATAGATGGTGTTATCTTTTATAGTGAATCAGATGATTAAGGCATTAAGTATATGATAAGAATGTTAGATTCTTTTTTATAGTAGGACGCTTAGAAGTTAGATTGTATAAAAATTTCTAAATGCTCTATTCCGAAAGCGATGATCTCGAGCTTCCTTCATTGATTGCATTTCTCAAGTCAGTGTTGGTTCAAATATTGCTGCGGTCTGTGAAGTTGTTGTTAAAGTCATGGAAAAGAAGCTAACTGATATCTAGAGTCAAATTTTGGGGATATACTAATTGTCTTTCTACAAAGCTCACTAATATGTTTTGGTTGTTGAATAGGGAATGCCTATAATGGTTTTTAGTGTAGATGATAAAGCAAACAAAGCTTTAGTGTGGATGAAAAAACAAATAAAGCAGTTGTTAAAGGCATGGAAAAGAAGGTAGCTGATATCTTCCCAGACATTTCAGGTAACTTCTAACATCATTTTGCTTAATCTTCTCGTACGTGGGATGGCTGTGATGATGATGTTCTTTTGAACCAAATGAAATTTGAGTTTTAACTGAGATTTAATATGGAATTTGGATGGTATGTATGTTGGTTTCTTTTTTTGTTCAAGGATTGAAAATTTATGGTGTTGTATATGTACTCAATATTGAAGTTTGAGTTTTAACTGAGATTTTATATGAATCCTTTGATTGTAATGCTTATTGGTGGTGTTATTAGTTCAAAAGTTGGAGTGTTATAGTGTTTTACCTCTACCTCGTATTGAATTTGCATATAGTAGTTAGTGTGTATTGGGCGGATGGAGGAAGAGCCAGGGCAGCAGATAGTAGTTAATATATCTCTTTCATATCAAAGATGTTGTGTAGCTAATAGTCTTTCTTTAGAATAGTTTAACCATAAAAAATTAGCTATGTAATAAACTATGGAAGACAAAGACTATTTTTCTATCTGGGTTTAGATATACCTTATGGTTCAGACCCTTCTTATATGGTGTCATTATTTCTGTGGTCCTATAGAGAAGATTATTAGTCTAATAATTCATATTATGCTGTCTCTTTTCTTAAAGAACTGGTATGTGCTGGATATATGTGAACTTCAAGTTTCAAAACTTGGAGATTGACTAATCATGCTGTGAGAAATTCAAGAATACTAGACTTTTAAATTATGATTGGTGCGTCATTGTCCCATTTCTGTCAAATGCACTACTGCAGAATTCTTGAAGAGATGTTGATTTTAACATGCTTTTACCTTACCTAAAAATTGGTGCTTTGTGTATCGGGTCTCGCTTTTAAAATTAGGTGTAAACAATTATATTCTTTTTCTCAATTTGTCACTTGAAGAAGATTGAGAATTGAAGTCAAGTATAATTGCTAAGATAAAGAGAAATACTCCTTGCTTCCTCCTAGTATTTTCAAATTGGGTACTCATGCTCGAAGAAAAATAAGAATTGACGAAAATTTTTGGTTGAACTTCAAGTATGTGAAAATTTTGATGCATCTTTAACTTTACAATGATTTTTCTTTAGAATTTCGGCGTTTTTGGTTGAATTTTTTTTATCTTGTATATTGATGTTTATACTTGTTTATGTTCAAGAATCTAAATTTTCTCTGAAGCAAGGGCAATTTAAAGAACAGAGATTTTGGTGCTCTCAACACTTCAATGGAAGATGAACCCTGTGACCCACTTTCATTTCTTGATTACATAACAAGGAGAACAAGTTTAAAGAGACACCTTTCTTTGAGATTTCTTAGGAGATGTGAATGTATTCTTTTGAATTATTATTATTTTGAATATTAATTTGTATATTTAATTTTAATTTTTGTTTGTAAATATTAATTTGTATATTTAATTTTAATTTTTGTTGGTAAATATTAATTTGTATATTTAATTTTAATTTTTGTTTGTAAATATTTTTTTTGAATTTTTATAAATATTAATTTGTACATTTAATTTTAATTTTAATTTTTTTCTGTAAATATTATTATTTTTATATTTTTAATTTTTAAATTAAATAATTAAGCGGCTACGGACTAACAATGGAATGTTGGGCGACGGTCGAAAATCGACCGAAACGGCTACAGCTTTGTTACGAACGTTAATAATTAATAACAAAATTAAAATTTTAGTTGGCTACGGATGGGTTACGGAAAAGGGGGCTACTGATATTCTACAGATATTAATTCGTAGTGGTGGGTTACGGTTGATTTACGACCGAAACGACTAAGGATTTGTTATGGACATTAATAATTAATAAAAAAATTATAATTTTAGTTGGTTATGGATGAATTAAGGTTATTTTGTTACGGAAGTTATAAAAAATAAATATAAGTTAAATTTTGAAATTGGCTACGGATGGGTTATAGAATATCAATTTGATTACGGGATTTTTTATTACGGACGGAAATTCGTAGTTTATTCGTCGTTCGTTCCAGTTTAGTTACTGTTAGGTTACAGATTTTGACCGTCGTCTCAACCTGTTTTTTTTTGTAGTGTAAGAAGCAAAGCTCCATGGAAAGTTAATCTCATGGTTTATATATGGACTAATCACTTCTTTGAATGGATATCAATTTTGATAATGAGTTCCATGGAAAGTTAATCTCATGGTTAGGGTATCTCTAATAGTATGTACTATTTATAAAAATTTATTATTTTTGGTAATTTTTAAAGACTTGAGTTTCTAAAAATTATTATTAATAATTTAAATATACATGAGATTCACCATTTTTTAGAAATTTGAGTTAAAATAGATATCTAATTTACTTTTTTAGCTCTAAATTTAGAGACTCAAAAAATGACCGGGTCTCTATTTTAGTGTAAAAATTGATAAAAATGGTAGGTTTCATGTATATTTAAATCATTAATAATGATTTTAAGAGACTTGGGTCTTTAAAAATTGTCAAAAATGATAAGTTTTTATGAATAGTGTATACCATTAGAGATACCCTTATGTATTGACTTTGCTTTAGGCCAATTGTTTGAACACCTAATTTTTACACTATTCGAGGAATTTTATATTGTTTTTGTTAATGAATAAATTATTTTCATGCAGTTTGCTCATTATTTTGAATGTAACTATAATAATTAATCAATTTTCAAATTTACATGTCCTTTAAAACAAAATTTATTTTGTTTTTCCAACAAAAGTACCATCTTTAATTGAGAATACATAGTAGCCGTCTAAATATGTTTGAAATCAATTAATTCTCTTGATGAAAAGCTTTATTATGTGCCACCTTTAAATTAAATGCCCGATTTTGTATTCTATTAAAGTGAAAACTAAAGAGATCCATGATCAACACTTATGTTTTTGGTAGGGTAACAAATAATAACTTGTTGTAATTCAAAGTTCTTATACCAAAAAGAAATAAAATGGAGTTGCAAAACAGAAGAATCGCACAATTGCTGAAATGGCCCGCAGAATGCTACAAGGAAAAAATCTTCCAAAATGTTTTTGGGTCGAGATAGTCAACACAGCTGTCCATCTCCTAAATAGATCCCTCACAAAAGCTCTGACAAATATGACACCCTATGAAGCGTGGTGTAAAAGGAAGCCCATGGTAGAGCATTTTAGAATCCTTGGTTGTATAGCCTATGCCTACATCCCAAAGGAGAATCGACAAAAGCTAGATGAAAAAGGAGAAAAATGAATTTTTTGGCTACAGCGAATAATCAAAAAGTTATCGCCTCTACAATCCTAAGTCAAATAAGTTGATCATTTCAAGAGATGTGATCTTTGATGAGATGTCAGAATGGTTTTGGAGCAATAATACAACACAAGGCTCACCTACGAAAGAAGAAAGTCTAGAAGCATCAACACTTGACCCAAGTTCGAGCTTAACTCCAACAAGTCCGAGATCAAGCCAAGTTCACTCATCTCTAGATTCAAGGTCTCCACTAATAGCACGACGGTCACAAAGGGATCGATGACCACCTGTTTATCCTCAAGATTATGAATGCTTTCATGTCGCTGCCTTTGCTCTCTTTGCTGGAGAACCAACAAAATATGAAGAAGCAACAAAGGAAGACACATGGGTCAAAACTATGGACGAGGATATCAGAATTGAGCAAAATGAGACATGGGAGCTTGCAGACAAGCCACAAGGCAAGGAAATTATATGCCTTAAATGGGTCTACAAAATCAAGTTCAATGAAGTTGGAAGTATTCAAAAATACAAGGCACATCTAGTGGAGAAGAGTTATTCGCTACAACCCGGAATTGATTTCAATGAAACATTTGCACCTGTTGTTCAAATGAAAACAATCAGGATAGTCCTCGCTCTCGCAGCACAATTAAAGCTTCAAGTATACCAACTCGATGTCAAGTTGGCATTTCTCAATGTCGACCTGGAAGAAGAAATATATGTGGACCAACCACAAGAATACATCATCAAGGGACAGGAAGACAAAGTCTACAGGCTACATAATGCTCTATATGGTCTTAAACAAACACCTCGAGCTTGGAATAACAAGATTTATGGATACTTACTTGATCATGGCTTCATCAAGAGTCCCAGCGAGCCGTTACTTTATGTGAAGAAACAAGGTGCTCATAATTTTCTTATTCTATATCTATGTTGATGATCTAATTTATACCAGCATCAATCTAGAACTGATTGAAAAATTAAAAAATGGAATGATGCGGGAGTACGAGATGACCGATCTTGGTCTTATGAAATATTTTATTGGCATGCAAATCAAGCAAGAGTCGGGCCGAATATTCATCTCTCAAGAAAATATGTTGATGACTTATTAATAAAATTTTGCATGATGGATTGCAAGCCTCAAGCCACTTATATGGACGCCAGTGAGAAGTTGTCCAAGAACGATGGTAAAGAGAAGGCAGACAAGACGTTGTATCGAAGTCTCGTGGGCTCGTTGATTTATCTCACTAATACACATATGGATATTGTGCATGCTGTCAGCATAGTATCAAGATTTATGAGTAAGCCAAGCAAAAATCATTTTGCCATAGCAAAAAGAATATTGAGATATGTAAAAGGTACAAAAAATTATGGAATCCTGTATGTTGAGGTCGGATACTCGCAGTTGAGTCGGTCGGCTACACTTGCCAAGCTGAACTTTCAGGTTGGCCTCCGAGTTGAACTTTTCAGGTCGGCTACCTGACCAGCACAAGGAAAACAAAGGAAAAAGGCGGGGTGATGACCCGGATTTTTCCCTCGGGCCCGCGAATGATTAGTATGTCCGAGCTGGCAAGGTAGCTGAGAGCATTTAATGATGAGTTACCTCTGAAATGAAGGGGGTGGAGCTCTATTTATACTAAATTTGGGTCTGACAGCATTTAATGCAGTGCAACTTTATGTCCCATCGGAACAACTGGCACTGAGGTCGGGGTTTTTCGGGGTCGGGGTCGGGGTGAGGTCTGATCAGCATCCAGGTTGGGCATTTAGTTGAATATGCTGGTCTGGCTCGAATTAGCCCGTCTCAGCTCGGTGTGGGTAACTCACCTCAGTTTAGGGACCCCTCGTCAATCCCCCATCCCCCCTAAGTCGAGATCGAGAGGGTGAGATCTAGAATTGGGAGTAGCTCCCGAGCTGGAGGTGCTCGCCCCCGACAAAGTAGGGATGGCCACGTTAGCGGTGCATGCCCTTCAGATGACTGACACATCACCTGTCAGTTTTGACAAGACGCGACGTTTGGGCTCCCTGAGATTTTCAACTTTCAAGAGTTTTAGGTCGGATACCAGGGTGGTCGGACGCATTTAGCTCGGAAAGAATCTTCTTGGAATTTTCAGCTCGGAGCCAGCTAGGTCGGGTCACATTCCGCAGCTAAGAGCAGTAGGTACGTCCTGACTCCCTTTAGTCATTCCTGTACATTTATATTTAAATTGTAGACAGGATGGGGAGGTCAGAGTCGGAAGATTCCCAGGCAATGGAGGTGAGGTCCTATGGTAGGGATGAGAGTCCGTCGAGCTCGGAGTCCACCTCAAATAGAGACCAAGGTGGAGAGAGGACCAGTGCGTCTTGAGGGTCAGCTCAAAAATCTAGGCCCGGGGAGAGCAATGATGATTGCCAAGTTATCGGGGTCAGACTGGTGCAAGAAGAGGCTGAGGCGGATCCTTTGGCCGACCTGGGAGACTTGGAAGATAGAGAAGATGAGGAGCCGCTGAATCAACTGGAGGGGGTCGAGATACCACAAGAGTACCTAGCTGGAGTTTCTGCCGCCGAGCCGATCGAAGCAGTCCCGGTTAGTGTTGTTCAACCTCGAAGCTCGGCCACAGCCAGCGCTTCTTCAACTCGGGGGAAGATGATTGAGCAGCTGTTCGCCTGTTGCAAGCGTGAGTGCCATTCCACGGTGCAAATGGCCAACGCCAAGCTGAGGAACTAGTCAGTGGATCGTCATCACAAGTTGAAGGTTCCAGGTCGACACGAATTGGCTTGCTATCCTTCGGCTGACCACTTCACCATCTACGACCTTGCGTTTGACGTTATCCAGCTCCCCCTCCCCGGTTTTGTTGTCAATATCTTGAACTACTTTGAGCTCAGCCCAGGTCAGATGTCGCCGAATGGTTGGGCCATAATGGTGGCCTTCTATATGTTCTGCCTCGAGAAGAAAGTAGAGCCAACCTTGCACAGGTTCAGGCATTTTTTTGTGTGCAAACCTAACTTGAAGCAACCAGGGTGGTTCCACTTCACAGCTCGGGTTGGCAACTCCATATTCACCAAGTGGCACTCTTTTAACAAGGGCTGGCATAATGACTATTATTGGGTGGAACCGGCTGTGAACTCTGGGTGCAGGTTGGTCTGGATGTTCTCAGGCCCACGCCCGGGATGCTGATAAATATTGACAGTGTGCTTAAATGGGAGCGGATTTGGGACTCCAAGCTATTTGGTAGGGAACCCGATCTCTCGAGGGATCATCCCAACCTGCTTCCTGAGCCTGAAAGGGGACACGAGGTCCAGCTCAAAAGAGGGTCAGTTTGCAGGATCGGCGTCCGACCTCCCAATTATCCTATCTGCTAGTCTGTTTAGGTTGGCCTTCGGCTCTTTTTCACCCCTTTATCTACCTTTTGCAGGTATGGCGGATACGAGAAAACTTGCGTATGCCCAAGTGAGAAAGAAGAACGAGGCCAGCGGCAAGGTTTCAGCTCGGTTTGGCTTGAGAAGTGCTGCTCAGGGTCAGAGGCAACGGCCCAACGGCCAAGTGCGGGAGGTCGGCCCTGAGGTCTCTTCCAAGGGGACGTCGGGGTCTCCATTGCCTAAGAGATCGAGCTCGGGAGTGGCGATCTCGGAGCGCTTAGCGTCCCGTCATGAGAGTAAAAAGCGGCCTCGGGCCGAGTACTCCGGGAAAGGTAAAGCCGCGGAGGTGAGCCCTCCCAGCAAGGACTTCATGGAGGCGACCAAGGTGGCCCGCGACCCCAAACTGGCGATGGTCCAGGTAGAGCAGCTCTTGCTCGACCTGAGGACGGCCATAGTTACGGTGAGTCTTATCCAGATTTTGATATGGTTATGTTTTTTAGCTCGGCTGATCATTTTGCTCTCTTTTATACAGGCCGAGTCCCACATCCTTTCAGCTCTTATCTTTCTTGTCAGGGCCCAAACTCATTGCGTCGAGCTCGAGCAGCGATACACAGATGCCCGAGCCGAGCTTGAGACTCTGAGGGAGGAGGCCACCTAGAGGCGCAAGGCGGACGCGACGGAGATCGACCATCTGAAGAAGGAGCTTGATGCAGAGAAATCCCGATGTGAAGCCGCGACCAAGGACGTCGAGCGCTACAAGCTGGAAAAGCGTGAAGCCGAGACAAAACTCCCGGATCTGGTGGACCGGGTCGGCCCCGAAGGAGAGAAGGCAGTGGAAGCCTTCAAGTCCAGTGATGCAGCCGTGGACTGGTTGGCCACAGAAGGTGGGGCCATGGCCAAGTATGCCGAGCTGGAGTTCTACTTCCGGGGTCAAGTCGCAGCTCAGGAGAGAGCGAAGACCTTTTTCCCTGCCACCAAGAATGACTATATTGAAATCTTGGACGCTCTGTCGCCGGAGTTCTGGGAAATTTATGAGCTTCCGACCGACCTGACGTCCCAAGCTAAAGAGGTGATCAAATTTATGCAAGAAGGGATGGACCGGGTCGGGGATAAGGTTGATGCAACCAACGCCGCTCCTCCAAAATAGATTTTATAAATTGGCCCGGGTCGGGCTTTTGTAGTTTCGCCCAGGTTGGGCTCATTGTAATTTTGCCCAGGTCGGGCTTCTGTAATTTGTTTTTTTTTTCAATTCTAATGGAATTAACATTTTGCGTTTTATTCGAGTTCGTACTTGTGTACCTTTCTCTTCGCAAATTTTTTTTAAGTAAGTAGGGTCGGGCCAATATAATGGACCTTTCAAACTTAAGTTAAAAGAACCGAGCTGAACGCGATTAATGAATTATCATCCTAATCTAAGCTGGTTAACCGGACAACTATATAATCGTCGCCGACCTGGACTCGTCAGTCTGATTTAAAATTGGTCAAACTAGTGTTGACGAATATTGAGTTCGAGTTTAGACCCAAACTAATATACCGACCTGAAGCCGGATCACACCGAGTTTGGACCTTAATCCAAATTGGCAAAACTAATCAAATTGTTATTGATTATACCCGAGCTGGAACCTTGTCCGAGCTGTTTACTTTGAATTATTAGTTTCATAATTAAGTGTGGCCACCGCATTAATCCGAGCTGGCAACAGTTAAGTAGCTGAAATGCTTGGGCTCGGGTCGGGCATTGCACTAGTTTAACTGCTTGGGCCCGAGTCGGGCGTTATACTGGTTTACATAATGCATTGTATTGAATTTGTACATGAAGTACTTGGGCTCGGGAGCTGATTACAAGCAATGTTTTGGCTCGGGGCCTTAACAAAAGATTTCAGCTCAAGTGCTGTCACAAACGATTTCGGCTCAGGGCCGTTACAAAAGATTTCAGCTCGGGGCCGTCAGAGAAAATACTGCTTCAAGTGTTCGGAGTGCCATGCATTCTTCAATAGTTTCCCGTTCTTGTCGCGGAGGTAGAAGGTCCCGGGTCGGACTTCTTTCACGACTTCATACGGTCCCTCTCAGGTCGGGGAGAGCTTGTTACCCGAGCGCAGCAAAAAGATGGCCTTTCTAAGTACGAGGTCGCCAACCTTAATAGGTTTAGGCTTGACTTGTTTGGCAAAGGCTCTTTGCATGACAGCTTTGCTGGCCAGCATTCTGATTTGAGCTTTAGCTCGGAGCTCTTCAGCGAGGTCAAGCTCTTCACGGATCCATGCTCCGTTTATTTCTGGATCATGGTGAAGGGTTCTATTGGTCAAAGACCCGATCTCCACTGGCAGCACTGCTTGAGTACCGAAGGTCAGTTCGAAGGGCAATTCTCCTGTTGTCGAGCTGGTGGTGGTCCGCTGAACCCATGGTACCTCGGGAAGAATCGATGCCCACTGGCCCTCCGCTTCATCCAGCTTGGTTTTCAGGCCCTGCAAAATGATTTGGTTAATTCTTTCAACTTGGCCATTACTTTGGAGGTGGGCAATAGATGAGAATCTGAGGTCGATCCCAATCTCAGCACATTTGCCTCGAAAGTATGCACTGTCGAATTGCTTGCCGTGGTCAGTGATGATGACCTTTGGCACCCCAAATCGGCAAATGATGTTTTTCCATACAAAATTCCAAGCTGCCTTTTCTATTATTCTAGCAACTCCTTCAGCCTCGGGCCATTTGGTGAAGTAGTCTACAGCTACGAAGGCGTGCTTCTTTTGGCCAACACTGGTCGGCAATGAGCCGATGATATCTAGACCCCACTGATAGAATGACCACGGGCTTATCATCACCGTGAGGTCTACCGCAAGCTTCCTCTGTACGTTAGCGAACCTTTGGCAGGTGTCGCACTTTTTTACATACTTTTTGGCATCTTGTTCTAAGGTTGGCCAGAAATAGCCTTGCCTCAATGCCTTTTGAGCCAGAGCTTTGCCTCCCAAGTGGTTTCCACATACCCCTTCATGAATCTCCCGGAGTACATAGTTTCCCTCCTCGAGTCCAACACATTTCAAGATAGGCCAAGTGTAGGCTCTCTTATAGAGTTGCCCGACAATTATGACAAACCTTGAGGCCTGTTTCATGAGCTTCCGAGCTGCTTTTTCATCCTCTGGGGTCATACCCCCCTCCAAGTAGTCCACGATTGGTTTGGTCCAATATGAGCTTAGATTAAGCTCGGCCACGGCTTGCATTCCCCACTAGATACTTGGCTCAGCCACTTCCTCCACATGGACCAGTGCAGGTCGGCTCTCGCCCAAGGCCAACCTGGACAGAGCGTCAGCCTTCATATTTTTCTCCCTCGGAATTTGCTGTATCGTAAACCTCTTTTGCCCCGAGGTCAAATCTTTGACCTTATTGAGGTAGTTTAGCATGGCATTGTCCTTGGCTTCGAACTCTCCCGATATCTGACTAGAAACCAGTTGAGAGTCGGTGCTCAGGTCAACTGTTAGCGCGCCAAGCTGAGCTGTAATTTTCAGCCCCACGATTACCGCATCGTATTCAGCCTCATTGTTGGATGACGGGAAGGCGAACTTAAGGGAGTATTGGTGCTCATGCCGGGTCGAGTCAAGGATGACTACCCCGGCTCCGCTTCCAGACTTCCCCGATGCCTCGTCCACATAGACCTTCCACACGTCCTCCGGGTCATGCTCGGCTCGGCCAGTGCATTTTACCACAAAATTGGCGATAGCTTGGGCTTTTATGGCTGTTCTGGGCTGGTAGGTAATGTCAAATTGACTTAGCTCAACTGCCCATTTCAGCAGCCTGCTCGACGCCTCAGGCTTGTGCATGATGGACCTGAGTGGGGCATCCGTCATGACCTTAATTGGATGAGCATCAAAATATGGCTTCAGCTTTCTTGCCGCCGTAACGAGCGCAAGGGCGAGTTTTTCCAAGGAGGAGTACCTCGCCTCAGCCCCCTGTAATGTTTTGCTGACATAGTAGACCGGCTTCTGTTCCTTCTCTTCCTCACGGACCATTGCTGCCGCCACTGCTGTGCCTGAGCATGCCAAGTATAGTAACAGCTCCTCCCCCACCTCAGGTCGGGATAGTAGGGGTGGCGAAGCTAGATACGTTTTTAGCTCCTGGAAGGCGTCCTGGCATTCGTTGGTCCATTCAAAGTTCTTAGGATTCCTCAATATTTTGAATAGAGGTGCACACTTGTTGGCCGACCTAGACATGAATCTGCTCAGCGCCGCGACCTTGCCATCCAGCACCTGGACGTCCTTCAAGCAGGTCGGCGGCGCCAGGTCCAGTATTGCCTGAACCTTCTCCGGGTTGGCTTCTATTCCGCGGGCTGTGACCATGAAGCCCAAAAACTTTCCCGCCTTGACGCCGAACGCGCACTTTTTTGGGTTCAGTTTTATCCCAAAATGCTCCATTACAGCGAAGGCTTCACCCAGGTCGGCTTCATGGTCTCCCGCCCTTCTGCTCTTGACCAGCATATCATCCACATAGATCTCCATATTTCGGCCAATCTGATTTTTGAAAACCTTGTTTACCATCCGAGTGTAGGTGGCTCCAGCATTCTTGAGGCCAAAAGGCATGACCTCATAGTAGTAGAAACCTTTATCGGTGGTGAAGGCAGTCTTCTCTTTATCTTCGGGAGCTATCTTGATTTGGTTGTAGCATTTGAAGGCATCCATGAAAGAGAGTAGTTCGAACTCGGATGTGGCATCCACCATTTGATCGATCCGAGGTAGGGGAAAGCAGTCCTTAGGGTAGGCTTTATTGAGGTCAGTAAAGCCAATACACAATCTCCATCCTCCTGAGGACTTGGTTACCAGCACCACGTTGGATAACCAGGTTGGGTACTGGATTTCCTTTATGTGGCCAGTGTCTACCAATTTGTCTACCTCTTCTGCTATGATTTGTTGCTTATCATAATGGAAGTGCCTGCGCTTCTGTTTCACCAGATAGTAATTCGGGTCGGCATTCAGGTGATGCTCAATGACTCTCGGGTCAATACCTATCATGTCAAAGGCAGACCATGCAAATATGTGTTTATTTTTTAGGAGAAATTGCCTTATACCTTTCTTGAGGTCGGCATAGAGTTCACTTCCGATTTTTGCTCTCTTTGTTTCATCAGAGAGTTCCACCTCCTGAAGGTCTTCAGCCGGGCTGCCTCTCTTAGCATCCCTCTTTTCCTCGGGCAAATTTGGTCCTCAACCAACTTGATATTTAGGTCAGAGGGAGTTTTCATAACATTCCTGGGCCGAGAGTTGGGCTCCGCGGATGGTGGTTGTGCCGGCCGGGGTCGGGAATTTTAGGGCCTGGTGGTAAGTTGAAGGGACGGCCCTGAAATGGTTGAGTGTTACCCGACCTAAGATCCCGTTGTAAGTGGAGTTGCAATCTATCACAATGAAGTTGGCTTGCATCGAAACCCGCTTATCTTCGTCTTCCAGCTTCAGCGGAAGGTTAATGACCCCTTCAGCTCGGTGGGCTTGCCCGGTGAAACCAGTTAAAGTGCCCCTTAATGGCCTGAGTCGGCTCCTGTCTAACCCCATTTGCTCAAAAGTACTGAGGAATAAGACTTCCGCCGAGCTCCCAGTGTCCACCATCAGCCTCTTCACGGTGAAGTTGGCTATTTCAGCGCTGATTACCAGTAGGTCATCATGGGGCAATATTACCCCCTCCAAGTCTTTTGAGGAAAATGTGAGCTCCTCTACCCCTGGGGTCGGGCCCCGCACTAGTCCATACTCCCTCCCAGCCCAAACATAACCCTTCCTGCCTGCCGAGGTCTCTCTTCCCGACGCCAATCCTCCTGCAATGGTCTCAATCACAGCCAAACGTCCGCCCCTAGCCTGGCGCCTGGGTGGACTCTTTTCTCTATCCCTTTGATCATGATTCCGAGTCGGCTGCGGGTCCACGTACCTTCGGAGGTGACCTCGGGCTATCAGTGCCTCGATCTCCTGTTTCAAGTCTTTACACTCTTTGGTGGTATGATCGTAGTCCATATAGTAGCGACAATACTTGGTTCTATTGCGCTTCTTGGGTTGGCCTTTTATCCTTGGAGCTGGAGGCAGGTGGTTCTGGTGCTGGATCTCCATCAGGATCTGCTCCCTTGTGGTGTTAAGGGGAGTAAACATAGTAAACCGGGGGTTCTGCTTTGGCTGTTGGGGCTGCTTGCCTCTGTCGTTTTGGACTTTACCCCCAAGTTGGGCTCGAAAGGTCTCTCCCTTCCTGCTAGCTTTCTTCTCCTTGTCATCATCCTTCTTTGCCTGATGGATTTCTTCCGAGTGTATGTACCCTTCTGCTCATACCATCAGCTCGGATACAGTATCCACGGGGTCGATTGCCAATGAGGATGTAAGGGGGCCCGACCTGAGCCCACTCTGGTAAGCCATCAACGCCATGGAGTCCTCTAGGTTAGGAATTCGGAGGGACTCTTTATTGAATCTGGTTGTGTAAGCTCTCAAACTTTTCCCTCTATGTTGCTTCACCAGCAGCAATGTAGAAGTGTGGCGGGGTGGCGCGCCGGCTCCCCGCGAAGCGGGACAGGAAAGCCTCAGCCAGCTGATGAAAACTTGCAATTGAATCGGGATGAAGTTTCTAGAACCAATCCAAGGCATTGCCAACCAGGGTGGTTGGGAATGTCTTCGTCTTCATGAGGTCAGATATGTCATGCAGAGTCATGTGGTGATCAAAGTTGAGCAGGTGACTGACTGGGTCTCCATCTCCATTATAGACAGCCAGGTTGGGCATCCGGTTGCCGGTGGGTAGTGGCGTGGCCAGTACCTCGGGTAAGAGTGAGCTTACGCCGAGCTGGTTGATGACCTTGGCTATGGCGGCCGTGGTCTTGGCCTGCTCGGGGTCGGCTTGAGCCGCCTTTTGACCTCTCACCTCGCCGGGTCTCGCCACCGGCTCTAGGAGGCCCTCTTCGTCCTGCGTCCGCTTTGGCCTTGGGTCTGGGATGCGGAACTGTAGACGCGAGGGCCACGGCGTAGCTTCTTGCGGAGCCAGGGAGCCCTCAGCTAGCCGGACTACCTGCTCATTAAGTTCCTCAAACATCCTCAGCATCATCCTTATCTCCGATGACAGGCTGGAGTTGAGGTCTCCATCCGCCGTGGGGTTGGTTTGAGTGGTTAAGTGTACACGTTGGCTTGTCCCAACGTCGGCTGGGATTGGGCTTTGGCTAGGCACCTGTGTGGTTTCGAGGTCCCAATCCGGGTTAGGTGAATCCTCTACCGGTGCGTTGTGGCTTTTCGTTTGTACCATAATGGTTTCTCAATGAGTGGTGAAGGAGAGTGATAAAAAGAACTTTTTTTCCCACAGACGGCGCCAAACTGTCGAGGTTGGATACTCGCAGTTGAATCGGTCGGCTACACTTGCCAAGCTGAACTTTCGTGTTGGCCTCCGAGTTGAACTTTTCAGGTCGGCTACCTGACCTGCACAAGGAAAATGAAGGAAAAGGCGGGGTGATGACTCGAATTTTCCCCTCGGGCGCGCAAATGATTAGTATGTCTGAGATGGCAAGGTAGCTGAGAGCATTTAATGACGAGTTACCTCTGAAATGAAGGGGGTGGAGCTCTATTTATACTAAATTCGGGTCTGACAGCATTTAATGCGGTGCAACTTTATGTCCCATCAGAATAGCTGGCACTGAGGTCAGGGTTTTCCGGGGTCGGGGTGAGGTTTGATCAGCATCCAGGTTGGGCATTTAGCTGAATATGCTGGTCTGGCTCGGATTAGCCCGTCTCAGCTCGGTGTGGGTAACTCACCTCAGCTCAAGGACCCTTCGTCACTGTACGAGTCAGAAAAGGATTGCAGCCTGCATGGATATACAAACAGTGACTGAGCTGGATTCATTGATGATAGAAAAAGTACAAGCGGATACATCTTTTGCTTAGGAAATAAACCAATCTCATGGTCTTCAAAGAAGCAAGCAACTGCTGAAGCAAAATATGTCGCAACGACAAGTGCTGCATGTGAAGCTATCTGGTTACGAAGAATTTTGCAAGATCCACGGTTCGGAAAGAAGGATGCGACTATAATTTATTGTGACAATATGTTAGCAATAGCAATGACTAAGAATCCCGTGTTCCATAGTAAAACAAAGCATATAGAGATCTGACATCACTTCATCCGAGAGCTAGTTGACAAAGAGGAGATCGAGCTACAATTTTACAAGACAGAAGATCAATTGGCAGATACGTTTACAAAGGCACTACCACTTCCAAAGTTTGAAGCGTTACGTGAAATGCTAAGGATTATACAAATGAGCACTAAGGGGGAGTGTTGATATTTTTGTGCTTACTTGAATATTCCAGATGATTCTGCAAGTTGAAGATTTGTTTTGATGTACTAAGGGAACAAAGCTAAGAGGACAAAAGCATAAATTGTAGTCTACAATTAATTCAATTATTTAATGGCATGATTGATATATAGAAGTATCAAAAATGTTTGTACCTACTCAATGCTACTATAAATAGGAGTGCAAATCCGGTTGTGAAGCCAAGCAAGTTCAGTAATAAGCATTGCATTGCTCTTATCTATTTCAATATATTATCTCTTCTTCTCTCCCAATCAACAAATATTCCCTATTATAAAATCTATTTTTTTATTACTATCTAAATTCCATCAGAAATCCTCTAGACTCTATTTAATTTTTAGCCGAGACATATGAAAGTGGAGCGTCAGTCTAGTAGCTATTCAACTGAGCAAAAGCACCTAATTAAGTGTAGTCGTTGTCATTTGATAGCATATTGAGAAAGTAATGAACAGCTAGCTTTTATCTAGAGAGACATTAGGAATTCAGTACTTTGAGTATAGCCAGTCACGATAATGCATGTCCAACACAATTTTGAATAACATTTTTATCTGTGAGAAAGTGCATAATAAACTTGGATAGATTAAAAAGTAATCAAATTAAAGACATTATTATTATTATTATTATTTAATTGGAAAACTGAAAAGCTGAGTTGTACGTACGAGTCTAACTTCCAAATTTTAAATTAGGAGTTTTTCTTCTATGAGTCATGTGACAAATTTATCACATGTATATAGATAAAAAGTAATTTAATTAATTGATAAATATTAATCAATTATCATAAGTGGGGACATCATAACAATTTATTTAAAACTCTGTAAAGCTAAATTAGTAAAAAGAGAAATTTCAGACATTTTAATATAATATATTTGTACGATACAGACTAATATAGATTAATTTTATGAAATAATAACTTAACATTTAGTTGTAACAGATTTACCACATGTCTTATAGAATAATTTTTTCTAAAGTAGAAGAGAACTAACACATGAATATTACTATTCCAAACGGCCTGATAGCTAGACATGAGTAGGTACGTATTTGGAATAAAAAATTTCATGGAGGAAGGGCTGCACATGGCCACTCGTAAAGGAAATATGTGGGCAATGGAGCCCCTGAGACATCAACACTAATTTCTGTCAATTTTCCGGTTTCTAAATCATACAAAAATGGCTTGCGTGACAACTGTATTAAAATCTGCTTCGAATTCCAGGGATGCATATGTTCTACATCAATCCACATAGTTGTCTCAAGTGTAGTACCGATATTTGGATTCTGCTGGATCATGGTTGTTAAATTCACTTTGTGTTTCAAGCTCCACTCGGCTTTTTTGCGGTCTTGTTCTAGGACCCATACCTCCATACAAGAGGTACCACTTCTAGCATAGTAAAGTTTGCCTTCAGACTGCCTTGCACAAATGGAATAGTCTATAAGAGTTCTCGGAGGCAAGTCTATTATCTCTAGGGACTCGTTTACACGATCAAAAGCCAATAAAGCCAACCGTCGCGCAGTTTCCCAGTATATGACGTCCTCCAACACGAGAGCCTGTATGTTGCCCAGAACAAAATCAAATGGCGATGGAGGAATGAGCGAGGATCCTTTCCATACACCAGTCTCGGAGGAGAAGATTTCTATCTCAAGAATCGTAATCAATTTCCTAGGATCAGCCCCCCCAGCACGGACTACCTCATAACGAACCTCACTCAACGAATTCCCATCGCCTTTGCAGATAAATGCCAGGACTATACATCCGTACTTCTTTTGGGGTTCAGGGAGGATCAGATATTCTCTTGTCACAGGATTGCATATAATGTAAGTCCTGTGTTCCATTATATTGGTGGTACAGAGAAGAAAACCATTGGAAGAATCCACGATGTGGACCGTCGTCCTCTCAAGAAAGCTTAAAGATGCATCAAAGGAACCCCACTTTCCGTCTTCCAAGTCATTCCCTTGGTCAGAGATAGAAATGAACAGAGGACACGGCGTGGTTTTCAACCCATAGATCCAAGGTTTCTCATAGCTCGGTGGATGTGGCTGCAAAAAGAAACCCAATGGAAAAGGACCTCGAGCTCGCAATCTGCAACTCAACAAAAACAAAAAACGAGGAAGAATTACAAAAATAAGAAAAAAAGAACTCAACTAATATATATATTATCAGTACTATTATCATGCTGGAGCAATTCTATCATCTACACAAAACTGCACATATATTTTTTTTATGCGTTTCTCTTTATTTGACACAAATGGGGTGATTTCATGACAAGACGTGCGAGTGCAAAAAAAATTATCAAAAAAATTGATGAGAGTGTGTGAATCTTTGTATGTTTTTTGAGAATTAACAAATAGATGATAGATTATACAACTTTACCCTGATGCCTCGCCGTGCTCCATGTTTAACTGCTCCTCGTCACCTGGAGATATAAGATTTCAGACTTTCAGTAATGCTTCTATTCATCATGGCACTGACCTATTTATATTAGATGCATCATAACCTATCACGTCAGTAGTATATTGGGAAAAGGAGTCCTTTCCTCTCAGGAAACGTTATGGGAGCCCATAAACTAGTTTTTTTTTTGGCCTTTTTCTTTTGGGTCATCCATTAGACTAGGTTAACTTTAAAAGTTTTTGGGGGTTCCATGCCAATTTGGGCTTGAGCCCACTGCTTGAAAATTTTGAAAGAAAAGAAGCGCGCAGCTGGCAAGGATGGGAGTGTCACTCCTTCCACTCTTATTGACTTAGAAAAACATTAAAAGTTTTATGTATTATTTAGAAAAATTTTAAATATTCTATGCATTCCTAGTTAAATTTTATAATTGAAAAATCTGTTTTAGTCTCTACAAAGAAAGATTCTTGAATCAACCCCTAACTCCACCAGAATCCTATTATAAATAGGGGTTTGGGAGGAGCTTAAATAGAAAATATATGAGAGAATGAGTAAATCAATTTGTGTGAGAGGATTATTTTTATGTGATATTGGTTATAACTCTAGTCCATCTAGAAGCAAAGTATGTAAGAAAGTTTAGGTTTTTTCATGTATAAAGTTAAATATTAATTATAATGCTTGTGTAATATTTGTTGATGGTGGAGCGTTGTGTATCTTGCAGTGTGTAATCAGGTGTTCTTCTCAGAATTAATGATGGAGGCTTCTGACGTAGCTGGGTGCTTTAGTTTGAGAGTAAGACGCCTTCTCCATCTTCATAATGCTGCTGGAATGCAAAGGCACCTTGTGCGCTTGTGTCAGTGTTTCAAGAATGATGAGCAAGCCATGGTAGAAGAGTGTCAGATGTTAATAAAATATGTTGTAATGAATGCTCTTGCTATAAGGAGAATCCTCAAGAAGTATGATAAGGTTTGGTTTTATCTCGGTGAATTTTAGTGAAGATATCTCTTCTGCTATTTAATATGCTCCATGGTTTACACCGTGTTCTTTTTTGAATTTCCATTCCCCTAATTAATAATCGCACTAATTTGTAGGTACACGGCTCTGTAAATGGCAGTAAATTCAAATCCAAGATGCGTGCTGAGCACATAGAGATTCTGCAGTCAACTTGGTTGATAGAGTTGGGGGCATTTTATTTGAACTTCAATGAATCAAAAGGTGAAAACTCCAATGAGATCTTCAGTTCATTTTTTTTGTGATCTCAGCACTTCAGAGCCTGTAATGACCTTAGCACTTCCCCGTTGTGTGAAATTAGAATTCAATCTCACTTGTGCTATTTGCCTGGTAAGATCTTTCATCTGATTTGATTGCAAAAATAATTAAAAACATGATTTCCATTTTGTTTTTGTTTCTGGTTAGTTGATATTCTGGTACTGACTGGAAAATATCTCACTTTCTAGGATCTCGTGTTCAATCCATATGCATTGAGCTGTGGGCATCTTTTCTGCAAATCATGTG
Organism: Ehretia macrophylla; assembly: GCA_037974665.1. Classification (NCBI taxonomy): domain Eukaryota; kingdom Viridiplantae; phylum Streptophyta; class Magnoliopsida; order Boraginales; family Ehretiaceae; genus Ehretia; species Ehretia macrophylla. Next base: position 51,736,137 of record CM075775.1, read on the forward strand.
CTTGCTCGGCAGCATCTGTGATGATCTTCCAAGGTCTTAAGGCTGCAAGCCCGGAGTCGAAATGTCCAGTCTGCAGAGAGGTTAGCATCTAATAACTTCTAGCATTGATCTATACTTAGAGAATCATTGCCACTAGACCCAATGGTGGGTGGTATTTGTCTTAATCTTGAGTATTTGTAGCTTTCAATACTCAATCCGTGTTCAAAGTTCTTATACAAAAAAAAAAAATAAATAAAGTCTTGTTGCTATAGAAAAGTTGCGCTAATATTATTTACGATCATTCAATCATATAATACGAGAGAGTTTTGAGCTTTAACCTTGATGCTGACTATCTATGTAAGGCAATGCATGGTCAAAATCGGTGGTGATTGGTATCTTACAATGAATTAAGACAGGAATTATATGAGCTAAGAAATAAAATGACCTTGACAAATAATATATCATGTTCGTTATATGCTCTAAGAATGGAGAAACCAATGAATTTCCAGATAATCACAATGTGGTATGGCATCATACCTGTCTAATTGAGAAACAAAGTTACAGATGTCTCTGATTGGAAATTGAAAGCCGACTCTAAACAATGGCCTCTTGCAATTATCATTGGTTAGTGAAACATTACCCATAACAGTTGTTAACTTAAACATCATTTGGCAGAGATAAAAAGACCAACCTGATGCTGGCAGATGAAAGTTACGAGGAGGAGGAGGAGGATGATAAACAACACATTGAAACATTATGTGTTACGTTTGTTGTGATGGAAGCCATAGTCCAGACACTGGCGGTGGTTAGGAGTACACACCTATAATTAGCGGGATACTTATATATAACGGTCCAATATAATAATTTTTTCTTTGAACAAAAAAGAAGAATTTTCCAAAGTCAAAGTGTGAACACCCTTACAAAAACATGACACCGCAACTAAGTGGCAAACGAGTTTTGGATTGGCTGTGATGTTTGCTAGAGGTGGTTCCATGGGAAGTGCGTGAAGATAACACCAGCAAAAGCTGATATTTTAAAACAATATAAATGCCCATCTTGCACCTTGAAGAGGGGAAGGCAGTAGTTGCCACTTAAGAGTCCAAGTTATTCCTGAATTCAAGTTTTGTCACCAATCATGTAAAACATTAAAATTATTCAGGTGTAACGTTCGGAAACGAATCCAATCTAGTATACGTGTAAGACATATTAAAAATATAATATCTTTTAATTTTTATTAGTTTAAACTTTTAAAGAAGGTATAACGTAATATTCACAAAATGTAATAATACCTTCGTTATGTTTGTAAACGGTTAGTTAGGTTGTTGTGCATGGCTGGTTTCATTGTTTATCATCAAATCAAAGTGTGACCGTTCTTTGAATTTATCAACTGAATATGCCATGCTCAAGTACGAGAATTGTGTTTGTCTATGAGATTCAACTCTTTTGGTCCTTGCTTCAATTTTCTTCGAATTCTATAAGTTAGTGAGAATTACAACCCGTTAGCACTTTCGGCCATTGGTTTCAGGTAGGCGACAGGATGTGTGGATTTAGCGAGGACGAGGTGGTTCATGCTTCCCATTGTCCTATACTTCCATGGAGTTTGGACGTATTAAAGATGGTCAAATAGTATGCTTAGTGATTACAAGTGTAATTTCGTGTCAAATACTTGTTAGTTTCTTCAATCCTAGAATTCATCACCAAGTGATTTAAACTAGAAAAAACTGGGTTTGAATTTGAGAAACCTAGGATTTTCTTATCTTGCTTGGTTTGTTCCGACAGTTAACGACAATTACGACCAATGGCGGAGTTATGGTACAGTTTCCACTTACCCTAAAAATTTTTTTTTTTTGAAAAATGTATATTTTAAAGGTATTTTTCGACTAAAAAATATTAATTAGCTCTGATCCCACTAATTTTTTTTTCTCTCTATCTAAGCATTAAATTGTGTGATTTTAACTAAGAGGCCTTTGCTCAAGTGGTATGCCCCTCGTCGTGAGTGTGAGAGATTGATAGTTCAATTCTCATAAATAACATTCTTTAATATGTGTTGTACTGTCTAAGTCTCCTTAATTGAACCAAAAAAAATTTGTGTGATATTAGTCTCTGCCCATGATTACAACTAGAGACATAAATTGTGTGATTTTAGCTCGCCCCTGATTACAACTAGAGGCATAAATTGTGTGATTTTAGTCTTATTGAACAAAAATACTAGATCCGCTCTAATTACAACTAAAGACATATTACAGTATCTCCAACTATAGCTGTACCTTAGTGCCCATCGCCTGCTTGGCATTTTCTGGTCGACAGCTTTCATTATGTTTCCATTGTTATAACCCTCACTAGTAGTTATAGGTATGCAAAACGTCGAGATGGCAAAGTGGCCTCCTTGCAACATGGGCTCGAGACGTTCCGATAGCTCATCGAGAGATCGATTGAGATGGACTCAAGAACTGCATGAACTTTTTGAGAAAGCAGTTAATCAACTTGGAGGTCCAGATAGTGAGTAAAACTTTTCTTTTGTTTCCTTTTTCGTTTTTTAACTTCCTACTATATATATATATATATATATTAGTATCGACTATAAGTTTCAAATAGTTGTACTCTATCGAAGTAAGGAACCATGGCATATATGTTTGGAATCTAATGTGCATGCAATATTTTTCCTATCTTTTTCACTGCGAAGATGTCAATTTAGATCTTGATATTAAATCTATCTTTTTGTCGATTATACATAGTGGGATAAGATTAGTGATTCAATAGCGAGTGAAACAAGTATTTTTTCCTTTTTTTTGGGTTTTTAACATTCTCCTTTTGTGCAATCTAACGTACATGCAAGATTTTGCTTCTTTTGTTCATTATGAAGATGTTAATTTAGATCTTGATATTTAATCCTCTTTGTTGACGTACACATAGTGAGATAAGACTAGTTTGATAGTGAGTGAAATTCTGACTAATGATTTTAGTGCAATCTAACATGCATGCAAGTTTTTATATCTTCTTCATTATGAAAATGTCAGTAATTTAGATTGTGATATACAAACTTACCCACCTACCTACCTCTTTGCCAGCCCGATCTAGTGGAATAATGTTCGGTTTGATTTGTTTTGGTTTCTTCATCTGGCTCCTTATTATTGGTACTAATTATTTTGTTGCTTTTCTCATTCAGGGGCAACACCAAAAGGCATCTTGAAACTTATGAACATTCCTGGTCTGACCATCTTCCATGTGAAAAGCCATTTACAGGTTATTGGTTGAACCAGTTGTTTGATCTCACCTTCATTTAGTTTAAATTGTCGTAAAAGTATCTTTAACTGCTAAACCAAACCAGATCAAACTTTATCCCGTTAAGTAGGATGCGAATTTAATAATACTAGTCATTTCTGTTGAAAGTCATCTCCTTTGATAGCAATTGTTATTATCACTAGCCGTTTAAATTAATAAATTGATTTTTATTAATGCAGAAGTACCGGATGTCAAAATATGTTCCAGAATCGAATAGCAGTAAGTTGATCACCCTATCTTTTTAGTCACGGCTTCGACTTTCATTTAAAAAAAAAAAAAAAAATACTTATGTATTTAGTTACTAACATGTAGGGGATAAGACTGAAAGGAGAAACATATCAGAATTACTACCAAACTTTGGCACAACCTCGTGAGTTACTTTCTGTACAAACCACTTCAAGACTTCAATAAATCACCACGGAGATTACATATTTTTCTCATGTCATTTTAAATATTGTTTTTTATATATATCATACAGACTTGCTCAGCTTAATGAAGCATTAAGAATGCAAACCGAAGGACGAGCACATCTTAGTGACCACAATGAGGTAACACTTCATAACAAATGCATTCACGAAATTAAAAATAGTTCATTAACACGAACTATATATATAGTATCTCGTTAAATCAAGTTATATTAACTATACATAAATACACGTTAACAATAGCGTATATATATAACATTGAGTTCTGATTTAATTTTCTTCTGTACAAAAGGCTCAGAGAAACTTGAAGATGAAAATCGAAGCTCAAGAAAGATTTTTGGATCGAATAGCAGAAGAATTTGAAAACCAAGTATCTATATCGAAGCCTAGCAGATCTTATTCTCCCAAATCGCTGCCTCCTCTTCGTGACGAGTCTGAGTCAAATGCAATTGAATCCGATTCTGAAGTGGATAGAAATGAGATGAGGTTTGAAGCATCGAAGAGCATTCGAATTGATGAAGATTTTGTGCCATTATACACTGCAACTCATTATCAAAATTTATGTCCATTAAAAGAAGTGATCACTCCATACATAAACCATGAGATTATCTTTCCATGGAGCTTTGCTTCTTACCAGTAATATCTGTTGTTTAGTTTCTTTAATTCTCCAGTTGCTTTCGTCGTGGTTTCGTAAAAAGAGAGTATAATGTCCCACATTGGTGCGAGTTAGCGCCCATAAATAGATTGGTCGAAAATACGTGGATATTGAATAAAGGTCGTTGCTCTTTGTAAAGTAGTTGTAATAGAACCTTGGTATGATACCTAAGCAAAATATTCTATGCAAAATATTATAGGATGACTACAGCTTTGGTCCATTGGTATGTTTCTTACTTGTTTTATATTTCTGTCATTTTTTTTTTGTTTTTGCATTCTTCTTGTGAGACGTACCAAGATATATTCTAGATATTATTAAAGTTTTTCTTGAAATTAAGAAGATAAAAAAAAAAAGGGAAAGCAGATAGAAGTCTTCAAAGGTTATGAAAAGATTAACACAATTTGGGAATAAAAACAACTTAGTCTCCAAGGAAATATAACATCCATATAAAAACAACTTTTAACAACAATGGTAATTAATTCATTTTTTCCTCAAAAAATTATTCAAAAGAAAATTAACCTTATCCAGTACGACTACCTTGTTACGACTTCACTCCAGTCATTAGGCCTTCGGCATTCCCCTTCTTGCTGTTAAGATAACAACTTCGGGCATGGCTAGCTCTCATAGTGTGACAGGCGGTGTGTACAAGACTCGGGAACAAATTAAATTCACTATCGTCGTATGGCTAACTGGCGATTACTAGTGGTTTCAGCTCCATGCAGGCGAGTTGCAACTTGCAATCTGAACTGAGAACAGATTTTTGGGGTTAGCTCACTCTCGCGGGATCACAACCCTTTGTCCTGACCATTATAGCACGTGTATCGCTCAGGGTGTAAAGGGTATGATGACTTGACCTCTTCCTCAACTTCCTCCGGGTTATCACCGACAACACATTTCGCTTACAAAGTAATATGCATGCACATTCCGCAAGCAAAGAAATTCCTAATTGTAGTGTTTAAATCCAGAATGCATCCGCAATATGCAAAATTAATTTAAAAAGTCTTAACTGATACCCTAAAGAATCGAAAGTACGACTTGGTTTTACATTTTACTATTAGAATTCAATTTTGATCCAATAGCTCAAATATTGGGTATAATATTAGACCAAGAGCTCAACTCTTATATCATGTTAAGCTAACTAAGGTTCCATCTTACAATTAATTGGTATTTAGTGGAGTAACTCAAGATCTTATAAGGCGGTTTTAGAATTTTTAATTTTCCGATGTGGGACAAGTGTATATTCTAACATTAGGGATGACAACCATTCAAATATTCTCAAAGTATCAGAAATTCCGAACATAAAATCGATTATACCATAATCTATGACCAAAATCGAAATTGAAACTAGACTGGTTAAAAACTGCTTACCAAAATCAAAGCAAAAAATATCAAAAAACCCGCTAGATACCCGAATTCGAAACCAACATATTTAAAACCTAATTCAAGAAACAAAAATCCAAACCAAATCTAAAATTTGAAAGATGTAAGAGTATATAATGATAGAGTTCAGTGAAATATAATGTTTCATATTTGATTTTGTATTTGAAGAGACAACTTGAGAAGCTGGTGGATAAGATGGAGAGTACTACACGAAGAAAGAAGCTACTGAGATTGCACATGAGCGTTTTCAAGAACGTTTTGTGGAACTTAGTTTAGATGTTTAGAACTTCAATTAATATAATGGGTTGACATCTGGGTCGTTTATATTAATTCAGTTATCAATTGGATAATTCTGAGAAAAATAAGTATTAATTGGGCCATAAAGATAAGCCAGGAAGTTAAATTCTGGGATCAGTTTACTAATAAATTTATAATTGTGTTTCGAATTTTTTAATGGATTATCCATCAATTACCTGTAATAAAAATCAAATCATAACAGATAGTGGTAGACATCTTATTGATTGTTGTATCACTGAAAAATAATAAATTGCATATTAGAGGCCGATAATTAATGCAATAAGAAATCTAAAATTTTATTTAGAAATCTGGAGCATATATACAATTTGAAAATAAGAAATTCTTGCAATAAAATAAATAAGAAATTCCTGCAATAAAATAAGTTAAATAAACAGAATATATATATATATATATATATATATATGAAATTTATGATTATAATGGAGAGGACAAACCAAAAATAAAATGAGATCGAGACCTGAGTTAGACTCAGTTTCCTTAAGACTTTAACGCCCTGCTACGGTGCTGACAGTTGATAGCGTAAGCCTCCCAGGATACAACGATTTTAACTTCTTGTAATAGGAGCACACCAAATTACAAGAACCGGCGAACTCAAAATGCATATGATGCAAAAACATAAAATAGAGGAACACCAAACAGAAAGGAAGGAAATTGTCTCATAATTCTCGTTTATGCTTCTGCCCTTCTTCACTCTCTTATTCTTTTGCAAATGCACACTGAGCATATTTATAGCAATGGATAGCATGAAACTTTTGACCAAACCATTATCATAAAGCATACACAATTCAATGAATCAGCATATGAATCAATATCAAGCAAAACACGTTGAGTAGACGAAGCATCTTCAACAAACATTTAGCCACACTTTTTGACTAAATACATAAGCATATCAGTTATATAAGAAAGTTGAGCAGCCAGCCATAATTTTCTCAAGCATTCACATCAGCTGCAATATCTACAGAGAATCAGAGAAGCTTCCTTTGATTATTTTCATTCACATTTCCAACAGATAGCCCATCAGATACGTTATCTGTTTGTTATTGTTATTGTTATTATGAGTCGGGAGTCGGGCAGCCAATATTGTTGACTTCTCGAATTGAGTCTCATTGTTGTGAGCTTTGATAATGTTGTGTCACCTCGGGAGGCATCCTGAGCTGTGGGCATAGTTATCATGGCTAATCCCTATCTCGCATGGGCGGAGAGGCCATGGGGTGTGGGTCTAGGTCAAGGTACCTCAGGTTTGTGTCATTGAGTTTGGAGGAGTTGATGAGCATTTAATGGTGTATGGAGCTTCATCAGCAAATGTATTGTATCCTTATTGTGTGTTTACAGTTATTGCTATTGTTGCATTTATAATGATATTGGTGTTCATTGTGTGTTTACTGCTCAAAGGATGATTTTCAAGGAGTATAGTAAATACTGTTAAAGATCTATCGAATCATCACTGGGGTTGTTTTATATAAGCTTATTCTCAATTATTGCATGCATACAGGTGAAGTTGATCCAGGTTAAGGGTACGTGCCTCCAGAAGAGGATAATGTGTCATATGTGGACGAGTCCTATGTGCCAGAGTCTTGTCCTTGATTTATGATGTTGTACTTTTTGTTATATTGTATATTAAACTTAGTTGTCTTGCATTCACTTAAAAGTTCATGTTATATAGGATGTTGTAAAGATAATAGATTATATGTTGCTAGTTTAGTAATCTTGTTTTGGAACATGATTAGGTTTCTAGGTGGGCTATAATCTATTTTGGAAGTATATGTAATATAGTAAATGTATTATGTTAGAACGGAGACGCATAACTATGAAAGAGTTGATGAAGAAATGTTTAAAGTATGAAATGGTTGCGTTGGATGTTGTTAATTTGATTGTGGAGTTGGTTGGTGACTTGTGAAGTTTGATGTATGTTATTCTTAAGGGTTGGTTTAGAGCCCTGATGTTCATGTTACTGTTATTATGCTGTTGAAATTCCGTTGCGTTCTGACTGATCGTAGGAGGGGTTGAGTTAGGGCATCACATTGTGATGGATCTCCGAGGATTTGATCATTTGGATGATTTTTGACAAATATGATTTGATCATTTGAAGTTGGTTGTTCTTCCTCTATTGGAGTATCAATTTGATTGCTTGTGGATGTACTGCCTTCTTCACTTGTTGGAATATGTTGACATTGTTCTTCCACTTGTTGAATGCTTACATCATCATCTTTTATTGACATAAATGGGTTAGTTTCATCAAAATTAATATGCATAGATTCCTCAATTACAGAGGTTCTTTTATTGTAAACTCGATATGCCTTGCTTCTAGAAGAATAACCAATAAAAATACATTCGTTGGATTTTGAATCAAACTTACCAAGATGATCTTTATTATTTAAGATGAAGCATTTACATCCAAAGACTTTAAAATGTGAAATATTTGGAGTACGTCCTTTCCATAGTTCATATGGAGTTTTGTTAAGAGAATGTCTAATTAAAACTCTATTTAGAACATAGCAAGCTGTATTAACAGCTTCTCACCAAAAATATGTAGGCAATTTATTTTCTTTCAACATTGTTCTTGCCATTTCTTATAGAGTTCGGTTTTTCCTTTCAACAACCCCATTTTGTTGAGGAGTTCTAGGAGCCGAAAAGTTATGTTCAATGCTATTTTGTTCACATAATTTCACAAAAGATGCATTTATGAATTCCGTGTCTTAATCACTTTGAATGCATGAAATGTAGTATCCTTTCTCATTTTGTACTCTTTTACAAAATTTTACAAATTCATTGAAAGCATGACTTTTGACAGTAAGAAACATTACCCATGTGTATCTAGTATAATCATCAACAATAACAAAATCATATCTAGGTTCTCCTAAACTTATTACATCTATTGGTCCAAAAAGGTCCATATGAAGTTTTTGTAAAGCTTTTGATGTGGTCACATGACTACTGGTTTTGAAAGATGCTTTATCTTGTTTTTCAAATTGACATGCATCACATAAATGATCTTTTTTCAAACTTGGTCTTAGGAAGACCTTTTACAAGATCCTTTCGAGAAAGTCTACCAAGTAAATCCATGTTAATATGTTCTAATCTTCTATGCCATAACCAAGAACTTTCATTTGTTGTGATTAAACAATTAATATTTTGACATGATATACTTTCAAAGGCAATGATATAGACATTTTCATGTCTATTTGCAATGAACAACACATTTTTCATTTTGTCAAAAATGGTGCAACATGATGATTTAAATTCAACTAGATAATCATTATCACATAGTTGACTTACACTTAGCAAATTATGTTGCAATCTTTTCACAAGTAGCACATCATGGATAGATATATTATTTTTATTTCCAATGCTACCTTTACCAATAATTTTACCTTTCTCATTATTTCCAAAGCTCACAAAACCTTTATCATTTTTGATAGTCTCATAGAAAAGAGATGGATCACCGATCATATGTCTTAAACATCCATTATCAATAACCCAATTTCCTTCATACTTCATCCTTAGGGTAACCTATATGCAAAAATAAAATTTAGGTCTCCAAGTTCTATTGGGTCCTATATTGTTAGTATTGACTTTTAACACATTTAATAATCCATTTTGGTTTAAGCCAAAAAGGAATTTTAGAGTCTCTACCTACCATATTTCGAAATTTACAATGTGATGTTATGTGACCTTGTTTTTCACAATAGGTATATGTTTTTTGAAATCCTTTAGATGTGGATGCTTTTACAAAATAGTTTTTTTGAGTTTTTTGTTTTGAAGAAGGTTCATACCCTAATCCACTTTTATCAAAAGCCATTTTTTGTGAGCCAAGCATTTTATCAAGATTTTCTTTTCTTTTTGTAAATCTTGCTAGGCTTTCATTTAATCCTTGATTTTCTTTTTCAAGCTTTTCAATTTTTGTTTGAAGATTATTATTTTTGAAATGAATCTTAAGTGCCTTTTCATGAGCAAAATTTTGATCTTTTTCAAGTAACTTATTTTCTTCTTTTAAGGTATTATTTTCCTTTTAAAGTTCATGGATCTTGCTAATTGCAATTTCAAAACTAGCATGCATTTTAGAAAATTCATTTTGTAATTCTTCAAAAGAGAATTCATTTTCAATTAATGAGCTAGAGGTGTGATATTCAGAATTAAAAGAAGTATATACTTCATCATCCTCTTTTGTCATAAGACAAACGATGTTTGCCACTTCTTCATTTTTGCTTTCTTCACCAGTTGATGTATCGTCATCAACGTATGTTGCTTTCAAAGCTTTTTCTCCCTTGGTTTTGATTGATTTTGGATAATTTGCTTTATGTGACCCGTCTTGTCACAATTGAAACATCTTCCTTCTTCTTTTGGTTTGTTTCTTCTTTTGTTCATAAACTTATTATAAGGAGCTTTGCTTACCTTTTTGAATTTGAGAAATTTCTTAAAGTTCCTTGTAAAAAGAGCTATTTCATCATCACCTTCTTTGTTTTCTTCCTTTTCATCACTTGAGTAAGCCTTTGATGCAAAAAGTACAAGTGACTTCTTGTTATTTCTTTTTTCTTCTTCTCGATCCTTCTTTTTCAACTCATGGCTCATAAGATATCCCATAAGTTCACTAAGAGTAAGAGTTTTGAGGTCTCTAGTTTCCTCAATAACCGTTACTTTAGCTTCCCATGGCTCGGTTAAGCTTCGGAGAATTTTTCCTATCAATTCTTTGTTAGAATACTCTTTTCCAAGAGATTTTAGAGCATTAACAATATCGGTGAATCTAGAAAACATTTGTTCAATATTTTCATCAAAAGACATTTTGAACATTTCATATTTATGAACAAGCATGTTTATTCTAGTTTCTTTAACTTGGTTAGTTCCCTCATATGTGACTTCTAATTGATCCCAAATTTCTTTAGCACTTTTGCATCCGGAAATTTTGTTGAACTCATTTGAATCTAAAGCAAGATATAACATATTCATAGCTTTATAGTTTCTTTCACACATTTTGAAATCATCATCATTATAATCTTTTTCCGGTTTAGGGACAGTGATACTTTGTTCTCCTTCCTATTTAGTTAAAGTATGATTGGTTGGTCTATTTTTTATCACATTCTAAACTCTTATGTTATTTGCTAGAATATAGATTCTCATCCTAGTTTTTCAAAAGGAATAGTTTGTTCTATTAAACAATGGTGGTCTAGAAGAAGATTGTCCTTCAACTATATTAGACATTGATGAGCTTGCCATAAGGATCCTCTACTAGATATTAAGCTATATGTAGAGTACTAGCTCTTGATACCACTTGTCGGTCCTTAATAACCTAAGGGGAGGGGAGGGGAGGGGAGGGGGGGGGGGGAGGGGGGGGGGGGGAAGGGGTGAATTAGGTTTTTAGGCAAGGTTAAGCAATTTAAAAATTCTTAATGCGAAAATAATATCTAGTGAAAGACGATAATACTCTAGAAATTCTTGTAGGCAATTTATCAAACACTTAGTAGGCATACAAGTATATAATACTAGATAAGCAACTAGAACTTCAAAATAAAATTCCAAATAGATAACTCAACAATTATCAAGCAATTAATGTGAGCAATATCCACACGAAAGTAAATGACTTGAAAATAAAGAGAATAGAGTAAGAGAAATCAAACATGATGATTTTCAAGTGGTTCGCACTCCCGGAGGCCTAGTCCACCACCTAAGGTCTTCCCTTCCCTTAGGATTTAATAACTCTTCACTAAGATGCTTCTTCAAATGTTGGTGAAGCAAAAACCAACTACAATTACTCTTGAGTCCACAAGAGTTACACAAGCTCCTTCAAGTGTAGGTGAAGCTTAACCTACTATCCTCTCTTCCTTTGAGTCCACAAAGGATTACAATACTTCTTCTCACAATGATTCTCTCAATCTATGTGAAAGAGTATATTACAAAGATTGTGTGATAAAATGAATGACAATTGCAACTCCTATTTGAGTTTGATATTACAATTGAAGAAAACTTTGAATGCTCAAAGATATGAAAATGATAGCTCAAGATTTCTCAATAAGAATGATATGAAAAGTTTTTTGAATTAGCTTAGAAATCTGAAGATTAAGGCTTGGAGAGGTGTCTAAGAAGGTGAGAGAGCATGGTTTAGAAAGAGAGAAAAGTTAGACACAAAAACGGATTTTAAGCAGAAATTCCGGATTTTCCCGTTAACCCATCCGGGCACTGAGGCCTTCTTCCGGGGGCCCGGAAAGAGCAAGTATCGCTCGGATCAGTCTTCTCTGCTAGGCATTGTGCCTTTTATTCGGGCGACCGAAAAAGGCAAGTAATGCCCGGATCCTTAAAAAATGCTGAAAAGTTATATTTTGAGCCCCAAAAATAATTTGTTTAATTGCAAAGAATTTGGGCACATATAAAAAAGATTTCTTGGCATTTTTTAACATTCCAAAACATTTTCAAAACTGTTGAGAGGTTTTAAAACGATTTATAATACAAGAGTTTGAAAACAAACAAAAATTGTTTTTTGAGGATGATTTTGAATAGATGTTTGATCGAAAGATATCTTGTAAGTATGAAGACATTTTTTTGGAGAAATTATGAGCAATACAAATCATACTCAAGCAAACGACAATTTTAAGGCCGGTACCTGATAAATCCGTATTTTTAGGAACTTTAACCGATTGAATCATGTATATTGCATTATTGTTTCAAGCTTAATTGTATATTTTACACAAATTAAGTGCAATATAGGTTTTAAAGAAGAAAGAGCAAAAACGGCCATAAAAACCAACTTTTATAGCGAATATTCGGTGCAACACTAAAGGAAAATGGTAGAACAACTTCAAAACGAGCAATTTGATATTGAATTTGGCTAAACCAAGTGCGGAAACGGATTCAGGACGCTGAAAATTTTTGGAATAAACCCGATCAACTTTTTGGTCAATAGTCAAAGTCAACGGTCAATGGTAAAGTCAACCGAGCTGGTCAAAGTCAAAGTTCGGAATCAAAGTTCACCTACCATAGCCAGAAGAGCGCTCAAGCGCCCCTTTTCCGTGCTCAAGCGCCACTTTTTGAAAAAGGCCGACAATAATGCGGCAGAATGCAGACTGAAAACGACATAAAAAAATATAAAAATGAAAAGTGCAGAAGAGCGCTCGAGTATGCCTGACTGGCGCTCGAGCGTCCTCCTGAAGTTTTGCCTATAAATGTCGCGATTTTGCAACAACGAAGGGCACCAATTGTTCTCTTTTTAGCCAAGCTTCTGCTCCTCTAGTGGCCAGAAGCAATTTTTTACCTTTTTCTTTGTATATAATCACTTTTCTTCATATTTTAGCTTAGGAGTAGGTTAGTTTAGTTTAGTTAGGGTCCTAAAATAAGGGCTAGGCTTATGGATTAACGCCATAGCTTCGGAGAAATCAAGCTGGCTAAATCAAGGCGTGTTTAAATTCGGAAACTTTTATTCTTGATTTCGATTTCCATTTTGTAAATCTAATTATGGCACTTTAGATCCTTATTTTTGGAATGATAAATAAGTAAGGATATTTTTGTAAATATTTAGATTTAGATTAATTAAAGTCTCGTATTCTTTAGTTGTTTAGTATTATTAATTAATTATGCGTATTCTTGTAGTTATGTTATAGTTAATTGAAAGTACATATACGCCCAAGTTTTGTAAACTAGTGGCAATACAAGACTACCTCAGACGGAATTAGTTAGGTTGCACTAGCACCTCCGGGGTACGTAAGTAAGAAGATTAATTGAGAGGTTGGATTTTGTTAGATTGTACCAACATATTCAGTCTTGTTAATTAATTAGTCATATTACTTACGTATCTAAGACTAACTTCAGAAGTGGGAGCTTGTAGCCCTATTTCTTGAATAATTTATTCTTATAATTTAAATCTATAATATTACACTTAAATACTCTGATCGAATTTATCATTCTAAATCATGGACCTGCTAAATTAAATTAACCACTCCTGGACTAAATTATTTTAGCTTAGTACCGTACATTTGGATCTTTTATGGACATTTTGGACTTTTCTTGGACTTAATTTACCGTATCTTTGGACTTTTGGACTTAATCAAAACTTATCCATGACGAGAGATAGTCAAACAAATTATAAACTAAATTCTTAACTTGAAACCGTTAATCCCAATCTTCGTGGATTGACCCTCTACTTGCCACAGCTAGAGGTAATTCAAGGTAAGCAATATTTTCAATCATTTAACCTTACTATCTTTGATCGCAAAACGACGCGATCAGTACCCCTTATGTCGCCATGTCTCCTTCCTTGTGACTCCCTCTTTATTGTCAAGTCTTTTTCTTGAATTCTTTTGAGTTTGGATACAATTTCTGATTGGGCTTGGACTTTGATTCAATAGCTTTCTACTCTTTGACTGAAACTAGTTGATCCATGTTGATGTGAACTTGCTTTGTTGGAAAGAAGGTCTTACCAAAAAACAAAAAGAATTCTAAAGCACCATTTAGATGTTTTGTTATTATCAAAATAAAAATTATAGGCTTTCCAGGCCAACACTTACACCTTCTTTTTATGGAACCATAGACCCCTCGAGTTGGTCCAAATCTCTTCATTTGAGTCATTATTTAAGAAGGTTTTCTTTTACATCCATTAGATGTAACTCACAATTATTCATAGCCACAATAGCTATCAACATCTAAATAGATGTTAGTCTCGTAATAGGTGAACACGTGTTCAAGTAATAACGACTTTGCTACTTGCAATTCTTGATTACAAGTCTAGTCTTGTACTTGTCAATAGATCCACCAAATTTATCTTCCCTTAGAAAATTCATTTACACCTTAAAGGTTAATTTCCGGAAGAAAGAACACCAGTTCCATAAAGGAATTAATTCACTAATAACAACCTTTTCCCAAAAAGGAACTTCAATAGTTGTCATTATTTCCTTGATCGTACAAGCTCATTGAGACCAAAAGACTTAGGCATCATAGCACTCTTGCTATTGTCTTCGCTAATCTTTATTGTCATTTGATATAGCTCTTTCACTATATCACTTTCATGACTACTACTCACAGTATCATGAAGAACCGAATTCTTACAATGATAGAATTTCTCAAAAATTCTACATCATTGACTTTAAATAACTTTGACATGCATGTCCTCAATTCTTTGAATTTGTGTACAAGAAATCTTGTATACCGCAATAAAGATGTAATCAATAGTCTTATGGTTCAACCTCGACCATTCTAGGAGTAGGATCTCCTATTTCACCAAGATACCCCCACATTTTGAGCATTCAGAGAGGTGGTCAATATTTCCAACCTTACATATGAGTATCTTGTAAAATACTTGTGGGTTGCTTGTCAAAATAGCCTTTCCCCTCAAGTACTAAAGTTTCCTTTAATCAACAAACCATTTAACACTACTTAGGTATTAACACCACTTTGTTGAAGTGAACAAGGAACCACAATTAATGAAGTATTAAGGAAATAGACATTGTCTCCACTATTTAACACGTTTATATTGATTCACAATCTCATTTATATATTGTTTAAATACTTTCAAATCCTCGTGTTTGAAATTTTATAAATAAACCTCATAAACTCTTGTGCAAATATTTAAAAAGTAATAGAATACTTTTTTCGCCTCTAACTTGCACAAACTTTAATTCACAAATACCGTAGTGAATTTGTTCTTGACTTTGAACTTCTCAACAAGTTCCAAAGTCCCCGAACTCTTCAATGAGTTTTAATGATTTGTATCTTTGCATATTCTGCTATGCAAATAATCAATATTCATTTCTTCTAATTTATCACATCAAAGATTAGGAGGCTCCAATAGAAGTATTGAAAAATTCTTTGTTTCCACAACACTTGGTACAAAGGTTTTTAAAACTCAATTTTAATAAACCATCCCATAAGTACCTTCAAAGCATGTATAAACACATATATACATATATCATATCCATAAGAGCACAATGCAATTTGGTATGTAGTTATTTAAACAAATAACTTTTATACTATTACAATCATAGTATATAAATCTTTGCTCATGAAAATACATATCATAATCACATTTATGAATTGTTTTTCATCTTTTATAAGTCCTCAAAAAGGTTCACACAAAATATGATATTTTCAACTATCATATTTTTCTACCCAATTCTTTGCTCCTACTAGTATTGGCATAGAGGCCAGATTCGAGCAAATATTAGAATGAGAAAAATATAATTTAACTCATTCATAAGTACAATTCAAATTTTATTTCAATTAATCATAAATAAAACATGACATAAAATCTAATTTTGCCTATTAAAAGACAATTTTCCAACCAAATGAGATTATTGTATAAGATGCAAATATCTTATCATTTGCATTTATCAAATTAACCACATATTTGCATGTCATATAACCAAGGATTTTGATTTGTACTAGAATATACACATTCTCCAAATATTTAAAAGAAATTATATTTCTACTAGAACACAATCTAGGAAATATAATAGGCATGAAAGAATAAAATACCAGATGTAAGCTATAAGTATTTAAACTGTCAGCCCACTAATAATTAGTAGTCCACGCATTTAAAAGACCAATAGAAGACATTAGCTTAGTGGTCATGCAACTTTTCAACTACTTGGAAATCTCATGTTCAAAACATGGCAGCCACAATTACAAATTAGTTTTTGTTTTTCAAAACCCATGTTTTTTCTCAAAACCCATATGGGCCAATGATGCACACGATTCTCAATAACCATGTCTGCCATTTATCAAAAATCATAGTAGTCACAAATTGACTTTTGTCTTCAAAACATCAGTGGACCCAGTCTGCACATCACACTCAATAAACAAATTAGCAATCCTCAAATCAAGTATGCTATCATGTGAATTTTGCATGATTTACATATTTAACCACTTATCATGCGCCACTTGTCACACGTTCATTGGCTATCAAAGATAGCAATAAAATGACGTAGTTTTTGGTTATTTTCTCCTTCACAGCCATGCGAATAATTTTTTTTTCCCAGATTATAAACAATCTTTAAAAATTCATAACTCTTCCATCTTTAGTCCAAATCATACAAACTTGAACCATTAGGTTCCTAAAATTGAGTAGAATATAATACACAAATTAATATTCCATTCAAGATACATCACATAACCTGTCATGCACGGAAATCATGTATCTATACAAACAAATACACAATGTTTAATAGGAACTCATTTAGGAATACCATATAATCATAAACAAGCCTATATTATTTTCTAATATCTCAACAATCAGAAGAGAATAGGCTCTCACGGATAGAACATCTTTGTTCTATTTTTTCAGGAATATACAGTCATGCAAAACATAGTTTCACTTTTGCATTTAAAATTAATTATAACCAGATTTCTTATAAAATAAATTTTTGTACCGCATATTCGTACATAAGAAATTATGCACCTTAAAGTAAGTAGACTTAGAATAGGTAGACCACAAGCAATCCTCAATACAGATCCGTAATGATCATGTAATAATATAATATATCAAATACATGTTGTGATTCAAACAATAAGCAACAGATCATATAATATGATATTATATCATGACTATAGATACTATTATACATATAATACATTAGTATACTGCATGCAGTAAGTTAACTTTGGAAACAAGAAATATTTATTAGATAGGATAACAGACGCATGCACAAAATAATCGTATAGAACCAATGCATGTTCTGGAGATTTCAAAAGCAGGATTGAATTTCTTATAACATAAATTTCAGTAACACAAATCAAGATATAAGAAAAATTGCACCGATAAAGTCTTAAGATTGTTAGACATCTTATTGATTGTTGTATCACTGAAAAATAATAAATTGCATATTAGAGGCCGATAGTTAATGCAATAAGAAATCTAAAATTGATTTAGAAATGTGGAGCATATATACAATTTGAAAATAAGAAATTCCTGCAATAAAATAAGTTAACTAAACAGAATATATATATGAAATTTAAGATTATAATGGAGAGGACAAACCAAAGATAAAATGAGATCGAGACTTGAGTTGGACTCAGTTTCCTTAAGACTTTAACGCCCTGCTACGGTGCTGACAGTTGATAGCGTAAGCCTCCTAGGATACAACGATTTTAACTTCTTATAATAGGAGCACACCAAATTACAAGAATCGGCGTACCTAAAATGCAGAACTCTCCCTCGTATGCATATGATGCAAAAACATCAAATAGGGGAACACCAAACAGAAAGGAAGAAAATTGTCTCATAATTCTCGTTTATGCTTCTGCCCTTCTTCTCTCTCTTATTCTTTTGCAAATGCACACTGAGCATATTTATAGCAATGGATAGCATGAAACTTTTGACCAAGCCATTATCATAAAGCATACACAATTCAATGAATCAGCATATGAATCAATATCAAGCAAAACATGTTGAGTAGACAAAGCATCTCCAACAAACATTTAGCCACACTTTTTGACTAAATACATAAGCATATCAGTTATATAAGAAAGTTGAGCAGCTAGCTGTAATTTTCTCAAGCATTCACATCAGTTGCAATATCTACAGAGAATCAGAGAAGCTTCATTTGATTATTTTCATTCACATTTCCAACAGATAGCCCATCAGATACGTTAACCGTTTGTTATTAAAATAGACACATGTCGAGTTAATTTGAATTTAAACCCTACCCATTTTCATTCCTAATTATTTTTCTATTCTACCAAATTTGGACAACTGTTTTTTTTCGTGATCCCCTTGGTTAATGTGATAAATCCAAGCAAAATGGAATATGTTGTTCGTCCTATGTGCAGGGGCGGGACCTACTCTATATTAAGTGTAAGTAAAGGCTTACACTCAAAAAAATTACTATGGTTTAGTGGTTAGACACGTCACGGGTTCGAGTGCTTCAAGTTGAGGATTTTGTTTTGCTTGTTTTAACTTGTAATGTATTTTTTTTAAAAAAAAAAAAAAAACCTTACCTACTTTCCCAAACCCAAACCCAAACCCTGCTCTCTCCTTTACAACCACAAACCCAAACCCAAACCCAAACCCAAACCATTTTTCTCTCCTTTACAAACCACACGCACAAATCCATCAATATCCATCCCAGATTGGCAGATTCTCAAATCAAACCCATTTGGCAAGGTAACATCTTTTTCCTCATGTTCTTTTTTTTCATTCGAATTGATTTGGCAAAGCAGTGCAAGTGCGACCAAGCATATGCAACAAAGGAATATATTTTGTTCTCCAACTGTAATGGTGTCTCTTTCTCCATCACTAAACATGCATTTATTGCTATTCATGTGTTGAGAGTTAGTTTATCTGCAGGCATTGGTGAGGGAGGTGCTGCTATATATCTTACTTTGAACACTTTTTATACCAACTTTTTGCTGCAATGGAGGGGCTCCATGGACCCATAAATCAATGTGTATGTTACCTCAATTCCGACCTCTGTCTTCTACTTTCTTCTATAAAAAATGGGTTACATTAACTATAAGCATTTAATGTCGATAGTGTTATTTTTGCTCAAAATAGTAACCACTTTTCTGCTGTTTTCATTTTCATTTTTTTTTCACATATATGATTTTATAAAATGTACTTTTTGTATTGCTATACTTTATAGTTACTTTTTTCCTCTCTTTTGTATTTAAAATGTGCTTAATATGTATTTTTTTACGTATATATAAGTTTACTTGAATCTTTGGTTATTCACTATATCTTTATGATACATGCACTGATCCCCGATACCTAAGTCCGCCACTATTCGTCCATATGCCATAATAGCAGTCCACTGATCGTGAATTTGACTAACCAAGTACTCCTATCTGGCAACTTTATTCAAGTAAAAATACCAACTTCCTTGGAATTTAAGGCCCAATTTAAAAACTACCTACCCTATAGGGTTTAAACTCTATTGTAGAAAAGAAAAGCAATAGACTCCTCTATTTTTCTTTTTTCTTTTATTTATTTCAGGAATGTTTAAATCGTATAATACATATTAAAGAGACGTCACCTGCAAGAATTTATTGCATAATCTCTCATAATCATATCGAGGGGTATATCACTAGGCCAAAGAGGGTCACGGTTGAGTAGTGTGTGTCGTGGTGTAGTATCACACATTGGTGGGAGATAGTGTGATTGTGTGCTTTATAAGTAGGTGTTGTGGGTATAAGTGATAATTTGGGTTAACCATTTTGGGCCAGTAAAAAAAAGACCTAAGTAGTTATTTTCTTATGCCTACAACACTGGTCTCGCCTGCGGGTCTGGGGTCTGGACTCGGGGAATGATAGAATGGTATCAGAGCAGGTCACTAGCTGGTACAGAAACTAAGTGCTATGTAGGTGTGACATCCCACATCGGTAGGAGATAGTGTGATTGTGTGGTTTATAAGTGAGTGTTGTGGGTATAAGGGATAACTTGAGTTAACCATTTTGGGCTAATAGAAAAGAGGTCAAAGTAGTTGTTTCTTATGCCTACGGGCATGAGAGTCTGGGCTCGGGGTGTGACAGAATGATTTTCAGAACAGGTCACTAGTCGGTATGGGAGTTAAGTGCTATGCGGGGTAAAGTGCTACACTTAGAAGGCTAGTGGAAGCCACTTCTTAAACTCGTAGGAGTCATCTCTAAAATCCTATATCGCCTGGTTAGTCCTACGTATGTGTGCCTCTGACGAGGACGTCAAAACCTTAACGGCGGGTGTGTAACATCCCACATTGGTAGAATATAGTATGATTGTGTGGTTTATAAGTGAATATTGTGAGTATAAGGAATAACTTGGGTTAACTATTTTGAGCCAATAGGAAAGAGGCTCAAATAGTTGTTTCTTATACTTACAATACTAGTCTAACCTGTGAATCCAGAGTTTTGGACTCGAAGCGTGACACGTGACTTCTCCTAGTGGTCTTTCACGATAAGCTTTCCTAGTCCTTGAATGTTAGAAATCGTGTATGACACTGGAAATTGCTGAACAACCTCCAATCTCAAATTAAGTCAATTTGGAAATTTGCCACAATATAGAAGGATTTGCCCCTCCATAACTAGCTACATTGACATTGTAAATATGTTTGGATTTCACATGGGAAAGGAAAGGAAAGTAAGGTAGAGGAAAAATAATAAAGAAAAAGAACAAAAAGCGGTTTTCTCGTTTGGATTGAAAAAAATAAATGAGATGAAAGAAATGAAATGATTTTACGACTCTTTATTTTGATTGGATAAAAAAAGGAAATGAAATGATAATTTTACATAGAAGCTTTCTCAAAATATATACCTTTTCCATATTTATGGTTATGTTAAGGACATAACTGAAATTATGTAAAAGTATTAGCGATAATTAAACTTTTAATTCATTAACCTTCCTTTTTCCTCAATAGAAACCCAAATAGAGAGTATTGCAAAATCCTCTCATTAAAAGATTATTCAAACCTCCATAACTTTTCTCCCTTCTAAAAGTTAATACAACCGAAATGAAGGATTACCTAATCCATTCCTTTCCTTTCATATGCGCAATCCAAACACTATGTAACCGGAGATTCGCACAACGAAGTTACCTATTCTATTTTCTTACCTATCAAACAATTAGGAAATAAACAAAACAAAATAAAATGGTGAAGAACAAAAGGAAAGAGAGAAGCTCGAAATTTCGAGGGTCCTTCATACTTTTTATAGTTTGAATTTCAGTCAACGGGTCAAGGGAATAATGTTAAACATTAGGTAGTTTTGTGTCACTAATATTATAATTTAAAGGTGCAAAGTGAAAAATCCCCTTTTATTATTATTGGAGTTATATACTTTTCTCTTGGCCATTGCATCATGTTTTGACATGAAACTTCCAACGTAATTCGACATCTTTGTTAGAAACCGATGGCTTTTGCACATGAATAACATGTAGTTGTTAACCATGCATTGCCTTGCATAGATTAGTCAGCATCAAATTTATTGCCCATATTTTATGATTGAATGAGTACATATTAGTGCGATTAATCTATATCAGCGACTTGATCACGGATCTCTCTTCTTTTTTTTTCTTTTTTTTTTTTGTTATCGGTGGAAGTCGAAGTCGAAGTCGAAGTTCGAACTCAAGTTACCACTTGACTCTTCTATACTTAACTCGTAGATATTGATCAC
This sequence comes from Ehretia macrophylla, assembly GCA_037974665.1. NCBI lineage: Eukaryota > Viridiplantae > Streptophyta > Magnoliopsida > Boraginales > Ehretiaceae > Ehretia > Ehretia macrophylla. The sequence continues at coordinate 51,758,232 of CM075775.1, forward strand.
GGATCTCTTTGGTTTTCACTTTGATAGAACACGAAATCGAGCATTCAATATAAAGGTAGCACTCAGTGAAGCTTTACATCATCATCAAGTGAAATAATTGATTCCAAACACATCTAGACGGGTAAAATGTCTTTTCAATTAAAGATGGTACTTTTGTTGGAAAAACAAAATCAATTTTGTTCTCAAAGACGTGTGCAAAGTTGAAACATAAATAATTAATTTTAATTAAATTTTAAATAATGAGCAAACTGCATGAAAATACTTTGTCAACCAATAAAAACAATATAGAATTCCTTGAATAAAGAGTATATGTTAGGTGTTCAAACAATTGGCCTAAAACAAACTCAATACGTAACTATACTGTATTGTTTTTAAAGTTGTGTGGATAGCTACAAGACACTAAACTAATAGTTAAGATTAAGACAAATCCATCTAATTTACCCATGTCAATAAGAAATTAAATTAAAAACTACTCTAAAAGTCAAGCTTTAGTTTCAAAATCGTAAATTTTATCTTGTTATTTATGAAAAACGTGACATTTTTCTACATGCATCTATCCTAGTGTTTTATAAAAACTTTATCTATAATATTTAAATATGCTGAATTTGAAACTATTTTACACTTTCTATTTATAATTGAAGGATTTGGCACACTTTTTCCACAAAATTTGAATAGATTATAACTAGACATATGCTATATTAACTGTCATCCTCTAGAGATTCAATAGTAGTTTAGTGGTGGGTTACTCCCAGTGATAATTAGGAGACCAGGGTTCGAATCTTATATGAGTTGGGTGTTAAAAAAAAGTGGCACCCTCCTTGATCCACATATACAATGAGACAAAAGTGCAACCTAATTTCCATATTGTGTGATACACAAAAGGTTTATCTTTTTCTCCTTTTTATGACATTCAACAACTTCTAATAAAAGAAACGATGGAGAAGTCCGTAATAGGACCAAAGAAAGGAGGAGTCTATATAGTGGTACACGTCAACGCATTACACCATATCCTCCAATTAGTCAATGGCCATACAACATTTGTAATGGGAGTAAGGGCGGTCTAAGATTTAGGTTCAGTGGAGACTAAAGTCAAACAATGTAATTAACTCATATATAAATATTTTTTTACAATAGAGGTAATTATTTTTCAATTTAAAAATATCTTAAAAATATAAAAAATTTCAAAAAAAAAAAAAATTTAGGTTGAGTAAGGTAGCAGCCACCACTCAAATAGCAATGATTCCGCCATTGAATGGGAGGACAGAGGTTCAAAATCTTGATTTTAGAACACAACAAAACATTATCTAACCACTTAATGCCAATCCTTGAACAAAAGTTTCATTTATTGTACTTGGACAAAACTTTCACTAATTATTGTACTATTTTTTTTTTTTTTGGGGTCAAATTGTACTAAAAGCTTAGTATATTCGCACCCAGAAAAGATGACAAGTAGCAAAGCATATTGGCAACCACTAATAGTCATGCAAATGCAACAAATTTTATCAACTTTTGAAAATAGCATAAAAATATCAATGGATCAAGTGCCCAAAGGGGACATAAAAGTTGAAATTTACTGCTTGGATTAATTTTCCAATTGGTTCAACGCCACTGAGATCGGCACTGAAAAGCTCATCGTGCGTTACGTTGGCACTGAAAGTGAAATGCTGCAAATGAATGACGATGACACTTAGAGCTTCACTAAAACGTGCCTTTTGTAAAGTCGGTAAAACTTTGGAATTTTGGATCAAAGGGGTCAACCATCGACATCTCTTTATCATGTTTGTTAGCAACATTACATTCTACTTTTCAATGGTCCATTAATTAATTACTTATTATAACTTTTTCTTAATCGTTTGCAATCATGCATGTTTTCTCAGTTTGACATCAAAGTACCTGCATGTAAATTTCTACATCTTTTTTAAAAGCCTGTGGCTTTACCGCACACGAATAACATGTAATGTAAAGCATGGCCGGTGAAAGCTCAAATTCTCTCTTTCTCTCCCCACTAGGAGCTTTGGTCTAGTGATAAGATTACTCGTTGTTTATGTGAGAGATTATAAACTTAAATCTCGCTAGTTACGTTATACGGTCATGTACCTCCCTTAAATCAAATCAATTTAACTAATTGACATGCTAGACGTTTGCACAGGTCTTCATTTCTTGTCCTATCTTTTCCACTCGTCATAAGTCATAGATAATAAAGTATAGATATTTTAGGAAACACAAATATGTCAATTACAAAAACATGCTTCCTTGAATTTCTATGTTACTTTCTCTTAACCCGGTGTAAATATTCATGTTATAGTTTATAAGTATATACAATTTCCATCCTTGATTTAGAAGACAATTTAAAGCTTATAGCTTAATTAGATTATACGTAGATGCTATTATGCTTCATTATTATGTATTATTCTGTCAAAATAACATCTAAAATGTCGTTTGAAATATTTTTCCTTTTATATATATATTGGAACTTACAATTTAGTAGCATGCAAGAATTTACAGATGGCAATTATATGACCTCCCATTTATTTATGATGAGATCTTAGTCATTTAAGAGGTAAATAGACAATCGTGATTATCTATTTTTTCCCAAATATAGAGGATCCTTATCTCCGAAAAATATACATTATTTTCTCAGTTTGACATCAAAGTACCAGCATATAAATTTTCACATCTTTTTTAAAAAGCGATGGTTTTACCGCCGGTGAAAGCTCAAATCTCTCTCTCTCTCCCCACTAGGACTTTGGTCCAGTGATAAAATTATTCGTTGTGCATGTGAGAGATTACAAACTTAAATCTTGTTAGTTATATTATACAGTTATAAACCTCCCCTAAATCAAATCAATTTAACTAATTGACATGCTAGACGTTTGTCACAGATCTTCATTTCTTGTCCTATCTTTTCCATATATATACAAAGCCACACGTCATGAGTCATAGATAGTAAAGTATAGATATTTTGGCAAACAGACGCATGTCAATTACAAAAACATGCTTCCTTGAATTTCTATGTTACTTTCTCTTAACCCGGTGTAAATATTCATGTTATAGTTTATAAGTATATACAATTTCCATATCCTTGATTTAGAAGACAATTTAAAGCTTATAGCTTAATTAGATTATACATAGATGCTTTATGCTTCATTATTATGTCAAAATAACATCTAAAACGTTGTTTGAAATATTTTTCCTTATATTGGAACTTATAATTTAGTAGCATGCAAGAATTTACAGATGGCAATTATCTGACCTCCCATTTATTTATGGTGAGATGTTAGTCATTTAAGAGGTAAATGGACGATCATGATCATCTATTTTTTTTCAAATATAGAGGATCCTTATCTCCAAAAAATATACATTGTAGAGAATTATATTATAGAGGAACATATAGATGCACTACATATTAATTCTGGTCCGATCCTTCGTACATATAGAATAGAAGACATTTAAAACTAGGAATCGAAAGAGCATGCAACAACAAAAGATATTACAAAAAGCTTACTGGTAATTAATGTCTATTTCATTCTGAGGTTTTGTGTGATTCAACTTGTGATTTGCCGCAAGGACCCTTTGTTCTTATGAAAAACCTATATTCATTATACGTAATGGGAGAATATAAAGCTGGGGAATCCACTCCAACAAGTTCATCAATAGGTTTGATTAGTAGATCACCCCTTGGATTGTAGAAGAAGGCAAGTGACACTCTGTCTTTGATTGAGTTGACGATCACTCTGTGTTCCACACTTTTGTACCTTGCATTGCTAAGTACCTATATTTTGGAAATAATCGCTTGGTTAAAATCAAATTATACAAGTACATGAGCAAAAACATACATAACCTTTGATGCCGCAATAGATATAAAATTGAAGTTTTTTTTTTTTTTTTTTGACAAGGGAAACCTAATTGGCGAAACTTGATCACCGAATTATCCGACAGAGCCCGACCACTAATTGGTAAAACTCCAAGTGCAGAAACTCACTCCAAGGATGTACCAAGTGAGTTAGGATCGGAACCTCGAGGGTAGGGAGGGAAATCGAACCCGAGACTACCCGCAAACACTTCCCCACTCTCACCACTCGAGCCATGTCCGCAAAAAAAAAAAAAAAAAGTTAAAGTTTGTGCGACATTTCGAATCTATTTGTCAAGTAACTAAATAAAAAGATTTAATGGGAAATATATAGAAATACATAGTTATATATGTATTATGATGAGAGAGACCTGAATTTGATCTCCAATATTCACAATGAAGGCATTAGGGATTGGCTTAACAGTTATCCAGTCATCGCCTCGCCGGACTTGAAGTCCGGAGACATCATCATCGGAGAGGAGAAGGGTCATGCCACCGGGATCTGAATGGGATGAAAGACCTACTGTAAGATCTGGTTGTGGACACTTAGGGTAAAAGTTCACCCTTAAGCTTGCATCAATGTCATTTCCTCCAAAAGCTTGTTGAACATAGTCCTCCCTCAATCCAAGGTTGATTGAGAAAATCTTCATCAGTTTTTCACATAATTTAACCAATTCTGCGCCATATTCTGCAATCAATTCCCTGCAAGAGTTAAAAGGTATTAAATATATTTGTGTTTTCATGATACTAGATAAACGAAAGAGAAGATCCTTATAAAACAAATAGTTGCACGTACATTATAACAAAACTTTTTGCAATATTTTGAGAATAAGTCAAACAAAGCGGATACAACTAGAAACATTATGTAGGAGTCACATTCTAAGCCAACTACTAGTGTACTACTATGACGAGCTAAGCTTTATTTTAGATATTGGACTATCTAGCTTTGCTTAGCTTCTACTAGTAAAAAACCATTCACGAACTTAATTTTTTAGATGATTCACGTGTTTCTAGTCGAGTCTAAATGGATGTGATCAAACTCAGTTGGAACTAACCCCTCTCCTTTTTCAAAGATCTACAATTTTACCTGTACAATTTTTATTTTATTTTACAGGTGAGTACCAATTTGTTATGATGAACCAAGTCTATGTTAATATGTGTTTTTACCATGTTATGTCCCTAAAAAAGGCGCACAACATATTAAATAACAATTTCTAATTCCAAACATCTTGGACTTCCGTTTTAAAGAATCAAACCATGGGATTTTTTACTTGTCTCGTCCAAGGAATCCCTCAAGAAAACAACATGACTAAAGATAACTTCAATAATTATATGAGCTCCTTTTGGTGGCTCCTTGTCCCATAGAAACCTTACCAAAACAGGCCAAACAAAATTATATGCTCATGTCCTTTACATAAAGACGTACATACATAATTCTTAGATTTCAAGCCATAATGATGTGATTGATATCAGTTTCATGTATATTAGTAAGACTTATACGTGTAAATTTATTAACTATATGAGAGACAAACATAATTGATATAATAATTTTCTTACGCGAGTATGAAGCTAGTGCACTTACTTGCATGAAGGTGGAAGGTTAGGCCACTTGCTTGGGTCCCTGACTGACATGGGAAGAAAATTAAGGAAAAAATAGTCACTCCAATCCAATTTCGCACCCTTCACAACCCCTAGCCTGCTACCATACCCTTCATACGTACTGGGCGAATTGGCATATTGTTGCTTCATTTCAAGAGGAAGATGGAAAAACTCACGCCAGGCCTCTCGGGTGCGCGCCATCAGCTCATGGCTAACACCATGGTTAACCACCTGGAAAAATCCCCAATCACGACACGCGCTGGAAATTTGGGACAAGGTTGATTCACGGAGTGAGGCATTGGGCGAGTACAGGTTTTGCAAGTCAATCACAGGGATGTTAAGCTGATCAGTGGCAATCGCGCTGCGGCCGGGTTCCGATGGCCTTTCTGATGGCTGTTTCACATAGCGTTCAGGGATCACTCGTATCCCACTGTCTGACAAAGATTGAACACGGACAATTGGTTCAGGCCAACTTTGTGAGCAGTTCATCATTTTTCTGAGAGAAAAAAATGTGAACAATACTTTTCTTGATATTTTTCTTCTATATGTGGTGGTAAGGGGTAGGTTCAGGGTAGACAAGGGCCAGGGGGAGTTTAATGTGATAAAGAAAGCTAAAAATATAATATAGACGTGTGAATAAATGAACGTGCTATTCGTGCTTGTTTCTAGAAAAACACATGCATTAGAATTGTGCATATGAACATAAAAGTTGAAGTGTTAATAACATTAATTCAAGATAGTCTACTGTGACTGCCGAAAACAAATGGATATTCAGCTCAACATGGTTTTGACTGGTTCATATACTACTAGAAGGTTATCAAATCACAGGCTGAGATTGAGATTGAGAGAGAGAGAGAAGAAGAAGAAGCAATAATGCGTGTATGGATATAGTCTATAATGGATGAGACTAGTCTGGGGTTGAGACGAGACAGATACATCATATATATATATATATGTACACAACACACATAGACACATACTCAACAAAGCTACATTTCCGGCGCCGTGATCAACTTGAACACTTAATCCCAAATTTGCTTTATGGAGAAACATTAGGATCCAAATAACTTTATGTCGGGAAGCTTCTCAGTATGTTGTACTGAGAATTTAACTGATGAATCAGCTAATTATGATAGTTGAAGATAAGTTGGTGTTAAGGTAGAAATCCAAGTCATCTGCTCCGATGGCAATGAATCTGTAAAACAAGATATTTCGGGTGTATGTCCGTGAGGACTTTTTCAATGCCCAAGTTAATAGGTTGAATTCAAAGTTAAGCAAGTATATAGAAAATAGAAGTTATCTCTTTTTTGAGATATGTGCAGTCTCATATATAGTAGTCCAACCCACATGTTGAGTATATCGACATGTATACAATTCTTAAGGCGATTTATGGACTACTCGAGCTACTACATTAGGTTGAGGACTCCTTATAAGTGAAAACCCCTTGTTTGTAGGTCACGAATACTTATTAAGCCAAAAAAATGATCACCAATCCCAATAGGTCGGGATCTCATTTATCAAATATTGATCTTGTCTTTGGTAGATTCATCAACTCTTATCAGTTGGTATCTTTGAACATCACAAATATTGCATGACCTTATATGCATTGGATCTATTACTGTACTACGGGGTTTATATATAGCTTTAAGATAAATCCAATAAAATTGATACAAAATAATTATGTCTAAGATAAGTTTGTCGTCATATAGAAAAGAAATAAAAGTTGCTATATTTGAAAACTTAACTAACGAAAATTGGGTGGCAGCTAAATGTTACCCTACATCATTAAAGAAATAAATAAGGAATTCAAGCTAGTGGAAATTAATTTTTCGAAGATCTTCAAATTGAACCAAAATATGATATAATTAATTTTGATAAGGGCGAAGTAAAACATCATAAGACTTTTGGTGATTTGATAGATTTTATCACATGGCGGTTTTATACACTTACAGAAAAATCACAAGTACCCATATATACTTATGTATGGGAAGAAATCCAGACTAATTATATGAGCATAAGGAAGCAAGATTTAAGTAACATTAATGGTTTTTTTTTCTTTTTTTTATAAAGGGTTCGACACTGGTTTCCACCTACCTTAAATGACTCAAATTCGAAATCATTAAACTATCAAGTGAGAACTGTTCCTATTGAACTTAACCTTCTTGTCGAGTAATATTAATGGGTTTTGCCTCCTAAAGCTTTAGGATATATATCTAATGTAATCTAAGCTTTATCTTGAAATATTCAAATGGCTTCTTTTTCCTGTTTGTTTTTGTGGCATGTTTCATGCAATTAAGGGATTTGGATTTTCATATCAGATAACTTTTACTGGACGCAAATTAATTTCTTGTTCTTAGGTTGACAAATTACATACACAGATATAAGTAAATAAACAAGTGCATTAATTGGAATTCGTTTGTTATTTTAAAGTCAAACTATATTAGGTATGTTTGGCTCAACTTTTATACACCTGAAATCACTTCATGTGAGTTTTGAAGTTGAAACTAACATGTTTGGCTTATTTTTTAAAAAGTTTTTAAGTAAAAATGAAAGTTAAAAAAAGTTAAAAAAGAAGAAGCTCCAAATTGAGACTTTTCAAAAAAAAGACTTTCACGAAACTATTTTTACACTGTACATGAAAGTGTTTTTCTTTTCTTTTTTTCTCTCAAAAATACCCTCCACATTTTTTATAGTCTAAAATTGCCCTCAAAATTTCTGATAATTCACACGTTCGGTCTTAAGTAGTGTACTAAATAGTACTTCTGACATGATAATGACAAAAAAATAACAACTTTTGTTCAATAATATTTCTAAATAAAACTCTACAACTCAGTAACTAAAATTTTACAACTAAGTCAAACAGACTATGAGACACTTAATTGTGTTAAGTTTTTTTTTTTTTCTTTGGTTTTAAGTTTTTTTTGCCAAATCTTTCATATGTAACATATACAAGTATCGTCCTATATATAATCAAGATTTTGCATAAAATTCTTTTGATATCCCATCTAGAGAAGAATAGGAGATCTAACTTCTTTTCTTCGTGTTCTTTTTCCAACACAACAATACTTCTAGAAACTCTTACAAGAATTTATTAATTCCCGGCTATTTTCGGAACATGAGATGCAGTCTGCTTCTCCAAGAATTTCTTGGAATGATTACAAGATCTGTTCATTCTTTTTTTTTTTTTTTTTTGATAGATGATAATAACTTTATCTAGGTTCCAATCGCACAGAGAGGTCCATTAACGATAAAAAAAAAAATTGCTCAAAAAATGAGAAGATTTTTTTTTTTTTTTGTCCCTTTCAAACGATAGGAAAATAATAAAAAAATTGTTAATACATTCAAGATAATTACAGTCTCAATTCATCTTATTTCATCAGATTTGAGATGTGATATGGTGGCGAAAGATGAACAGGATATAAACAATTATATTGAACATAAATTCATTTTAATTTACAATCAGATTGTACTCTTCAACGTGGAATTTTGGCAAAAGACACGAGTTTTTTATATTTAACCCTTTATATAGCATTACGTGAAATTATAGCAGTATCATGGTCAATGAAAGTTCTTCGAAAGAAGTATGACAACTTTTTTTTTTGGCTAAATAGAAGTATGAAACCTTGTGAATGAAGGATTGACAATAATGCTCCGTCTGTTTGCTGTAAAATAATTTACTTGTGAAAAATATTTTCAGTAAAAAATATTTTTTTTAAAAATAAATTATGTTTCTGGACTCTATTTGTTTGTCGTAAAATAATTTATTGGGGAAAAATATTTTTCTGAAAAATAGAATATTGTAAAATATTTTATAGGGTTTAGATATACAGTGAGTTCCGTAAAATATTTTCTTCTCTCAAAAGACATGAAAATATATTTTCAAATTTTGTACTAGCCGCAATTGTTGACTAAAAAATATTTTCCAGTTGATTAATTTTTCGGACCAAACACCGAAAAATTAAGCAAAAGCAGTTGCAATTGTTGACTAGAAAATATTTTTCAGTTGACTAATTTTTCGGTGTTACCAAATACTGAAAAATTAGAAAAATATTTTTTGAGAAAATATTTTACAACAAACAAACGGAGATGGACTTGGATCAAGCTCTCGGAAGTTTCGTCCAACTTTTATTTATTTATTTATTTATTCAAGAGATGCCTAAATTGTGTAATATATATCAAAAAATATGATTACTCACAAGAATTAATCTTTTAATTTTTCACACGAGAAGACATATCACTAAACTAAAAACCTATTGATAGTTTCGTCCAACTTTTAACAACCATATAAACCAGGTTGCATAAGAAATGTATTACTATATTTAAAATTTATTAATTAGTAATCAAATTTTATCATATAATATTATCTGGCTTCGGTAGCTGGAATTCCCACGTCATAAAATATATATAAACCATGCTTAACATCATTCAATCGTGGGTAAAAAAAATTTCAAACGTCAATGATGTTGAAGACTCACTGTTTTTATCAGTGCCGCCCAAATGCCGATTGTGACGATGCATATATCTGCTTGCATAGGCAACTGGGTGATCTCGTACCTATAAATAGTCGCCTAATTAAATGGTTGGCCGACATCAAAACTTTAGCTTTTTAATTATTATATGCAATCACGTGGCAAACATTTATAAAAGTTGAAAATCATCTGGGTATAAGGACAAGTCCAACAAATTTTTTATCTTTTTTTTATAATAAATAATAAAATTAATGACTTTTTATTTTTATAAACTCTTTATTTTAATTTTATTTCAACAATACTCTTTATTTGACTCGCTATTTTTTTCTCTTCACCTTTCTTTTCTCACTTCTACATTCATTTTCAGCCACCATTGTTGACTTTACTTGTCCTTTCACACTTTTTCCTTACCTTTTCAACCAATGCTCTGTAGATAGCGAGCTTTTAATCCTCGCTGAATGCAGCGAGCAGATGCAACCAACTGGCGAGATCATTTGGTTAATTTGTTGGAGTATATTTTTTTAAATTGACTTTCTGTTTAGTTAAAAATTTAAAGTAAAGAGCTTGTTGAATTTACTCTAATACAGATGTGGATGAGGCTGACTCAACACAACACCACCTTCCCAGAAAATGCTTTTATGAATTACACTTTCAACATTATGTATTATAAATAAAAAAAAGGTTTGCCAACTCTTTTTTCTTTATGTCGTGTTGACAATAATAATCGCAAGTTGTCATGGTTTTGTCAAGTTTAGAAGGCTAATAAATAGTTGATTATATTTGGTTTAATTGATATTTTCATTCATTATGTTTTTAAATGAATTTTTTAATTTATTATTTTTAATATTATTGATGTCGTTAGTCTAGTTTATTTTTTTCGTCTAATTTTTAACGTTAAAATCACGTGGTGCGCACATAACGCATACGTATATGCTCTTGAAGCTGTTACTTGGACATATCTAACACATGTGTATCATATGTTAAGAATACTAATACCAATTTTACCCTTGAAAAAATTAAGATATTACGATACACAAGCGCGTCATTTGACTTTAACGTTAAAAATTAGACAAAAAAGATGAGTTAGACTAACGGCGTCAATAATGTTAAACATAATTGACTAAAACATTAATTTAGAAAGATACTGAATAAAAGTATCAATTAGACCAAAGATAATTAACTATTTATGACATTTACCCAGTTTAGAAAAGCATGAATTCACTTTGAATCTTATTTTGCTTTCTTTTTTCTTAGCGAATTAAATGTGAAGAATTACAATTGTTTTACATTGATACAGACGGAAGTAATAAAGGAGTATTACTTGGTTTTTCTCTGATTTCACCCCCTTGGTTTTTGGACTAATTAGTGGGTTGTAGATGTCCACCCAAAAAAGTATGATGGAGTTCTAAGTTTATACTCTTGATTGTAAATTCGAAGGTTTATGTGTATCATAAATAATCCCACAACACTGTAGTAAGAAACTTCTTGCCTCTTTTTTATTGAATTTAATAAAAATTTATATATAATAACATACCAAAAATTAGCTAATTAATGCCTTAATTAAATCAAAATATTAGGAAATAAATAACAAAAAAGATGTGCTAATTGCAACATTCCTAATCTAGTCTACCACTCAAGAATTTCATATTATGCTTTTAAGAATTTTCTAGTTGGCTCAAAGTTGTTAACAATGTTACGATAATTTTTATAGTTTGTAGAGCTAATAAATAAATATGAGGATCGATTCGTATTACTTACTATGTAATAAAAATCATATCAGTTATCAGAATTTAACTGTATAACCTTTGCGATTCTCTAAGAAGAGATATTCTTCTATTGAAACTTTTTAATTGAGTAACAAACAAAGTATATTGCTACAATTTTTACACTTATCAAATTGCTAGAAATGTTCGGCCAAAAAAATGCTAGAAATGTACAACTTGCATCTGGTATCCCGGTTCAAGTTAGTGCACAGAGCTGACAATAAATCTATTGACTGGTATGATAGAGGGTAAGATTTTCACCTTCAACTATTCTGCTTTTTCTTACGGCCTCACTTTTTCACTCAACAGTCGAATAAACGTTGATTGGATTGGAGAATTTTTTGTATGCTATAATCTTTTATAAAGATAGGATTCATCATCCTTTTGATTGCCACAATATATGCGACTCATCCTAGGCCTCCTCCTTTCCTTACCTGAAAAAGAGCGTAAGGTAAAATATTCCCTAAATTAGTTACTTTGTAACTCGGTGTTGCCTCCCATTAAGTGATCGAAAAAATAAAATATATAGGCTTCTCTTGATTGATTGGATTTCTAATATCCCCGATCTACTAGCTGAACTCTTTGCAACAGATAATCACTACACCGGTATCGGTTAAAATATATTATTGTAATCTTTTTTGCTAAGCATATTATTGTAATCTTTACTTACAAAAGTTTCCTTATTTAACCCAAAAAATAATTGCTCCACATTATGTTCCAAAAATAGAAAATCAAGAAAATTAGAAATACTCCGTATTGTCACACATGTTCTTCAAAGGATCAAATGTGTTGAGACTTTTAATTGTTAAGAGACATATTGGACGATCATGCACAGTATTAGCTATCACACATCTATCAAGAGACCAATCGATATATTGATTTTATTGTCAAATTTAAACTGCACAAACACATTAAAGTTTCTAGAGTTCATCATCTCTCAGTGTCACTGCAAATAATTTTGGAGAAAGACAAACGGGATAAAATATTTCCAACGATAATTACGTGATCTTCCGACCTTTGCCTCCTATGTACAGAAAAAAATACATGGAAGGATATGAATTAATGTAAATAAACGTATAGCAAACCCTACGCCCAGTTAGACGGGGTGGATTTAAAATCTTTTTTTAAGTAGAGTTATAACATACAGTTTGATGATTATATATAGAATATATTTTTAGTATACTAATTTAATTTTTAAATTAAATATACTTATAAATTTTGAACATTTAGAAACAATCGAATCCACTTCTATACTTAGAGATTTTTTTTGGATGACGTGAGAACCCAACTGGCGAGAACCGACCACCAACTAGTAAACTCCTAAATGTAGCAGTGTGCCTTCACACATGCACCACATCAGTTAAGGACGGAACTTCAGAACAGTAAAGAATATCGAACCCGTAACCTCGTAGGATCGATTTCACCTTACTACGTTGGATCACACCCCTGAGTGCGTCTACATTTAGAGATGTGAAATGGAGCAATCACGAGTGACTTAATCAAGTCAGCCCTTCTACAATTAAGCTTGTCAATTGTTTCTGCTCTTTGTTAGAGAGCTCTCACTATTATGGAGGATGTTCGAAAGATTATTGCGAAAAACTCTAGGCTAAGCTTCCACAGCATTAGAAGAATGACCAACCAACCATGTGAATGACTAGTTAAGTGTAGGCGTAAAAGAGAATTACCCTTGAATTGGATTTCTTGTATTTCATCTCGATTATTGTATCTGTTTTCTCATGACATTCACCCTACAAGAATTAGATAAGCTTGTACTATAAACTTTATTATATATATATATTTCTATTTGACCAAAAAAAAAAAATGTTTCTTTGCAATCCAATTTGTATTTGTATATCTTCAATCCTTAGATTCATGGTGTGGATCAAAAGTGGATACATTCCAAATTTAGTAACTATTGACGCTAGACCCGCGTGCTACGTTAGTCCAAGAACTAGATAAGACCCTTTGATTATGGCATGAGGCATGAGAGCATCATCACACTTGTGTTTCATGCTCGTCCCTGAACACGTCTCTGAAAAGTCTACCTTTACATCAATGGTGATCATGGTGACGTTTGTGGGAGCTGTCTTTTTTTCTTTCATTCTTTCAGCCTTCAAAGCGCATCCACAACCATTAATCAACATAACCCATTAATAAGAAAAAAGGAAGCACATGACATGTTGCGTACTTAAATGGCATCATTCTTCACGTCTTGAATCTCGTATTCGTGATCATTAATTAAAATAAAATATAGTTTATACTATGTATTGATAAGATAAGACAAGATACATGACATATCACGTACTTAAAAGATATTATTCTTCAAACCCTCTATATACATTCACACCCATTGATCATCAACATAGCCACTAATTAATCTCTAGGCATATACCATTCTCCACACAATTTAAAGAGGGTAAAGACTCAACTATTATTACATTAAAACAAAACAGTACTCCATCCAATGCTAACACTAGAAAATGACATGTCGTACGACTGGACATTTGTCGGTGGGCGTGGGCGTGGGCGTGGGCGTGGGCGTGGGCGTAGGCGTGGGCCGAGCATGACACATCACCTTAAGGTGCTAAATTGATTTGTTCTAAATATAAGATTAAGAATAGGCGTAATTGGACACATTCACCTCTTTGAAATTCTATTGAATCAAAAAATAAGTTTGTTTGATATATAAGACATTCTCCGAATAATTCAAATCAAAGTATTAACAACTTGAAAATACCCCCCTGCCCCCTCTCCTCTTGTGCCTTCCCGCACCTATATATTTTGGATGATATGAGAACCTAACTAAGAGTCTGATTATCAAATTATTCAATGGAACCTACTACCAACTAATAAATTCGAATGCACACCTACCAAACAAACATGAAAACAACCTTGTTTGTCAAAAGGCCACCTGATTAAAATATCATCAAAATCAATCATTTCTCGGTATCCAAGGCGGGGTCCAAGTACTAGAATGAAGATGCTAGGAATCACCAAATGGTCTCACAGTAAGCACATGTTATCAACGTGAAACAGATCGAGTTGCCTTTAGTGAATTATACAAAAAATCAAACAGTCTGTTACTTGTTTTAGTGAAGCAGAGATTACAAGGTTGGCTTCATCACATCTACGTACAAACAATTCTAGATGGCATCTTTTAGTAAGCCTACAAACAATTGTCTAGAATCATAGTAGTATCTTGTACACAATGTGTTGCACACAGCTTTTGTATCTGCTTGTAATCGTAATCTCTTTGGAATCTTTAATAATTTCCACATGTCGCCTATTTACTGACCACAGAAAACATATGGTGGAGTTGAGCACCTCAACGTGCCTAAAGCAAGGTAGAGCATGTATCGGCACGGTCATATAAGATTCACTCCAAAATTACAAATACTATACTACAGCGATAATAATATTGGTTATGTACCCAATACCATTTTTCATGATGAGATGTTGTCGGTAAATTTTAGAGCACAGATTACCATTAGTATTTCCTTTTTCTTTTTTCCATTTTCCTTTAGGGGCGCCTAGGTAAAGGGTTTAGCATTATTATCATTGTACTTAAAAAATCTCTCCAAAGGATCGAATATATTGTCATATGGTGATTGTTGAGTGAGTTTCTGTTGGACCCAATGTTTTTGAAAACATCGTGGTATTACTAATAATGTACTTTAGTGTAGTGATTTGTTTGATTTTTCAAAAGCTCGTGGTTAATTTTTTTTATTTCTTCCTTTTTGATACAATAAAAATCTAAACCGTAATTCAAACGAACAAAACACTAGAATAACTTTGAGCAAAAGGTAATTCAAATAGCTGTACATCTGTAGGAAGGTCATGGTCCTACTGTGTAGAAAGCTATATGTTTGATTCTTTTTTCAAGCTACTAGGCTTGGTGCTTTTTGCCAAGTAAGCAAGGATTTGTATACGAAATCTATGCTGTGATGTAGGCTTCGTGCTTTTTGGAACCAGAAGATTCGCACCGCAATTGCAGACTAAATAGACGATCTATGTTACTGCCCCAATAACTCAAGCCATGTAGCTTCATCATACTTCTTCAAAGAATTGGGCCCATATCCAGAGTATTAAATTCTGAAACACGTGATTATTTTCAAAAAAAAAGTATCGTCCAAGATAATTAAACATAAGACCTATCAAGATTAATTTCAAAAAAAATTAGCTTCCTAGGTCATTTGAACCCGAGACGCAAGTCTCCCGCACACACCTTAAACACTCCATTCTTAGACTAATCTTTGAGTTTAGCTTTGGGTCTAGCTTCATCAGACGTGATCTATCTTCTCATCGAAACGGTTTGACATGGATTTGTTGCTTCATTTGGCTCTACAATTCACTAAACTTTGTTGGAATAATCCTTTTCCTTTTTGTCTACGCCAAGTTCTTGATCACCATTCAAGAATATGCAGAGCTTGAATTGCCAACTTCTGATTTATTCGTAGAAAATATGCATTGTTTAAGGAAAATTATTCAGTTAGTCTGTATTTGTGAAATCCGTACATGTGAATTTTATTAACCATGTAAGAGACTGATTGGTCAGTCTAAACCAACCCAAGATTTTCCATTTTTTAAACGTGCTTTAGAACATGGTCAAACTACTGTGACTCCATTGACAACGACAAAGGCAACATAAAAGTCAGAAAAGCATCACATGCTTCCCTGATAAGAGAAGGTAAAGAATTGTTTATGTGTTTGCTGTTTCTTCTATCTTCCAACTAAAAGAAAGCTGAAAGTGGAGCTGCAAGAACTCGTCCTTTCTTCCAGTTGCCCAAAACTCCACTTATATTGATAAGGTGGACCTGTATCACTGGAGCTTGCAGAAATATCTGATATTCCAACAAAATAAGCACGTTTTCACATTCACATACGAGACTAATATTGTAGGTATAAAACTAATTACTTGGCCTCTTTTTCACTAGTCTAAAATGATTAACCCAAGTTATTCCTTATATACATAATACCCATTTATAAACCAGTCACATACACAATCTCCCACCGATGTTTAACATTACACAGCAAGTCTACAATCTTAAACCAGCAAGGTATACTACATGGCCTATCATCATTTTTGCATTAACGGGCAAGACCCTTAACACGGAATTTCTTCGCAAACTCGAGTGCTGCCAATATTTGGAGGTTATAGATTATACAAGCCCCTAACACTCGCGTAATAAAGCGATTATTTATCTTATGGTAGTCTAATGTAGGACAATGGGATGTTACATGTTCAGTAGTCTCCTTTACTCCAATGAAAAAGATATGCCTAACAAGTCTGAGAAGCTCAAGATATTTTTGCTAAAAAGCTGCTCAGATATTTAAAGAAAATTATTGAAAGCAAATCACTTGAAGCATTGAGAGACAGGGATGGATCACAACAGTGTTGTTTCAGAGTGAGGATCCCTTCGTAACTTAATAACATTATCAGCGAAATCCTAAGATTATAAATAATCCACATCATTTTATTATAATTATATCAACAGTTCATGACAGTTGAATCTCGCTCATAATGAAATAATGTTATGAGCCGGATCCATTCGCGGTGTTAATAGCTGATGCAGCTGAATAACAACAGACAAAGCAACATCGATTATAGATACGCTTGAAAGTGTGACAAACCAACAAAATGCAAGAAATTACAGATTATATCAACAGTATCTCCATACAGGGACCATATGTTCATATTCATGAATCAAACCATTGTTTATCGGCCTAGTATATGCCAGCAGACTTTTAGACAAGCATCCCTAGGAAAAATCAAAAGTGATGACTAGTTCTACAAGAAGTTGGAAATTAATCTACCAGTCCAAAATGTTCACATCCATCTTGTAAGTAATAGCGGGTCCATGTTTTTTAAAAGCTATTCACAAGCCTGCAACAAATCTTATTCCACTATGTCAACGATATTTTTAGCAAATTTTGCTACCTCAACCCACAGAACAGTTGCTAACTACACACTCATTCTGCACCACCACTGATCATAAAAATAAAAGAAAGAAGATAGGAAGAAAGGAAAAGAAATGATAAAGCATGGATATGCAGAAAATGGATGCTGAAAGATCACATTTCGTGTCACGAGATTGTACTACAGCAATACTAGGACTCCATTCTGAACTTTGTTAACAATTAGAGAAGGTTGATAGAGAAAAGAGAGGACAGAATCATACAAGGGCGGTTCTAGTGGCTTTAAGGATTTTTTTGCTCAATAAACAACCTGAAGAGGCTAATTAGCTTACTTGCCTCCTCGTGATCCTCAAAAGCCAACAATTAATAGGACCCTATTAATAAGTGAAACCCCACAAATAATGCAAAGAAACTAAGTACAATACATTTTAGGAAACTCTAGAACTCGAGCAAATGAATAAAATAGTGACCTTGTAAATTACTCACTCCCGAGGTTTAGAGAACCATCTTTCATCAGCTTTGTGCTTAGACTATTGAATCTCCCTCTTGAGTAATGTCGGGATGCTTTTCTCCAATCTGTTCCAGTTTTCATCATGGCCACAAATTCATCATAGCTAATACGCCCATCCTGCCAAGGTTTAAATAGATAAACAAATTAATAAACAGTGTATTTGAAATTATTAATTAGATTAAGAGCAGTGCAACTGGCTTTCACCTTGTCCGTGTCAACCTCCTGGAAGATATCATTCGCTACACTTGCACAATCATCTACTCCATCCTCCATCAAAGCATTCCGAAGCTCATCTGGCTCAATAAAACCATTGCCATCCTTGTCAAAATAGGAAAAGGCCTTGTGCAGATGTTCATCATTGGCCATTCTCTGTAGATGGAGTGAGACAGCAAGAAATTCTCCATAATCCAAGGTTCCTTTGCCACTTGTATCTACCTGTGGCCAACAAACACATTCATTAGTCCTTGTCTTTCTTTCTTCACTTTTCAATATATAAATATACGTGTGTACATAAGTTGATGGACTCACAGCTTCAATGAACAGCTGTATTTCAGAGTCAGCCAGCTGCGAGTTGAACTTTCGAAGTCCAGCCTTTAGTTCTTCAATTGAGACAATACCATCATTGTCGGTGTCTATCTTCCCAAACATTTCTTTGAGGTCTTCAACTTCTTCATTGGACAAGAAATCAGCAATTACCTATGTTTCAAGGCCATTTATTAGTCTTTCTTGAGTACATCTATTAGAGTGAAAACACCTCAAGTAATCAACTAACCTTCAGAGTCTTCCTCTTAAACCTATTCATTAGCGAGAACTGCTTGAGTCTTGAGCGGACAACATCTCCAAGATTAACATTTGGAGCCTTTTTGGCATCTTGAAGCCAAGGATGTTCTATGAGTAAAGAAAATTTTCATTTGGTCAAATAACAATAACATAAACATGCATGCTTAAAAGCAAACAACTACTCCATTGAAATCTTATATGCAAGAGAAAACATGATAGTTACTAGTTTAGAGGTGAAAGTACAGAGACAACATAGGAGAAAAGCTTCCTAAAAACGAAAATGAGAAGATTATAAGAGAAGTGCCTCCAAGTGTCCCTTGCATGTCAGTCGAACACCAAAAAGAAACTGACACAGACCTCTTAAGCACTTGGCCTATAAACCTAGGGGTTCAGTGCCCAGGCTTCATGAATTTTTTCCCCTTTCGGTTACCAGATGCCATCCAATGAGTTAGTTGAAACTCATGTTAGTATGTCAGAAACAACCATTAGAGAAATATAATATCTTTTGATAGGAAATAGAGACTTCATGACATGGCGCATCAAATTCATCAACAAAGTAAACTCTTCCAATCAAGTCCATGTCAACTGGAAAAATAGAGAACCTTGATTGAAACGTCTAAATGCAATTTTTGAAAATGTTTGCTTCATTTAATACAAAATTTGATTTTCCAAAACCCTGCAGAATTCATAAATTCATGTTGTTAATTAATACCACAATATGATTCTGTTGAAGTGACATAAACACATTGTTTCTATTATATGACATTGAAATCTTATGGCCTGAATGAAGCAGACAACATAGTAGACATACCAATAACCTGTTTTGCCGTCAATCGAAGCTTAGGATCTGGCTCCAACATTTGCCGCACAAGACTCTTGGCACTCTCTGAAATACTTGGCCAAGGTTCCCGTTTGAAATCTATCTGCCCACGTATAATAGCCTGAGCAACTCCTTGCTCCGATTCTGCATAGAAAAAACATGCTTCAGGAGAATACCAAAATATACCATCTATAAATTTTCTATTGTATCTGTTCTTCTTCATTTTTGTGTTGAAGGGTGGACGGAGATATCAGATCATGGGAATAAAACAATAGGTTAAAACCATTATTCAAAACGCTTTTGCTATTGACTATCATACTCAATCCTAAATCATTGGGACACCAATTACATAATGTCAAAAGCAGAACTACAAACAAATTTCCTGCATGAAACTCTACAGAAATAGACAGAGAAAGAAGCACAGAAATTACTTCTCTTTCTTTTTCCTTTGAGGGGGTGCAAGGTGGAAGGTACAAAGAAGAGAGAGGGAGACTAGTTATTTCAGAATAGAATTTACCAGCCCAGAATGGAGGAACCCCACATAATAAGATATAAAGAATCACTCCTGCACTCCATATATCAATTTCGGGTCCGTAATTTCGCTTGAGCACCTCCGGAGCCATATAATAAGGACTTCCCACGATTTCAGAGAATCTCTCACCTATAAGATCGAGATTTGGGGCATTCAATCTCATCAGTATCATGTAGCTTAATTTATAAATCAAAAAATGTAAATTATTAACAATCTTAAGAGTCTTGGATTAGAACAAATAAATCAAAATGAAACCATCCCTCTCCAAGAAAGTGTTCAGAAACATATAATTTACTACAAGAATTGCTTCTCATATGATACTCTACAACATATGTTCTAATGTTTGCCAAGGGATGTACACAGATGATTTGACCAGTTGGCAGACAATGGGATCATCCTGTACAAACCATGTACCATCATGTATCACAACAACAGCATATTCATCCCAGTAGAACCACAAATTCACCGAGCACAGAAATTTTGCATATCATTAGCCATGAACTAAAATTATATACTTCAGAAAAATATAGTGTTGGGTCTCATAACATCTGTGCATCTCTATCATGTAAGATGGTAATGCAACGATAAGCTGCTTCCTGTATTTTATTCTGGTATGAAAATCTCTAGCCTCGGCCTCATGTCAGCAGTCTTAAAACTTAAAACATTTGATGACTATGAACATATAGTTCATCACTGTAAGTTTTCTTACCCATTATAAAATTGTAACACAAATTTAAGTAGGAGCACAGAAAGATGATGAATTTCTTGTAAGGTATCCTAATGTAAAGAATACTGTATCCCATGGCATTCATACACCACTAAAACAAATGCATAAAAACTGAGCCGACATTGTTATGCTTGGTTTGCCCCTAAAAAGGACTTTGCGAGCAATATCCAGTACGATTCTGCCATTCATCCAATACTGGTTTTACGCCTTCTAGTGTACTTGATGCATGTATTAAGTAAATACTATGACAAGTGGAGAACTCCTTTAGACCGTTACTTAACTATGCATCTTAGAACTTTGGATTCATATTTAACAATTGGTACAGTAAGTTTGCAACTTAGAACTCTAAGTTCGCATCTGGCAACAGGTATGGTAGGCATGAAACTTAGAACTTACAATAAGTACACTAAGTAGAATTCAAACCTAGAACCCTGGATTCATATCTGACTACTGATTCAAATTCTTGACTTCACTTACGAAAGCGTCCCTATGGCACAAGTTGTGGAAGAATATAGATTTGATAATATTGTTCTTACACAAACAAGGAGCAGACAAGCAAAATTGTACTACGTAACTTCTTACTCTAGCTCCACCATATGAAACAGGACTCAATAATGTAACCATTCTCCACAAGCATTTTTATTCAGCGTGTCCAATTTCATTTTTCCAATAATCACGAAGACGTTACTTCAATCCAATAACTTCAATGATCTATTCCTTCCGACCTGGGGAAGAACTTACGCACTTAGGACAGCAATATCAAGCAGGAGATTTTCAAATCAAGAGAAGGACCCCATTTTGAAAATAAACCCGAACATGTTGATATTACTCAAGCATCACTCGCTAAACAAAAGTAGTAAACCACCATACAATTCACTAATTTAGCTAACCTAACTAAGCAAGTAGTAATTAAATCAATTGATTTCCACTTAACAATATTAACAATTAACAAGTTAAATTCGTTATTAGTTTTTGTAACCTGGTTTGAAGAAGATTGACAAGCCGAAATCAATTGCTTTAAGAGGCGAATTCTCCTTCTTATTTGCAAATAAAAAGTTTTCAGGCTTCAAGTCCCTGTGGATCACTCCATGCTTGTGACAAAGCTGCACAACCTCCACGATCGTCCGCGTCACAGCCGCGGCCGCCCTCTCCGTATAATGCCCACGCGCCACAATCCTATCGAAGAGCTCCCCTCCTTCACACAACTCCATCACCAAATGCACCGCATTATCGTCCTCACACGCCTCCCTAAAGCTCACAATGCTCGAATTCTCGGGCAAATGCTTCATTATCGCCACCTCTCGCCTCACATCCTCCACATCCACCGCCGTCCGCAGCTTCCTCTTCGATATCGACTTGCAAGCCAAAAGCTCCGTCGTCTGCTTATCAATACACAAGTATGTCACACCAAACTCGCCGCGGCCGAGCTCTCTATCAACTAAATACCTCTCCTCTATGTTCTCCTTCTTCACATCTACCAACACAGTGATCGGCGCCTTGCTCTTGTTGCCGGCGCCGGACTTCCGGCCGTGATCGTGGCCGGAGTAGTTCGACGACTTCACATCCTCTCTCGCAACCGCCGCCGGAGATCTGCAGCAATTCCCCATCTAACTCAAGAAGCAATTTTTATCACTAAAAACTGTTTTGCCAAAAAAAAAAAAAAACCCTAACCCTAAATAGCTAGGGTTTCACATGATTCAACATTAAGATCACTTAACTGTAGAGATAACAACTATGTAGACATCGCATACTACAACGTCTTAAGATCAAAATGTGGATGTTTTTACAGAGAGAGAATATTGGTGAGTTGTCTCTGTGCAGCTAAAGTGTTTCTTTTCTCTACGCTGTAACGGTTTTGGATACTTTACTATAGATACAAACAGTACAGTGAAAGCTCCATTTTTCTTTTTTTTTTAAACTTACTTCGGGAGTGCTTCGGTTCACATTGAAAAGCTAAATTCATCAAAAAATATAAGAGGATTCATGTTAATCAGAAATAAAATTCATTGAAATGTTAATTGCGAAAACAGTTTAGAAAAAAACTCTATAAAGATATTTTTGCGAGATAAAGATTTGTAAAAGTCAAATAATCGCAATAAAAGTTTCAAACTCGTAGAAGATAAGTAAAAAGTCTATCAAGCTTTCTTGTTGGGAATTTAGCAAGAGTTTTTGTCACTTTAAAATAATAAATTTCAAAATTTTCTCAAAATTTTGTATCATTTTTTTTTGTAAAAGCTCGAAAGGCTTAATAGAAGAAACATGATCTATGTTAGTTAAATATATGTCTTTTTTAGAGTGACTTACAAGATTTAGTTTCCAAAACTAAATCGAAATGTAAACAAATTTTCTGTTAACATTTCAAAACACTACTATTAAACTGACCCTTTGCGGGTGAGTGAGAGCTTTTCTGTATTAATGTAATATTACTAAAAGTGCAAATGCATTTATTATTTTTGGATTAAGAATATATATATTTTTTGATTTATGAGAGGTTTAGATACTTTACTAGAGATACAAACAGTACAGTAGAGCTTCCTTTTTCTTTTTTCTTTTTTTAAATAATAATAATTAGAACCGAAAAGTTAAATTTTCAATATGTAATTTTACTTAAAGGAAACATGATTCATGTCAAATAGACACGAAAGTTATTAAAAGGTCTCATATTAGGAGTGCTAAATACAAAACGCACAAGACTAGCTAAACAATCGAACTAGACGTTTATAAGTAGTTTGACCATCTTATCCGTTATTGAAACACAAATTAAAGATGTATTGACTATATACCGTAAAGAAATTACGATTCATATTAATTAAACATAAAACTTACTAAAAGACTTCATGTCAGGATGGAGAGTGGTAAATGCGAAACGCATAACCCACTAGAAGAAACACGATCTAGATACTTAGATGTAAGACTTTTTGAGAGTAGAGTGCTAAATTCAAAGCACATAATCTATTAGAAAAAACACGATCTAAGTTATTTAAATATAAAAAAAATTTAAAAATGATTTAAAAGACTCAGTTCTCGAATTAATC
Organism: Ehretia macrophylla; assembly: GCA_037974665.1. NCBI lineage: Eukaryota > Viridiplantae > Streptophyta > Magnoliopsida > Boraginales > Ehretiaceae > Ehretia > Ehretia macrophylla. Next base: position 51,782,234 of record CM075775.1, read on the forward strand.
CGAAACATAAATAAATTTTCAATAAACATTCCGAAAACACTGCTATTAAACCGGGCAGAGTGAGAGATTTCCTATATAAATGTAATACTCCTAAAAGTGCATTTGTTTTTATTTGGATTAATTATATTAAAGTGTTGTAGTAGAGTAACGCTGTTGTTGGTGGGCTTTGGGATTGTCGGCTAACTGAACGGTCCGAACGGGACGGCGAGGGTGGAAGGTGACAACATAACAAAATTTTATAAGTTATTGGGTGTATAGCAAGGACATATTCGGAATTATGACCCAAAAATAAAAATAAAATAAAAAAAAACTCGGTCGGGATTGGTATTCCCTCCTGTATATTATTTTTATTCTAGCATTTTAATATTACATTTACACCATTCATTTCAATGTACTACAAAAAATAAGAAAAAAAGTAAAATAAATGGGTGAGATGCAATATTATAACGTTAGAATAAAATATTAAGGCTCTGTTTGGCCTAACTGTGAAATTTCGACTTTTGAGTTGTAGAGCTTTTAGAGTAGAGCTTTTGTAAGAAGTGTTGTTGAACAAAAGTCATTGACTATTTGGCCTATGTTACACAATGTTAAACTTTTAAAAATTTTAAGGGTAATATCAAACTTTAAAAATATAGAGGGGTATATTTTAGAAAGAAAAAAAATAGCTTCCTGCATTATGTAAAACAGCTTCGCAAAAGTCTTTTTTGAAAAGCTCCAATTTGGAGCTTCTCAATTTTTAGCTTTTTTCATCTTTAGCTTTTACCTAAAAGTACTTTTAAAAATGAGCCAAACAAGTTAGTTCAGTTTCTAAACTCACAGGAAGCGCTTTTGACTATCTAAAAGTTAGGCTAAACAGTGCCTAAGTAAGAAATTATCTTGATTCATTCGAAAGATGCACACCGCATGACGAGAATATTGTGGATTACGTGCAAAATTAATAATATGATTCATTGAAAATGTTAAGAGTAAACTTGATTGAGAGTAAAATAAAAGAAAATGGTTTGAGATATATATATATTTTTTTCGGAGGTTTGAGATAGTTCAAACATATAAGAAGTGATTAACAAACCACTTGTTATAATTTGTGAAATTATAAAATTTGTACTACATAAGAAGAGTAAGACCTATAAAAAAATTAAACGGAGATTTTAATAAAATTAATAAAATAATTTATTTGTAAATAAATAATTGATTTCGTCACATTCATATACTTTACCTCAATAATGTGATGAGATGTAATTTTGTTTCTTTAATAATATATGCTTAGGCATGTCTAAATCTAATTAATTATTTGCGTTTGGATAGGCTTTGATAGCCAAGATGTTTTCACATTCTTTCTTTGTGGCCTTCCTCCAAAGGTATGCAATGACGTCCAACAAAGCAAGCACATCTCCATTGACCATGAATCAAACTTCAAATATAGAATTCGAAAATGAGTGTGCCTTTAGAGTGCTAGGATTAATTTTTTACAAATTGTGCCTTAGAATCCTAGCGGAATTAATCTTCAAAATGTTTAGAAGAATATCTATACTTAGATTTTTTTTTAGAGAAAATAAAAAAATCGATTACAATACTATTATTTTAGGGACTCTCTCACTCATTTTGTCTTTTCAGACTTGTTGAATCGAATTACTTTTAAAATGTGCCTTTAAGTCAATACACATATCAATTCGCTACCCAATATATATGCTCCACGTGAGAATTTGGTCTTCTCTAACAGTGTGTTTGGATTGAGGGGAAAAGTTTAATAAAGGAGAGGAAAGGAATGAATTATAAAAGAGAGGAGATGAAAGGATTAAATCATGTTTGGATTGGATAACTTGATGGAATGAGAGTATCATAAAGGATTATGTGTATCTTTTATTTGGATTAGGAAGAAAACAGGAGGGAGAGATAAATTTTATATGTAAAATAACTTTTATGAAAAACTTTGAGTTTCCCTCCCCTTCATTTTACTCTTTCAAAGAATTTTCTAATCTCTCTCCTTACCTCCTTCCCCACATTCCCTTCAATCCAAACAGGCTGTAATGGATTTGCTTATAGTCCTCTACCCATAGTCCATAGGCGATATTATGCGGCACCTCACCTCCAAGCAAATTCACTATAAATTTAGCATATGTTTCAACTTGCAACATTTTTTATGAACTACTAAGCTTTCAAGGGTTTAAATTTCCTTTTTCAAGCATTGTAGAGTGTCGCGATAGAAGGGAACTTCTGGTGCAATAATCAAATTATTGTCATATGATCCTTACATCATGATTTAGATGTCGTGAAAATAACTTCAAGTAAAAATACAACACAAAGTTGTATATATTAAAATTTGAAGTGAATTTATTTCTTTTCTAAATCTTGTACATATTAAGAACTTTATGCACGAATTATCTTTATTCCTGAGAGTTGGGTATATAAACCCCTGGTTAGAAGGCAAAGATAAGCAATAATGCTAAAAGTGTATATTAACAAGAGGTTATGCGAGAATTAAGAAGAAAGATGCTATGTGTCGTCTCTTTTCCTCTGCAAACAATATGATTTCGAAGGGTCATGTTGTCTGTCTCCTTTGCACTTAATAATACTAAGACCTTAGTGGGCTTCATTTGACAATCTAACAACAATCCCTTTTCTTTTTCCAATTTTTTTTTTCTATTATTTATTTATTTATTTATAGATATTCGTTGTTGTTTGATTTTTTTTTTTTGTCGAGTTGTTGTTTGAATTGGAGAAGAAGTCAATTGACATGTTCTTGAAGAGGAGTCGCACCAAATTGAATTGATTTTCTCTTACCCTTTCATTTGATCTTATCAAGATCTTATACCACTAATAACATGTAACACATTTAGGAAAAGTATGACATATGTCTCTTTAATAAATTGAAATTCTATGAGCGTGGACCAAAGAAACGTACTTGGAATTTGTACTAATAGTTTAGATGTCAAACACGTGGTTTTGAAAGTGAAGTGAAACACGTGTTTTCTAGAAACGAGAAACAAAATTGAAATCTTGTTGATATAGACATTAGTGTAATGGACGAAAAGATTATTAAAAAAAAAAAAAAAAGAAGAAGAAGAAAAAGACCCTATCTATCGTTATGCAGTTAATTACAAGGGTATTTTTGTCTTTATAATAAAACATGTACAACTTTGCATGATAAACAAAAATAATTCCAAATATTTGAAACTAATGATACATATTATAGTTGGTTTTTACGGCTATCATTTTGATTGAGTTGCGATCTAACTAGCATTCTTTAGTAAAGAGATTTCGAGAAAGTGATTCTTACAAACAAATATTTGTAGAATGGCTCACGATTTCTATGAGATCACTTAATACTTAAGTAAGTCAGATGTTTTAAAAGCTCGAAAGTAGAGTAGTAATATTTGACCAAAAAAAAAAAGAATAGTTATAATTTACAAAAAAATGTATAAAAAAGAGGTAAAAAGACGAGGTATATAGATGTATTTATGGCACTTTTGTAATGAGCGAGAGGTACTCTCTTAGGTAGAACTAATTATTCGTTATTGTAATTTTTTCTCCATTCTGTCTTCCTCTCCCCTTTTCCCACTCCCATCCCGTTCGTGCAATGCAAGGGTGTATGGTTATTTATAGGCCAACGCTGCACGAGGCAAAATACACAACCAATGGGCCGTGATTATCATGAGAGGTTTGTAAAGAATATGTTGGGCCTTTTGAGGGTGTGCCTCGACTGACGATAATCCGTGATTAAAGGTGAACGGTTGAGTCAGGATCTTGATTTTACTTGAGTATATAAATGGATTAATACTATTTTTGATTTTTTATCTTTAATCTCATTAACAATGTTTATCTTTTTAAGTTAAGATATCGTTAGTCATTTTTTATAAATTCGTTAAAAATCTAACGGGAGATGCACGTGTCCAATACATGTCCAACACGTGTGTCTTAATAATTTTGTCAAATTTTAATAGATTCACAGAAAAGGACTAACGGTGTCCCACCTTAAAAGGATAAGGGATTAAAATGTATCACTTTTAAAGATAAAAGATCATATCATCAATAAGATAAAAGATAAGATACCAAAAGTAATATTAATCCAAAACAAATTTATCTTTTAATTAGGACAGGTAACCCTCTTATACAAGAGGTCATTTTTCTCATTCAACTCACAATTTGGTCAAAATAAAAGGTGAAAATTAGGGTTCTGTTTGTTTGTTGTAAAATATTTTTTTAGAAAATATTTTTAAATTTTTTAATATTTGGTAACACTAAAAAATTAGTGAATTGAAAGATATTTTTTAGTCAACAATTGCGGTTGCTTTTACTTAATTTTTCGGTGTTCGGTAACACTGAAAAATTGGTCAACTGTAAAATATTTTTCAGTCAATAATTGCAGCTAGTTCAAAATTCTAAAAAATATTTTTATGTCATTTGAGAGAAGAAAATATTTTACGGAACTCACTATACATTCAAACACCAAAAAATATTTTTTCCCAACAAATTATTTTACGGCAAACAAACAAGTCCAAAAAAATATTTATTTTACAAAAAAATATTTTTCACAAATAAATTATTTTACGACAAACAAACGGAGCCTAGAACACATCAACCCCACCTTACTATTTTTTTTTTTGCTAAACGCAAGTTGATGTACTATTTATATCTTAAAAATATTTACACAGTGCGACTAAACACTAAACCCCACCTTACTATTGCTTATTGATGGCTAGCTTAAAAAAAAAAAAAAAAACTTATAAGGTGACACTGAAGAAAAAACACTTAAAGCAATTATTTTAAAATCTGGCTTTTAAAGATCAAAAAGCCTATCGCAATTGGATCATCTTACTACGGTATTGTGGATCATCGAGGATGATCCACCCCGTCCTTGTAAGCCACAATCTCACCGACAAGATAGTATTTTTTTAAAGGGATGTTTAATTTACGGATTAATTTTTCATTCTTAATAATAATATAGGAAGAAATGACATTTCGAAAAATGTTATTCACGAAAATGTTATTAGAATTGTTTGGTACATTAAAAATATTCTCAAGAATATTTTGTCAAAATTTTAAAAATGTTATTTTGTTATGTTTGATTTAGATTCAATAGTTCTAGAAATTTTGAGCAATTTTTCAACAATGCTCCTAACTCAAAAAAATAAAAATATCATACAATGTGTATAAATAATGCTATATTTCATAATACTTTTGCTAATATTCGTGCAAAATTTAAAAACTTAAATTTCTTATTTTAAAAGATTTTGAAATTTTAAATTTATTTTATTTATTTTTTTTTTTATTTTAAAATTTAAAATTTATAAATAAAAGAATTATTTTAAATACAAATCTAAATTATAAAATTTTAGTTTAACTTAAAAAATTAATAATATTATTAATTTCATTTTATTTTTATTATTTTATTTTCCCGCTATGTGAAAAGAGAAGGAAAAAAAAAAAAAAAAAACTCTGTGGGCATTAGTTAGTTGATCGGCTTGCCATCAAAAAGTGGTCTGGTGGTAATGGGCTCTTGCCTCCTTAAAACTTGGCAAGTTTAGGTCATCATCAATGGGATCTCTAAAATTTAATGATTTAGTTTTTTAGAAATCTTATAGGAAAAAAAAAATAACACTAATGGGGTCTATAAAACACAAATCTACATTTTTCTCTCAAATCTGACTTCATACATGATTTTTGAAGTAAAAATACAGTTCAGTCTTCATTTTCTTCAACAAATCTATTGAAGAAAATGAAGACTCTAAAAAAGCAAAAAACATGAAGAAAAAAACATTATGATACATCAATCTGATAGCCTTTTTTTAAATAAAAAAAAATCTTCAACAAAAATAGCCGTTTGAAAAATAGTCGTTACAATAAAAATTCTTCTATATATGCAAGCAAAAATACCCAACACAATTTTCAACAAAAACTCAACAGATCTACACTCAAAAATAGGTAAACAAATGTTTCTAAAAAAAATTACACTTCATTGAATTATGTAATTACTAAAATTAATTATAAATCAACCTACAGATTTTATAATTTTTATTTTCAAGGGTCTTTTCACGTTTTATGGTCAAAATTAATTAAAAATGCATTAATGTTTAATTAATTTAAGTTTGTTCTCATTTTGCTAACTATCTTCTTTTTCTTTTTTCGAAACTATGGAATAACAAACGGATAGATGAGATTGAAGAAAGAAAATCCAATCCAATGGATGTTATTCGAATAAGAGATTTGAGATTAAATTAAAAAATTAATTACTGTAACAATTGAATTAAGTAAAGAAAAAAAAAAGAAAAAATCAATAAAAACAAGACCGGAATATAAATAACAATTAATTAAAAGAAAATTAACACATGAGAAAAAATAACACATAATCAAATTAGTGTGTCAAATTAAAATAAACACAATATAGAGACTCAATTTTATAGAAACCCTCACTAGGGGTGATTTTTTTTTAGAGACCCTGAAATTTGCATTAGTCTCTAAATGAGTCTCTAAGAATTTCAAAGTCTTTAAAATAATAGATAAAGACCCTAAAAATAAAGACTCCATTGAATATGGTCTTATAGACTCGAGTCTCGCAACTAAATTTTAACAAGGTGGCATCATGTATATATATGTGTGTGTGTATTACAATTTTTATTGTCAAGAATAGATATATTTAAATATTATAGTTTTTGTGATTAAGGATAAATATCACATCCCATATAATCTCTAGCATATTCACGACACAATTCTTTTTTTTTTCTTTCTTTTTGGGGTTACAATAGAGGCAAAATAACAGCTTATTTGGATTCACTTTTTTAATGGAAAGTAAAGGAAGGGGAGGGAATAAAGAACCCCTCCCCTTGTTTGGATTACAAATTTGAAAGCAATAAAGGAAATGGAGGGGTACAATATTCCCTCCATTTCCTTTAATTAGATGAATTTTCCAATCCTTCCAATTTGGGGTGTTTGGGAGGGAAAAAAATGTTTTCCATTAAAAAAACTATATTGCCTTGATTTTTTTATTTTATTTTCATGATTGTTCTTACTACTCTTTTAACCTACTTTGAGTATGAAAATGACATTTAAGTAATTTACTATTTAAAATTGTCATTTCCTTTCCTTTCCTTCTTTAATCCAAACAAAGAATTATAAAAAAAATTTCTTTCCTTTCCATTATTATTTTTTTGCAATACAAACAAGGTAATTCATTTACTTTTATTTCCTTTATTTTTCTTCATTTACTTTACTTTCCTTTCCATTCCTTTTTGCAATCCAAACACTATGTAAAGGTTTGCCTACAATAAGTCTAAGGGATGATGTACCCCTCCAATCGTTCTCAAACAGAGAAACTAGCAGAGTAGAATAATGATTCAGTATTGTGCAGCTCAAGAGTTGTTGAATGTCCTAATTTATAAATCAATTCACACATTTATTCGCCTCACAATAAATATAATGCACTAAAAAACCTAGATGATTATGAAGAATCTTCTCTTATAATCACCAAGAAGTAATTTAAAGGGGGTTCTTCATGGAAGTTCTTCCCTAAAAGAAGATTAATAATTTATTGAGAATTAGTTTCTACACTCAAGTTTCAACAAATATGTAAATGGAGTCAATCAAAAGCTTGTGTCTGACATTCTCATAGACCATTTCTTGGCGACTTCTCTTTTTTTGACCTTCATGTATCATTCATGACTCAAAAACTTGAGGCTGGCCTACGACCATTCAATGAATTGGGTTTGTGGTCTTTGATAGTTAGATTAATTATAGTTAAAGACTTGACCATTATCTATTTAGGATAAGCCCAAATGATGAATTAAAGAGTGCGTCCAAGTGGTAAGCACAAGAAGGAAGAAACAACCAAGTAAAATCACTTTTTACTTTCTATGCGACTACGATGAACATTCGGTATATCTTTTCATTATTAAATTTTGAATGACCAACGTTTTTCTCGGTTATCATTCAATTTAAATTTTCTCACCAGAATGATCAACGCTATATTTTGGATGATTCTCTAAGAATTCTATCTTGATTACATTTGCATCTAATTATATATATTTCTCTGACAGAAGGTTCATTTGTATACAGTAATTACATTGAAATATGTATACTTCAATGGAAAAGTGTGAATTATTTTATTACCCTTTTAATGGTCAAAGGATCATTTGGTTTAAATATTTCATATATCAACATCTTATGAGGAAAAACTCGGCATTGTCACGTGTTTGTTGTACCCTCTTACAAGACGCAGGGGTGTATATGCAAGATATTGAACATCGAGCTAAAAGAATACAAATGGAGGTCCAAACACAACATATCAATTCAAAATAGTAACTTAATCAATGTAATGATGATTTTCTTAGTACGACTCATATATAGTTGGTTGCTGAGTTTCAACTATGCTGAACAAATTAATTACAACAAGACTATTTCCAGGTAGATTAATTATGCAATGAACGAGAACTTAATTTTCCAGCCACAATGCTCGACTTCTAATTCGTTGCTGGATCACACACATCTCACAAACTCATAATTTCCATGAAATAGCAAGTAAAGAAAGTAGGTCAATGGAGGCACCTGGCCGCAACTTTTGTGTACATCCGAAGCAAATTTGGCTTCTGACCTGCCGGCTTATGAAGAAATCCAAGAGGCCAATCAATGTTAAACATCACATTAACACCACTGGGGAAAAATTATACTGTCGGCCAAAAAGGGCACTACATCGTACGTAGTGGTGAATTTCATTCTAACACCTAAAAGATAAATAAAATGATATCGGGCAATAATTTCAAAGGTTTTAATTTTGAATCATAATTTAAACTTTTATTATAAAAAAATAATAATAATAATTTTAAACTGGTTTATATCTTTTTCATTTACCTTATCACTTTATCCATTTTTTTATTTATTTAAAGGAGTCATAAGACATTTTACATCACATAAAATGATACACATGAGAATGGATGTTGAGATCTCTTACATTTGAAATAAGATTCATACCACTAGACCAAATGGTGCCCAATGGTACTTTATCCATTCATTTAGATGTTGTTTTTAAATGTTTATAGGAGATGATTTTTCTAACAACCAACTCTTGTCTTTCTTATCTTCATAGGAGTGTCAAGTGTGAAGCTTGATCTCTTCTCAAAATTGCATTTTTATCTTTCTAAAATATCTTCTTTGTTTGTACATAGTTGAAATGTTATATATATATACAAGAAATGGTGTAAACTATTAAACGAAGTTTAGTTATGGTGATCTATGAGTAAATAATTAACTTGGTATATCCTACTTATGAGTTGGAATGAAAATTCATTTGGCTTTGATCACTAAAAGGTAAATCGAGAGGATCTAAATTCCATTCTCATTTTTGGGCATCCGATACACACACAAACTCACATCTCACAAACTCAAAAGTTTCATGAAGTAGCAATCGAGAATGTAGGTCAATAGAGGCACCTCGTGTCACGTCCCAAGTTCTGAATTTTAGGTCGCAAGCTAAATTAGTGTTAATAAGTCTAATAATTACTTTTAATTCTCTAATTCAGTTTAAAATAATTAAATTGAGTTATTATTTAAATCCTCAACGCTCACTTATAAATTACTTATTATAATATTTTCTACCAAAATGAGAGATTACAATTACGTATCCCCATTGTGGACCTAACATTTTCATCAAAGACTCAATCACTCAAGACCAAACATAAACAAGGCACTGGCCAAGGTTGATCTGGGACAAGGTTGTGATTCCTAAACAAGGCTTTTATATCTGATTGATGTGCTTTCATCGTAACTTTACAAAGCAAAGACTATTTAGCTGGGGAGTTATCAACGATGCAAAATGTGAGTTTTGTGGTCTAGGGCTTGAGAATAGGGATCACTTATATTTTGAGTGCCCCTTTTTTCAAAGAATTTGGAAACAACTCTGTCACCTTCTCAACATGAGAAATCTGAATGTTCAATGGGAGACTATCATGACAAGGCTTAGCCGAGCTTGCAAGAAAAAGAGTTTAAGAGCTGACCTTGCAAAGGCGACATTCTGTGCAAATGTGTTTCAAATTTGGATGGAAAGGTATTGCAGAGTTCACAGATCAGGGGCCAAAACAGAAGAGTAAATCATGGAGAATTTTTTTTTAGATGTTAGACATATGATTAATCTCCAGAGTAAGTATGTAGACAACATTGTTAATAGAATTTGTATGAGGTGGAAGATTACAGATAGACGTATGTAGGGATTTTATATTTTGTTGACTATCCATATATCTTTACATTTTTTTTAAAATAGAATAAAACGATTATTTACCGATAAAAGAAAACATAACTCTGATACTATTCTATAATACCAACAGTCAAAACTTCCAAATTACCAATAAAACTAGTATCACAGATTCAGGAATAATTATTTTGTACCTTAAATCCACAAACATTACATATGAGCACAACTTTTGAGTCTAATTGAAGCGAATGGCACCTAACCTGCAGTTTTATGTAGATATCCAAGGAGCCAATCAAAATGGTAAACATCATACTAACACCACTACGAAAATTATATTGTCGGCCAAAAGGGCACTACCTAGCTAGTAGTTAGTACTTCAAGAAAATTCTGAGGCAGGAGCATTATTCTCCAACTTGTCAATGGAAGGAGGTTTTTTTTTTTTTTTTAATTTTATTTTATTTTACCCCTGACCCCACCTCATCTGTTTTTACTTACATGAGATTTTAATCCTAATCTTTTAATTGTAAGAAAGAGTAATTTACTATTGAATTATTCCTAAATCTCAAAATGAAATTTAAAAACGATGAATTTCATTCTTGAATAATAGATATATATCCTTTTCATTTACTCTCTTAATTTATATATTAATCTTCGAATGTTTACAGAAGATGATTTTTCTAATGACCAAACCAACTCTTCTTTTTCTTATCTTCATAGGAATGTGAAGCTTGATGTCATATTAAATCGCATCTACATATATAGTTGAATATATGTGTACGTACATTAAATGATGTAAACTACCGAAAGAAGTTTAGTCATGGTTTAATGGGTCTATGATTAGATAATTAACTTGGTATATTTTTTTCTACGAGCTAGAATAAAAATTTTAAGTCTATACTCATTTTTTGGACATCACACCCACATGGCGCGCACACACATACTCATTTATTCATGGAAATGAGATTCTCATTCTTTCTTTTGGTATGGGAGAAGAGAATAATTTTTTTTTATTTTTTATTTTTTGTTTTGTTAGGGAGAAGAAGATAAATTAGATTCTATGTTCTTTTGCTCCTTACTTGACAATTTTTTTGGAAATGGAAATTTTTTGTTAAGTATAATTTACATAAACATTAGGGGATACTAATAAATGAAACAATAAATTCCACTTTGAGCAAGGACCAATTGCTCATTTTGCCCCCGTCTTTTTCCTTCACTTGTTACATGATATTTTATGTTTCACTTTTACCACTCTAAATGATTTTCAAATTCCACGTGCGTCAGAGTAAATTATATAAGCCGTTTCAAAATACTAGTCATAGAGATAAAAAGTAATATTTTATGTCATTCCTTTAATTGTTCTTTATATAATAATAATTCATATATTAAATGTTAAATGTCTTGTGCATATAAATATTTATTATATAGAGTAAGTGAAGGGTTGAAATGGCAATATATAATAATGATCGAGACAAAAACGGAAATGTATTATCCAACAACTACCCAGTCTAATTATTTACGGGCATCTACAACCATTTTGGTAAGTTTTACTTCTTATTCTATGTAAATTGGCCCTTTTTCATTTTTCTCTTTCTTGGTTTGATATAGAAGAAGAAAATCCTTCCCAAACTCATCTAAATAATTAAGCACGCGATCACATTTCAGTTCTCACAAATGCTTTTATACATCAAATATTTCTGTTGATTTGGATGCCTCAGCACAGTGACATGGGCATGGTGGAACTATCAGTACTGTTATGGTGGCAATATTTTAACATTTGTTATCATATTGACTTCTCTCGTAACGCTCTTTCTATCATAAGTTTTTATCATTATCACTATGTCTGTCTATTCTTTTTTGAACGCCCTTTATATGGTAGGAAGGAACTAATAAACAGTTACCGTTTTGAATGACAATTGATCTGATACTATCACATATTATTAATTTATCATTTTATAATGTAATTACACATTGACGTATCATTCGTTTTTAATCGCTATTGTTTTTGCTTCCTATATTATAACCTTTATCATCATCACTTTATGAGAGCCATAGCTTACTGCAAAAACACAATAATTCAGATCTTATTAACATCGCTACAAGATAATAACTCTAATGAGAAAACCACCAAATCCACAACATCACATATATATGCGCATCTCATCGACGTGTTACTAATTTTTAACAGTCATTATTTCGCATCCTGTGTATCATAAATCTTTATTATCATCATCACTTAATCAGTGTCATCATGTCAAGCAAAATAATTGAGATTTTTATTTATTTATTATTCAAGGCTGGCTTATAAATTAATATTATATTACTTAAAATATTAACACTGAGAATTCATCTCAGGATTTCTTTCACTTAAAACTATAATTATACCATTAGAGAAAGTACCTAATTAATTGAGAGCTTATTAACAACATTACAAGATAATAACTCTAATGAGAAAATCACTTCCACAATCACATAGATGTGATGTGATAATCAAAGTGAGAGGACTTTACCAATAGGTCTTTGATTTAATGATATATTTTTTGGTGTAATTATAAAAAATTATGAGATTAATTTTTATAAATAATATTTTTTAATATATGTTGACGACTTAAGGCTCCGATGACTTTATACATAAAAAAATGTGAGAGGACTTTTCAGGTTTACACTTTTTATGGAGATGGAAAAATCAGGCATAGATGCTAAAAGACTGAAGTGTGAACTCCTCAAAGGTGGGCCCAACCTTACAACCCTCTCAACCGTGCATGCATGCCACGTGGATGGCAGTGGTAGGAGTCCACACGTGGGATATGACAGAATAACGCGTACTAGATTATGATATTTAATTAAAATTATTTAATTTTGCAGGACAGCCCACAACATATCTAAATGCAAATCTAGACATAAAAAGATGACAATCCCATCTCTGGATTTAGCTGACCCATGCAAAAGATTTACTAAATTTGATTAGTGTGCTAAACACTATAGTAATCTCGAAATAACCTTGCTTTCTGCAATCCCAAGGCATGGTTTGTCTCCGGATTATATGTAAAAATTCATTTATAAATATCATGTGTGTCATCTCTATAAAATACAAAGAATTACTCTGTTAATTACATGCGTTAATTACTCGTAATTGATTAGCCATTCGATAATCTCCAAATGAATAATTTCATTGAAATATATTTCAATTTATTATAACATATGTTGAATTCTATGTATCTTCTTAATATTAAGATTTTTGTGATTTGATTAATTGCCTAAAAAATGTGGAGAATAGAATTGTTATTTGCTCTTTGCAATAACAATAGTATATTTTATATCTCTTCGAATTCTGTTTTAACTTTTCCTATCCATTTTCTGCCAATTGATCCCTTAATTTATAGATAATTCATACTAAAGTACCACGAAAAAAATCTAAAAATGTGTTAAAGATAATGCATACTAATTACTTTATTTTACTAGTTAGTGCATGCATTAAGATACCAACAAAATATTTTACATCTAGAGAAACTTGTATTATTGTGTTAATCAAGATTAGTCTAAAGATTATACGGAATATGTTGATAATGGAAACAAACAATATATAATATATGCTATACATCTTTATTTAACTACTAATTGTACTATAGGAGATTCTTTATTTATAAAACATACATAGCCATAAAGTCATTTGCTTTTTGGATTTGTTATCAAGTTTAAATAGTTACTCAATCCTTTATGGACAAAATATCCCTGCCACTTTTTGTCACCTCTACGCTATCTATACAAGTAAAACAATTAACATATACAACATAAAATACTCTTTGCATCCAAAAAAATCCAAAGGAGTTTAATATGGGTATATATATCTATGTAAAGTAGAAAGCATATAAACCAAGTAGTATTATACAGCTAGCCGACAAAAAGAAATAGAAGTATACATATTGAAATACATATTCTTCTCGCGTCTAAAAGTTACGAATTCAAAATTATAATACAGGAGATGAGAGTTTAGATTACAATTATATATGAAATGTATGTGGTATGTATATACGCAGACTATTCTTATATATATTAGTCTAGATTGATAGATAAGTCTCTCACATAATTAATAAAATTTATACGTATATATCTAACTAATATGTTAGAGATTAATATCAATTCGATTGATTAGAGAGTTTTCTGTATATACGCTAACAATACAAATAGTTAGAAACAATATTAAAGCCCCACCAAACATCCATTCCCATCTCCTTAATTCCTCGTAAGCATGACGAGACCAAAACGCAATATGAACAAGTGTGAATGTCAAATAAATAATTTCTCTTTTCAAGTGAGAGAGATAAAGAGACAACGAGAGGACAGAGAGAGAATGAGTTTCCGCGTAGAGAGATGAGACTGGACGAGACTGTGCAATAGAAGAAAAAGAGGGGGGTAAAAAAAAAAAGAAAAAAAAAAAAGAGAAAGCTAAGCGAAGCAAGCGAGGGCAAAAAAAGTTTTCTTTCTTTCTATGTTTGGGTTCTATCGTTTTCTGATTTTCAAAAACCAGCAGAACAACAAAACGCTCCCTTGACACCTATGCATTGAAATCACTCATTTTGTTTGACAATTTTCACACACACACACACGCTCGTTCATATTCCACAACCCTCTTCATCTTCATCTTCCTATCTTCATAAAATCATCACATATATATATATATATATATATATGGAACATCTGCAACATCATCATCATCAGTATGGTGTGAATATTGATACAGGTGGAGGTGGTGGTGGTGGTGGTGATAGGTTTCCTCAATGGAGTATTCAAGAAACAAGGGATTTTTTGATGATTCGAGCTGAGCTTGATCCAACTTTCATGGAGACCAAACGCAACAAGCTTTTATGGGAGGTTACAGCCACGAAAATGAAGGAAAAGGGTTACAATCGAAGCGCTGAACAGTGCAAGTGCAAGTGGAAAAACCTCGTCACTCGATATAAGGTACTACATATATAACATCAGGTGTACAAAACTTTTGCTATGCACGATTTAGACAGTAAATTAAATAAAACCAGTTATTACTTGATTACCTTGCTAAAGAGCACTAGTTATGCATGCCATATATACACATACGCTTCTTAAATGATTGTAGACAAAAAAAATAAAAAAATATATACACATATACTTGTAATTGTATTCATATGATGTTATGGATTCATATATATCTCTTGACCTAATTCTTTTTTTATTTTTTTATTTCATGGGAATATTGTAAAGTTTGTTTAATTTGTATGATCTATTTATTTATGAAGGGATGTGAAGCCATGGAAGCAGAAAGTATGCGGCAACAATTTCCATTTTACAATGAGCTCCAAGCAATTTTTGCCGCAAGGATGCAAAGATTGCAAAGAATGTTATGGTTTGAGGCTGAGGGTGGAGCCAGCGGGTCGAGGAAGAAATCCACGCAGCTATCATCCGATGAAGACGACGACAACGACGACAGCGACGGCGGCGAAAAGGGTGGGAATAAGAAGAAAAGGAAAGTGATCAAGACGAATATAAACCCTGGTAGCAGTAGTAGTGGGAACATAATAATCAATAGTGTGAAGGAGATTTTAGATGATTTCATGAAGCAACAAATGCAAATGGAGATGCAATGGCTAAAAGCTTATGAAGCAAGAGAAGAAGAAAGAAGAATGAAGGAAATGGAGTGGAGACAAACAATGGAGGCATTAGAAAATGAGAGGTTGATGATGGAGAGGAGGTGGAGAGAGAGAGAAGAACAAAGAAGGGTTAGAGAAGAAGCTAGAGCTGAGAAGAAAGATGCCCTCATTACAGCATTACTTAACAAGCTTAGGAGAGAAGAAATGTAGGCAAGCAAAATCTAACTTGACTTTGTTCTTTTTGTTGTTGTTGTTGTTGTTGTTATGGACGAAACAGAAAAGCCTTTGAGAGGTTTGTCTTAAAACTCTCCTTTACATAGTAATATTTCATTTCATGTTACACTTAGATGAACTCATTTTTTTTATTTTTTTTTCCTTTGTCCCATCATGGTTTGTTATGTTAGTTTAGGAAGTTTAAATTTTCTAGTTTATGTTGTTTTATATTAAGCATTTATCTCAATCATATTAATTCACTAGAAGACATCAATCTTTTTAGAGGTGATTCATCTAAATTTAGCATCACCCTGATCAGGAAAATTATCAGCTAAACTAGCACGGACAACAACTCACAATTTACCTTTTGATTGGCTATATTTATATCTTTTGAATTTCAGTCGATTCTCAACTTTGACATGACTCCCAGTGAGATTGAATCAATTGTATCTCTTTTCTATTTAATGGAAATCTTAATTGAGAAGAAAGAAAAAAACATATTTTTTGAATTTCACTCGATTCTAAACTTTGGTGTGTTTCTTACTGATATTGGATCGATTGTATCTCTTTTCAATTTAATGAAAATTTAATTGACCAAAATAAAAATTATATTCAGATTTTGCAAATGACAATTGCATATATACATTTTAGATATCTCATGAGTGAGTAGCACAAATGTTTTTAGAAAAATAAATGGAAAATTAAAGTAGTGTTTCTCGGATTAGGTTCAATATTAGAATGCATTCCACATTCCACAAACTTTTAAAACTTCACTAATGGTATTGCTATCATGATACATGTAATGATAGCCATTTTTATGCCTAGTTTTTGTAGAAGCACCACAAAATGGCATGGGGTATAATGCATTAGGGAAAGGTGAGTGAACAAAGGTAGTTGCACCAATATTGACAGTAGCAATTGGCCAAGGTGGTGGACATTCCCACCATTTATATAGGCCCATTCTAATATTGGGGAAGGCTTTTCGAGAGATTGCGATGGATCTTGGGGGTCAAATGTTACTAATTTTATTAAAATAAGTGATTGAAATCTTTGTTTATAAAGCCCTTGAAATATATGTATGTCTAATACAAGTTCATATATTTTTCAAGTTTGCGATGAGAAGCTTCAGCTTGAACAACTTTTCCACAAGATTTAAGGATATCTTTATTATTAATTAGTTCTTATTACCTATATCACTCATGACTTTCCTCTCAAGATTGGTGTTAGTGTGCATGGAAGAATATGGGTAAGTGTTAAAGTTACGTGAGGGAGTTCAGGATAATATTATAACGACATGAGAAATATAATAGCATTTTACCCTTCCAAAGTGCATGTAATTATGTTCCTATGCTCCATATGTAGCATTGTACAATGCTTTTTGGGTTAATTTAAGGTTTTGGTGTTCAGTCTTCTTCATTTCCGTACCATTTTCACATCTTTTTTTGTTTTCAATCTTTATGAGATTTTGGTATGCATCAAGTTTCTTGATATCTTTTTAAGTTTCACCAATGTGCTATTGCATAATAATGCAGAAAAAATGAGATTATTCAAATAATGTAGATGCTAGCTAGATGCATTCTGGCATGCAACAGTTATTGAGCATATATATGTACAATTAATTATCTGTTGCATATTTGCAATTTGATCATCACATCTTTTTCAACAGGAATGACTGACGTTGACAGATCTATATAACCGACCACA
The DNA here is from genome assembly GCA_037974665.1 of Ehretia macrophylla. Lineage (NCBI taxonomy): Eukaryota > Viridiplantae > Streptophyta > Magnoliopsida > Boraginales > Ehretiaceae > Ehretia > Ehretia macrophylla. The sequence continues at coordinate 51,799,949 of CM075775.1, forward strand.
ACTAGTAAGACAATACTTAATTTGGTTTAATTTTGGTTGGTTCATCATATATGTCTCTCGAAGTTTTTGCTCCACTTTAAATTGTTAGGGTTACTATTGCGAATTAGCAATCTTGTGGTTTGGTGATTTTATTGACAAATTACATATTAAAGCTGTTTTGGTTATGTAATTTTTTTAATATTTTACTCTATATATTAAATCTATAAACCATTAAACGATACCATCGGCTGAAGTGTTATTTAATTAGCTAATTTAGATATTGATGCATCATTATATAGTTAATGTTTTTGGATTTATGCATTCATCATATACTTTAGTGAGAGAAGGTCAAGTAGATATATTCACTCAAATTCTAATAGCGTCTCGGCCCCCTGTGGTTTATCATAAGTGCAAGTCGGGTCTCTGTAATTTCATAATTAGCTTATAACCCCCTGTGCTTTTCAAAATTGAAGCATGCGTGCCCCCTCTGTCAAACAATCTGTCAATTTTAACAGAATTTGTTATGCACGTGCTAGTAACGCAACTGTTTGTATTTTTTTACACGATTGACCAATATGTATGAGGTGCACAATGGCCCCTTGTGTTTTTAATGATGGTGCGCAATGGCCCCTTGTGTTTTTAATGATGGTGCGCAATGGCCCCTTGTGTTTTTAATGATGGTGCGCAATGGCCCCTTGTGTTTTTAAAGATATTTGATATGCTGACATTACATCAGGGGCATTTGTGTCATTTTGATATTGCCGTTAAAATTTTAAACGGACTTGGACCAAAGAGGCACGTGTGCTTCAATTTTTAAAAGCACAGGGGGTTATAAGCCAATTATGAAACCACAGGGACTCGATTTGCACTTATGGTAAACCACAGGGGGCCGAGATGCTATTTACCCATATTAATAAAATAACGTATGTATGTTGAACAACATTTGTCCACGTAAAGAAATGCAAAACTCATTTATCTTTTTCTAAAAAAAAAATAAATATTATAAACGACTTTATATGTTATTTTACTCCATATATATACATATGTGTGTAAATTCCATATGTATGTGTGTGTAATTTTTATTTTTTTTAGTTAATGTGTGTGTAAATTATAAGTAAATGTATTTAACTTGACTGTTCAAGTTAGAATTCTAATTTACCAACCCCTTATCCCTGCTAATATCACTTCTGGGATGAATGAATCGGATGCGTGTGTCACGTAAGCAACAGAGATCAATTAGTGACCGATTCCTTTACTACAAATCCACGATCGATTTTGTTCGGCTGAGAGTAGGGTAAACCTTATATGTACGGGGTCCATTTTATATGTGAGAGCATGACAAAATCAGTAGTCAAATAAAAGTACTATCAAAATTAGTGATTGATTATGTATATAGATGTAGGATCTACTTCAATATCAGATAAAAACGATAATCAGATAGAAGCACTACCAAAATAAGTGGCTGAACCCTTGCACTACTTGGAATTTGACAAATATAAAATAAAAGTGGGTGTCAAATTGCAACAAACAAATCTCATTTATGTTTCCTTTTTCTTAAAAAAAAAAAGAAAAAAAGAAAAATTGTTAGTAACATATGTAGTTTCCAAAATATGATTAGAACACCCGAAAATCCATTTTTCTCATCTATGTAATTCCTTTGCAGCTCGAGAAAATATGATTTAGTAATTGGTGCCAAGAAGAAAACATGTTGTAAAATATATGTTATTCAAGTATATTAGCATCTAGCAATGCTTTATTCAAAAAGCTATAGGCATATAGTTGCCGCGTTGCTACTCCTATTGACTATAAAATTCGTTGAAATCTCAGGATATTTTTCTTATTTTGCCTGTAAAACTACTTAATCCCAATTAATTTTTGCACCACTCACTTCATTCCTATTTAACCCTATTGATAAAATATTTCAAATTTACGTCTATATTATAAGTGACCATTACTTTTTCATAATGTTGGTTATGATAAATAAATATAACAAACTCCTCTACATTTGAAGTTTCGAGATATACTGCAGCTTATCACAATTGAAAAAGAAAAGCTATATACAATCAAATGCACGAGGAAAAGAAACAAATAGTAAACAATTGAGGCAAGCTAGCAATTAGAATTAGACTAGAAGATAATGATTCTAGTACATAGTCCATGTAAATCCAAATGAGAGTTACAATAATGTGTATAGAAAGACATGTATCAATTTTATTGCCTTTTCAAAATCCAAACAATATCAATTTGGAAGATAGACGAGTTGTCTGCATACATTTTTTCTTTGCTTTTCTTTCTTCTGACTATTACAACTTTCTCTGTAAAATGCGAAGAGAGCCAACCATAATCATCTTGGTAGGCTATTGACGTTCTGTACGCTAAGATAAACAATCATAAAAGTTTAAGATGTGGCTTCACCATCACGATTCAAGCTAGGATCATTGCCAAATTATGGACACGCCCATAAGATGTATATTTGGTCCGAGAATCATTAGCCTGCAGGAATGGAATTTTGGAAAGAAGGAATGTCTAGCTTTTGACGTGCGTGATTCGGGCAGTCATCAATGTTGTCAGGAACTGTTTGCTTCATAGTGATTCATTAGACCCACTGAGCTCCGGATCAGTTTGGTAGTACACTACGTCCCCTTTGTCACTAACGTAATGATCGTGTTTTAAGCTTCTTATCAGATCTCCAATGAGGTGAAATGGCAGAGGTCTGGATTTCTTTGTTTCTCGATAATACTTCCCAAACAATGGCTTAGCTGCCTTGGTCTGCAACGCGAAATTAGCACAGGAAGAAAATATGAGCACTGGAGTCGGACAATACAAAGCATTCACTTGTTCATAACGATTAATTTGAAAGATACATACTGCCTCCACTAAATGATAATGAGGAATTTGAGGGAAAAGATGGTGTATGACATGCGTTCCAATGTCATGGTGAATGTTATTAATCCATCCATAGTCACGATCAAGAGTGGTAAGTCCACCCCTCAGATAATTCCACTCCTGCACAAGTGAAAGCAATATGTTCAAACAAAAAAAGGAAAGGTCTCACGCAGGAAAAAGCGAGAATTCTCCACAAATGTGCATTCTTGATGTGAAGATAGCCTACTCATTAGAGATAATATCATATCAAATCTCAGAAGATGCCTCTGTCTTATTCAATCAACTGCAATTTAAAGGGTGGGCTAAGCATCGATACCTTGCCACGGTACCAAGGAAGTTTCGCTTCATGGCCATGATGGTGTAAGTAGGTAACAAGATCCAGCCACATAACAAAAACCTTGAAGAGAAACACAATCCAATCAGAACATTCCATTGATACAAAAGTTCAAATCCATTAACTTCTTTAGCTCTCTCTCTCTATCTTAAGCAAAGTAATTATCTTGATCCGGAATAAAAGACTCGTGTAACATTTATTACTTTCTGTTCTTTTCAACTTTTTCTTTCCATTCTAAACCTGAAATTACACACCAATGGCATGGAAATCGTATATATCTTTTTTTTGCTCGGTAAAAAAGTATATATCTTCTAAGGATGGAAATTACCCAATAAGGAACACCATAGAGTTTGAGCATCTCAATTGGACCAAGCTTAATGGACAAACCAACAAGCAAAGCAACCATTGCCATCCAACATAGAGTCGAAGTGATCACATCTTTCCTCTCAGCTGCGACAAACAAATTACTGTTTGGATCAAAATGAGAACCAGTCTTTCCAGGACTTCTATTCCACTGTCATGTACAAAGACATATTACTCACTACATAACAATATCTCAACAAAAACTTACTCTTTCAACTAAGAAGCAGGACACTTACAAGGTAAAAGGGATAAGCAAACATGGGAAACGGCAGAGTGAACCGTAATGTTCTAGTACTAATATCCAAACTCTTGTAGATTTTCTCAGGCAACTGAAAGAGGATAAAGGAAAAACTATAACTTTATGCGTAGAAGGATAGAGCAATAAAGAAACACTAATGAGCTTAACCAAACAGAAGATCTTTGAGCAGAGGAAACTATTAACCGGGTGCCACGATTCATCATTCTCAACATGCCCATGGTTCTGATGGTGAGTCCTATGGCTAATTCTCCTGTAAAATTCAATAATATTTACATTTATAGAACAAACGATCTTCTAATTTTCACTTGACAATTAAATTATTTGCTTTATGAATTAAGAATTAACACTGGATAAACACTAATTAGTGCCAAAGCCAAAAAGAAGAGCAAAGCAACTAAGAACATACCATCCATGATAGGGAACAAGAATTGAAGAATGCAGTAGATGGCCAACAACACTATTTAACTTGTGATTGTTTGAAAAACTCCCATGGCCACTGCATTTCATAGTTCATACAAATTAGCAAAATAAATCCGTTTACACACTACAACATAAAAAAATTCCTTATACACATTTATATCCCCTTAAACACATAAATTAGAACCAGAGTAAAAGAATATGAAAACTGAGGCTTGGCGTATCAATAAAGTTGTTTCTTCCACGCGACTTGGAGGAACATAGGTCATTTGTTCAAGTCATTGAGACAATCTGTCTGAAAGATGAAAGGGAAAGACTTCTTGCAATGGAACAAGGTGGATACAACAACTTTTTAAACGCGCATAACGAGAATTTTGTACATCAAAATTGCAAAGTAAAAGAATAAGGCAATGTGATTACCAATCATGGCCAAGAACAAAGAGAGCCCAAAACATGGTGCCTTGAGCAACCCAATAAAGAGGCCAAACAAGCCAGCTATTAACATAAGCAGCACCTGCTGCTAATCCTAAAACAACAGCCAAATCCCTCACAACATAGCTCATAGACCTCCATGGATTCTTAACCCAACAATGTTTTGGTATAGCTGCCCTTATATCAGCCAAACTAAATGGTGGTGGTGCACCAGCATCAAATTCACTTTCTTCTTCTTCTTCAACACCATTAACAATATCCTCAATTTCATCTACAGAAACAACCTTTAATGGAGCACTCACTTTAAGTACATTATGAATTCTTCTTTCTGTTAATGAAATTGAGAATTTTGGATCTAAAAAGTTCTTGTTTACACGTAAAAATCCAATCTTTGGGGGTGGTGTGAAGTTTCTTGAGGTGTTTGATGTGAAACCATTTGTGGGTCTTGCATAGATTTTGGGTAGGGGTCTAATGGCACATTCGGACAAGACCCAACTCGCCATTGGTGACCCCACAAGAGATTTCTCTGTGAAAAAGAGAAATAGAAAGATGGGACAAGAGAGTTTGTTATGTACGGTGGTGAGGAAACAAAAGCAAAGAGAGAGATTTGACCCCAAAAAAAAAAAAAAAAAACCAAAGAGAGAGAGGAAAGTGAAGGAAAATATCTTTGCCTTTTGCTAAAGCCTTTTGAGATACGTACGTTGAGATAATAGTACTAGGTTTGAAGACTTCTTGGATGTTGACACGCGGCCTCACACTTTTTTTTTTTTTGGTTAACCCGTAAAACATTCTTACTCAATCAACTCACGATAAGCACACGAGCATCTTACCGTATAGCCTATGAACCAAAACCCAGAGTACAACACCTCGATCTAAAATATGTACTAATTCAATCAAAATTATGATCCTCAGTAGGGATTAAGAGAACTCGAACTCACATTTATAATTATTCACCACTGGGTTGACTCCTTTGGAATTGCGGGACATCACATCTTGAAAAAAGTCTTAAAAAAGTTAATAGGATCATTAGTCGGATTTGTCCAACCTTATAATTGTGGGGATAGATTCGATTTCATGTGTTAGGCGGATGATCTAAGTAATGTTCTCAACCATTCTTCACGTTTTATTTTAGAGAGCTTTTAAATGTAGGGTTTATGAAAAAAATACAAGTTAAATATCATTAAATACAAGTACGTAACACTATCACATGAACAAGTAGCGGTCCTTTGTAACAAAATTCCCTTGCTTTTTATTGTGTCATGACTTCATCAAATTGGATCAAATTATTAATGTTACAAATCTAATTCACAAGTTTTTTTTATCAAGTAATTAATTTATACTCTCTTACAATTAGTATTAGATCAGACAATTAATATTCTAACTTTCACTCATAATATTTTGAAACAACGGATCCTATGAGGAGATTCGATCCTTCTTTCTTTCTTTCCTTCACACTTTTATGCACATGTTACTTGAAATATAACATCATAGTACCGGTAGAATTTTACAATTCAAAAGTGGCAGATTTCATCGTTGACAATAATTGGGCCTGGCCTATCCAACTTCGGTGGGTGGAAAATCTTGTTGACTTTGTACTTAGAATTGGAGTTGAGGACCGTGTGATGTAGTTTGTGGGATCAACTAATGGTTTTAATTTTCATACCACTTGAGAAGCTATTCGGATAGAGGAGAACAGGTTTGTTGGGAGGATCTAGTTTGGAATAAATCTATTATTTTGAAACAGAGCTTTTGTACTTGGTTTGCTATACTTGACAGACTGGCTACTAAAGCTAAACTGTTTGATTGGGGTATTGCAACAGATGTCAATTGCACCTTTTGTGGGTTGGGTTTGGAGTGTCGGAACCACCTTTTCTTTGATTGCACTTTCACATGTCGCATTTGGAAATGGTGCGCTAAGAGGATGAGATGTGGAGTACTCAATTCGAGTTGGGAGATCATCGTGGAGAAACTTAGCAAAGTTGCTAAGGGTAGAAGTTTGAAGGTTGTCATTACGAGAAATGCCTTCAATTCCCGTATCTACAATATCTGGGTGGAGCGTAACGGTAGAGTTTTTGGAGCCATTCCTCAAACTGAATAACATATTATCTCAAAAATCATGGCGGATGTTAAGGGCAAAGTTAGCTTACAATGTAAATATCTTAACACACTTGAAAATACATTATTTGTAGAGATTTGAACATTTTTATATCTTGAGGTTCTTCCGTCTTGGGTCCTTTTGATGTAAGTTTTTTTTGTGGAATAAAAAATATTTACTTTTGCCGACAAAAAAAAAAAAAGGCTTTCGTAAAGCTTATTGTGACACTTAATTAATAGTGGCAGGTTTCTATTATTGAATGGTATTATAGTTTTTCTTCTTTTCTTTTTTTTTTTCGATTGAAGATGGTATTATACTTGGTTCCACAAAATTTTTTTACTTTGGTGTTAATTGATATTATGAAATAATTCGGCTTATAGTCGATAATATGTAGAGATACTTTTATAATTTTAGAAAAAAATTTCATAATTTTGGATATTAGATTAATGAATTAGACTTTTAGAAAAAGTAATCTGATATGATTATACAGTCGAACGATGCGATTGTTGAACAAAATCTCACGCATTAGATCAATTAGGCCATGTAAAAATGGGTGAACATAGTTTTTGTTTGGGGGGTCGAGAGAGTTTGTGAGTTTACAAGAATGCAACTTTATTTTAATTAATTGATTAGATTGAGTGTTGAAATTGATGAGTGCAATTTATACATGTTTAGAGTTGGTAACACTTGATGACATGGGATACAGTAGGGAGCATGTAATACAATAGAACATCTTTAAATTAATACTTGATAAATTAATAATTTTTTAAAATTAATAAAAATATTCGGTCATGACTTGGAACCAGTGTAAAAAGTTGATAAATTTGATAAAACTATAAGATAATACATTTAAAAAAATTCCTTTGTATTTTATTGACCTAAATATTTCATAAATTAATAATTAGTTAAAAAATACATAATAAATTGACTATGAAGTTTTCTTAAAATACGAATAAAGAGTAGCTTGTCTTTTGTTGAACTTCAAATCTAGTTGAATCTCATATTTAATTATTTATAGAGAAAAATCTGAGATAATCCTACAAGAACTAGGATACAATATTAGAAAAATTAGTTCTCATCCTAATCTTATAAGGACTTGAATACGAGATTAGAGAAATTTTGTTATAATCCTACTAAATTAAATTTTATATTATATTCTCATTACTTATCTTTTCAAATTGGACAAAAAAAATATAAGTCACTTTTCAAAAAAAGACATCATAATCATAATATGTTTACTATAAAGCCAAAAAAATTAAAAATATCTCTATAAATTAATAGTTATTAATTTATTAATAAATTAATATATTGTTAAATTAATAAAATTTTGTAATTCTAACGTTATTAATTTAAAAAAGTTCTACTGTACTTTTTAAGTTGCAAATAATTCGGTGCTTCATGTCAATTTTCATATATGATTTTTCAAATCTTTCTTTCTTACAACTTTTATATCACAATGTTCGTTAAAAGACTTCAGAAACATGTACATGTAGGAAGAGTCAATTTCTAGCGTGTTATGTTTGATTCAATTCAAAATATCCGAAAAAAAATTAATCTGTCTTTTCTTCCATGAGATCACTAAATTTCTTCTCATGTCACAAAATTATAAAAAAGAAAAAGAGTGGAAGAGCTTTTAAAGTTCTAAAATATTCAAGAAAACAAGTTTTAAATTACTAATATTGTATATTATCGAAAATCCTATAATTAACAACTTTCCTAAACCATTCAGTATTAAAAAATTATTGAAAAAAATTATAAATCTAGAAATCTTTTATCTAACAATTCTACCAAAAGTATCTTCCATTAGTTTATTATTAGATTATACTTGTAATACTACAATAATAATCTAATAACTCCCTTATAATTTATAAGAATGTGATTCAATGCTACTTGTATCAGATAACATAATAACATAAAATAATTTTTTTGGCACAATCTTGATAACTATTCGGCATTATATTGGATCATCACCCTACTACAAAGTCTCCGCAAGAATGCGTGACGCCATTTTTTCATCAATGCTAGTCCAGTTGAGATAGTTTAATATATGCTAGAGTTAATGTCTAATTTTAATAAAACATATATGTATATAGTTTCTTTTTTCTTAGTTTATCGGGTTAATATTTTGTTTTAGCCATTTGGGATTTGGTTCAGTGATAATGTTATACTCTGTTATACAAAAAATTATAAACTCAAATTTCACTGATTATGTTGTACGGACTTGACCCTCGCTTAAATAATAATAAAAAAAGAAATATTTTGTTCTAACAAAGGTTAGAAAAGACATTTGAAGTGCAACATGCATTGACATTTGTACTTCGCTTTGGGTACAAGTTGACACCTCTCTTTCACTGTGTGTAGTGTGTGTAGAAGGTTGTGATGATGGATCGCACTCAAATTCTCCTAGTGGGTTTACCACTCTTCTTACTGTGCTCAGACATCTTCAACCTCTTTGCTCCGCCGCCTCCCAAGCCGGCCCACCACCACCACAACCACCATGACCATATCAAATCGCCACCAGTGATCCAACAACAAACCCTAGAGTTTCCTACCCAGGTCAGCTTTAATTTAAACCAAAAAAGAATGATTCTTTTACCCTTTAATTTCCTTTATTGGAAACAAACGCGTACAATGCTTTGATATTTAATATTTATATTTAATTTAAATTGTAAATTTTGCAGAAAGTTAATGGCGTTGGAGCAATTGGCTTTGGTAATACGGTCAAGATTGACTTCTGCGCCTCCTGTTCTTACAGGTATTACTCAATTTTTCGCAGAGGTTCTCGAATTAGTTCGTTCTATTTATATTAAGTTATCACATCATTTAAAAGATTTAGCGGTTAGAGACAGATTTATTATATTTATTTATTATCTTTAACAAGCCCCGCACATGCTGGTGAGATTCGGTTTTTGAGCCTTACACGTGGTATATTTTAATGTTATAAATGGGTAGTGGCAAGACATTAACCCAACACTGTTTGGTAATCTGGGCTGTAATACCATATTAAGTTATTAACTCATCATTTAAGCAATTAGAGACTGGTTTTTTATATTTATTTAGTCTTTAAGAGTTATCTATCCTATCAAATGTGGACGGAAATGCACCACATAACCAATATTGAAAATCTTTCTACAATTGCCATTTTTTTTTGTCTCGTATTAGAATGAAAATGACGGGGGAGACCAATTGGGGCTCGAGGAGAATATTTGTAGCTTATAATGTTACTTTTGTAATGACGGGGAGTAATTTAAGAATTCAATTTGAGGATATGGTCTCTATGATGTCATCATCTAGTTTTCTTTTAACTTTCTTGAAGTACTGTGGACTGTGGACTCCTTTGGTATTATCATACTAAGTGGTCTATTATACGATTACATAGGCATAATTGCTTTCTTGTAAACATATTGCTTGATCATTTTCATTTAAAGTTACCAAAAAGATAATTGTTGCTGAAGTATGAGGATTATGGGATTCCTTGAAAGATTTGTTAGCTAGCAAAGTAGTGCTTATTCCATAGATGATTGTTCGAAAAATAGGGTAAAGGTCGTAACTGAATTAAAAGTAAGAAATGTTAGGGACACATACTGGTATCAAAACACCTTGAGGCCAACAATAGCTAGATCTGTAATTTGTACAATGAAGATATGTGAGAGCTCAATTCTAAAGATTCTGGATTGTAGAGAAACCGGATTATGTAGGTAAAGTGACCTGTATATGTGGAGATACAGCAGTTATCTTTAGTTTTCTTTTTCTTTGATAGTCTGTTGGACTGGCACACATCTATATCATGCCGCACCACATTGTTTATCAGTCTGCTGCATTAAATATTTCTTTTTTCTTAATTGTATATTAGAACTATATATATACTTTGTTTTAATTTCTCTCCTTATGTTTATCTATCGTTACTAATATTTGAATTGTATGCTTTCTGGCAGAGGGACTGCTGTGACAATGAAAAATATGTTGGAAACTCAATTTCCTGGAATTAAGGTTGTTCTTGCGAATTACCCTCCTCCACTTCCAAAACGCGTGTTGAGCAAGCTGGTTCCTGTCTTTCAGTTTGGTGTGATGGGGATCATTATCGCTGGTGAACAAATTTTTCCCAGGTTGGGGTATGCAGTACCACCTCAATGGTACTATTCCTTGCGTGCCAACAGATTTGGTTCCATTGCAACCACGTGGCTCCTTGGCAACGTCCTTCAATCCTTCCTACAAAGTTCTGGTGCTTTTGAAGTATACTGCAATGGTGAACTGGTAATGTCTATTTCTCCTCTTTTAATTACAAATAATAGCCGAAAACCTTGTTCTCTTAATTTCTTTCTCAATGTTATACTCATTTTTGAATGAGTTCTGTACTTATTGCTAACTTTGCCATTTCTTGTAATTGTAACTTTATTGGGTTAAGAAATTTAATGTGCGTAGGATAATAATCCCAACGAGAGAACTGATTTGAAAATATATCGTAAGATAGATTCTTATAAATTGTCAGGGAGGTAGAGAATTAAAAAACACGGTTACTCTTGAAACAGAAGCTGGAGAATGGTTCTCATGATGTGAACTTTTCTGTTACGGTTTTGCTCTGCTTCAGTCAGTATTGTTGGTTTACACAGTAGCAGAGTCTGCATTTCCTGTTAATGTGGTCAATTAGCGCAAGAATGGCATGATTTTCCTGTAATATATTCTCAACATCATTGCTTTTTGAAATTTGATTTTATGTTAAAGTTTCAAGATCCTTTCAGAGTAAATAAAGGAAATAAGAACTTGTAGTTGACCTAAAACAATTAATGCCACACATCACCGGTGCCAGTAGTTCAAGAGCAGTTATGATAATGTGCCAAAACCCATCAATACGTTGGTGAGGGGCATTACATGTCCATGTATACAGCGCAGTTATGCGGCTTTGCTTGTCCATATCCTGCAGTACACGTATATTATGGGCCTATGAGAACGGGAACCGATCCTTTTGTCGCTTTATTAGGTGGATTTCCGGTATGCTTATGATTTTATCCTTAACTGTATTACCATCTGCTTTCGCGTGCAACTGTAGGTTTTCTCTAAGTTAAAGGAGAACAGATTCCCAGGAGAGATTGAGTTGAAAGATCTCGTTGGCCGAAGGATCGCTAGTTCAAGAGTTGTAGATGGCTTTGGTGGATCATCCTTGTCCTAGAGGTGTGGAGGTAAGGAGGTTACCACAAGACTGACCATGTAGTTTCTGCATTAGATTCAGATTTTCATACAGAACAGTCATTTCATATATGAATTAGTAGTAACCCTTTATGTACAATAAACGAAAGAGTTTCATTTTCTTTTGAACTTGTAAATCAACTTTCCTACGACACAACTGTGATCATCCGGGTCCAACTATTGGTCTGTCAAAGCATTGAAGCTAATCAATGTGTGACGGGTGTTTTCATCTGCATCTAAATATCCTCAACAAGTATTCTTATTATTATTATTTTTTCACTAAATAAGTATTCGTACTTTTTAGTTGGCATTTACACTTCATTCTTAGAGATCTTCAGTATTCGTAAATCGTGATGAAATGATATCACAAGGATTGGTAGTAGGGGTTGTTAAATGTTTAAGTCCGTATTAATAATAGTAGAGAATCAAATTGTAATCCGGGCAAGGTTGTAATGTTTGTCATCTGCTTTTCTTTTTTGGTCGAAAAATTAGATGTTGAAAAAAAAATCAAAGAATAAGCAGAAGCAAACAAAATAGGTGTGGGCTTGAGTGAGGTAACGTAGTCATCAAAAGCTTAGTTTGAAGAAATGGAAATTTGCGCAAATGGTCACTATTGTTTTTAAAAATTTTAAATTTGTCTTCAAAATCAGCCAATTGAGTCCTTATTGTTTCTAAAAAAAAAATTCATTTAGTCTCTCTCTAAATTAGCTAAATTAATTGTTTTTTGGAGATAATAAGGATTAAATTGATTTTTTTTTAAAAAAATAATATAAATTAAATTGGTTAATTTTAAACAATAATAACAAATTTATTTATTTATTTAAAAAATAATAAAAATTAAATTGACTAATGAATTTAAAATTTTAAAAAAATAATAAAACTGTTTGTGCAATTTTCCCTTTGAAGAAACATAAAAGCAGTTTGAATATTTAAAATTATAAAAACATTCTCTCAAAATTACATATATGCTCCCGCTTATAACTTAACTCCGAATATAAGAATTTTCCACACAAACAATACCCTTTTTTCATAAAAAAATAATTTATATATCAAAATTACAAAAAAATTCTCTAAAGTTACATATAGGCTTCCACTTATAACTTTAACTACCAAAAATACAGGGGTGGAATCAAAATTTTAAAATTGAGGGGTGTCAAGATTTAAATAAAAATATTCATGACAAGGGAAAAAAAAATGAGGGGGTCGTTAATTTATTTTTAACGATACTATATAAATTTTTAAAGATATTACATGAACTTTTTTGAAAAAAAATATATTGGGAGACTGGGACTCTTATCAGTCCCGACCTAGTTCCGTCCCTGCAAAAATAAACATTTTCGACAAAAATAACACCCTTTCTTTTATCATGAAAAAAGAAAACAAAACACCCTACCAATTGCTTTAAAAGCAAAAAAAAAAAAAAAAAGAAGAGGAAAAGGAAAATTTTGATTTTTGTTTTTTTTTTTGGTCAAAAAATTGGACGTTGAAAAGATATATAAATCAGCAGAAGCAAACAAAAATAGTTGGGTGAGGTAATGGATTAGGATCTCTTCTAATTAAAAATTATTTTAATTTTTTAATATTGTATTATAATTATTTATTTAAATTTTAAATTATAAATATTAAATGAAAAATATTTTTATTAAGTTAATGAATGATTATGATATAATATTAAAAAATTAAAATAAATTTTTAATTAAAAGATGATCCAAATCTTGAGGTAACGTAGTGATCAAAAGTTTGACCAAAGCTTGGTTAGTAGGCAGTCAAAGCGTGCTTAGTAGGCATTTGGCAGCTGCCAAACATATCGAGATTGATTTTCGAGATTGATTTTTGAAGTTAATTATAATAAATCATCATAAAAATAGAAAAAACACCGTCACCTTCAACTCTGGATTTGCGTGCATTGTTATTAAATATCTATATCCATATCTTCTTCAACCAACTCACTATCTAAACAATTCTTCTTATCTATCTTAAGATTATTCTATCCATCACCATGAAAGTTCCTTCATCAGAAACACAAGGTTGGTCATCTCTCTCTCTCTCTGTCTTTTTTTTTTTGTTCTTTTTTCTTTATAATTTTCCTTACTGAATAAAATTTTCAACTTTTAATTTATGTTTGTTTAATAAATTCGATTGATTGCTTAAAAGTTTTTGTATTTGAAATTTGATGATAGATAGAAAATGGTATATTAGTAATGATCAGGGGAAAAAAGATAAATGAAAGGAATGATTTTTCGTATTTGAAATACTGTTTTGGTACACTGTAACGGTTTGGATCTTTAGGGAGGAGTGAGATTACACAATTTAAGCTGAAAACAGAGCTTGAATTGATAGAGTAAAAGAAATACAGCAAAAGCTTACAAAGAAAAAGAAAGCTGAAAGTAAGTAAATCTCTCTCTTAGCTATTCCTTGAGGTCACCATCTTTTATATTCCTTCACAGCACTCATGCTAAGAACCGTTACAACCAACTTACCACATTAGTCCTTCCAGTCTTGGGCTTGTACCTTGGTCTTGTGCTTCTTCTTGGACCTTCGGTATCTACTTTGATAGGATCTGAGTTGGACTTTGCTTGGGCTATTATCAGAATACTTTGGTCCGGCAATGGTTATTACATTACCCTCCTCGTCAAAGAAGACCTTGTCCTCAAGGTCTGAACCAACATATGATTTACAGAACTCATCGTTATGAACCCAGGTTGCAATTTTTAATGGCAGATTTTCCCATTGAGCTAACAACTTTTTCTGAACTTTCCCTTGTCGTGTGATTTGCCGACAGGATGTCTATCGAAAAAACTTCAGGCATGTCGTTATTTGCTGTTTGCGGAAGAGGAAGGCCATGATGGGTAGCAAATACCTCGTTCAGTCGATCCGATAATGAGTGAAATTCTATATCCTCTGGCAACGTTTGTATCTTAGAATCATCACACATAGTCAAACTATAATAAGCAGCCACTGACCCCATAGCGTGCAATCTGCGAACCCCTGGGCATGGAATATGATCACAAACCATTTGTGAATTTCCTGACAACAAAATTTCCTTGCCCTTAGAATTGAATTTCATAGTTAACTTGGAATAGTCATGAATTATTGGACCGAGGTTAGCAAGCCAAGAAACTCCAAGCACTACGTCGGATCCAATTATAGGTAAAGCATAGAGATCAATTTCAAATTCCAGAGGTTCAACATAACCCATTGAAAGACAATGAATTGAAAATCGTAAGATAAAAACAGGATCATATGTTCGCATCTTCTTGTTTTCTGCAGAATGTCCCTCAACCACATACTCAAAATTATCCTTCTGGAGCTTGTCTGAAGTTACCTTGCCAACGGTTCTAAAGCATGGAAAATTTAGTATGGTAGCAGCACACATTTTGGGGTCAACAGGAAAGTTTTCTCTGAATTGAATTTTTCGGAGTTCTCTAATTGCTTCTGTATTATTTAGGTCATCAGAAGAGCTACCATGCTCCTGTTCCTGTTCTTTTCTAACTTTGGAAGCAACAATACCCCACAAGTAATCCAGTTCACCAAGACTTTCAGTACATGATTTATCAATAGACTCAATCTCGCTTATGAGATTATATATTTCCATATCAATTTCACTAAGAGTTGCACCATAAGAAGACAGAAGTAAAAGAACCAACTCCCTTAAATTGATTTCAATACCTTTCCATAAAGGTACCATGTGCTTGGGGTTGTTCAGAATTTCACAGTTCTTTCTAAGCAAGCCTTTTGCAGCATTTAGACCCGCCTTTAATCCATCCTCATGGAATCCATAGACATATTGGAAGGCACCAAGTATTCTTAGTTCATCAAATGTTGCCTGTTTCCCTAACATTTTGAGAGTATTTGGGGCATATGCAGCAATTATGCATCCATCATATTTTTCTTCTGAAGCATCATCCAAGATTGTAACCGACCCTTCATCATTTTTTAAAATCGAACGTACGTCACAGCCATTTCTAATTTGACAGCCTCTTTTCTCCAGCTCTATCCTGACTTTATTGACATAGGTGCGCGATCGCAATCTTACAGTGAGCCATTGAGGACGACCAAATAGCTGAAGTAGATGGTGATTTCGACAAAATGAAAGAATGGAATAAGCAGAAAAGTTCATTACTCTTTCTGAAGAGCAGGACCAGATTGAAGCACATATTAGAACTTGGTAGGCCTTCTGAAATAGCTCCGAGTAACACCGATTCCGACCTTTTTTCCTCACTTTCCACATTAACAAATCTGGTTGAGGAGTTTGAACAAACAGTTTATGATGATATAACTTGAGAAATAAGCCTGTGGGTCGTTCAATGTCGAAAGCCCTCTCCAAAAGAAAAGAGCTAAGCCCAGATCCAGTACCACCACCCACTGCGTGGAACACCACAAAGCCTTGAAGACTAGTGTAGTTGTCTGCAAGCTTCCTGATCCGATCCAAGCACATATCCACAATTTCCTTACCAATTGTGTAGTGTCCACGAGCGAAGTTGTTGGCAGCGTCCTCTTTGCTGCTATTAAGCTGTTCAGAGTGGAAAATCTGGTGGTAGGTCTCGGTTCGGACCTCGTCCAACACGGTAGGTTCCAGATCTACAAACACGGCGCGAGGAATGTGTTTGCCAGCTTCGGTTTCGACGGGTGGTACGGAAGGTTGGTGTGGTTGTGGATCCAATTTGGCTAGTTGATCAATGGTTGTTGTGGTTATGGGTGTGTACGGGGTCATCGTCATTATTGTTGAAGAAGTTGTCGTTGGAGGCGTAGCTCTAAATTTTTTAGTTACGAGTTGAAGAAGTTGGTCAAGTTTATCCTCAACTATCGAGACCTTGAAAACGAGGTCACCAAGTGCTTGTTGATGGGCATCGAGCTTTCGAGTATTTTGTGTTGTAGTTTGCAAAAGCTTCGTTACCGCGTCATCCATGGCGTTGAGTCCAATACCTTCGGCCATGGAGTCAATGAAAGCACCAATGTAACGGTTTGGATCTTTAGGGAGGAGTGAGATTACGCAATTTAAGCTGAAAACAGAGCTTGAATTGATAGAGTAAAAGAAATACAGCAAAAGCTTACAAAGAAAAAGAAAGCTGAAAGTAAGTAAATCTCTCTCTTAGCTATTCCTTGAGGTCACCACCTTTTATATTCCTTCACAGCACTCATGCTAAGAACCGTTACAACCAACTTACCACATTAATCCTTCCAGTCTTGGGCTTGTACCTTGGTCTTGTGCTTCTTCTTGGACCTTCGGTATCTACTTTGATAGGATCTGAGTTGGACTTTGCTTGGGCTATTATCAGAATACTTTGGTCCGGCAATGGTTATTACATACACCCAATAGGTATATTGAGAGTTTTACAAACCGCGGCTTCAGTATTCATTATTTGGCAAAAAAAAGGAAAGAAAAAAAAAACTTTTTTGGTTTTAATGAACAATTTGGCAAAGCCTTGTAGTTGTTATGGGTCATATTTGATCATCTTGACTATGCTACACCGGGTGTGATGTAATCGAACAGTGTGATGATGGAGTACGAAAAGGAAAGGTGTATTCCAGGCACTTGGCTATTGTACCGTCTAGCGTAGTCTGTAGAGGATAGATGGCCTGGAGGCACACGCAGCTGCCGCCTATTGGGGGGAGGGGATGGTTGGTGTTTCTGCTGGTCCTCGCGTTCCGATTGCAATTGATATTATTGGAACAAACGACATAAAGATTGACTAAGATAGGTACTGGGAGAGGGAACCCTGGGGACGAGCTAGAAGTATGTGTTGTCTGGAATTTAGCAGTGTTGCAGTTTGATTGCTCCTTTCTGTCAGATCTTGAATCCTGAAATTATTTGCCAAGTGCAAGCTTATTCGGATGTTATTTAATTACCTAGAAATTGGTTGAAGTTAATTACGGTTTCTTTTATGTATAATGGTCATATGATTGAATTAGTTTGCTTGATAATGTTTTAGTGAAATTTTTGTATATGTTTATGTGGATTCTGTGATTAACAGATTCTTTACTATGTGATGCAGAGGAAATGTATAAAGAGGCAAAAAGCTCCTACTTTGACTTGCCAGCTTTAGATGTTTCTGTTGCTTTTCCCCAAGCAACACCAGCTTCCATCTTCCCTCCTTGCAGTAAGAGTCGTACCTTGAGCTTCTAGTAAATTCCATATTTTTCTTTTTCTCTATTTCCCTATGGAAACGTCAAGGAGGCAAGGCACTAGAAGTCACATATAACATGAAGGTGTATAAGCACTCGTGGACATATGTTCATGCGTGCATGTGGATATGAGGGACTTCGTGTGTGTATATGCCTGAGTGTGGATTTACATAATGTTGCATATGCAATCCATTGTCAGCAATAGGCCTTTCGCCTGTGCGTTGAAAGGCTAACTCATGTCATTTCTTTCTTCAATGTCTCTACGATTTTCCTGAATGGCATAGCTTAGTTTGAATGGTTTAATTTGGACATGTCATGGAGGAATTTCATTGACCCATTGTTGTGATGTTTGAAATGACAGCTTCAGACTATTATCAGTTTGATGACCTATTAACTCCCGAGGAACAAGCCATAAGATTAAAAGTAAGAAATTGCATGGAGAAAGAAGTTGCTCCAATTATGACAAAGGTGAAGATCCAACCCTTTCAAAATGTTATGACATTATTCCTTTTATTTTGAGTGAATAAACTGTGGGACAGTTGTAAAGCATTTCTTCTCACAGCCTATGCGGCTGTCTGCTGTGCATTAAGAATTCTATGTAATAACTCATGTGAAAGCACTTTGTACTGCATTTGATTGCTTAAAAATGCTCATCTTAATGCTTCCCTGTGCAGTATTGGGAGAAGGCAGAATTTCCATTTGAAGTTGTTCCAAAGCTTTCTTCCCTGCATATTGTGGGTGGCACTATTAAGGTATGTAAAGGAGCTTGCTGGTTATGTGCCTTTGTTAGGAGCGAAACTTAATTTGTTTAGGCTTTCAGGGGTATGGATGTCCTGGTCTTTCCATTACTGGAAGTGCCATTGCTACAGCTGAACTTGCTAGAGTCGATGCAAGCTGCTCTACATTCATTTTGGTGCACTCTTCTTTGGCGATGCTCACAATTGGTAAGTTCTTGATATTTCTTTCATTCTTCTTTCTCATTTCCTGTTTCCATGCTTCCTTCTTGTGATTTGGTGGAGGTACTTGATTGATGATACGGAACTTACTGTAACTTCATCTGTCAAGAATAGCACTATGCGGATCAGAAGCACAAAAGCAGAAGTACTTACGATCACTGGCTGAAATGAACACTATAGCTTGTTGGGTGAGGATCTTTTGTTTGTCCTCTGTCCAGGTTCCTGTAGGAATTTGGGTTTATCTTTACCATACTCAAGTAATGAGAATCAGATTCTTTTGGAAATTAGGGCCTGACAGAACCTGATTATGGAAGTGATGCAAGTGCTCTAAAAACAACTGCAAGGAAGGTCTGCATCTGACTGTAGCCTTGTCCCTATAATTTTAGTATACTTAAGTATTCAGCTATCACTAACCGTTGATTTACTTGTCTTGCTGTGTTTTTCAATGATCAGGTTGAAGGAGGTTGGATTCTTGAAGGCCAAAAGCGCTGGATAGGAAACAGCACCTTTGCTGACGTGTTGGTTATTTTTGCTAGAAACACAGCCACGAACCAGATAAATGGGTTAGTAAGAAAAGTTACATCTATGCCAGTATCTTTTATGCCAGACCACGTATCCATAACATATTGTTGTACAAAGGCATTATGCATGGCGTAGATCCATAATTTCTGCTCGTTTCTGGGGTCAGTGATTGGGTAGTTGGATGTGAGATTCTGGTGGGTGTTTCCCATATGATGAAAAGCTTCTTAGTGAGTGTGTGTTTTGTTCATTCCACGAATATCTAGATGTTTTAATAGTCAGCCACTCAACCCTTAGATTAGTCCCCTTGAACTTATATATATTGAATGTTGGATTTATGAGTTTGCTTGTAGGCTTGCTATCCTTTATCTAATCTTGGGAACTGCCTTTGCTCCAGATTCATAGTAAAGAAGGATGCTCCTGGACTGCAAGCTACTAAAATAGAAAATAAAATTGGCCTGCGGATTGTTCAAAATGGAGATATTGTGATGAAAAAAGTTTTTGTACCAGATGAGGACAAATTACCTGGTGTCAATTCTTTCCAAGATACAAATAAGGTATGGCAAAGCGATATCTCAATGCTTAGTTATGTGATTTGATATTCCTCAAAAGTGATGATGTAATCTAAGCTGCTTCATGTCATAAGCTTCTTCAGTGATAGTTGTTGTTGAAGCCATGGCAGGAGAAGATGAACTTGAAGCCATTAATCTGGAAGAAGTTGCAGTGATAGAAGAAATCTAGGTTGTTGAGAGATAGAATAAAAGCTGTTTGAGCTTCAGTAATGGAGTTTTGAAGTGAAGCAAACCCTAGATTGTGAAATTAGGGTTTGGAAGTGAGGAGAAGTAGCTAAAACTGAATCGCAAAAGCTTCAGAGATCTCCTGTAATGGAGTCGCAGCTTTGGCTATGGTGAAATCAGCTTGAATTAAGCTTGATTTTTAAAAAAAATGGAGGTCCTCCAATGGCGGAAAGGACCTTCTTGCTCTTGATACCATGGGAGAAAAAAGAGATTGAAGAAATCGTATTTTGTTTCATTGACTGAATAATGAATTGTACTTAGCTGCAGTCTATTTATACTGCTTACAACATGAAGTGTAGATCTACTAACTTCTTCTCCAAGCTAAGAGTTAGTTATAACTTATAACGAACTCTGCCAGCTATTGTCCTAGCTCTATCTAAGCTATCCTTTCATCTATCATATCAGATACTATTTATTGACCAAAAGTGCTTTACTGCATGTCATAAAGATAGATATCTTTCTGCTTGATGGAGGAAAAGAATAATTTTTTTCTGCTCGATGTAGGAAAAGAATAATTTTGTTATATTTTCCCTGCTTTCTTTCAAACAAAAATGGAGAGGTCCAACATGCATGTGTGTGTGAGTGGGGATATCTATAATTGATGCCATAATAATATCTTTACAAGCCCATAAATTATGACTCATATTGGAACCAAGCTCTTGAAGGCTACTTTGTCTCTATCCCCAATTTTCTTGACCTTCCAGGACTATTTTGGTATGCATCTGGTTAGGAAAATCATGCTCATAGTTACACTAAGCTGTGCCCCATTTCTTCATTGTCGCTTTGCATATTGTGACATTATGCACATCATCTATTCTTGCTTTGTGGCTCGTTGATTTTCCACCACAAGGAACACGCTAGTTACCACCAATGCTTTGCACAATCTCCTCATGCAAAAGTTTCACCATGATATTAAAAAAACATGGAAATTCCTTCACCAACCAAACTTCATTCCACCAGCATGTGTTTCACTGGTTTCTGCTTTGTTTTCAATGTAAATATCAGATGGGGAGATTTGCAGGAGACCCATTTTCCCAATTGTTTGATTGGACATGTACTTAGTCGTCCTGCTACATTAATCTTCTAAAGATCTCTGATTACAATGAGAAACTGCTCTTCTATTTTGATCCTCTTTGCTTCATGTCTTGTTGATGAAAACACTATCGTAGACGCAGGTTTTTCTGCTCTGGCTAGATGAGCCATTACCCCAAACCAGAGCCATGATATTTTAATTGCTGTCTAATTGATTTTGCTTATAATAGATACTGCACCTCATAATTGGCTATCCTCATTCCAATTGAATCTTGTATATCTTCTATGATTTCTAGATTTTCTAGTTTCGACTCCGGACATATAACTTAACATGATTTGGGATACATTTATAAGAATGCACCACTTTTTCCTATTACTCATAATATATTACTGAATACCTGGTTGGCTTTCTCATGCTTTCTTTCTGGTTCTCATCTCTTCTTTTAGTTTCATGCACTGCCGTATCAATTCATGTAATGACCTGCTCTGCACACAGGTGCTTGCTGTTTCACGAGTCATGGTTGCCTGGCAACCTATTGGCATTGCAATGGGTGTATACGATATGTGTCACAGGTATCATGGTAGATGTATTCTCCTTTTTGACTTTCAGCAAATGAAAATTCTTTGTCATGATGCTTGCCCTGTGGCACTTAGGTAAAGATAATATTAGTTTCCCCTTTAAGAGAAGCTCTGGATTCCAAGAATCACATTATTCTTTAATATATATCCTCATAGCCAGTAATAATCAGCGTATTGGTTTCATTCTAGAATCTTATACTAGATTATGAGTTTATTATTATTTGTCTTGTCAACTTATAGGGCCTCATTGATCACTGCACTTCCCTGTTTAATCTTCTTTCAAAATCGGTCTTGTGCATACAGAGGGAGCCCATATTTTGATGCATTTGCAAAATTCTCTGTTAGCAGTATAGGAGTTTAGCTATTAAGTAGTGAAATTATGACTGCTGGCTTCCCCATCAATTTAGACGATCAATTTTTTTTTTCTTTTTTCTTTTTTGAACTTGAGCATCAATCACCAATTTTATTATCAATTTATTTGTTGAGACGTAATACTTCGGCTAATCATCAATATTTTTTTCCTGAGTTCCTTTTTAGATTGCTTCTATGTTTTGACCTTTTTTGTGACGATGAAAGGTATCTGAAAGAGAGGAAGCAGTTTGGTGCTCCATTGGCGGCTTTCCAGATCAACCAACAGAAACTGGTTCAGATGCTGGGTAATATCCAAGCAATTATTCTTATTGGTTGGCGATTGTGCAAGTTGTATGAGAGTGGTAAAATGACTGTTGGTCATGCGAGCTTGGGAAAAGTAAGTACATTGATATTCTGGACTGAAGCACGTTGTCATCTTTTCTGCTAACGAAATTTTTGTTTCAGTCATGGATTACTTCGAAGGCACGAGAAACTGTTTCTCTAGGGCGGGAGTTACTTGGTGGCAATGGAATCTTAGCTGATTTTCTTGTAGCAAAGGTTTGTTAGCTTATCTTTTCTTGTCTGAAAATCTTGAGTGCGAGGTGGATAGTAGTTACAGGATTTTTTAAATGCCATGGAGGGATCATAGATTTGCAGTTCTGGTTGCACTGCTAGTGTTTATGACTTTCATACAATGCCTAACTTAGAAATTATTGTTGTGTATATTAGGCATTCTGTGATTTGGAGCCCATCTACACGTACGAAGGCACTTACGACATCAACACTTTGGTAACCGGTAGGGAAGTCACGGGCATTGCCAGTTTCAAGCCGGCTGTACTGAGCCAGCGCAGCCGCCTGTAATATTGTAGACTTGCTCCTTTTTCCCCTTTTCCTGGGGCATTGTGGAAAGGGGAAAAACTGGAGAGCAGAGAGACAACTGAAGCAGGAAAGTATTATAAATTTGTTGCAAAATAACCATGATAACTTTTATCAACTGTTGTATATGTTGGAAGAAAAGAAAACAGAAATAAATAGGAAACCATGCATTTTATGACCTGATATTTTGTTGAATGTCTTTTATGATGATATATAGTATCATCCTCTTTGTTGTACAACTGAGCAATCCATAAAGTATTTGATCATGTGTTGGATCTCCTTGTAACGATATCAATAATGGTGAAGTGATGATGTAGAGATATAATCTGGACCCTTAAGTGTGGAGATCAAATCGAAGTTTACGTATACGGATCAACTTCTTCCAGCTTGGAGAGGTTCATGTTTGATCTCAATGCCCTTATGAGGTAATGGGGTCCGATGGAAGAAGAGTTACACAAACTTGGATCCACGCCTCTTCCTCTTATTCTTTTTCCTTTCTTGGCTGTTCTTGTCCTTATAGGTCTTATTTTGACTGTTGATTCTATTATGTTGTAAGATATTCTTTCGCTGCCTTCCCTGTCTGTGTATGAGGCCGGCAAACTATTGATTTGTTTATGCTCATGGCTTTAAAAATAGCTTGTATATGATCTTGTGGATTTCTTACTTTCAGTCTTCTAGTAACATTCTACAGGCAAAAAGATAGCTTTGGTATTAAATTTTGTGCCGCCTTCATTGATGAGCGTCTGATTATCAACTGCATTGTCATTTCACCAGCATTGGTCTCTCTCATGACGTTATTCAAATCTTGTGACCAATTTGTACTTTGGTGGCGTTAGATTTGATCAAGAAAACAAAGCACCTACTATATTAAATTCCTTCACAACTGGTATTTAATGTGCTACACACAAGAAAGAATAAATAGAGCCCTACACACACAAAAAAAAAAAAAAAAACCTACCGAATGATTTACATATCTCTGAATATCAAATTGGTATATTACGATTTTATGACAATGTGCATTATTCTGGGGGAAATTTCAGCTAATGGTCAAGAAAAGAGTTATAAGTCTCCAAACCATATAATAAAAATTTAATCCCCCGAGTATTTTGAATTTTCTATTTGTCAAAAATTTCATTAATGGTCGTTACTCATCCATCCACCACAGGAAACACTACTTCCTGTATGCATGATAATACTAATCATCTAGTAGAAAAAATTAAAAAATCATCAGACTTTCCTTTGTAGATTAGAATTTGATATGTAATGGCAATCTAACACGAAATCTTCATTTTTTAATTCACATTTTTTTTGGATGATGTGGGCATCAAATTGGTAAAATTCGATCACCGAATTATTCAACGAAATCCGACCACTAACTGGTAAACACCGGATGCAGCGGTATGGCCCTATATATGTACCAGGTCAGTTAATGACGAAACTTCAAAACAGTAGAGAATATCGAATCCGAGATCTCGTAAAAATAATTTCACCCACTACCGTTATATCATGTCCCTAGGGGTTAATTGTTATGAGAGGAGATCAATGATGATTAAATAAAATTTAGGAACATTACAGGGAACAACAATTGAGAGCAAGTCAAAAGCTCCGCAGAGAGACAGAGGGGGAGACAATATCTTTTCTTGGCCCATTTACTTTCGGCCAAGTAGCCCACTAAGGACTCCATAAACACCCGCTTTTGTCCATATAAATCCAAAGCCCAATTGTTCATCGCCCCCTCTCAAGCCCAAGGTCTGAGCTTGTTGGAGATTTTTCATCAACCCTAACAAGTTTCAGCAACATTTTTTTTTTTTTAAAGTTAAATTTTGTTTTTTTTTATTAGATCAAAGTGATTTACGAGGAAAAATAAATAAAAAAGTAATGGCTGGAGGAGGAAATTTCATCCATAGGGTTCTCAACTACGTTGCTAATGAGCTCATCGTCAATGGTCTCGCTAATAGGTAATGTTTTATCGAAATTGTAAAGTTATAATGTGTTACTGTAATTATCTAATAATCTCTATCAGTTCTAAAAATTTCATTATTTTTTAGATGTGTCTCACTGTCTATTGTGTAAAATAGTGAATATCATAGTATCACATGATTTAACGTGCAATTTTATTACAAAACAAAAGGGGATATTTCCATTTATTTTTTATTTTTTGAGCTGATATTTTAGGATATTTAAATAATTTATGATTGTATTTTTCTTTACCGTAAATTTGAGGTGGACAGCTCGGTACATAAAGCTTCCACTATGCATTCCGATGAAGGGTTGATTATATAAATGTTAAGAAATTCATCCGATGGTGTGCCAATGATGACTCCGTAGGCTTGAAATGATTGCGGAGATGAATGCAATTATATTCTCAAAATAGTAGTGGTCTGAGGCTGCTTTGTACACTTTGTTAAGTATATAATCAGATAAAGCTTGAATCTTTTTCGTGTCGAGGCTTTTGTTAGCTCTAATTCTGCTGCGGTTATAAGACTTGAGGAAATTGGTATTTTTGCTCGAAAACCCATTAATAGAATTGAAGTTTTCGTCAATGACATCTCTTTTTGTTGTTGTCTTGTTCATGGAGACATGCATGCTGGTGATGCTCGCAGGGGAAGATAATCGCAGTATTTACATTACGATTGCTAATAGATACCTGCTTGTTTACTGGCTCGTTGCTATATTTCTAAGTGGACTGACGCCTCTACTAGATATAATTTGAGGCGTTACTGTCATCTGAGTTGATAAATTTTATGATGGCTTGTCAGCTCAAGTCATGACTTTGCGTGTTCGTTGACAATAGCTGGTAGGCTTGTCATGGTTAAAAACATGATGCAGTTTCGTTCTGCATTTGAGGGCTTGAGCTTCTTTCCTTTAATTTTCAGTAGATGTTAGGATTGAAGTAGTAGATTATAGGTCTGTATTTGCTTTTCCTCCGCCTTCATTTTGTTAATGCTACGAGCAGTGCTTTGTCGTTACATGACACTTCTCAGTAAGTATGACAGTCGGTTTTTTGCCTGAAAGTGTATTCCTTTTGAGTGACAAGTAATAATTGATGACGATACTTCAGGTGAGCTGTACATTCACTATTGATAGAATAAATGTGATTGTGAAAATAAAGTTGCTTTGCAATGTTGATCAATTAATAGCTAGCTGATTAAATAGTAAGTCTTTAATTATTGTGTAAAATGTGAACATTGCTCTCTTTGTATGCATAGTTGCCATCTTCTTGACGTTAGATGTTGTTCAGAGATGCATAGTTGAGATATGAATTCCAGGTCTTGTGAGTTGTGACATAACGGTATTCCAAATATTAGTATCATGTTTGAATGCTGCTATGCATAGAAACACGCTCGTAAGCTGGGTAGCTATCAGTTCATTTCTAGTCTTGTAATTATTACAAGGTATTTAAAATGTGTGCCGCACATGATTTGTATTCTTTTCAGTTCTTTGCTATGTATAGATAACTAGGAACGGTGGATTAAGTCCCCTCAACATTTTTGCACCTATTTCTTTCAGCCGTGCATTTCAGAGATTTGCAGTGAGGACATCAAAGAGAATGGAAGACCTCTCTAGTAAAGGTATTTATAAGTTGTTTTCTTCCTCCCCGTTCCCTTTGGTTCCTCTCCTTCCGTGTCTGCACGACATAAGTGGTTATTGTAGTTGCGCTATTGATTTTGGACTAGTAACTTGTTCATTGCAGCGGTGCAAAAGAAAAAAGAATTTGCTGAACAAATGAAGGATTTTTCAGAAAACATGAAGGTCAGATCTCAATACAGATTTTTAGATGTTTAGTTCTTTTCTGGGTTCTGTTAAAGATCGATGATTCTTAAAATGTTTTGACAATATCTTATTCTGCTCATTTTACCCTGCAGTCTTCCAAGAACCAGTGATAGCATGTTGCATATGCGGCAATGCAGCGACATCGTTACTTGATAGGGGCCACAGGATGATGATGATCAAGGCAATGTGATCTTTGCTTATGCGAACGATGTGTGCAGCTTTCATGTATCATCCTAATAATGTTGGCTGCAATCACAAATTTTGTAATTAGGTGCTTGTGTTTGAGATTCATAACTTATCTATCAAGTTGGTGAGATGTTACTCAGTATGTATATATGAAAGCGGATAACTTCTAAGTTATTATTTCGAGTAGATTGTGGGCAAGATTGTGTTTGTATTCTTTTTTTGATACAATAAAGGTCGAAATTATAATTTGAACTCTGAATGTTTAATTACAACAGATTAAAACTCTTATATTGTGTTTGTATTCTCGAACTTCCAAATCAGTGAATCACCAAAACACCACCCCCAACCCTAGGGCTGAGCACATGCAGAGTAAAAATTGATCGTCATTTGCCTATTTTATCCAACTCTTGGTGGATTGCATCTATTGTTTAGAACTTCCAAATCAATAAATAACCAACCACCAACACAACCCACATGTACGCGCACAGTCGGACCTTTTAATGCAATTTTGCTAGCAAAATACTCTCTCATTACAAATGCAGAATAAAGTAAGGTTTTTAGCTTACACAAATCTTGCTGTATGATGAGTTACATAACCACTGCAGAACTTCAAACTTAACGTAGAAAGTCAAAACTAGCTACAACATTCAAGTTACATAGCGATATACCAAGATGGTGCTATTTTCTGGGGTTCAAGCTATACATCAATCAGCTAGAGCTCTTCATGTTCCCTAATAATGATCTCAATAACCTTATTGATGGTATTAGCACTAGCTTACGCTAAGCCGATATTCCAATCTCATATGCAGAGACCATTCCTCACGTTGGAGAAGTTTGTAGAGTGCAGAAGACTCACGACTTGGGCCCTGCAACTGGTGTAGAGCTGGGCACCTTTCAGTTGGTGGCGAACTACTTGTCAAAATTCCCCTTATAAATTCCCCTTATTGCTCGAGAGGTTATGAAAAGAAATATTACCTTATTACCTCTGGACATAGAAGAGATTGATAATGCAAAAACATGTCAACCTAGCACATTATGGGTCAACATATTCAGGAAAGGGGGTGTTTCCCAAATAAACTTGCAGCCTTTCCTCTCTCCAAATCTGCAATGGTAGATTCACAGGTCATGTTATATTCTTAGGATTGATGAAGTAGAGGTAAGTAAATAAAGGAGACAACGGTTCAAGTTAAAGATAGGGGAGGCCATTATCGACTTTCATCGCTTTTGTTACTAAAGTTGGTTGTTAATTTAACTATTGAAACAAGAATCTTATATTATCTACAACACCTGATTGCAGAGTGGCAAAGCTTCAGTACCCACACGCTTTTAACAATTTTGGGATAAAAGGAAAGCAAAAAGTTTTCCTGTAATCTGTACAAACTCCGTTAGATTCTCAAAAGACGACTAGATGGTTGAGTTCTTGACGCTAGTATCAACTCCTTGGAGAAATAGTTTCCCAATTTATTCATAATTTAAGTCCTAGTAGAATAGTTTCCAAATTAATACATTGTTTATTAGTTCCACGAATCAATTCATCTCAATATATAAATCCATCTTTGAAAGTTGACAGTGGGACAATCACACCAGAAAAGGGAAGACATACGACACAATGTCAGAATCGAGCACAACATACCATATCCCGGAATTCCAGCCGAATGTGAGGCACATTTGTCTTGTGAATATCATTTCCATCTGGTCCTCTCTTGTAGTACTCCTTGCCAATCCAATGGGACTATGACAACAAAATTTTACAACAAATTTTATGGATCTTACAGTGAATGGCCATATAAAAGGGCAACATCTCATATCATGGTCATCAAGACACTTGACAGTAAAAGATGGCTAGCATTTCCCAGATTATACTTAAAATAGTTATAGCAGCATATCATGTATAATGCGTGTCAAGACACAATTGTGAGGCTGCATTTCCCTCGAAATGTAATGTGGAGAAGACAATGGCCATCCACATACAACTTCCAATCCTTTCCACACAACATTTTTAGTGAAAGTTTATCTGCCACTGAGCTATTTCCAAGATATCCTTCTAATTAAAGCAAAGGCAAAAGCCAACTCAACATAAAATAGGTAATTTGAGAATTGACCACTTTAACGATGCACCTAAAGAAAGGTCATTTTATGATTAAGAATCACTCAATACAACTATATGCTCCTGATTAGGTCCTACAACCTAGTACCGCTCAAATGAGAATAATGGCAGTAATTCTTGGCCACTTCCAGTTTCAAGGCACGATTAGAAACAAATAATTATACTACCCTCATCAGCATCCATACCTTCAGAGCATGTGAGAAACCAGACTGGTAAACCGAATTACGAGCAATCTCACAAAGATCACATGAACTTAACTTCCAAACCTGTAAAAACAAAAGAATTATTGTCTTCTTAGAACTAATCTCAACAAACCCAATTAATCTGGAGGAATTGTATTGGTCAGACTCACCGATGCAGCTATACTGTACTCTTCAACTAGAGGCTCTTTTGTTAAGTGAATTTGTAATGGATCATCAGTCGAAAGGGAAACGTTAAGGCCCCGTAAAAAAAACATAGGAAAAGGATTCCGATGGTAATCCAAAAACAAGGAGTTGTTGCTCAGAGGAGACATAGCCAGACCAATCTGGTGACATTAAAGCCACATTCCATCAGAAACTGTTTCTTATACGGTCAATTGAATCAGTAAGCTACTCTCTCATTACCTGAGCTAAGTAGTACAAATATTGAAGCACAGGGGATTTTCTCAAATTTATTCCATGTGCAATATTGTGTGCCGTAAGAAATGTTGCTGCAAGGTGGTCAATATCACCAGCCTGAACATAACAAATTGACTGAGAAAGGATACAGTACAAATTAACAAAGTTAAAACGACAATGTAGGAAGTAAAAGACAATTACCTCTCCAGCATGAGGGCGGAGCTTTATAGTTGTCATTCCCTTCGACTCACGAAGCTGAGATAATACATTTTTAGTTCAGAATTGATTTATTTTTAAAAGTCAAACAAGCAAATTAAAAAAAAAAAAAATTAAAAAAAAGGAAGAAATTTTGTTATGCCAAATTATGGATAATCTCACAGTAAGAAAGTTCACTACCACCCCCATCCCACCCCAGGGTGCATAGTTAAATTTCATCTCTCTCCCCTTTACATCTTTGGTTTTCATCCCATCAATATTAAAAGGAATTTCTGAAAGAAGAATATGCACCTTATTTAGAGTGTACAGGTTAGCATAACAATAGTATAAATAGTAGGAAAATGCAGGATTAAATATATTGGTCCATTGAGCTGGTGTTGGCATGTGCTTTGTAGGCCGTCTTTCAGGCTTGCTTTCATCATCCACCAAATCAAATCCAACAACCTGCAAATCCAAGCAGATGAAAATGTCAGAAATCTTTTTCAGTAATTCTTGAAGATCTCTGTGACATTACATCATATGCATTGACAGGCACTCTGTAAGTCCATGATGCAAGATAATATATCTAAATAGAATAAATCTTTGGCTCGAAACCATCAATCTTTCTATTCTTTCATGCCCTACAGTTGTTTTATTCCAGTCAACCTATACATATGCATCTTTGACCAACATCCAAAGTGCCTATTATATCGAACAAAAAATTAAACTACGAGTTTCATGTCTTCTGACAGTAGCATCAACTTGATGGGTATGGACTCGCTACCATTGCATGACAGGAAAAGAGCAAGGTTCTCATTTTTTATTTCTAAATAATAAGCAACTGGATAGCTCAAATATGTACACGTGTGTGAATTTTTCTCTCTAAAGAATATGCAACTAGATACTCAGATACATGAATGTGTATGTGTGTGAAATAACAAATTACTACTCGGTAGAACTCGATCAGACAGAATGATTAAGAAACATCAACACATTCAAATCCTATTTAAAGAGTGCTTTAGCTAAGAGAACACTAAGAAGTGAAAGATTAAAAGGAAGTCATGAATACAGAAGCAAGCAGCCGAGAGTTCAACACTACTACTTTTATATATGAAATAGGTAAAACATCCAATAGATGTACTTAATGTACAAGGAACAGAAAGGAAACAAGAGAGGGATGAAAGAAATCAAACAGAAGATAATACCAAAAGCAATATATTGTTACACTATGGCACTGTGTAAAATTACTTAAAAAGGAGATATACTTTTGATAAGTACAACAATAAAATGAATTTATGTAATGAAAGCAGATAATTGAAACGAAGGCGACACCATGGTGGCAGTATAGGTTTAGTCACGTATCAAGAAAAGCTGTTTCCATATTCACAAAGGAAATATAGATGTATATACTCAAATGAGAAAAATATTATAACTACATAAATTGAGAGCACACCTGTTTCAAGAAGAGATGCAACTGAGGATGTGAATCTGGATCAACAGTAACCTCAAACAGAGGTAGGAAGATGTTGTCAAGAATGTTCTGAAATGATGTTACAATGCCCATTTCCTTGTATATATTATAGAGTCTTGGAAGCTGCAGAATAGAAAATCCAGTGATAACTATTACATTCTGACAGCTTTCATATTTCCAGAATTCAAAAGGTTTCGAAGTGCGCCTAAACTTGAATGTCAGAAGCTAAAGCCAAAACAAGAAAGACCGTCCTAAGACCATATAATGCATTTTAAACTAAGAAACATTAATCAGATAAAAATCACCCTAAACAGTCTAATGGCAAAAGCTATTGCATGTTACGCTCGCTCCCTAACATTATAACAAGCTACCAAATACCTAATCTCAGAAAATGATTTGATTGTCTGAAATTAGAGTATAAAGTCCAACATTCAAAAAGTTGCTGGCAACAATGTCCTAATTTCTACAACCACGAAATTCATAAATTTAGATTTTAGAACATGATCCAAATCTTGATCTCTCTTTCATTCAGCAAGCTTGGAGAGTCCATCGTCAACAACACATTTAACTTAGAGACAATATCACTCCGCCCCCCTATGTTATGAGAACGTATCACGCTATCCCCCTGTGTTCGTAAAAGTCCAAAAAAGTCTCATATATTATTTGAAACGTCTCACACTGCCCCTCCATGTCTCTTTTAAACTATTAAATGACCTTTCTGCCCTTTATAATGCATATATTTGTTTTTTCTTTTCTTCATCTCCACCCATTTACCAAAAATAAAATAAAATAAAAAAATAAAAAAAAGACCATCTTCCCCAACCCACCTCCCCCTCCCCCCCCCCCCCCCCCCCCCCCTCAGCCCCCACACCTACCCCCATCACCCAACCCTCAACCCCAACTCCTGCCAACCCAACAGAAAAGCAAGGTTGATACTCCGAGCAGTATATGATCAAGAAAATTTTCACCAAATATGCCTTTAAGGAAATGTTGAATAAGGTTTCTGTCTAATGTAGTTTCTTGGAGGGTCATAGTTGCAAATCATGAAAACACCCACCATAATAGCAAGTGGCTTTGGCACATCCAATTCTCTTTGTTGTTCTCCAAACAATTTGAGTAGTGAGTTTTTCTTTTAATTCTTCCTTTTTTTTTGGGGGGGAAGGGGGTGTTCCCTTAGTAATGGCGGATGACAGGTGGGGAGGTGGGGCCTGACGAGAATGGGGGTTGGGGGGGAGGGGGTTTGGGGAAGATGGTCTTTTTTTTATTTTTTATTATTTTTTTTGGTAAATGGGTGGAGATGAAGAAAAGAAAAGAAAAAAAAATGTGCATTATAAAGGGCAGAAAGGTCATTTAATAGTTTAAAGAGACATGGAGGGGGCAGTGTGAGACGTTTCAAATAATACATGGGACTTTTTTGGACTTTTACGAACACAAGGGGATAGCGTGATACTTTCTCATAATATAGGGGGGCAGAGTGATATTTTATCTTTAACTTATGAATCTCCAATTCTCCATAATACTGGCTTCTAGTTAGTTATTCAAGGGGCCATTGTTTAAGCAGTCTAGCTGTTATAGCACTTTTTGAACAATCATAACATGAATGAGAACAATCATGGTCCTCCTACCTGTATCAACCAGACAACATTCTTGCTGTATAATTCATTGTTCACGATCCAGCTTGCCAGTTGGTCCCATTCGCTCTGCTTTCTCCCATATATTGATACTCTGTATTCAGCCATCTGAAGCAGAAAACAACAAAGAGATTAGAACTGGAAGAATCATCAAGAAGATAGTAGAAGAACACAGCAAATGAAAAACAATCATCAATCCCAAATACAATTAGAAAGAGATGAGGGCCACAAAGTGATGAAATATGAATTTTCAGAACATCTGAACAAACACAAAACGAGATGATAAAACTGCCCACAACTGGGTGGTACTTCACATTAGGCTGAAAACATAAAAATTTGATAAAAGTAAAGACCACAAACTTTGACAAGTGCAGCCTTGCTCTTCAACAGAGAAAAATATTTGATGCAGTTGAACCACAATTTTACTAGATATCAGAAAAAGTAAATCATGATGGTGGAGGAGATGATACTTTTCTTCTTTTATGTATTTATTTATATTTCGTGTGAGTGGCTTTTTTGGGGGGTTGGAGAGGGCAGTCTGTATCTAGTTGCTTCATCCTGGCTTCGGTCATTCAGGGCTTTCCTTGGGTTTAGTTAAGGAATTGGCTCTCTAAGGGCTTTCTAAAGGAACAGGTGCTCTAACTTTGATTTGTCACACCAGAGCTCAAAAAAGGAAAAGAATAGTTGTAAGAGCCTTTCCATTCCAGGCCATTCCAGTGTGCCAAATATCCCCCAAAAGGCTTAAGAAACTCAGAGCAAACCTGCATGGCTATTGAAATATGTCCAAACTATGAGTACATGCAGCTTATATTGTTTATTACAGTTAATGTCGACATTAGTAACACAAGGACAAGAACTGCCAACTTCACATAAGAATCAAATAGTTTGGGTCAAATCTCACTTGGATAATAAGAGGAAATATACAACTAACATAAGGATAAATTCAAATAAACTGATATATTTTGTAATTAGATCTCTAATGAATTCTTAGTAACAAAAAAAACCATGCAACAGAGAAAAAATATTTCCACAGTTGTGTGACTTGAAATTGCTAGTCACACCCTTTTCAAATTCTAAACAAACTCCTACGTGCTCATAGCCATTCCCTTCTTTCCCCTCTCACTAGCCAAAGAAAAAGATTAGAAATAACCCAAAAGAAGCACATGCTTTAATTAAATTTGCAAAGTTGAGAAGAGGGGAAAATGCATAACCAATGTCCAAAACAACCACGGACAGGGGTCACTTCCAGCAAGAAAGAATGATCATTACATCTTTCTTCTTCTTCAGAACATGTTGAGGAAAATAAAAAATAAAAAATAAAAAAGATAAAGCAATAGTCGAGATGAAATTCTTCCAAGTACATCACAATATAACATAGCAACACAAAAAGATCTATGAGCAGGATATTAAGGACTAACTTGATATTTACTTGCTTCAAGATCTGAAAACACTTGCATCGTCAACTCAGCAAGGAAACGACCTGTTGAATGTTGGATAATTAGATTATAGAAAGGAGATAATGATGGGAGGTCAACCAGAAGCAAAACAATCACTGGGAACAGCAGTAAAGTGCGTTAAGTCAGGTAAAAATTGAAAAAGACCCAGTCACAGTATTAGTTTACGTATAGATTCTGAAATACATATAGGAAAGTAATATGATAAGGTACAAATATTGGGCAAGAAACCAATTATGAACTCAACATTAAGCATTTGACTATTACTTGCTCAACCTATGGCTTACCTGTTAAGTTAAAAATAGATGCATATGACAAGGAAACTAGTTGTATGAGAGGTGGGAACATACCCTGGATAAGATTCTCCTGCTTCAAGAAGATCTCCCTGAGTCTACTTTGACCACAGGGATTATACTTCAGATTAAATTTGTCAAAACGATGAAAGGTGCTCTTGTCAGCATGAACATCCAATAGGTCAACATTTAGGTCATACCTGTACAAATAAAGTGAACAACAGTTCTAAGTGAATAACACATTGAAATAGGAACAACAATGACAAATGATGATAACAAGAGCAAGAATATAAATAAGATATTTATCTCATATCAATTCTCAACAAATTGTTTCATTACCCTGTCAAATCCAAGCTCTCAAAGACTTCTTTTAAGGTCAGATATGTTCCATCCCTAAATATGACAACCTGAAAGGAAACACATGCAAATCTTAAGATTTTGAGTAAATGACACCATAATTTTCTTAAATATTTCTCAATTATTTTTATTATCTAGAGGGTCATAAATATTTTTATTATTTTCTAATTAGTGATAAGACTAGGAACCCCTAAGCTGCCAAACACATCTAATCCAAAGCAATACCTCGTCAGGTTCCTTCCGCAACTTTGACTTGATGAACCTCAAAAGATGTTTTTGGTTCATGCACGCGGAGTGATGAACATGTGTATCAACTTTCCTGACATTATAAAAGTCACGATGTGGTGCACTTTTTTGAGCCAGGAATTCTCTATCCGCATTAAGCATCAAATGAAGGTTGAATTTCTGAGTCGAAATTAAATGGATATTACGTCAAAATTAAAACATGATATCTCACTATGAAAACAACGAACAAGTGGGAATAACTAACTATTAAAGATAAAGTATTTACTTGTTCTAGAAGAACTAGACGATGGTGACATAATGTTCGAATGTTCCCCGCAGCTATCACTTTAAGGATGTGATGCAGGTCGGTGAAAAAAGTTGTTGCATCAGCGATGGGGAAAAGCCTCTCTTTTGCTGTATTTGTAGTTTGGTTACAGCGTATAAAAACCAAAAAGGAAAGTGTTGTTGCATCAGGGACAGGATGAAAATAGCGAAGAGAATGTTCTCGTTGAAACTCTCTTGAAAATTAAAACCACAGATGAACGATTTTAATAACCAAACAATTACCAACTTACAATCTTTGTTTGCATATACTTGAACAACTCCATCTTCCATTTGAAAATAGTGCTGCAGGCAAATGTTAAATATGTTTGGTTAGAAAAATAATGCCAACAATAGAAATCAATAATTATAATCCCAGAATAGACTAAGAAATAGCAACAAAACTCGGAAGTACAAACTCAAACACAAAAGAAAGAATAAAAAACTAACTCTTAACTTACATCAGATTTTCCTTCTGGAGTATAATCAAAAGGATTTAGATTGGGCTTTGGTGTACTGGGATCTGATATAATTTCTTTCTCCCATGGAGTGACAGCTTCCCTAAATACATACCGTTCTCGCATTTCAAGGCAAACTTGCAGATTCCGGTAGACCTCTGCTTCATCAGGAGATGGTGTCTCTAACAATAAGGCACAAGGAAATTATAATACAATACTTTATACTCAGAGTAGGGACAACTTCAAAGTTTGACTAATGAAAATGCTTTGTCAACTTTGATTTCCAAGGGCCTACAGTTTAGCACAAAGTATCATGGATGAAGAACTTAGTCTTACATGTGCATATTTTCCACGTACATATTGCAACATAATTAATTTTGAGTATTAGAATGGGGTGCATATCTATATAGCAGTCTTGATAAAATACAGAACCTAGAAAACAAAAGGGAGGCTAATTATGTTGAGAGATACATATAGAAATTATTGGTGTGCATAAATAATCTGTCTAATGCAAAACCCACCAAGTGAAGATACGTGAATAAGAAAGTAAAGAAGACAAACAAAGCAATGTTAAGATGGAGCAAATCCACATATCATTGTCAATGTTTGCTTTTCTTGTCACTATAATAAATCACTCATGTTTGACAAACAATATAGTCCATTAAATGTTTTAGGTTAATTCTAGAGGAGATCAAGAAGACATGACAAATTTTATTAGGGTCCAGTTAACCTGCAGAACAAAGCTTTCAAATTGCTCATCAAGCATAATCTGACACTGCTCCAGAAAACATGCTTTAACATTGAGAATGACAAGCTTTTTAGACAAATACTACAAGTATGATATGCTTTATAGAGTGAAGAGAAAGAGATACCACGCGGGGAAATTCTCAATCGTACAAAAGTTTCTTGCTCAGGCTCTTTCCTAAGAATATCAGCGGCTACAGGGTCAGGTTGAACACTGTGAAGGTCACCAGAGACACTGTGAGAGCGTATCATACTTGGTGTAGCCATAGCCATTTGCTCAGCATTGGCATTCACGTGATCTGGCAAATTCTGAAACATGTTTTCACACTCCGGGCCCTGTTCATTCATGGCATGGTGTAAGAACTAAGAACATTTCATAATAAGGAAAGCTATTAACTTCTCTGATAATAACATTTACGAAGCAAAACTTTACTGCCCATGCATGTATGGGAATGGAAGAAAGAGAAAGAAATGAATCAGAATAATTTGTCATAATAAGTACAACTTACAGCATTTCCGTTTGGGTGAAGATATGTTGTTTCTAGTTGAGCATTGTCAGTCATGTTATCTTCCTCGTCGGATCCTTCTACACTTTCAAATGCACTGGCACTAGCAACTGGGGACTTGGGAGAAGTGGGTCTAATCATATGCCCAGCTCTCTTGTACGAAGTTGCATGGCCAGATTTTCCTAAGACACAAGAATGCTACAGCACTTAAGCAGATTCAACTCCCTTAAAAAGTAACATAATTGGAAAAAGAATAATACACCAAGGTGATCCATGCACCATAGATATATGTTAACGATCATAAAACTATCAGCATGGTATGCAGAAGCAATTGGAGCACGGGGGAAGGGTGGGAGGAAGAAATCACTAGAAGAATATTTATAGCAGAGAATATCTTCACAGATTTGTATCGAGAACATCAAACGCCCACAGTTATAGGTATTAAACTAATAACAGCAGCAGCAGAGTTTTTCTTTTTTCTTAATGGTACTTAATGCACTATTCCATTTCGTGCTTTCATTGTGAGATATCTTCATCACTTAATGGATTTCCCTCTTTTACCTGAATCAGCTATGTTCACCTATTTAAGCTTTTACCAAGAAAGAAAAATTGCCTACTCAAGGGATTTACTTGACTAATTGGAATTATATGCTCAATATGACGAGTTTTCTTGCAGGGAGTTGGGGATTCTGTTGTCTGATTGTTATTTGAGTAGCATTTTTTAGTCAGTCAGAGTTAGTTTGTAAATAAGTTATTCCTATTCTATATCATATCTGATGACTACAAATTCTTCTCTTACTTGGTTTAAAGCAAGACGTGATGTGTTATGGCACAATTTATGATAATTTCTCACAGTTGTGGCTGCAGAGTAATCTTTGTCATCAATGTGACCTTGAGCACTGCCATTCCTCCCAATTCAAAGTTTTTCTTGGAAGTTCCAACCTCATTGACTATGAGAATAGTTGTGACTATAACTAGACTTGTGACTATGGCAAGGCAGCCAACTTACCTCTCGTGAACCCTACTCTTATCAAAAGACTAAAGGCCCCTCCTGAAAATAGGTCGCCACACTACAACAAGAATTTTGTCTTTTGTAGGGTCGGATGAATAAGAATGGTCTGATGACAACCGGGCAAAATCCATCTCTATTTCCACTAAACATCTCTTCCATTTGCATGGATGAAAGATCTGTTAATCAATTAAATTAGATGCCGCTTACCTAGATGTAGTACTTGACCTCGAAGTGAAGGTCAAGACTAAAACATTGAGGATTCTGAATCTGATATAAGGGCACCTGAATCCCTAAAATGGAATCATGGAGAAAGCCTCAACGCAAGGATACAAACAACTCTCATAGTTCAAAAAGACGTGTGCTTGCATGCCAATCGTACAAAGGCAGGAGGTGAAGAGAGATTTTGAAATGCACATGAAAACTTTAAGTATATATGATAGGGCCATCGCTACTCAACAGTTCATTGCTACTTCTCATTTGTTTCCTACCTTGGGCACAAATCCTTTATACCTTCCAATAAACAGATAAAAAGTATTAAATTGTTGAGTAGCGACCACCCAACCTCTTAAAATTTTTACGCGCATTTCAAATGGCAGCATTCAAGGCCTTGTTGATAATAGAGATAATCCTACTGCCAACTATTGTAAATTGCACATCAAACATCAAGTCTTACTTGGAAACCAAGTAAGAGAAGAATTTGTACCACAACAGGATTAACTTCTTCAAAAACAAACTAACTCCTCTTGAAGTAAGTGTAATATTTAACGTAATGGATAAAATATACAAACAAATTCCACGACTCCTTTCTAACTAAATAACCATTGCTATGGTAAACACTTATCCACCCTAACTCCCTGCATGAAACTTGTCATAACAAGCATGTAAATCCAATTAATCCGGATCATCGATAATGTATCCTATAGTATTACTACAATACTCAATCAGACTAACACCAAAGGTAGTAAAAAATTCCTAACTTACTTAAGTTCACGCACAGCTCCGTTAACAGTAAATATAGATTCCACAACCACATACATACACAAAGATGTACATACAAATAAATAAATAAATAAATATATATATATATATATATATATAAGAGAATTTACAGAAAGCTAATTATTATTCAGGAGAAAGGTCCGGCATTCGCATACCTTCAGGAAGCGTGTGCAGCCTCGGCAACCCGGCCGGAATAGAATCAACATGAACCGGACCGTTCCTCCTCTCATCCAACTCGCCGTGGCCGGAAATTGCCGTAACATCCGGTAACGAAGCCGAGGTCCTACGGTAGTGTCCGCTTCCTTTCCGGCGGCTATAGCTCCGCCTCTTCTCCGCCGCGGCACCGTACCTCTTGAAATGCTGCGGCGACTCCTCTTCCTCCTCGTCCTCTCTCTCCTTCTGTCCCTCTATCGACTTCGCAAACTCCAGCAGCTGATTTAGGGTTTTCCGGTGCATGTAGTACGCCGATACCGCCACTAGTGACGCTCCCATCAGTGCCGCCATCGCTAGATGCATAGCATACGTGTCCATCGCGCTCTCTCTCTCTAAAATCTCAACTTTCCCTCTCTATATATACACAATCTTTTTATATTAATCTATGTATGTATATGTTTTTCGTACTATATGAGATATGAGAAACCCTACTCACTAGTGTGTGTAGCGATAGAGAGAGAGAGAAGAGAGAGCTTTTCTGGAGAGAGGAGGCGAATCGAGTATTTATAGGGAGAAGAGAGAGTAGAACATATTTATTTTTTTCCTTTTTTTTTCCAAATAATATAACTCGCTACGACGGAGTTTATTCTTCGCATAAACGGTTCTAATCCAAACTGGATATAGCGAATAGCCACGTTTGGACCCAAAAAAAAAATTGTTACGTCAGCATATAGGGAAAATTTTACAAATGATGTTTATTGTTTTATCAAAATTTTAAATTTATTTTTATTGTTTAAAATTAATTAATTTAATTTTTATTATTTTTTAAAAAAATTAAATTTATTTTTATTATTTAAAATTAATTAATTTAGTCTTTATAATTTTAAATAAAATTAATTTAGTCTCTATTATTTTTTTTAAAAAAATTAATTTTGTCTATGAACGTGACTTATATTTGGAGATTAAATTAAAAAATTTTTAAAAATAATAAAAATTAAGTTGACTAATTTTAAATAATAAGGACAAATTTACTTTTTTTTATAAAAATAATATAGACTAAATTAATTAATTTTAAATAATAAAAATAAATTTAAAATTTTAAAAAAATAATAGGGACTATTTGTGACATTTTTTCCTTTTATTATACAATTGATTTTTAAGTAAAATAATGGAGAAGTGTTATATTAGATAATTAGCTGTCAATTTATGATATGGGACTAGAAGAAGAAAATAATTCATTCATTGTGAATGGCCAAATTGACTCTCGTTGCATAAAATTAAACTATACTTGTTTTGTATAATTGAAATAATAAAATGATTGGTTTCGTTAAATTTACATATTATTCATTTGATTAGTTTTGGATTGAAATGTTCTCATTATATTCCTTTATTCGTTTTTGTGGCTTTTCTTCTCTACTCTTTCTCTTTCTAGGTAGGGTAATGCTATACTACTTTTGGATTGTGGTGGAAGGAGAGAGATTTGTTGTGAGAGATTGAGTGCTCTTTCTCTATCATTTGCCTGCTTTTTCATTTCACTAATTTATGATTATATTTGCTATCGTAAATCACAAATAATTATATATTTGTTGTCTTTTATTGTGAAAATAAAATTATATATTATCTTTCAGTCATTTATTGGATTATTGGGAGGACTTTCTTTATTAATCTCATAATTCAGTTTGGAGTATTCTATTATCAGAAATTGACACATCGTATTATCCCACTTAAGATGATAGTTTTTTTAGGGATACTTTATTGAAATGGTCCTAAATCTTTATTTTTTTTGACATCTATATTTTGTATCTTTTATTTTTGATAAAATATTTTTTTATCTTTTATTTTGGTGATAACTATTAGTCTTTAAAGCAAAATTTATTAAAAAAATAACGTTAGTGAGCACGTAAATGATACGTAATTGCAAAATGCATAAATTTTAAGATACTTATCTTTTATCGTATGACAATTTTACCTCTAAAGATTTGTGAATTTTACAACTACGTACTCACTAACGATATTTTTTTGATAAATTTTTTTCCAATGACTAATGATTGTCACAAAATAAAAGATGAAATACTATTTTATCAAAAATAAAAAATATAAAAAAACAAAAATATAAGATCATTTTGATAAATTATCATTTTTTTAGGGTTGTAATAGTCATTTTATCCGCTTTACGCATGCATTGAGTAAGATTCACGAAGTAACAAAGTTGTACAGCAAAAGTTAATCGCTTTTGTTCAAACTACATTTGATTAGTGTTTATGGCTTTACGCGTGTTCCATGTCTTACAAGTAATTTTCGTTAAATTGTAAAATAATGGTAATTACTTTTACATGTTTTTCGAGTATTCCATGTCCCACAAGTGATTTTCATTGAATTATAAAATCATGATAAATCTTGTTACCATGAATCGTGATTTTCACTTAATTTAAAATAATAGTTGATAAGGGGTCTCCGAACTGAAGTGAGTTACTCACATCGAGCTGAGATAGGCTAATCAGAGCCCAGTCCAGCGCGTTCAGCTAAATGCTCAACCTGGATGCTGATCCGACCCCCGAAAAACCCCGATCTCAGTGCCATCTGTTTTGATGGGGCATAAAGCATTGATGGGACATAAAGCTGCACCGCATTAAATGCTGTCAGACCTGAATTTAGTATAAATAGAGCTCCACCCCTTTTATTTTGAAGGTAACTCATCATTAAATACTCTCAGCTACCTTGCCAGCTCGGACATACTAATCATTCGCATGCCCGAAGGGAAAATCCAGGTCATCACCCCGCCTTTTCCTTCATTTCCTTGTGCAGGTGACGTAGCCGACCTGAAAAGTTCAACTCTGAGGCCAACCTGAAAGTTCAGCTTGGCAAGCGTATCCGACCAATTCAACTGCGAGAATCCGACCTCGACAGTTTGGCATCGTCTGTGGGGAACGAGTTCTTTCCATCACTCTCATTCACCACTCACTGAGAAACCACTATGGTACAAACGAGAAGCCACAGCGCACCGGTAAAGGATTCGCCTAACCCGGATGGGGACCTCGAAACCACGCAGGTGCCTAGTCAAAACCCAACCCCATCCGACGTTAGGACGAGCCAACGTATACACTTAGCCACTCAAACCAACCCCGCGGTAGATGGAGACCTCAACTCCAACCTGTCACCAGAGATAAAGATGATGCTGTGGATGTTTGAGGAACTTAAAGAGCAGGTAGCCCCGCTAGCTGAGGGCTCTCTGGCTTCGAAAGAAGCTACGCCGTGGCCCTTACATCCAAAGTTCTGCATCCCAGACCCAAGGCCAAAGCGGACGCAGGACGAAGAGGGCTTCCTAGAGCTAGTGGCAAGACCCGGCAAGGCGAGAAGTCAAAGGGCGGCTCAAGTCGACCCCGAGCAGGCCAAGACCGCGGCCGCCATAGCCAAGGTCATCAACCAGCTCGGCGTAAGCCCACTCTCACCCGAGGTACTACCCACGCCACTACCAACTGGCAACCGGATGCCCAACCTGGCCATCTATAATGGAGATAGAGACCCAGCTAGCCACCTGCTCAACTTTGATCACCACATGACTCTGCATGACATGTCCGACCTCATGAAGACGAAGATATTCCCGACCACCCTGGTTGGCAATGCATTGGATTGGTTCTAGAAACTTCATCCTGGTTCAATTGCAAGTTTTCATCAGCTGGCTGAGCTTTCCTCTCCCACTTCGCGGGGTACCGGCGCGCCACCCGCCACACTTCTACATTACTACTGGTGAAGCAACATAGAGGGGAAAGTTTGAAGGCTTATACAGCCAGATTCAATGAAGAGTCCCTCTGGATCCCCAACCTAGAGGACTCCATGGCGTTGATGGCTTACCAGAGCGGGCTCAGGTCGGGCCCCCTTACATCCTCTTTAGCAATCGACCCCGTGGATACTGAATCCGAGCTGATGGTATGAGCAGAAGGGTACATACACTCGGAAGAAATCTATCAGGCAAAGAGGGATGATGACAAAGAGAAGGAAGCTAGCAGGAAGTGAGAGACCTCCCGAGCCCAACCTGGGGTAAAGTCCAAAACGACCGAGGCAAGCAGCCCCAACAGCCAAAGCAGAACCCCCGATTCACTATGTTCACTCCCCTCAACATCACAAGGGAGCAGATCCTGATGGAGATC
The DNA here is from genome assembly GCA_037974665.1 of Ehretia macrophylla. NCBI lineage: Eukaryota > Viridiplantae > Streptophyta > Magnoliopsida > Boraginales > Ehretiaceae > Ehretia > Ehretia macrophylla. The sequence goes on from CM075775.1 coordinate 51,843,767, forward strand.
TAGCACCAGAACCACCTGCCTCCAACTCCAAGGATGAAAGGCCGACCCGAGAAGCGCAATAGAACCAAGTATTGCCGCTACCATATGGACTACGGCCATACCACCGAAGAGTGCAAAGACTTAAAATAGGAGATCGAGGCACTGATAGCCCGAGGTCACATCTGAAGGTATGTAGACCCGCAGCCGACCCAAAATCATTATCAAAGAGATAGAGAGAGGAGTCCACCCAGGCGCTAGGCTGGGGGCGGACATTTGGCTGTGATTGAAACCATTGCAGGAAGACTGGCTTCGGGAGGGGAGACCTCGACAGGTAGGAAGGGTTATGTTCGGGCCGGGAGGGAGTATGAACTGGTGCGGGGTCCGGCCCCAGGGATGGGGGAGCTCACATTTTCCTCAGAAGACTTGGAGGGGGTAATATTGCCCCCACGATGACCCACTGGTGATCAGCGTTGAAATAGCCAACTTCACTGTAAAAAGGCTGATGGTGGACACCGGGAGCTCGGTGGAAGTCTTATTCCTCAGCGCTTTTGAGTAAATGGGGTTGGACAGGAGCCGACTCAAGCCATTGAGGGGTATTTTAGCTGGTTTCATCGGGCAAGCCCACCGAGCTGAAGGGGTCATTAACCTTCCGCTGAAGTTGGAGGACGAAAATAAGCGGGTTTCAATGCAAGCCAACTTCATTGTGATGGATTGCAACTCCACTTACAACGGAATTTTAGGTCGAGTGGTACTCAACCATCTTAGGGCTGTCCCTTCCACCTACCACCAGGCCCTAATATTCCCGACCCCGGCCGGCACGGCCACCATCCGCGGAGCCCAGCTCTCAGCCCGGGAGTGTTATGAAAACTCCCTCCGACCCAAATACTAGGTTGGCTGGGGACCAAATTTGCCCGAAGAGAAGAGGGATACTAAGAGAGGCAGCCCGGCTGAAGACCTTCAGGAGGTGGAACTCTCCGATGAAACAAAGAGAGCAAAAATCGGAAGTGAACTCTCTGCCGACCTCAAGAAAGGTATAAGCCAATTCCTCCTAAAAAATGAACGCATATTTGCATGGTCTGCCTCTGACATTACAGGTATTGACCCGGGAGTGATTGAGCATTACTTGAATGCCGACCCGAATCACTATCCGGTGAAGCAGAAGCGCAGGCACTTCTATTATGATAAGCAACAAATCATAGCAGAAGAGGTAGACAAATTGGTAGACGCCCGACACATAAAGGAAATCTAGTACCCAACTTGGTTATCCAATGTGGTGCTGGTAACCAAGTCCTCAGGAGGGTGGAGATTGTGCATTGATTTTACCGACCTCAATAAAGCCTGCCCTAAGGACTGCTTTCTCCTACCTCAGATTGATCAAATGGTGGATGCCACCTCCGAGTTCGAGCTACTCTCCTTCATGGATGCCTTCAAAGGCTACAACCAAATTAAGATGGCTCCCGGAGACAAAGAGAAGACTGCCTTCACCACCGATAAAAGTCTCTACTACTATGAGGTCATGCCTTTTAGCCTCAAGAATGCTAGAGCCACCTATACTCGGATGGTGAACAAGGTTTTCAAAAATCAGATTGGCAGAAATATGGAGATCTATGTAGACGACATGTTGGTCAAGAGCAGAAGGGCAGAAGGCCATGTAGCCGACCTGGCTGAAGCCTTCGCCGTAATAGGGCACTTTGGGATTAAACTGAACCCGGAAAAGTGCGCATTCGGCGTCAAGGCGGGAATATTTATGGGCTTCATGGTCACAGCCCGTGGAATAGAAGCCAACCCGGTGAAGGTTTAAGCGATACTTGACCTGGCGCCGCCAACCTGCGTGAAAGACGTCCAAGTGTTGGCAGGCAAGGTCGCGGTGCTCAGCAGATTCATGTCCAGGTCGGCTAACAAGTGTGCTCCTCTGTTCAAAATATTAAGGAATCCTAAGAACTTTGAATGGACTGCGGAATGGCAAAATGCTTTCCAAGAGCTGAAAAGGTATCTAGTTTCGCCACCCCTGCTATCCCGACCTGAGGTGAGGGAGGAACTGGTATTATACCTAGCATGCTCGGGGACAACAGTGGCAACGGCGCTAGTCTGAGAGGAAGGGAAATAACAGAAGCCGGTCTATTATGTCAGCAAAACCTTGCAAGGGGCTGAGGTGAGGTACTCCTCCTTGGAAAAACTCGCCCTCGCGCTCATCACGGTGACAAAGAAGCTGAAGCCATACTTTGATGTTCACCCAATTAAGGTCATGACAGATGCCCCACTCAAGTCCATCATGCACAAGCCGGAGGCGTCGGGCAGGCTGCTGAAATGGGCAGTTGAGCTGAGTCAATTTGACATCACCTACCAGCCCAGAACAGCCATCAAAGCCCAAGCCATCACGGATTTTGTGGTGGAATGCACAGGCCGAGACGAGCATAACCCGGAGGACGTGCAGAAGGTCCATGTGGATGGGGCCTCAGGGAAGTCTGGCAGCGGAGCTGGGGTGGTCATCCTCGACCCGACCCGGCATGAGCACCAATATTCCCTCAAGTTCACCTTTTCGGCGTCCAACAATGAAGCGGAGTATGAAGCGGTGATCGCGGGGCTGAAAATTGCAGCTCAGCTCGGGGCACAGACTGTCGACCTGAGCACCGACTCTCAATTGGTTTCTAGTTAAATATCGGGAGAGTTCGAAGCCAAGGACAGTACCATGCTAGCCTACCTCAACAAAGTCAAGAATTTGACCTCAGGGCTCGAAAGGTTCACGATACAGCAAATTCTGAGGGAGGAAAATATGAAGGCTGACGCCCTGTCTAGGTTGGCCCTGGGTGAGAGCCGACCTGCCTTAGTCCATGTGGAAGAAGTGTCCGAACCAAGCATTCAGTTAGGGGTGCAAGCCGTAGCCGAGCTCAATCTAAGTCCAGATTGGACCAAACCAATCGTGGACTACTTGGAGGGGGTATGACCCCATAGGATGAAAAAGCAGCTCGAAAACTCATGAAACATGCCTCAAGGTTTGTCATAATTGCCAGGCAACTCTATAAGAGAGCCTACACTTGGCCTCTCTTAAAATATGTTGGACCCAATGAGGGAAACTATGTACTCCGAGAAATCCATGAAGGGGTATGTGGAAACCACTTGGGAGGCAAAGCTCTGGCTCGAAAGGCGTTGAGGCAAGGCTATTTCTGGCCAACCTTAGAACAAGATGCCAAGGAGTATGTAAAAAAGTGCGACACCTGCCAAAGGTTCGCCAGCATACAGAGGAAGCTTGCGGTAGACCTCACGGTGATGATAAGCCCGTGGCCATTTTACCAGTGGGGTCTAGATATCATCGGCCCATTGCCAACCAGTGTTGGCCAAAAGAAGCACGCCTTCGTAGCAGTAGACTACTTCACCAAATGGCCTGAGGCTGAAGGTGTTGCTAGAATAACAGAAAAGGCAGCTTGGGATTTTGTGTGGAAAAATATCATTTGCCGGTTCGGGGTGCCAAAAGTCATCATTATTGACCACGGCAAGCAATTCGACAGTGCATACTTTTGAGGCAAATGTGCTGAGATTGGGATCGACCTTAGATTCTCATCTATTGCTCATCCTCAAAGTAATGGCCAGGTTGAAAGGACTAACCAAATCATTTTGCAGGGCATGAAAACCAAGCTGGAGGAAGCAGAGGGCCAGTGGGCATCGATTCTTCCCGAGGTATTGTGGGCTCAACGGACCACCACCAGCTCGGCAACCGGAGAATCGCCATTCGAACTGACCTTCGGTACTCAAGCAATGCTGCCAGTGGAGATCGAGTCTCCAACCAGTAGAACCCTCCACCATGATCCAAAAATAAACGGAGCACGGATCTGTGAAGAGCTCGACCTTGCTGAAGAGCTCCGAGCTAAAGCTCAAATTAGAATGCTGGCCAGCAAAGCTGTCATGCAAAGAGCCTTTGCCAAACAGGTCAAGCTTAAGCCTATTAAGGTTGGCGACTTCGTACTCAGAAATGCCATCTTTTTACTACGCTCGGGTAACAAGCTCTCCCGACCTGGGAGGGACTGTATGAAGTCGTGAAAGAAGTCCGACCCGGGACCTTCTACTTCCGCGACAAGAACGGGAAACTATTGAAGAACGCATGGCACTCAGAACACCTGAAGCGGTATTTTGTCTAAATATGGCCCCGAGCTGAAATATTTTGTAACAGCCCCAAGCTGAAATCTCTTGTTACGGCCCCAAGCCAAAATCTCTTGTTAAGGCCCCGAGCCAAAACATTACTTGTAATCGGCTCCTGAGCCTAATTACTTCGTATACAAATTCAATACAATACATGTTGTAAATCAGTGCAATGCCCGACCCGGACCCAAGCGCCTCAGCCACAAAGCTACTACCAACTCGGATTAATGCAGTGGCCACGCTTAATCACGAGCTAATGACCAAGTAAACCAGCTCGGACTATGTTCCAGCTCGGGAATAATCAAACGACAATTTGATTAGCTTTGCCAGTTCGGATTAAGGTCCAACTCGGGGTAATCCGGCTTCAGTCGGCATATTAGTTTGGGTCTAAACTCGAACTCAACACTCGTCAACATTAGTTTGACCAATTTTAAATCGGACTGACGAGTTCAGGTCGGCGATGATTATACAGTTGTCCAATTAACCAACTCAGATTAGGATGATAGTTCATTAATCGCGTCCAGCTTGGTTCCTTATATTCAACTTAAGTTTGAAAGGCCCATCTTATTGGTCCGACCCCGCTTACTTAAGAAAAAATTTGCGAAAAAGAAAAGTACACAAGTACAAACTCGGGTAAAACGCAAAATATTCATTTCATTAAATCGAAATACAATTACAAAGAGCCCAAGATGGGCGAAATTACAAAAGCCCGACTCGGGCAATTTTACAAAATTTATTTGGGCGCAGCGGCAGAGGTGGTGGATTCGGCTTCATCCCCGACCTGGTCCATACCCTTCTGGACAAACTCAATCACCTCCTTAGCCTGGGATGTCAGGTCGGATGGAAGCTCAGGAATCTCCTAGAACTCTGGCGGCGGAACCTCCAAGATCTCGATGTAATCGTTCTTGGTGGATGGGAAGAAGGTCTTCGCCCTCTCCCGAGCTGCGACTTGACCCCGGAAGTAGAATTCCATCTCGACATATTTTGCCATGGCCCCACCTTCCGTGGCCAACCAGTCCATGGCTGCATCATTGGACTTGAAGGCTTCCACTGCCTTCTCTACTTCGGCGCCGACCCGGTCCACCAGATCCCGGAACTTCGCCTCGGCCTCACGCTTCTCCAGCTTGTAGCGCTCGACGTCCTTGGCCGTGGCCTCGCGCCGGGACTTTTTCGCATCAAGCTCCTTCTTTAGACGGTCGATCTCCGTCGTGTCCGCCTTGTGCCTTTAGGCGGCCTCCTCCCTCAGAGTCTCAAGCTCAGCCCGGGCATCAATGTATCGCTGCTCGAGCTCGACGCAATGAGTCTGGGCCCTGACAAAGAAGCTGGGAGCCGAAAGGATGTGGGACTCGGCCTATTTAGAAGAAAGCAAAACAATCAGCCGAGCTAAAAGACCACCTTACCAGAAGTTTGATAAGACTCACCGTGACTATGGCTGTCCTTAAGTCGACGGAGACCTGCCCTGCGGGGACCGTGGCCAGCTTGGGGTCGCGGGCCTCCTTGGTTGCCTCCATGAAGTCCTTGCTGAGAGGGCTCACTTCCGCGGCCTTACCTTTCCCTGAGTATTTGGCCCGAGACCGCATTCTACTCTCAGGTCGGGATGCTGAGCGCTCTGAGATCGCCACTCCCGAGCTTGATCTCTTGGGCAAGGGGGACCCCGAAGCCCCCTTGGAGGAGACCTCGGAGCCGACCTCTCGCCTTTGGCCGCTGCCTCTGACCCTGAGCAATACCTCCTAAGCCAGACCGAGCTGAAGCCTCGCCGCTGGCCTCACTCTTCTTTCGCACCTGGGCATACGCGAGTTTTCTCATGTCCGCCATACCTGCAAAAGGTAGAGGAAAGAAATGAAAAAGAGCCGAAGGCCAACCTAAAAAGACTAGCAGACAGGACAATTGGGAGGTCGGGCACCGATCCTGCAAACTGACCCTCTTCTGAGCTAGACCCCGCGTCCCCTTCGGGCTCGGGAAGTAAGTTGGGATGATCCCTCGAGAGGTCGGGTTCCCTACCAAACAACTTGGAATCCCAGATCCGCTCCCATTTGAGCATGCTGTCAATATCTATCAGTATCCCGGGCGCTGGCCTGAGCACCGCGACTTCCTCAAGTTCCTCCTCTGAGAGTTTGGGGTCATCATTGACGGTCTTCCTCAAACTTGGAATCTAGACCAACCTGCACTCGGAGTTCACAGCCGGCTCCACCCAATAATAGTCATTATGCCAGCCCTTGTTAGAAGAGTGCTACTTGGTGAATATGGAGTTGCCGACCCAAGCTGCGAAGTAGAACCACCCTGGCTACTTCGGGTTGGGTTTGCACACAAAGAAATGCCTGAACCTGCGCAAGGTCGGCTCCACATTCTTCTCCAGGCAGAACACATAGAAGGCCACCATCACGGCCCAACCATTCGGCGACATCTGACCTGGGCTGAGCTCGAAATAGTTCAAGATGTTGACAACAAAACCGGCGAGAGGGAGCTGAATGACGTCGAATGCAAGATCGTATATGGTGAAGTGGTCGGCCGGAGGAGAGCAAGCCGATTCGTGCCATCCTGGAACTTTCAGTTTGTGATGACGATCCACTGACCAGTTCCTCAGCCTGGCGTTGGCCATTTGCACCGTGGAATGGCACTTACGCTTACAACAGGCGAACAGCTGCTCAATCCTCTTCCCCCGAGTTGAAGAAGCGCTGGCTGTGGTCGAGCTCTGAGGTCGAACAACACTAACCGGGACTGCTTTGATTGGCTCGGTGGCAGAAACCCCAACTAGGAACTCTTGTGGCATCTCGACGCCCTCCAGTTGATTTAGCGGCTCCTCATCCTCCCTATCTTCCAGATCTCCCAGGTCGGCCAAAGGATCCGCCTCAGCCTCCTCTTGCGACAGTCTGACCCCAATAACTTGGCAATCATCTTCGCTCTCCCCGGGCCCAGATTTCTGAGTTGACCCTAAAGACGCACTGGTGCTCTCTCCACCTTGATCTCTATTTGAGGTAGACTTCGAGCTCGACGGACTCTCATCCCCATCATAGGACCTCACCTCCATCGCCTGGGAATCTTCTGACTCTGACCTCCCCATCCTGTCTACAGACCAAATATAAATGTACAGGAATGACTAAAGGGAGTCGGGACGTACCTACTGCTCTTTACTGCGGAATATGACCCGACCTAGCTGGCTCCGAGCTGAAAATCCCGAGAAGATTCTTTCCGGGCTGAATGCGTCCGACTACTCTGGTGTCCGACCTAAAACTCTTGAAAGTTGAAAGCGAAGTGTGAAATGAATCTCAGATGTCAAGGCCCTATTTATAGGCGCTTTTGAAAATCGCCTCGGGGAGCCTAAACGTCGCGTCTTGTCAGAACTGCCGAGTGACATGTCAACCATCCGAAGGGCATGCACCGCTGACGTGGCCATCCCTACTCTGTCGGGGTTGGGCACCTCCAGCTTGGGAGAAATACCTAATTCTAGATCTCACCCCCTCGATCTCAACTTGGGGGGAGGGGGGGATTGATGAGGGGTCCCCGAGCTGAGGTGAGTTACTCACGCCGAGCTGAGACGGGCTAATCAGAGCCAAGCCCAGTGTGTTCAGCTAAATGCCCAACCTGGATGTTGATCCGACCCTGAAAAACCCCGACCTCAGTGCCAGCTGTTCCGATGAGACATAAAGCTGCACCGCATTAAATGCTGTCAGACTTGAATTTAGTATAAATAGAGCTCCACCCTCTTCATTTTAGAGGCAACTCGTCATTAAATGCTCTCAGCTACCTTGCCAGCTCGGACATACTAATCATTCGCACGCCCAAGGGGAAAATCCGGGTCATCACCCAGCCTTTTCCTTCCTTTCCTTGTGCAGGTGACGTAGCCGACTGAAAAGTTCAACTCGGAGGCCAACCTGAAAGTTCAGCTTGGCAAGCGAAACCGATCAATTCAACTGCGAGAATCCGACCTCGACAATAGTAATTACTTTTACATGTTTTTTTGAGTATTCCATGTCTCACAAGTGATTTTTGTTGAATTATAAAATCATGATAAATCTTGTTATGGATCGCGATTTTCATTAAATTATAAAATAATGATAATTACTTTTACATGTTTTTCGAGTATTTCATGTTTCATAAATGATTTTCATTGAAGTATAAAATCATGATAAATCTTATTATGGATCGTGTCCACGAAAATGTGCTTTCAATCCCTGCCTCCTTTTTATTTATTTTTGAATATATATCATTTTCCTTGTTGTAGCTTCATCATATAACACATGTGTTATCTATTAGAACTTGTTTGGATTAGATTTTTTAAAAGAAATGAGAGAATGGGGAGGGAATAAGTAATTCTTCCCCTTGTTTGGATTGAAATTTTAAAAGAGGGAAATATTATGGAGGGGTTCCAAATCCCTTTTATTTCCTTTAATTAGAAAGATTTTACAATCCTTTCAATTTGAGGGTTTTTAGTTGGAAAGAAAAGGTTTGTTCCGTTTGTTTGCCGTAAAATATTTTCTCGGAAAATATTTTCCTGATTTTATGGCGTTTGGTAACACCGGAAAATTTTTCAATCTTAAAATATTTTATCGTAAAAAATTACGGCTGCTTTTTCTAAATTTTACGGTATTTGGTAACACCGTAAAATTAGTCAACCGTAAAATATTTTCCGGTCAACAATTACGGCTAGTACAAAATTTTATAAAATGTTTTACGGGACTTTGGGAGAAGAAAACATTTTATGGAATTCACGATACATCTAAACAACATAAAATATTTTCCAGTAATCTATTTTCTGGAAAAATATTTTCCCCCAACAAATTATTTTACGGCAAACAAACGGAGCCCTGTAAAATATTTTATTTTTCAAAAAAATATTTTTCACATAAAATATTTTACACAAACAAATTATTTTACGACAAACAAACAGAGCCTTAAAGACAAAAAGTCTTTATTGTCCCTGAACTTTCTTTTGATTTTCACAATTATCCTTATTATACTTTAAACCCTACATTGTTTCATTTTCACTTCTTACGTTTTCTTATCTTTGTTCCTGCGCCGCTCGACTTCATTAGGAAAAAAAATATGGAATTGCTTATTAAAAAGATTAATTTTATGGTTGAGTATGAAAATGACACTCATATAATTTTCTATTTAAAATTGTTATTTCATTTCCTTTCCTTCCTCAATCCGAACAAAAGATTATAAAATCTTTTCCTTTCGTTTTCATTATTATTTTATTACAATCCAAATCCAAATAAGAAAATCTTTTTCTTTTCATTTCTTTATTTTTCTTCCTCTAATTTCCTTTCATTTCCATTCCTTTGTGCAATCCAAACACTATGTTAGAGTTGCATCTACAGGTATATATCAAACTGTTGATTGTTTGTAATATGATTAGGTTTTATCAAGTTTTGTCGAATATAATAAACCTACCTTTTAAGAAATGGACTGCTCATAAATAGATTTTAATGGACTCATGTGCCAACTTTCGCCAACTAGCAATAGGATATTTATCAAAACGAATTATCTTTCTGAGAAAAAAGTACAAAAAATAATTTCCATGTAAAGTGTTTGAATAGGAATTTGAAAGAAACATAGATACTTGCAAGCATATAATATCAAAATTTGATGATTTTCTAATTCACTCCATTTACAACAAATAAAAATAAAAAAATCACTCCACTCAATAAATTGATTACCAGCTTGCTTCATAAATACTAGTTTTACAATGCTCTTCTAATTTTTCCCATTCTTGAAATAGGTGCCATAAAAACTAGCTTGCAATATTATTTATAGTTGTCATACCTAGTTGATATGCCAACTAGATAAATACATTTTATTTCTCTCTCATCTTTCATTAGTTTTATTTTATCTATCTTCTTTTATTAATTTTTATCTTCCTTAATTAAGATTTCCTCTCTTTTCTTTCTTTCTTTTTTGTTTAACCCTATCAAACATTCACTTTTCTCTTTTTACCATTCACAACATATCTTTTCAGAATTTTCTCTTCTTCTATCATAATTATACACCGTCAAGAAACATTACTGAACAGGGAGGATAAAAATTGATAGCCTGAAAATCTAACATGAGAACATAATGGAGATAACACGTTAATCAGCTTCCTTAATAGAGGTGAGGCAGTCTTTGTTGCAATTGAATAAGAAGAGAAAAATAAGTTGTTCAAAGTTGTTGGATTACCACAAGCATATAAACAATTGGTTGATTAATCAAAGGAAACGACAGTGGAGACCATCAGAGGGCATGAGACTCGCCATCATGGAAGAGAAAGCATAAAAAAAATATGTAGAGTGAAAGTTTGATAGAGTAAAACAAAAGAGAAAGAAAGATAACAAAGGAAATCTTAATCAAGGGCGATAAAAAAGGAAAAATGAAGAGAGAGAAAAAATTAATAAAAGAAGAGAGATAAAATAAAATTAATGAAAAAAGAGAGAGAAATAAAATGAATTTATGTAATTAACATACCAACTAAGAGGAGATAATTATATGATGAAAAAATGGTGACTTTTAGCATTAATCGAAAGAAATATAAAAATTCTAAAGAATACCTTAGTGGTGGGACATTCACGGCAAATCAAAAAAAAATTAATTTTTTTGAGGTCACCAATTTTGACAGATCTTGTGACTATTCAATTTGGACCATGCTCAGGATATTTTAATATTCGAATGGATAACGAAAGAGACCTCTTACTCCGCATTCTCTATAACACGACGAGCGAATGAGATCAGATACAAACACATGTTGAAGATGTTTTTTTGTAGTTTTTTGCTAGAAAGAGGCAAAAAATACACTCAACCAATGAGATTAGGGCGGCTACATTTTTCCTTTTTTTGGTATAATTAAAATTCAAGTCGCGTTTCAAAATTTAGAATTTTAATTATAATAAGTAGTTAACCAATAATTTCAACTCAACAACTATATTTCGATGGTGATGGAGTAGGACTTGGAGTATGCTCAACTGGAGGATCGTAGTGTAACGTGAAAGCACCGAAAAGTCTAACAATTAGTACTAAAAAGGGGGGCAAAACTACTGTCTTTGGTCGTGATTGGGATTCGACTTTGGTCATCAGGTCAGCTCTTTTCACGAAGAGGAGTTATTAAATTATTGGCTTTACACAACGATTTCTTTAAATTAGATGTTCGTTGTTCAAGAATTCTTTTCATTCAATTGGACAAGAAAATAAATAATAGTAAATCATTGGATTACAAAATATTTGAGTAATTTTTCATATTGCCAAAAATAGATAAACAATTTATGATGGTTATACCCTCCAGAAAAATAAATATTTGTATTAAGTTGACGGATAAATAACACACATCCTTTGTAACTTGTGTAAAGTGTAGATTACTCTCATGTGCTATCGTAATAATAGTTTAGTTTATAATTTTTTTTATAAAAAAAATCGCACTAAACCCTCTATGTTGACATTTATGTGGTGACACTATCCAACATTTTCTTCTTCCTCCTTGGCACCAACACCATTTCTTTATGCAGAGAGTAATAATTCAGTCATATTGCTAAATATATACATACTCAGGCTTATCTTTGAGAACATACCATGTAAAGGTTGAAATGAAGACACTACAAATTCAAAGCTAAGCTTATAGACTTCGGTATAAGAATCAATGCTGTCGAATGTCGATAAGGTTGCAGCCGGGGCATATATATTATTCTTGAAATCGATATTTTTCCTCCCCCTATGTAGCTTAAATTTATTGACATGACACTGTTAAAATTGTTACCCTTTATGCATGAAGATATTCGTGAAGTGCTTTCATCTAAACTTTTTATCAGTTCGGATTCCGAATTATTGTTTTATGAGGGTTAAAAATACAAAGTTTAATACTTGTATATAAGTAATTTTTCTAGTGAAGGCTAAAATCAACATTTCAACTTAAAAATGCACATGTTTTCAAAAAATATAACATAAATTTACTTCTTAATAACTCCACTCTTAGAGTCAGTGGGGCTGCAGCACTTGTTAGCCCGTAAATGACTGTGTTCTTGTATCAGCCTCACCCTTTTCAAGAGGAGAGCTAATGGTGTTGCGGATTAGATTGCAAAGCATGTAGAGTATGCCCAATTATCTTTAGATTGCATTAGCAATAAACCTTCTCAACTTTCTCCAATCTTGTACCACAACTTTTCCCCAAGAAAGATTAGATAGATTGTACATGTTGTTTTATGATTTTATGAAATGAACACTAATACCTTTCCAGACAAAAAAAAAAAAAAAAAAAAAGCAAGAAGATATGCAAATTTAAGTAGGCAAGAATAAAATTACTATGACATTTTTTTGAAGAGAAAAGATTTTGATAAAGTTTGGTATCTATATTATATCCAAGCTATGTTATGCCAAATGTAGAGAAAAGACAAGCATATGACAGCTGTAGAAAACAATCATGTAAACAATAATGGTGGGATCACAAGGGCCTCACCTGTTCAAAGAGCAATGCCTAGCTAAGAAAAAAACAAGAAGGTAGTGTGCATTATTGTGGGAAAATATCAGCAATAGTAAGCTGTTTACTATATATATAGTTTACATTTCAGTAATTGATTTCGATAGATCACCTAAAATTTCATACTTTCCTGCCATGACAAATGGGAAGCAGCTGATAAAATGAGTTTGACTTGATGCACAAAATTCTTACATGCCCAAGATCTAATTAGAAAGGGTCGGAGACAAATTGCTCACATAACGGAAACTCTTTGTGCACCACCTATCCTTTATCTTTAAATTTCATGCTTCCTACCATGACTAAAGAAAAACAGATGATAGAATGCGCTTGTTGTATAATCTGTATCTGAGATCATCTTAAAATTTCATATTTATAAAAGGTAGTCTGACGACTCTTGTTATGTGTAAGGTTGAGGAATGATTAGACTCACGTTGCATACAAAATGAAAATTTTGTACACTAAGCTAGCCCTTTACAATTTTAAAATTTCATACTTCTTACCGTGACAAAAGAAAAGCAGTTGATATAATAAAATCAGCATTTGAGATCATCTTAAATTTCATACTTACAAAAGGCAGCTTGTGCACTTAATGTGCAGGATCGGACCCAAACCATGTGCAAAGTGAAAATTTTGTGTATCAAGCTACACTTTATCTTAAAATTTCATACTTCATACTATATATGGAAAAAAGAAAAGCAGTTGATAGAAAGAATATGTTTGTTGTAAATCTGCATTTGGGACCATGTTGAAATTTCATAGTTATAAAAGGCGGCCTGATGCTTATTATCTGCAGGGTTTAAAGAATGGTCGAACCCAAATCAACATTGTAGACAAAAATTTGTACATCAAACTACCCTCTATCTTTAAATTTCATACTTCCTACTATGACGAAAAAAAAAAAAAAAAAACAGTTGATAGAATGCCTTTGTTGTGTAAAATCTACATTTGGTATCATCTCCTTAATACATTAATCTGATGATCATGATGCTTTCATGGGAAATTATCCCATCAATCCAGACTTAATTACATAAGTGTTCTCATACAATGGTGGAGTTCTTACACATCATGTGAAAGATAGATCCATATATTATTTTTGGACTAATACATTTTAGGGACATGTACTATAAAACTAGGAAAATGGATCCTTACTTTTGGGGATAACCTAAAATACATTTTAGGGATATTGAGTTCATGATGTACGCATGTTTAGTGCTCCTAGTGGGGAAAGTGGGGTGTCTTGTTTCCAATTTTTAATGTTTGCTGTCGGATATCCGAGGCATCATGGTCCATGATGATTGTATAATTAGTTTCTGCTTTCCACGTAGGAAGATCTTCAATGTTTGGATCACAATTAGGTGAATAAGCAAGATTCGAATTCACGTTTGATAAAATTGATAGGTAGTGACGTATTTTAATAAGAGATGGTAAATTTAAGTCATAATTTTAACCTTTATTATATATATAAAAAATGAATAAGCAATATATATAATAAAAGGTGAATAAGCAATAAGTTGAATATGTTTTTTATTCTTTCTCTTTCCTCCTTAGGGCGTCTTGAGAATATATAATTAGTATACTATACTTCTTCTACACAACAACAGAAGGTTGTATTCTATGGTCACGATTTTATTATATATGTCTTTTTCGTTCCATAAAAAAAACTTGCGTTGTGCTATATATATGAAATAGTATACAATAGTGATGTATTTGGCTAACTCACCTAGTCAATTCCCATCAAGAAGGATCAATTGGAATAGAAAGTCTCGTCTTTTTGTAAAAAAAATAATAAATTCAATCTGTTTTTATATTATTTCGTATTGCAAATTCTTTTCTTTGTGGGATCATTTTAAGACAACTGTAAATCAGAAATGCTTCTTAAAGATATCATTCTACTATTACTTTCTTTTGTGTCAAAAACTTTTGCTACACGTTTTCAAATAATTAGTTCTCTTTTCTTTTTTATTTTTTATTTCTAAATAAAGGCAAAATTGATGAACAAAACAGAGAATAATACGAGTCTTGTACTATCCAATAATCATCCTAGAGTATGTTTACCTATTTATTTTTCTCCAAAGCAAGTGACAAAATTGCTTCCTTTAATTAAAAACAGGAAAAGCGAATTACTTGGTGATCATCTTAGAGTATGTTTCACTTATAATTTTTTGCCAAAGCAAGCAACAAAAATCTTCAGTCATATAATGGAGAAAGGGGGGGAAAGGATTATTTGCTAACTGAGCTCATAATTTATCATATTGTTGGAGACATCATACTAATTAAATATATATATACTATTTAACCGTTCAAACTTTTAGAGTATAAGCTCAAGTGATACTTATTTAAGATGGTATCAGAACCTATTAATAAAAAAACCTGAATTCAAGTCTTGCCACTATCACCTTTTTATCACGTGCATATATAACTTAAATCTTGCTTGCACGTAAAAGTGCATATTAAACATATAAGTTCTCACCATTAACCGTAACACTTATCATCTACTCCATGTCAACATAATGGGATAACTCACAAGATTTTGCCTCAATATGATGTTGCCTACAAATGCCATATTGAGGCAAAATTATCAAATTAACCAAGTAATTAGTTTTACTTAATCCATACAAATGAAAGAAAAATATATTAAACGCTTCAGAATAATAATTATGTAAACGACTCTATCTTTTAAAAAAAAAAAACATATGTAGATTAAACCCTTAGCTAGACGTTCAGGACATGAGAGGTGATGGCAAAACATGGGAAATATTAAGGTCGGTCTCCACTCTACTTCGAAGAGGCAGTATAATTTATTCCCTTCATATTATAAAGAAGACTATATATTATAAAACTTTATTACCTTTTACAGCTCACTTTACCACTCAAAAAGTTATTATTAACCACGTTGAAGTTCCTTTTAATAACATTTTAATTTGATTACCTTTTACAGCTCACTTTACCACTCGAAAAGTTATAATTACCAACCAAGTTGAAGTTCTCTACTAATGCATTATGATGATATCTCCTAGTGTCATTGTTTAATTCCTAATCAGTATGAGGTAAGATCAGGATTATTTCACGTTACAAGATTAAATCTCAATCATTTGATTTTAAAATGCTAATTTCTTCCCTCTTTCTTTCAACAAAGTAATTTTCAAAATAAATTATTAAGATTAATCTTGTGATGTTAAATGACCCAGATGTCACCTCTTAGTGAGCAGTGGAGGATTCAAGTTTGATCTTATATATTAAGATGAAGTTTTTTTTTGCTAAATTATTAAGATGAAGTTGGCATGCCATACCCCTTACTTTTATAGTTAGGCGAAGTCATCTAATTATTATTTGTTTTCAATAATGACAAACTCATACTAGGTAGAATCATAAAGAATCATTCTAAGATTACAAACCTCGTGATACAGTAGCGTACCTAACACATGTTTCAAAGCAATTAAAGGTCAAATAATATTTATGTAGATGAGCATAAGTTAAAATTCACAACTTTTGAGCACAATAAGCCGTTGGCTCAAAATGTGTTAATTCTACTAGCAAATTATAAAATTTGTCCTACATACGAATGGAAAAACAAGGCATGCATTTCCCATTAGTATTGGAGGGTACTCCTCACTACATAATTTTTAAGTCTCAATGAGTCTTGAACAATAAGATTGTTGAAAATAATAGATAATAAATAATATAACAAATATCTCTCTAAAAGTTTAAGCTATTAGAGAGATGTTTGTTATATTATTTATTATCTATTATGTTCAACACGCTCCAGCAAGTACATACGGAGTTTGTTTTTGAGCCTTTTACTTGGACAATTTTAATGTTTTAAATGAGTGGCGGTGAGTTTTGAACCCAAAACTTTTTGACACCTAGACTCTGATATCATGAAAGACTGGAAAGAGTGAAAAATTTCTATGTATTTCACTCAACAAATCTGATTTACATGGTAATGCTATATATATAATGATACAACTCAATAATGATAAGAACCTATAACAGCAACATTGAGAAAACTATGACAATCAGTTACAACAAGTAATAGTTTAAATTTTTAGATGAGGTGGTCACTTAATAAAAATAATGTTAATCAATTTTACATTTGCAAGTTTATTATAAGAGCCACATTATATTTTTGTAGGCCTTCCCTACAAATAATGGGACCATGTTAGAAAAAGTATGGAACCAACAGGCCTTTGGTCTAATAGTATTTTTCTGGCATTAAATGCGAGTAATTGTGAGATCAATAATTTTCATAAATGATATCTTTTAATATTTGTTGTACGGCTTAGGCCCCTTCATTTAGGAAAAAAAAATGTGTGGATTTGCTGCCAACTAGCTCCGCCACATTCAACCGAACTTGAGCTTGTTGGCATGAAAAATTCGCCTATAAATGATTCTTGCTCCAGGAATCTTTTGCCATTTGCTGCAAATGGCATAATAAATGAAGAGAAAAGCCAGTTTGTTGGGTGTCAGGAATCCATGAAAATTGCAGGATATTGAATCGGAAAGATTCGTGGTTAAATTAAGATCACGTCCTCACTTGTGGTCTAAGTCAATCATTTTTTATCACATTAAATCACTTCAACCAAAATTAATCAATCAGATCTCGAGTGAATCACTCAAGCAAGTCAATATATAGTCTAAGTTTATACGAGAATTTATCGATTATTGCCAAGCATATATATTATATAGCATATTCGCCATGCTCGGAAGTGTTCTTCATGGTGCGCGTTTTAGGCAGCTTAGGGTGCTTTACGTTGAGGACTCGTAACTCAAAACTTATGAAGCATGATTCTAATATGTGAGAAAAAATTACAAAATTCGCTTGGCTTAGGGCTTGAGTATCTTCTGCTTTTACGTGTATGGTAGAATATTTAAGGTACTATATGCCTTGCAGCTTCTAACTCCAATAATTTAAGAACCATATGCAAACTACACAAATGCATAGTAGTTTATTGGACCATCACGTAGACTATTGATACTCTTAACAATTAAACTGAACATATTTATATGAAATTGGTATTTGTTTATTTCCTTGGCCTTTGATCACGCCGGCCATAGGTGGATGTATTCACATAATAGGGACTGTAGTCACTAACGCCGAGGTAAAATTATTAAGGAAATAATTCATGTTGTATTTACTAAAAATGTTTGTATTTACTAAAAATATTTATATTTCGAACACAGGTTTAGATTCAACCTCAATGAAAAAAAAAATTCCTATAAAACTCTGGCTATATATATAACATAATCAACTATTTTTTTTTTCTTGAAAACCCACACCCATTTGTACAAGGGACTATCTTTAGAATATAAACTAAAGTTCGACCTCAATAAAAAAATAAAATATGACACCAACTACTTATCTTTTCCTTTTTTTTTGATTCAGAGGAAGAAAAAATTGTATACAAACAATTAAAGGATACCATAAAAATTAACTTCACAACCTTAAGCAACATATCTTTTTTAGATTTAACATTGCACAAAAAAATTTTATCACTTGAATTGGGTGAGGCCATTCCCCAAAGGAAGACCCCTTCAAAAATTGGCGTATGCCACTATTTGCAACGCGCACACGGTATTCTTTAGTAAAAGGCGAAAGAATAGTTCGCTTTGTGCGCACTGCGTGGCTGCGTGCCTTGACAAGTTGTCTGGCGTCTCTTTTTATTGTTGCTTGCTTCCTGAATTGGGTTAATTCACAGCCGATGTGGGACGATTTGTTTATGAAGCTTGAGCTTTCCCACTCACTTTAAAGTGAATCAATTTTAAGGGAAGTTTAACTCATTTTAGAACAGGTAAAATATTACGTGCGAGACTTAAATTCTTAATTTAAAATGAGAATCAAAATCATCCTTTTTGTAACCAAAAATGGAGTTAGTAATCACCACATTAGCTGAGATAGAATCGCGATTGGCACCAAAGAGAAGGGGTATTACAATAGACGCCTCAGGAATTGTGGGCAGATCCTTCTCAATAGCAGAAAAGTAGTACGTACGTTATTAGCCAGGGATAAATGTAAGATGTTTTTTCAGAGTGAATTACGAAAGTTTTGATTGTTAAAATATGTACTTATAAAAATTATAAATTCCTAAATTACCTTATAAGATCATAAACTACTCAACTTGGTACCAATTGATTTTAAAATAAAACGTCAAACTTCTTATCATAACTCTTTCGCATGTGTCTCGTCCACGTGCAGCCCGTGTCCAATCTCTTCACAATCCTTTTCATGTGTGTAATTCAATCTTCTATGTGTGACCCCTCTTAAATAAGTCACATGTGAAGAGAATGTTAAAATATACACTTATCTCACAAAAAAAAATTATAAATTATTAAACCATCTTATAAGATTCAAAACTAATGTTTTCGTTTTTGTTTTCTTTGATTCTCTGAACACGCACATGACCTTCTATCACCATCATATATTTCTTTCACTAGTAAGCTCACCTCACTACAATGTCTTTTACTAGCCAGCCACCAATGTCAATGAGATGAGAACTGCGAAAGAATCATGGAAGACAAGCCCCGGAACGTAGAAATCAAACCTTTTTCTTACATCTTACAACCCCTAGAAGAAACAAACAAACATACAAAGATTACAAGATCAGGACACACTAAGAACCTGTACGTCTAACTAAAACCTAAACAACTTAACTATGAAACCAACCTAAGCTGAAATCAATGGCGAAGGACACAACATCTAGCTAGCTAGGTGCTCTTCTTAAACTTGGACTCGTCAATTTCGATGCCTTCCTCGGCTGCACGCTCGCCTCCAGACTTGTCCATGGTGCTCAGACCACCTTTGCGGCCCATTTCCTGGTACCCTTCTCGTCCCAGTTGTTCTTTCCTCGTCTGCCCTCCGCGGCTTCCTATTTCCTGGTACCCTTCTGTTCACAGCTGCTCCTCGTATGCCCTCCGCGGCTCCTCCCTTCATTATCATAGACATAATACCATATTAGAAATTTTCTTACAACGCTTAATCACCGAAACGTATAGATCTGTTTATAGATTAACAAAAATGTGCAAAAGCTCGAAAAGTATAGATCCTGTTTATAGATTAACAAAAATGTGCAAAAGCTCGAAAAGTATAGATCCTGTTTATAGATTAACAAAAATGTGCAAAAGCTCTATTTGCTTAATTCCGGCTGAACTTATTGATTTTAGATGGCGGCGTGATAGTGACACGTCATTTTTGGCGAGTTTACAATCTTTCTATAAATTTAGGGCTTTCTGCCATTTTTGTGGGGGTTAACACGCTTTCTGTAAGTTCAGAGACTTTTTTTGAGCATGTATAAGAAGTCCCAGCATATCATAGTAACAAAATGAACAATACAATTAACATTACGAAAAGAAAAAAAAAGGTCTTGTTGTTGCGGGGATGAGGACACACGGGTCATGATAACAGCGGAAACATACATTAATAATGTACGTGGTTCAGTCACGTCTAACATATATTTACCTAGGCTCATAACTTCACCTCATTAATGTAAAAATAATAATTATAATGTTCATTATAGAAAAATAATTATTGTAGCTTTATGAACCGACAAAAAATGTAATAAAATCTCAACAATTATTACAATTTTTCCCTTCTCTCGAAGGGGGCATAAGGTAAGTTACTGTTTAATTATTTTAAGAATGGTCCCTTTTTTTCATTTTTTTGAAAGGTAACTTTAACTAGAGACCTTTGACAACTTTTTGCAAAATGAAACTCTCATACTAGAGAAAATTATATTTGCTCTATTAAATTATCATCTCATGCATCTAAAAACTGTAATTGTTAAATAAGAGTTGTTTAATTATACTAATTTACTATTTTCAACATACCCCACATAACTATGTGATAACATAATTTATTTTTTAATCTTACACATTAAGAAATTTAATATATAAATGTGTCACGGTGAAGTTTAAATTCAAAATCATTTAGTTATCTAAAAATTTAATATATTAAATGTGAGGTTAAAACAGTACCTTCAGCGAGGTGCTCTTGAGCTCCAAGGCTCTTCTTGCCTCCTGTTCCACCAGGGACGACACTTTCTCCCTGCCGAGCCTTGGCATCAAGCTCAGCTCGGTCTTGCTGTTGAGACGCCATTCTTATCTTTTAAACTTCTGCAACAAAGGTAAATGCAAGCGACGGCTGTGATGAACACTATTTGCATGCTTATGCATAGAGTTAATTCTCATGGCAATTGTAGTTTAGTTTTTGGTGAGTGAAGACGAAGAGATAGGTGAAGCAGACACGTGGGTGCAGACGCGGCGAACTGGGAGCAAAGGAGCCACTTCATGATGACACGCAGTTGCTTAGTCAGTCTATGTAGCTTTAGGTATTGTTTGGGTTCGGAGGGAAAAAAATAATAAAGGAATGGAGGGGATTTAATAATGAAGGAAATGAAATGAGAAGATTAACTCTTATTTAGATTGGAGAGAAAATAAAAGAGAGGGATAAATTTTATAACCATATTGATAAATATGTCATCTTTTGATGTCCATAGCGCTAGAATTTTTTTATATTTTTTAAGATTTGATCTCTTTTTCTTTTTCTTTAAAAGGTCTAATCAATGAGACATGATAAAAAATAAAGAAAAAAAAAATAAAGAAATGAAAAGAATAGTTGCAGGGTGACAACAGTGTAATTTCTAAAAGAGCTAAGGTTATATTGTCATTTGGTTGCTTCAATTTTTTCTTTTCCCTTCTTTGACCCCGATTGGGTTGCTTTAATTTTTCCTTTCCCCTTCTTTGACCCTGATTTGGGGTGATTTCAAATTTAACACAATGAGTGATTTTACTTTTCTTTCCAAATCATTTCTTCCCTAAACCTCTCTAATCCAAACAAGGGAATTGATTTAAAAATCACCCTAAAGCCAATTACTTTCCCCCAAATCTCTCAATCCAAACAATTACTTAAGGAGAACAAAACTAAGGACACGAATCATCCCAGCCTAGACTCCCAAAGTTTTTTTTTGAAAGACTGTAAACGGATTCTTACTAGGCGTCATGTAAATTATAAACTATTACATGTGTATCGTGAAACTAATATATATATGTGTTGATTGGTTAATTAATCACAGTTTTTAACATGAACTTTTTGGAGCTTTTAAAGTGGATCGATATAGTTAAAACTCCTTATTAAAAAAAGATAAAAGGAACAAATAATTTTTTAAATTGATCATAGAGTAACCGACTGTCCATGTCCATCGAAAACAAAAGACACAAATCACTGTTAGCTTTCAAAGCCAATTGTTTAATGCATATTTTGACACATACAAGATTCAAAACGAGGGGATATGAGGAAAGTAGTGGTAGCCCTGAAATGGTATGGATATGTTAGAGGACGATACTTGGAGACACCTGTTAGAAAATACGAATGTATGGAAAAGTAATCTGTAAGATAAGTTGGATGGAGATATTTGGACCAGATTTCATTTGTATATAACTAACAAACGAGATGACTTTTAATGAGAATGATTGAGGTTGTCAAATTCTTATACTTAGGCTCTATTTGGCCTAGTTTTCAGACACTCAAATTTTTTTTTTATGAATTTAGAAGCTGAACTAACTTTGTTTGACCCATTTTTGAAAGTGTTTTTAGGTAAAAGCTGAAGTTGAAAAAAGTTAAAAAATGAGAAGCTCCAATTTGGAGCTTTTCAAAAAAGGTTTTTGCAAAACTACTTTACATAATGTGGGAAGTTATTTTTTTTTTCTCTCAAATATACCCCTCCATATTTTTTAAAATTCGATATTACCCTCAAAATTTTTAAAAGCTCAACGTTGCCTAACACAAGCCAAACAGTCAACAACTTTTGTTCAACAATACTTCTAACAAAAGCTTTACTCTAAAAGATATATAGTTCAAAAACAGAAATTTCATAATTAGGTTAAATAGAACCTTAATCACATGTTAAGAAAATGGTTACATGGGGACCATACAAAGTATTTTTTTTCTTAATTACTAATATGGATCAAGATAGGAAATTGAAATAATCATAAAAATTGTAGATGATAAATTGAAAATATATCAATATTTTTAGGGGCGAATCCAGGTTCTTTTGATATTAGGAGTCCAATATTCAATTAAGAGATTGATGATATTAAATATTTTAAATATAAACAAGTGTAAAAAACACTATTTACCAAAAATAACATAAGATTATGTAAAGAAAAATTTACCGATTCAGTTATGAAGTTTGGACTCTTCTCTCCTTCTTGGAATAGAATTAATCAATTTGGACTCTTCTCTCCTTCTTGGAATAGAATTAATCAATTATCGTATCAACAAGAATATCTTTAGCAATTTCTTTTTTGATATAAATTATCAAGTTATATTTGAGAAATTCATCCTCGATCAAGTTGCAAAACCTTGTTTTGATAACTTTAATAGTTGATAAATCTTGTTCTCATGATGTTCAACCATTGATAATTTTGCCGAAGGTTCTAAAAACACATATTTATGAAATATCAGATGTAGAAGGTTCTGAGTGAGCATCCTTTCTTTTCTTTTAAAGAAGGAACAAATTGTTTTAGATTTATACATACTCTATCCTGAAAATAATTTTAAACATCAATTAGAATAATCAAACACGTGATTTATAAGTTAATCTGAATAATTAAACATGTATATATATATATAGTAAAAATTATCATGTGTGAGGAAAGTCCTTTAAATTTATCCAAGAAACTCTAAAATTATCTAGCCAAAAATAAATAAATAAATAAAGCATTACTAAATTCTTTCCACTAAAATTACCTACCTATTACAAAAAATGACTACTAAAAAATCATCTAATTATAAAAAATGCACACAAAAAATTACTAAAAAAAATATTTCAAACAATTTGTCTACCTTAGCCACTTTATTGGTGTTGTGTCTCAGGATATTTACCCACTAACAACATAAAAAACATTAAAAAGAATATTAATTTATGCATAAAATTGCCAGCCAAGAAAATAAATAAATTATTAGTACAATTTTTTTCATGATATGTTACTTTAGTTTTAATTTGTGTGTGTCTTTTGGAAGTTGGACTTGGGGGGAAGGTGTTGTGAAATGGGAAGAGGGGAGGGGCCTATTTATCGGGAAAATGGGAGGAGGGTTGGATGTGGGAAGAACTTTTTTTCTTTGTAAAAGTTTGGAGAAAGGAAAATGGGAAATTAAAGGAAATTACTCAATTAAGGGACCCTCGAGAAACTAACCTCACTCTAGACTAATTAAAAAAATTTCCCAAGAATCATTACCTCCCGCAGTTAATCCGCTAAAAGATGGTAGCAGCAAAGAACATTGCATTGACTTGCTAGCAGATCGACCTTCCTAAATCAAAAGGAATCTGAAGCCATTATTAGAGCAGCAGACTTACGAAACAAATTCACATTGCAACAGCCATTTTTCAATGAATCTGGAAGAATTTTGACCAATTCCAAAGCCGTGAAGCATGCGCGAAGTCTTCTATATACGACAAGCTAGCTAGAGGAGTAGCCTCAGGGCATAGCTTGAGAGGAGTGGGGAAGTGTCTGGGAGTAGTCGTGGGCTCAATTTTCTTTCCTCTTCTTGAGGTTCTGTTATTAATTTACTTGGTGTATTCTTACTATGCAACTCTACATCTGAAGTTTAACCAATTATTGATTGGACTCCGCTGGATAATATAATGATAAAAAAAAGCTAGCTAGAGGAGTTAGTCAATTAAGATTCTAATATTAGCTGCTCGGTTCACCTCGTTGATTGGTCCAAATTCAATGAACTTTGTGGTTGTTGATGAGAAGTCGCCGCCTTGTAAGTCTTTGCATCATACTCTCACGTCCAACGTACAAAGTCGTCTAAGCCTAACCTTCCCCATATCATCCCTTGAAGAATGTAGCAGTATGTATGTGTTTATATATTGATATCAATATTGCCTGATATTGAAACTTTCAAGAGGCACATAAAAGAAATAGATATAGTAATATCACCAGGAATAAGAACAGGGATTGAAAATGTATCTATGGTGAGTTACGCCTAACTTTAATGTCATGTTAATAATTATAGAATTTCATATGTCAGAGAAAAAGATAGTTTAATTAATTTGCAGGGATTATTTAAGTGAACATATAGAGCTGGACACTTACTGTTGGAGGGCTTTAACTTTTTTTGTCAATGAACATGCAAGCAAACATGTCTCAGCTGCCATTTGCTTTGCTCTATCTATTATGCATTCCACTGGCCCTGGCCGTGTCAAACACCACCACCACCACCTCTTCCACCAACACCATCAGCTCATCGCGGACGATCAGCGAAGGCACCAACATCACCATGCCTGGCTGCCAAAGCAAGTGCGGGAACTTAACTGTTCCATACCCCTTCGGGGTTGGCTTAGGAACAGGCTGTTCCATTGGAACCTGGTTTGACATCAATTGCAATACTTTGTTCGACCCACCAAAGCCATTCATCAGCACTGGTAACCTTGAGGTTATTGATATAACAGACTCTGAAGTACGTATCAAGAATTGGGTGGCTTCGAGCTGCTATGACGAACGTGGCAACTTGTCATACCGAAATTATTCAACCATCGGGCTAACAGGTACGCTAACTAAGCAAGTGATTCATTAACGTGCATAATCCAAATATTAGAAGGTGTCAAGATCCAGACTATGGTTAAAACCTCAAGCAAGCATATTCTCTAGCTGCCTTTCTTTACTGAAGTTTCTACAAAAGTCAGTATTCTTATATTTCTTTCCTATTCTTTGTTTAAGTCTAGGGTCAGGCAAGTGAACAACCCTGCCTGACCTCCGCGTGGGGTTCACACAAGAAACAATATTGATCTGATCGATTGATTGTTTTCAAGATTTTTCCTTTAAGTCTAACAACTGCAAAAATCTTGTCAGGTACGCCTTATACTTTTTCGGATGGGAATATGTTCAACGTTGTGGGCTGCGACGACCTTGCATTAATAGCTGGAACAGATGGACGAAACTTCACCAGTGGATGTGTGTCCTTGTGTTCAAAAAGCGAAGATCTGATTGATGGAGAATGTAGTGGCATTGGTTGTTGCCAGACTGCCATACCTAAGGGCTTGAAGACATTTCTTGCTAATTTAGGCAGTCTGAAAAATCACACTTTAGTCTGGTCTTTTGACCCTTGTTCATATGCATTTTTGGGTGAGCAGGATCGGTTTACATTTCGTAAGGGCGACCTTTCGGATCAAACCTTTCTAAACAGGACTATAGAAAATGTCCCAGTGCTACTTGAGTGGGCAATTGGAAATCTTAGTTGCTCTGAAGCCAAAAAGTCTTCCGATTATGCATGTCACCAGAATAGTGAATGCATTGATTCTGATAGTGGTCACGGAGGATACCGCTGCAACTGTACCAAAGGATATCAGGGCAATCCATACTTTAGTCCTGGATGTCAAGGTAACTTCTTGATTATGCATAGTGTATTAGTCTATGTGTTGCTATTGGTTCGGTCAGTTGGACCTAACCGCTCTCACAACATGGTATGTAGATCCCACCAGTATATAGAGCATTTTCCTTATTATATAAGCCAAAAACCATGCTCAACTCATTTAATGAGAAAACGTTTCTGTATACAACCCTTTTGTTATTTGCTGTACAATCCTTTAGATTGATGATGATAGCCTCAATTACTTGCTTCCTTTGACAGATATCGATGAGTGCAAGGATAATCCATGTGATCCCCAAGGTATCTGTACTAATTTTCAGGGCGGTTACAACTGTTCTTGCCGAGAAGGATATTATGGTGATGGCGAAAAGGAAGGTCGTGGTTGTATTCGTGAGAACTCGCAATTCCCTGTAATTCCACTTTCGCTTGGTAATTCTCTGGCATTCTTGCACACATCTTTTGTTCCCAATGATGATTTTACCATTGCTAATAAGTAAAGAGCGATAATTTTATTATCTACTAGCAAATTTTGATATCAATCTTACTCCTCTGCAGTTACATAGTTCATTCAATTGACCGTTTAATATAAAAAAAGCGTTCAAAATGTATGCAGGTCTGAGTTTTGGCTTCTTATCCTTGATCATTGGTGTTACCTGGTTGTACTTTATCATCCAGAAGAGGAAGCTTATCAAACAAAGAGATAAATTCTTCCAGCAAAATGGTGGAGTACTACTGAAACAACAATTATCATCAAGCGAAGGCAGTGTAGAATCAACTACAAAGATATTTACTGCTGAAGAACTTCAAAAGGCAACAAACAATTATGCTGAAGATCGTATCCTTGGGCGAGGTGGTTATGGCACAGTTTACAAAGGAATTCTCCTTGATAAACATGTAGTCGCAATAAAAAAATCAAGGATAATGGATGAGAGCCAAATAGAATTGTTTATCAATGAGGTAATCATTCTTACTCAAGTGAATCACCGTAATGTGGTTAAACTCTTGGGTTGTTGTTTGGAAACTGAGGTCCCTCTTCTAGTATATGAATACGTCTCTAATGACACAATATTCTACCACATTCATAATAGCAACAATATGCCTTGGTTCTCTTGGCAAAATCGTTTAAGAATCGCTGCTGAATCTGCTAGTGCACTTGCCTATCTTCATTCTGCGGCTTCTATACCAATTATCCACAGAGATGTCAAGTCTGCCAATATATTGCTAGATCAGCATTATACTGCAAAGATATCTGACTTCGGAGCTTCAAGATTAGTACCCTTGGATCAAACTCAAGTGACAACTCTTGTACAAGGAACCTTAGGTTATTTAGACCCCGAATATTTTCGCACAAGCCAATTGACAGAGAAAAGTGATGTTTATAGTTTTGGGGTGGTTCTTGCCGAATTAATGACAGGGAGGAAACCTCTTTCTAATACAAAAGTCGAAGAAGAGAGGAACTTGGCTACATATTTTACATTGGCTATGAAGGAAAATCGTTTATTTCAAATATTAGAGCCCAGTGTGTTAAGGGCAGGGAGTTTAGAACAATTACAAGCTGTCGCTGATCTTATCAAGAGATGCGTCAAGTTAGTAAGTGAAGAGAGACCAACAATGAAAGAGGTGGCAATGGATCTCGAAAGGCTTAGGAATTTCACTAAACATCCTTCTGTTCGACAAGACGATCGTGAAGAAACTATGAATTTTGTTCATGAGCAGTCTGATCTTTACAGTGTCTCGATAAATCCAGATCTTTACAGTGTCTCAATAAACCCGGACACTAGTATTGGGGGCTCTTCAGGGCAATATACTAGTAGTTTGGATAGCCGCATGATGAATCCAATGAGCATGCCTCGCTGAGGACTTGGGACTAGTCTCATAGTGAGGTCCTATATGTTATATATCGACTGCTTTTCATCTATGCTTTCAGTGGTGTCACGCTTTGTCTTTCATTATGTTGTTTTGGCCTTTAGAAATAAATCTTTTGTCACAGGACGAACCCATGATCTGAGGCATGAGAAAACTGTGGCCCGTGACATTATGTTGTGTCTTCTATTTCATCTGTAGTTATTCCTTTCCTCTCTTTGTAAGAACAAGTTTCTTCATAATCATGTTAATACGCGATTCGAATTGTGAAAATTGTGGGTTGTTTCATGTACCATGTGATATTAGATAAATCCTATATATTAATGTTTCCTACTTCTACTTCTGTTTGTTTCCTATTCTTTATTCTCCACGAACACTCCAGCCGGCCTAGACAACGAAGACAAAAGTATAATTTAATGGTACTCCACACATGGTATAGTTTAGTTATCACTTCTCAGTCTCAGACAAAACCACAAAACAAGCAATTATTTGCCAGATAATCACAAGCATTAAGTATAGTGTGAAATACTCAGCATAAAAATAGAATAATCAATCAACCAATCAATTCAACATAATTCGAGTAATCAAAATCTAAAGTAATCTAGCAACTCATAATCAACGTAAATGAAATCCAAAGTATATTAAAGTTCATGATGAGAGAGAGAGAAAAATTAGAAATCCCAAGAAAGTCGTGGCGAAATCTCGTATCTCCTCCGTCCTTCCTCGTCAATCTTGTATTTTCTTGAGTTTTCTCCTCTCCAAAATGTCCTATTTTTCTCACCAAGAACTAGCAGGCAGCCAAGAACTCAAAATTTCAACGTCTGATATGTTCTTTTATCGTAGGGTTTTTTTCTTTTCACACATTTATACCAAATTGCCCTTAAAAATCCTGCACAGTTGCGCTATGACTGCGCTACTTCTATTTGTTCTTCAATCTCTTCACCAGTTGCATAAAAGCTTGCCCTTGTTCATTTTTTCTCAATCTTTGTCTCAAAATCCATGTATTCTCATGTAATTCACCTATATCGCAAAACAAATATGGAACCAATCAAATTGCTCATAAATTACTCAAGAACTAACAAAATTTAAGTGAAAAGATGTTAAAATAATATAACAATATTACACCCAACACCTATCGAGATATCTAGCACCAAACAGCAATTTGACAACACTATCTCAGTTTACTTTGATAAATAAGGGGTGGACGAAGACTTTAGTAGCTTCACCTCCGTTAACATGATCCCCGGGGAGACAAGGTGGAAAATAAAGTAAATGCATTAATTGTCAAAGACTATAAAAAAATAGTATCTTTGACGGGTATCACACGACTAAATAAAATTTAGAAAAAATAGTATCAGTAGTCCTCATTGTTACACTTTTTTTTTTCAAATAAGTCCCTATTATTTTAAGTGGTTCAAAGTAGACCCCATTATTTCCAGTAGTCCTCATTGTTACTCCTTTTTTTTTAAATAAGTCTCCATTATTTCAAATGGTTCAAAACAGTCATTGACATAAAAAAATTAGTATTAAATTTAACGAAAATGAACAGTAACATATGGGTAAAATAGTAAAAGTAATATAATATCTTCATAAAACTTCAATTTAGTCTCCAAAGTTTACAATAAATTTAATGTTGTCCTCAAACTTTACAAATAAATTCAATTTAGTTCCTAAACTTGTAAAAAAAAAAATGTAAATTCGTCCCTTCATCTTCCCCCAATCCATCTCCTTCAATTAATTTAAGGGTATTTTAGTTATTTTATAGAATTTAGTTCAATATTTAACATCAGGGACTAATTTGACACTTTTTAAAAATATTAAGGACTGATTCGAATAATTTGGAACAATGAGGACTAATCTGAAAAAAGTCAAACAATGGGGACGTCTGGTGTAATTCTCCCTAAAATTTACATAACTTGTGAATAGCTCACATGGCACAACCTCAACCAATATATGTAGAACTTTCTGAATCCTAAACTTATCGCCCCTTTGATATCGAACACAATTTTATCAAAGAATTTAATATATGCCAGATTGTTTAGGAATTTAATTAGGATTATAAGAAAAAGAAATAACCTTGCAAATAGAGTTTTGTGGCTTTGAAGGCATAGAATTAAGATAAATATCTCTTTGAAAAAGTTTGTTGTTTGACCCAAATAGCTCATACAGGAATTTGGCCACATATTTTACAATATCTATAAAGGAAAATCGGTTGTTTGAAATACTTGAGAGTTGAGCCTAGAGTGTTAAGGGAAGGAAGTTTAGAACAATTACAAGTTATTGCTGATTTGATCAAGAGATGTCTCAAGTTAATAGGTGAAGAGAGACTAACAATGAAAGAGTTGGCAATAGAACTAGAAAGGCTCCGAAATTTCACTGAACACCCTTCTCTTCAACAAGAACATCATGAAGAAATTACGAACTTCATGAATGAGGAGCCTAACCTTTATAGTGTCTTAATAAATCACGACCTTTACAATGTGTATCACTAAATATCGAGTAGCATTAGGGGGCTATTTTGGACAATATACTAGTAGTTTGGATAGCTATATGATGAATCCAATCAACAATGCATGTCATGCTGAGGATTGGTAGTCTCATATTGAAGTTTATGTTCTTGTATCTATTCAAAAATAGAGTGGAATTGTCAGGTATAGATCTGTTACAGTTTAAGTTTTTGAGTTCAAACCACAAGTTCGACCTTCATTATATCAAGAAAAAAGTCTATGTTATTGTATCTACTGCTTTCAAACCGAATAAGGTTAATGCAAAGCTTCTATCAGATAACGTTTTGCAGGGTAAAGTTATCTGATTTTAAAGGAATTCAAGCATAGTCTTTGTTATTTTTCCCTTTATTTTTGTATTATCTTTTGACTAATCAAAAAGAAAAAAAAAAGAATGAGAAAAGCTGGTCAAGTAAGCATCACGCAACATATTTTATTTTCATTTATTAGTTAGTATGGAGAGAAATATATGGAACAACATTGAGACAAAATCTTAAATTTATAGAGGACAATTAAAAAATATATCAATTCTTTAGATGGCGAAATAATAATTTCTTGGATACATTAAAAGTTGATTTTCTTAACAGAATTCTATATCTCGGTACACACATATAATTGACATCGCTCATATGTTTGAGCCTCTGATAATAAAATACTATAATTGGGAATTTCCATAAGTATTGTCACGATCTGACATAATGTTAATTCCAACAACCTCTCTATTTTTATTTTTATTTTTATAATAGGAAGTAAAACACGTGTTTCTCTATTTTTAGTCATTCTTTATTTTACGAATTTTCTATTGTAGTTTTATTTTAACAACACTCCCTAAAAATAAAACACGGAGTCGTAGCTTTATGTTAAAGTCCATACAAAAATAGGGACTTCCAATTGGAGAGCCTTAGACAGGGGGTATGTTGTAACTCATTTTGAGCATTTGGTTCATGTTGGAGTTGGTCCAAGAGAACTCTATCCCTTCCCTCTATCTTATTAATTTAATTACTAGTAACTGTTTTTCTAGTGAAATATGGTTTTCAAGGAAATTTTTATATTAAATTATTCAAAATTGAATTTTCTTATGTGTGAAATACATATTTGAACCTTAAAGTGGTTACTCAATTTGGAAAACATATTTTTGGGTCTCTAGAATAAAATGTAGCTCAATTAAAATATGGCTACAAGTACCGAAACTCTAGATCCAATGACTTGAGTCGATTTTGAAGATTCTAAATCGATGTCGTTATCAGTATTAGTTCCGGCAGAGAAGTTTCGACCTAAGAATCGTTCACATGTTTTCTGGTCATGTTCTATAATGTCGACGAGGTAGAGTTGACATGTAGCCGAAAGTGTCGTGAAGAAACTGATAAAAGTTCTTGATATGGCCTTTAACAGTTAAGTATAGTAGTAAGGTAGTAATTTATTATAATCATAAGTCTCAAATTTGAACTTATGTTTTTCTATAATAAATATTGTTTACTAACAGATCTTTAGTCTAGTGGTATGTTCGATGCAAAAGATCAATTGTAAGATTAATTTTGGCAGGTGACAATTGACATCCTTCAATGTGTTTTGTATAGTTTATGCCTCTCTCGAATAATAATAAAAAAAAGAATCCTTGAATCAAAAAAAAAAAATTTGTTTGGCAAGCCTTTAACTCGCTAAAATATGTGTTGGGACTTACTGCTACATCACCAAATCTATATGTTTAAAGTGGATCTAATGGGATTATATCTGAGATAAGTTCTTCGTTATCAAAATTAATCGTTCGATATCTTCTCGTTCTTCCCTTGGCCCTAGAAGTTAAAGATGCTTTAAAAGATATTAAACAAAAGAACTGCCCAAGCTAAAGTGTAAATCATATCTAGTGTGACACAGAAGTTTTGAATTACAAAATACACGAGATTTTTTTTATCAATTATCTTGTTACGGATTCACCTTAATCGAAGACCTCAATATTGTATGTGCAATAAGACCACCAAAATTTTTTGTGGCACTTGTGTATGACATAGAAATCATAGATATCTTTAGTTCGATTTAATTCTTGAAGGTTTTAAAAATGTGACAAAAATTGTATTTACGGTACCAAATGAAAATAAAATACTCTTCTAGCAAACCACAATGGGAGTATGGTTATATTAACTTCAAATTTTATTCAGGCACATCTTCGTTGACAATATTTATCTCCAAATTCTAACTCAAAACTTCAATGCTGGATATATGGTTCCAGTCCTAAACCTTCTTGACAGAATCAAATTAATACATAAAAGTTATCTGGTACTTACTGCAGCGTCATATATGTCAAGTCCGGACGTCTCCTTTTCAAAAAAAATTCCAATGCATAAACACCAAATAGAACGTTCACATGTTAAAATGTGACTATTACAGTAGTCTGATAGGCAGACAAAAGGAAAAGGACAAGTATAGCAAGGAAGAATTAGCCAAACTGGAAGAAGTCAAAGACAACATAGTTTCAGAGAAACTTTCCACACGACCTCAGCACCAGACTTTTTTATTCATGAAAAGCAACTACTTATTGGCAACAACATCAACATATATCAGAGAAAAAGAGAGTTTAATAACTTGCAGGGATTATTTAAGTGAACATATAGAGCTGGAAAAACTAATTGTTGGAAGGCTTTTAGCTTAGTTTTTTGTCAATCAACAAGCAAGCAAACAACATGTCTCAGCTGCCATTTGCTTTGCTCTATCTATTATGCATTCCATTGGCCCTGGCCGTGTCAAACACCACCACCACCTCCACCACCAGCACCATCAGCTCATCGCGGACGATCAGCAAAGCCGCCACCATCACCATGCCTGGCTGCCATAGCAAGTGCGGGAACTTAACTGTTCCATACCCCTTCGGGGTTGGCTTAGGAACAGGCTGTTCCATTGGAACCTGGTTTGACATCAATTGCAATACTTTATTCGACCCACCAAAGCCATTCATCGGCACTGGTAACCTTGAGGTTATCGATATAACAGACTCTGAAGTACGTGTCAAGAATTCGGTGGCTTCGAGCTGCTATAACGAAGGTGGCAACTTGACATACAGTAATTATACGACCATCAGGCTAACAGGTACGCTAAGTAAGCAAGTGATTGATCATTAACGCGCACAATCCAAATATTAGAAGGTGTCAAGAATCCAGACTATGGATTAAATCTTAAGCAATGATATCCTGTAGCTGCCTTTCTCTACTAAAGTTTCTACAAAACTCAGTCTTCTTAATTTTCTTTCCTATTATGAGTTTTAAGTCTAGGGTCAGCCTGACCTCCCGCTCTAACATGTGCGTGGGTCCCACAGGTGCGTTGGCTCAAGCAACAATGATCTGATCGTTGGATTGTTTTTAAGATTTTTTCTTTAGTCTAACAACTGCAAAGATCTTGTCAGGTACGCCTTATACGTTTTCTGATGGGAATATGTTCACCGTTGTGGGCTGCGACGACCTTGCATTAATAGCTGGAACAGATGGACGAAACTTCACCAGTGGATGTGTGTCCTTGTGTTCCAAAAGCGAAGATCTGATTGATGGAGAATGCACTGGCATTGGTTGTTGCCAGACTGCTATACCTAAGGGCTTGAAGAGATTTTCTGCTAATTTAGGCAGTCTGAACGATCACACTTTAGTCTGGTCTTTTGATCCTTGCTCATATGCATTTCTGGGCGAGCAGGAACGGTTTACATTTCGTAAGGGTGACCTTTCGGATAAAACCTTTATAAACAGGACTATAGAAAATGTCCCAGTCCTACTTGAGTGGGCAATTGGAAATCTTAGTTGCTTTGACGCCAAAAAGTCTTCTGATTATGCATGTCACCAGAATAGTGAATGCATTGATTCCGATAGTGGTCATGGAGGATACCGCTGCAACTGTTCTGAAGGATATCAGGGCAATCCATACCTTAATTCTGGATGTGAAGGTAACTTCTTGATTATGCATAGTGTATTAATTATTCTATGTTTTGCTATTGGACTGGATCTAACGGCTCTCACAACATAATATTTGATCCCACCCGTATATAAAGCATTTCCTTATTATATAAGCCAAAAACCATGCTTAATTCATTTAATCAGAAATCGTTTCTGTATACAACCCTTTGGTTATTTGCTGTACAATCTTTTAGATTAATGATGATCGCCTCAATTACTTGCTTCCTTTGACAGATATCGATGAGTGCAAGGGTAATCCATGTGATCCCCAAGGTATCTGTACTAATTCTCAGGGTAGTTACAACTGTTCTTGCCCAGAAGGATATTATGGTGATGGTCAAAAGGAAGGTCATGGTTGTATTCGTGAGAACTCCCAGTTCCCTGTAATTCCACTTTCGCTTGGTAATTCTCTGGCATTCTTGCACACATATGTAATGATCCCACATCGGGAAATTACCTTCACAAGGGGTAGTGTTTAAGTACAAGGGATTCTTCCAAACTAGTCTTGTGTGTCAGGCTTTCCCTTTGGACTTGAGTTGCTATATTTTTTATTTCCGATGATGGTTTTACCATTGCTTATAAGTTAAGAGCGTGAATTTTATTATGAACTACTATGTTGTGATATCAATCTTATGCCTCTGCAATTACATAATTCATTCAATTGACTGTTTAATATAAAAACTGTTCAAAATGTATGCAGGTTTGAGTTTTGGCTTCTTATCCTTGATCATTGGTGTTACCTGGTTGTCCTTTATCTTCCAGAAAAGGAAGCTTATCAAACAAAGAGATAAATTCTTCCAGCAAAATGGTGGAGTACTACTGAAACAACAATTATCATCAAGCGAAGGCAGTGTAGAATCAAGTCAATCAACTACTAAGATATTTACTGCTGAAGAACTTCAAAAGGCGACAAACAATTATGCTGAAGATCGTATCCTTGGGCGAGGTGGTTATGGCACAGTTTACAAAGGAATTCTCCTTGATAAACGTGTAGTCGCAATAAAAAAATCAAGGATAATGGATGAGAGCCAGATTGAATTATTTATCAATGAGGTAATAATTCTTACTCAAGTGAATCACCGTAATGTGGTTAAACTCTTGGGTTGTTGTTTAGAGACTGAGGTCCCTCTTCTAGTATATGAGTATGTCTCTAATGACACACTATTCTATCACATTCATAATAGCCGCAATATGCCTTGGTTTTCTTGGCAAAATCGCTTAAGAATCGCTACTGAATCTGCTGGTGCACTTGCCTATCTTCATTCTGCGGCTTCTATACCGATTATCCACAGAGATGTCAAATCTGCTAATATATTACTGGATGTGTATTATACTGCAAAGATATCTGATTTTGGAGCTTCAAGATTAGTACCCTTGGATCAAACTCAAGTCACAACTATAGTACAAGGAACCTTAGGTTATTTAGACCCCGAATATTTTCACACAAGCCAATTGACTGAAAAAAGCGATGTTTATAGTTTTGGAGTAGTTCTTGCCGAGTTAATGACAGGGAGGAAACCTCTTTCTAATACAAAAGTCGAAGAAGAGAGGAACTTGGCTACATATTTCACAGTGGCTATGAAGGAAAATCGTTTATTTCAAATACTTGAGCCCCGATTATTAAAGGAAGGGAGTCTAGAACAATTACAAGTTGTTGCTGATCTGATCAAGAGATGCGTCAAGTTAGTAAGTGAAGATAGACCAACAATGAAAGAGGTGGCAATGGAACTCGAAAGGCTTAGGAATTTCACTAAACATCCTTCTGTTCAACAAGACGATCGTGAAGAAACTAGGAATTTTGTTCATGAGCAGTCTGATCTTTACAGTGTCTCGATAAATCCAGATCTTTACAGTGTTGGGGGCTCTTCAGGGCAATATACTAGTAGTTTGGATAGCCGCATGATGAATCCAATGAACATGCCTCGCTGAGGACTTGGTAATAGTCTCATAGTGAGGTCCTATATGTCGTATATCTACTGCTTTTCATCTATGCTTTCTGTGGTGTCATGCTTTGTCTTTCATTATGTTGTTTTGGCCTTTAGAAATAATCAGATCACTGAGGCATGAGAAAACTGTGGCCCGTGACATTATGTTGTCTTCTATTTCATCTATAGTTATTTCTTTGCTCTTTTTGTAAGAAAAAGATTCTTCATAATCATGTTAATACGCGATTCGAATTGTGAAAATCGTGGGTTGTTTCATGTACCATGTGATATTAGATGAATCCTATAGATTAATGTTTCCTACTTCTACTTCTGTTTGTTTCCTATTCTTTATTCTCCACGAACACTCCAGCCGGCCTAGACAACGAAGACGAAAGCATGGAATGTCACTCCCTACCTCCTTCTGATGACATTTATATATGAATTACTTAATAATATTATCTTGTATTTCCGTAGTTGTTACATCCAGGTTTACAAATTTAATCTTGCAAGCGAAACACTGTTTAAAGTCTTAAATTTATTGAATTCAAAGCTATACTCTTACATCACAAATATTGTCTGACTTTTAACTAACATGAAATATATGTAGAGGTGTGCCATGCACCTGCACCTGCACCTGCACCTGCACCATAAAATTTATAATTTTAAGATAGATCTAATGTGATCATGTCTAAATTAAATTTCACGACACGAAAACAATGAGAAATGTATTATATGTACTGAAAACAACAACAACGATAAATAATAATATTAAAATTATTATCATTACTATAATAAAATCTTTTTGTTTTCTAACGGATGTGATATTAAACCTGTTAGGAATAATGCCCAAAAGTCAATAAATTATATTTTTGGAATTATAGATAATGTGTTATTTAATTTATTAATTCATTTAATATGGACAGTTTATTTATTTATTATAAATATTTTGATTAAATAAATAAAGTCCTTAGAACATTATTTATAAATTCTATCATTAGGAGTAAAGATATGAGTGACGAAATCTATAATCATAAAAATATATTCTAAAAGTTGTCTCCGATCATAGGATAAACTAATTGGGCATTAGTTTATCCAGATAGATCGGATTACAGTCTACTAACCAAATTATGTGAGATATCAGTTCAAGCGATTTGTCTTATATCGTTGTAGTAGATGTATAAGTACTTATTGTGAATAAGTAACTGAACTTGACCACCAATACAACAAATTACATGGAATGTCAATAATTCGTTGTATCATGTAATTATGTAATTAATCCTTGGACCTGAGAAACTACGATTATCTCATGATTAGGAGTGTCACGATTTGCTGGTGCAAATAAGCTAGTCCTAATCATGGATTAGACAATGTATTCAGTGGTTGTGATTTATTCCGTCATGCAGAAATGTATGTGTAGATACAGAAACTGTCAATTGGGTGTCCTATGCAATCTGATTAATTGAGTGACTTGAAATCCTTGGCTGAGGTGGAATAATGGAAGTCGTTTCACGAATTATTCATTAGTCACTAATTAATTGGGTTTTGGCATATGGTCGATTAAGAGAGTTTGACGACCCAATCCATGACTCTGGCTTGATCGGGATAATTGAGACAGTAGGATTTGATTATATATAAATTACTATTTGGGTTCGCATGCTTGCACTTCATCTTTAATTGGGTAATCACGATATACTACTAGGTGTCACTCGCGATTTGCGAATTAATTAGAAAGAGTTATAATTTAATTAATTAGTGTAATTAATTATTCGCTACCGATTAATTATGAACCCGAGATGTCACACACAAATAGAATTTACAGATTAATTGGATTAGAGAAAATATTAAATTAAATTTGGGATTGTCCTAAATATTAATTTAATGGGGCTCGTAGTAATTAGATGGTGATCTGATTATTATGGAACCTAACACTGGTAAGTTTAAGACCAGCCCACTTATGACTTAGGTCATATGTGTTTCCTATATATATAACTATTCTGACAGAGAAACAACTTTCACAATTTATCAGTCAGAAAATATATAGGATTTCTCTAGAAACCTAGTGGGGGTAGAAATCCAATTAGCAAGTGCAGATTCTGTGTGGATCAATCTTGGAGGCTTCACACGTGGGGAGTTTGATTCAGATTCTACATCGATCTTCGCTTCAAGAGGTAATCCTAAACTGTTAACAGAATTAATTTAATTAGATTAAATTATTATCTGATTTAAATCTGCGTAATTAAACATGAACGGATACATGATTTATTTTCGCTGCGCAATTAAACATGAACGGATACATGATTTATTTCCGCTGCGCAATTATTTTAATTGTCATGTATATTTCCCAACAGTTGTATCAGAGCCACCATTCATGTTTGTTATGTGATTTAGCGTTTATGGCACAATTTCCTATATCTCTTATGTTTAAAATTAAAGTTGTTTAATTTTATAATAGCCTAACAAAAGTTATTCTTTCCTTATTTTATGAAAAAAAAATTAATAGGATTTTATTATAGAAAAATTGTTTTTCTGTAATCTGGTTTTATTTTTATTTTTCCCAGATTTTTAATTATGGTAAAAGCTGTTTTATTATTATTATTTTTTTTTAAAAAAAATTTTGCCCTGTCCCTCTATAGTCGCGCTTCCGCTGCCAGCAGTGGCTAGGCCACTGCCGGCAGCGACTCATGGGGCGGCGCTAAAGCGCGCCGCTGCACCCAGCAGCACCGTGTGGTGCTGCTAGGAACAGCAGCGTGCAGCACCCGCTGCTGCTAGGCAGCAGCGCTGCTGCCAAGGCTGCCACCATGGCTGCAAGGTACAGCCATGGTGGAAAAGGAAAAAGTGTGGGTGGGGGGAGGGGGGAGGGTGGAGGGGGCGCAGGGAAGAGAAAATAATTTTTTTTTTGGGATATAGGGTTTCGACCCAGATCCGAATCCAAGTGGGGATTCGGATCCAGGTCCAAACCCATGACCCAAGGGTTGGGGTTCATGGGTATGGGCTTGTCTTGTTTTATTTCTTTTCTAAAAATTGGGCTATTAAAGTTTTTGGGCCTTCTTGAGTTATTTTTAAAATAGTGGTCTTAAGTGATTGGGCTGAGTCTATTTTAATAAAATGGATTGTTTTATTAATTTAGCCAAAAACTTTATTTTGATAAAACTCTATTTTATTTGAAGCCCAAAAAGGATATTAAGAGATCTAATTAATAAATTGTTTATTAATTATATTATATAAATAAAACGTGTTTTATTTATTTTAAAATATGAGATATTTTGTTTATTTAATAAATAGTTTATTAAATTTAGACAACTAGATATAATGAGATTATATCAAGGAAATTAATTGCGCCATATTCGTGGATTACCTATTATTTTTATGATTATGTGCTTGGATGATCATGGACTAGAATGGATAAATGAATGAATGGATGTATATTTATTTATTTATTTGGGTTTTATGTAATTATTTAAATGGGGCTTGCATGCCTCTTACCCATTTTGATAATGTAAGTGAGTAGCTAGCTGTGGACACATAGTGACTATTTATTTGTATTAATATGTAAACTAAGTCTATAAAACATGAGATGTAGGAGAATTTGGATTCTTACTGGCCACCAAAAATCTATCATGTGAGGGGTCGGTATTGCATTGATCCAAGTTTCCTAGGATAATGGGTTTGACTTAAACAATTCTTAGAGACCAAAAATCTATAATGTGAGGTTAAGGGAATTGTAGGCAAGAAAATTGGGATTTGTATGTGATGCAATGAATAAGGTGTTATTCACCTATTAGTCTTTGTATCATCAAGAACATATAATGTGAGGTGAAACAAAAATTAATGAGCCCCCAATTCACTAAGAAAATCATTTATTTGATTTTCCGTTTTCTACTAGGGAAGTGTGGAATTCAAAAAATTTAGTGGAAGTACTATTTGATTTAAAGACCCAAGTCAAATAGTTAATAATACGTTATCTAATTTCAAATTAATTTATGCAGTTATATGCCAAAAATGAATCCTCTTGCAACTATCCTAGATAAGAACTGTTTGACCGGAACAAATTTTGCTGACTGGTTCCGCAACTTGAAAATTATACTGAGATCCGAGAAGATTGAATATGTTCTTGATGGTCCACTTCCTGAAGAGTTGTCTAAGGAGGCAACTGAAGAGGAACTGGAAACCTTTAGGAAATGGCGTGATGATGCGTTGAAGGTCAGGAGCTATGTTTGGGCTTCAATGTCAACACGAGGACACGGAAGATGTCACTGAAATCATCGCACACTTGCAAGAGTTGTATGGTGTGAAGAATAGGGTTGCTAGATATGAGATATCTAGGGAATTGTTTCGATTGAGGATGAGTGAGGGATCAGATGTCAATATGTATGTTCTCAAGATGATCGGTTTGATCGAGCGTCTTGAATCCTTGAATTTCACTATGGATTCGAACTTGCAAACTGACTTGATACTTCAGTCTCTTCCTGAATCCTACCATTCCTTCATTGTCAATTTCCAGATGAATGATATCGAGCGCACCTTAGCTCTTGAATATGTTCATTATATATCAAAGGCAGATGAAAGGAACTGAGGAGGAGTAGAGCTTTGGGAGAAGGCGACGTGGTCCTGAAGGTGAGAAATAGAGCAACAGTTGCCGCATTAGCTATAGGGACATGTTGTCTTACTTTGTCATTAGAATTTACTTTAATTCTAGACAATTGTTTATTTTTGCCTAGTGCCTTAAAGAACATCGTTTCTATTTCAGTTTTGGTTCAAAATGGTTTTGAATTTAAATTTATGGATAATGGATATTTCATTTATTTGAGAAATAAACGTGTTGACACTGGCAAACTAGTACATGGGCTTTATATACTTGATATAAAGAAAGATGACAATAGAAATGATCAATAATGATTTATGCCGATTTACCCATTGGCCTTTGGGGCCATGCTCTTCTCACTGCGGCATATATCTTGAATATGGTCACTTCCAAATCAGTTATAAGCACTCCTTATGAGATTTAGAGAAATAAGAAACCCAGCTTTAATCACATTAGAGTATGGGGTTGTCCTGCTTACATAAAAAAGACTTAAGACTGAGAAATTGGAAGTGAGATCTAACAAAGTCAGATTCATTGGTTATCCTAAGGATTTGTTGGGATACAACTTTTATTGCCCTACTGACCAGAGAGTCTTTGTCAGTAGACATGCCATATTCTTGGAGGAAGAGTTCATCCAAGAAGGTGGTTTGGGAAGAAAAGTAGAACTCAATGAGGGAAATATTGAGCAACCAATTGACCAGGTAGAAACCCAGGATTTGATCAAGGATGAAACTATTCAAGAAAAACCAATTGCTTCACCACAGATACACAAATCTTTAAGGACTGTTCGTCCCCCCACAAGATATAGCTACCTTCATAGCCAAGGATAAGAGTTGTTCACATTATGGTGATCATGTCGATGATCCCTTAACCTATGAAGAAGCTATCTCTGATAGGGACTCAGAAAAATGGCTTAAAGCCATGAAATCAGAAATAGACTCAATGCACACCAATCAAGTCTGGAATCTTGTAGACCCACCGGAGGGTATTGTACCTATTGGGTGCAAATGGGTATATAAGAGGAAAATGGGTGCAGATGGGAAGGTGAAGACCTTCAAAGCAAGGTTAGTGGCAAAAGGTTACCGTCAGAGACAAGGAGTTGACTATGAAGAAACCTTCTCGCCAGTAGCAATGCCCAAATCCATTAGGATTTTATTGGCTATAACTACACACTATGATTATGAGATATGACAGATGGATGTCAAAACGACTTTTCTTAATGGTTTCATTGAAGAAGACATTTATATGGAACAACCAATGGGTTTTGAATCCATGGGTGAAAGTCACAAAGTGTGCAAGCTAAAGAGATCCATCTATGGACTCAAACAAGCCTCAAGGAGTTGGAACAAACGTTTTGACAAGGTCATCAAAACATTTGGCTTCATTAAGAATGAAGACGAACCTTGTGTTTACAAGAAAGTCAGCAATAAAGAAATTACATTCCTCATCTTGTATGTAGATGACATACTACTGATTGGGAATGACATTGGTATGATTTCATCTGTCAAAGTCTGGTTATCAGGAACATTTTTCATGAAAGACTTGGGAGAAGCAACCTATATCCTAGGAATTCGAATCTGTAGAGATAGATCGAAAAGATTAATAGGTCTCTCCCAGAGTACGTACATAGATAAGGTGTTAAAGAGGTTTAACATGCAGGATTCTAAAAGGGGACTGTTACCTTTTAGACATGTCATTCATCTCTTTAGGGCTATGAGTCCTAAGACAACTGAAGAAAGAGAGAGGATGAATAGGATTCCATATGCTTCAGCAATTTGAAGTCTTATGTATGCCATGGTATGTACTAGGCCTGATATCGCTCATGCTGTAAGTGTTACAAGCAGATATCAGTCAAATCCAGGTGAGGAACACTGGATAGCAGTCAAGAATATCCTGAAGTACTTGAATAGGACTAAGGATATGGTCTTGGTATATGGAGGAGGGGAATTGAAAATCGAGGGTTTCACGGACTTAGATTTTCAGTCTGATGTGGATGATCGTAAATCCACATCTGGATTCATTTTCATTTGTAATAGAGGAGCTGTCAGTTGGAAGAGTTCCAAACAGAGTACGACTGCAGATTCCACTACAGAAGCCGAATACATCATAGCATCAGATGCAGCAAAAGAGGCAGTTTGGATCAAGAAGTTCGTCTCGGAACTTGGAGTGGTTCCCTCTATTGAGGTTGCAGTGCCTTTGCATTGTGATAATAATGGAGCGATAGCGCAAGCTAAGGAACCAAGGTCTCACTAGAAATCCAAACATGTAGAGAGGCGTTACCACATTATTCGAGAAATTGTGGAAAGATGCGACATAGTGATGCAGAAAGTAGCTTCAGCAGATAACACTGCTGACCCGTTGACTAAGGCTCTAACTAAGCAGTCTTTGGATCGACACTTAGAGGGGATGGGTATGAGATACCATTCTGATTGGCTTTAGTGCAAGTGGAGGATTGTTAGAAATAATGCCCAAAAGCCGATAAATTATATTTTTGGAATTATGGATAATGTGTTATTTAATTTATTAAATCATTTAATATGGACAGTTTATTTATTTATTATAAATGTTTTGATTAAATAAATAAAGTCCTTAAAATATTATTTATAGATTATATCCTTAGGAGTAAGGATATGAGTGACGGAATCTATAATCATAAAAATATATTCTAAAAGTTGTCCCCAATCATAGGATAAACTAATTGAGCGTTAGTTTATCCGGATAGATCAGATTACAGTCTACTAACCAAATTATATGAGATATCAGTTCGGGTGATTTGTCTCATATCGTTGTAGTAGATGTATAAGTACTTATTGTGAATAAGTAACTGGACTTGACCACCGATACAACAAATTACATGAAATGTCAATAATTCGTTGTATCATGTAATTATATAATTAATCCTTATACATGAGACACTACGATTATCTCATGATTAGGAGTGTCACGATTTGCTGGTGCAAATAAGCTAGTCCTAATCATGGATTAGACAATGTATTCAGTGGTTGTGATTTATTCTGTTATGCAGAAATGTATGTGTAAATACGAAAATTGTCAAATTGGTGTCCTATGCAATCTGATGAATTGGGTGACTTGAAATCCTTGGCCGAGGTGGAATAGTGGAAGTCGTTTAACGAATTATTCATTAGTCACTAATTAATTGGGTTTTGGCATATGGTCGATTAAGAGAGTTTGACGACCCAATCCATGACTTTGGCTTGATCGGGATAATTGAGACAGTTTGATTTGATTATATATAAATTACTATTTGGGTTCGCATGCTTGCACTTCATCTTTAATTGGGTAATCGCGATATACTGCTAGGTGTCACTCGCAATTTGTGAATTAATTAGAAAGAGTTCTAATTTAATTAATTAGTGGAATTAATTATTCGCTACCGATTAATTATGAACCCGAGAGGTCACAAAAAAATTGTTACAAATTAATTGGATTAGAGAAAAGATTACATTAAATTTGGGATTGTCCTAAATATTAATTTAATGGGGCTCGTAGTAATTAGATGGTGATCTGATTATTATGGAGCCCAAGACTGGTAAGTTTAAGACCAGCCCTCTTATGGCTTAGGTCATATGTGTTTCCTATATATAAAACTATTCTGACAGAGAAACAACTATCACAATTTATCAGTCAGAAAATATATAGGATTTCCTTAGAAATCTAGTGGGGGTAGAAATCCAATTAGCAAGTGCAGATTCTGTGTGGATCAATCTTGGAGGCTTCACACGTGGGGAGCTTGATTCAGATTCTACATCGATCTTCGCTTCAAGAGGTAATCCTAATCTGTTAGCAGAATTAATTTAATTAGATTAAATTATTATCTGATTTAAATCTGCGTAATTAAACATAAACGGATACATGATTTATTTTCGCTGCGCAATTATTTTAATTGTCATGTATATTTCCTAACAAAACCCTAGTCAACTGTTACCAAGCAAAGAAGGAATGGGAAAAAAGCACCAAGTCAAC
Source organism: Ehretia macrophylla (assembly GCA_037974665.1). Lineage (NCBI taxonomy): Eukaryota > Viridiplantae > Streptophyta > Magnoliopsida > Boraginales > Ehretiaceae > Ehretia > Ehretia macrophylla. The sequence goes on from CM075775.1 coordinate 51,888,476, forward strand.
ATTTGCTAAGGACAAGTTGATGATGTTCTATTCGAAGTTTACCAAGAACAGCTCTGAACTTCTATTCATTATCAATGAGGGCCTATCGAGATATCTAGCACCAATCAGCAATTTGACAACACTATCCCAGTTTACTTTGATAAATAAGGGGTGGACGAACACCTGCCACTATCTCAGTTTACTTTGATAAATATGGGGTGGACGAAGACTTCAGTAACTTCACCTCCATTAACATGATCCCACGCTCGACAAGGTAGAAAATAAAGCAAATGCATTGTCAAAGACTATAAAATATTAGTATCTTTGGCGGGTATCATACGACTAAATAAAATTTAGGGAAAATAGTACTAGTAGTCCTTATTGTTACACTTTTTTTTTTAAATAAGTCCGTATTATTTTAAATAGTTCAAATCAGACCCCATTATTTCCAGTAGTCCTCATTGTTACACTCTTTTTTCAAATATGTCCCTATTATTTCAAATGATTCAAAACAGTTCTTGACATAAAAAAATTAGTGTTAGATTTAACGGAAATGAACAGTAATATAGGGGTAAAATAGTAAAAATAATATAATATCTTCATAAAACTTCAATTTAGTCCCCAAAGTTTACAATAAATTTAATATAGTCCTCAAACTTTACAAATAAATTTAATTTAGTTCCTAAACTTGTAAAAAAAAAGTAATTTCGTTCCTTCATCTTTCCCCAATCTATCTCCTTCAATTAATTTAAGGGTATTTTAGTTATTTTTATAGAATTTTAGTTCAATATTTAACATCATGGACTAATTTGACACTTTTTAAAAATATTAGGGACTGATTCGAATCATTTGGAACAATGAGTACTAATTTACAAAAAGTAAAACAATGGGGACGTCTGGTGTAATTCTCCCTAAAATTTACATATCTTGTGAATAGCTCACATGGCACAACCTCGACCAATATATGTACAACTTTCTGAATCCTAAACTTATTGCCCCTTTGATATCGAACACAATTTTATCAAAGAATTTAATATATGTCAGATTGTTTAGAAATTTAGCATTATAAGAAAAATAAATGACCTTACAAATAGAGTTTTGTGGCTTTGAAAGCATAGAATTAAGATAGATATCTCTTTGAAAAGTTGGTTGTTTGACCCGAATAGCTCATACAGGAACTAGGCCACATATTTTACAATATCTATAAAGGAATTAAACTCGGTTGTTTGAACTACTTGAGCCTAGAGTGTTGAGGAAGCTTAAAACAATTACAAGCTATTGTTGGTCTGATTAAGAGATGCCTCAAGTTAATAGGTGAAGAAAGACCAATGAAGGAGGTGGCAATAGTGTTGGAAAAATCCAACATGTGGGGCCATACATGTATATTAAAATGTGCGTTGCTATCTTAAAGTTTAGTCTAATTAAAGTGATATATTAAAGTTTAAAGTTTTGAACTATTGGGAATTAAATTGTCATGTAATTAATGTATAGAGACCTAAGTTATATTTTTTATTTTATGATGGGCTAAATTAGAAATATGAAAAGTTTTAATAACTATCACTTATTACAAGAGGGTTATGGTCCCCAATTGATACGTATCATTCTATCAGACTGTTACCTCATCAACATGTTTGAGAAAAAGTCAAGAACTCTCTAGAATTACGTACTCAATTGGAAGATCATTTCCCCCCCGATCCTATTTGTCACGCCTCCAAATTTCACCTAGGTAAATCTTAGGAACGAGACCGCCGCGAACTTAGAAAGAAGATCCTTCTTAAGTGCGCAAGACTCTAATTTCAACCACAAAACTAAGTCCACAAGCGAGACGATAACTAGCAGAGCGTCTAAACCCGTATAGTATATACACTAAATATATGCAATCTCTAACATAAAATTTTGGAATAAACTCTGCCATTATAATTAGATCATAAGAGCTATGGAAACAGCAATACGAAAGCACCTAAACACAAAGAAATATCTTAAAACCCTTGATAAATTATTCAAAATAAGTAACATCCGAAAATGCAAACAACCATCATTTATTAACCCACTAATCTGAGACTTGAAACGAAGTTCGCTATCCAACATCCAGATAGTCTCCTACCCATAATCTTGCGAAAAGGCCTATTCTTCACCTGTTCAAAATAAGGTTTAACAAAAGAATGAGATAATAATCTCAGTAAGTGTGAAGATCCCCCAAAAATAACATGGGACCTTTATGATAATATATATATATATATGTGGATAATAATATAGTAGTGTAATGAGACCAAAAAAAAATCCAATAATCATGCAATATAGCTAAAACTGAACTAACAAAATGTACAGTCATGCCAAAAAATTCCCGAATTTAATCTATCGTAGTACTAAAATGTTGTGCCAAAATTCAAAACTCGAAAACTCATCAAACCACTATACCAAAACTCAAACACGGTTGCGGCTACAACTAGTAGCACAATCTAAAGATGGTTAGATGCGCTCAACCATCACAAGCGAAAATGGATCCCAACGAAAAGATAGTGCATAATCCCACAACTCAGTGTATGTCAAGCCCCACTGAGAGCGGGTTCAAATATTGCTATACCTGCCAGCTAGGTCACAGCCCCAAAATATAGCACAAGTGGTCCAAAGTAGTTCTTATCAAGTCTCAATAAACATGTTGAAACCTTCATAAATGTACATACAAATATACACTAATTGGTCCCAAGTTTTCTTTTCTTTTGTTTTGAAAGCAGAATAGCACTTAAGTTTTTTGAAAGAAAAGAACTATTACTTGAAAATAAATAACTTGTCAATCTTTAAAGAAAATAGAGTAAAGATAATTTTTTTTATATATTAAAGAACAACCAGCAGGTCACTATTTAGTGACCTACTTGGCCTATCGTTGGTCACAAAAAAAAAGATGAGTAGTGACCTGGTCACTATTCACGTGAATAATGAGTATAGGTACTATTTACTGTAATTTTTTTTCTTTCAAGAATCTATTTTAAGAACTATGATATGCAGACAGATGGTATAAATAAAATATTTTAATAAAATATAACAAGAATACTACTGCAAGTAAAAGGGACATAACTCTCATGTATTCAATCTAAACTTCACATGAACCATAATAGAATTATTGTTATCAATGCATCCAAGAAAATAATATTTCAGTAACTTCATAATTCAAGATTATTTCAAACTCACAAATCATAACTCTAAAAATTACAGGGAATTAGTTAATGAAAAAGGGGTCTTCCTACTTACCTTTTGTCCAGCAATTAAACCTAACAAATCCTAAGTTTGAAGAACACGACATTTCACAAGATTCATTACCTTAAAAAACACATGAACATATTCTATTACAATCTCCCATCAACATAGGTCACACACTCTAACGCATATTTTATTGTGAAAAATCCACAATAAACTATTAATAAAGATGTGACTTAGGTTCTTACCAATTAAACCTCAAGGTTTCTCTTGAAGTTGTTCCTATGTATAGTACTCTACACCCAAGTTTTCTTCTTTTTGAGCGTCTGATATGAGGTTTAGAGAGAGTGAGAGTTAAGATTCTGTTAATACGCTAAATATATATTTTGTTTTCAACGTGGGTCTTATGTTGTAACTGGTAACCCCCACCAATGGGATAAGCCCATTATTTTTGCCAACAACACACCAGAATTTTAGGCACTCTATAATCCACTAATTGGTGGTTATCAATATGCACTCATCCTTAGCCACAATTTTAGGAACCACTAAAAGTCAAATATTAATTAGCTAAAAATATAGCTCCAATTTCAGGGGCTATTAGACTCTTTCCCCCTTAGAATAGTTTCGTCATCGAAACTTAATCACTTAGAAGGTTCCTTGTACACACATGCCAAACTCTAAACTAATTAACTACAAGTCCAACAACTCTGTAAGCAACAAAAACGTAATTTCCCAACAACCCAATAAGTACTAGCACATTTCCCATGTTCTCCTTAATTCTTTTCAATATACGTAGATAGAATTATGCCCACTAAATTAGTTAGCCATGTCTTTTTGGCTTTAAATCATACAAAATCAGCAACTAAAAATTCACTATTATCGCATAACCTATACTAATCCACTCCTAACTGATTCATATAAATTAGTCACCATAACTTTATATTACTGTGATATATCCAATTGGGTCATAAATAACTCAATCCCATAAGTCAACCATTAATAAAAACACTCTAAAATGATAAAATCAATGCCTAAAATTGTGTGGTGTTACACGATTTTGCTAAGTAATTTAGGTACGCTTCCGCATCTAGTTTTATTCTTCCCTTTGGATCAACATGGAGATTTAAGAACTTGATTTCTAGGGTTTGATTGTTTGTGGTAGAAACATGCCTAAGTCTTAATCTTTGGTTTTCTAATAATTTTCTGGATAAATTGTGGCTTATGCATGTTAGAATTCAGATTGACAAATCCTAACAAATAGAACTAGAAAGGATCCGGCATTTCACTAAACACACTCTAAGAAGATCATAAAGAAATTATGAGCTTAACGCATGAAAAGCCTGATCTTTACAGTGTCTCAATAAATCCTGACCTTTACTATGTGTCTCACTAAACCTCGAGTAGCATTAGGGACAATATACTAGTAGTTTGGATAGCTGTATGATGAATCCAATCAACATGCATGTCATGCTGAGGATTGGTAGTTTCATATTGATGTTTATGTTCTTGTATCTATTCAAAAATTGAGTGAAATGATCATGTATGAATCTATTACAATCAAAACTTTTAAGTTCGAACCACAAAGTTTGTCCTTCATTATATCAAGATAAAAGTCTATGTTATTGTATCTACTGCTTTCAAAGCGAACAAGGTTATTGCAAAGCTTCTATATATCAGATAATATTTTGCAAGGTAAAGTTATCAGATTTCAAAGGAATTCAAGCATAGTTTTTGTCATTTTTCCCTTTATTTTTGTATTATCTTTTGATTAATCGAAAAAAAGAAGAATGGCAAAATCTTAAATTTATAGATGACAATTAAAAATAAATCAATTTTTTAGATGGCGAAATAATAATTTATTGGAAACATAAAAAGTTAGTTTTCTTAACAGGATTCTAATTGTCATTGATCATATGTTTGAGCCTCTGATAATAAAATACTATACTTGGGAATTTCCTTAAGCATTGTCACGATCTGATATAAGGTTAATTTTAACATCCTCTGTATTTTTATTTTTATTTTTTATAATAGAAAGTCAAGCATGTATTTCCCTATTTTTAGTCACCCCTTATTTTATGAATTTTTTTATTACACTTTTTATTCCAACAGCACTCCGTAAAAATAAAACACGGAGTCGTGGCTCTTTGTTAAAGTCCATACAAAAATAGGGACTTTCAATTTTAGAGAGCTTTAGATGGGGGGTATGTTGGAACTTATTTTGAGCATTTGGCTCATGTTGGAGTTGATCCAAGAGAACTCTATCCCTTCCCTCTATCTTATTTTAATTACTAGTAACTGTTTTTCTAATGAAATATGGTTTTCAAGGAAAATTTTATATTAAATTATTCGAAATTGAATTTTCTTATATGTGAAATATGTTATTTAAACCAATACTTATTTGAACCTTAAAGTGGTTACTCAATTTGGAATACATATTTTTGGGTCTCTTGACTAAAATGTTGCTCAATTGATATTACCAAAACTCTAGATCCAATGACTTGTGCTGATTTTGAAGATTCTAAATTGATGTCGTTATCAGTATTAGTTCCAGCAGAGAAGTTTCGACCTAAGAATCGTTGTTATGCTTTCTGGTCATATGCATGTCTCTAATGTCGACGAGGTAGAGTTGACATGTAGCCGAAAGTGTCGTGAGAAAACTGACAAAAGTTCTCGATATGGCCTTTAACGGTTAGATGTAGCAGTCAAGTAGTAACTTATTATAATCAAAAGTTTCAAATTCGAATATGGTCTTTAACGGTTAGATGTAGCAGTTATGTAGTAATTTATTATAATCAGAAGTCTCAAATTCGAACTTATGTTTTCCTATAATAAATATTGTTTACTAACATATCTTTAGTCTAGTGGTATATTTCGTGTTGTGGATGCAAAAGATCGATTGTTAGATCAATTTTGGTAGGTGACAATTGACATCCTTCAATATATTTTGTACATATTATGCTTCCCTTGAATAAAAACAAAAAAAAGTCCTTGAATAATAATTAAAAAAAAACTATTGTTTGGCAAGCCTTTAACTTGCTAAAATATGTGTTGGGGCTCACTGCTACATCACAGAATCTATATGCTTGAAGTGGATCTAATGTGATTTTATCAAAGATAAGTTCCTCGTTATAAAAATAAAAGATTATTGATATGTCTCTTCGCACGTTTAAATCTTCAATATTGCATTATTAGCCCTTCAATAGTCATTTAAGTATCGAATTTACCTGTTCATTGGGAATTGAAGAGGGGAGAACGAACAAACATCGAATGATTAATTTCGATTTCTTGTTATCGTGGACCATTACTTCAACTAGTACCGATTGAGACAGACATATATAAATTAGTACAATTAATTATTAGCGTATTCAGGATTTCAAGAGAGAATAAATCACCACCCCTAAGTTAGACTAGTACTTCTTGTTGCACCAGGAGCTGAAGTCAGAGGCACATAATTGAAAGTAGAAAAAGAAATAGATATTGTAATATCATATATTCGCTAATCTTTTGGTAATTGTAACTAATGATCTTAAGATATTCCAATATCATATAAATTAACCATGCCAAGCAACATTGCAAATTGTTAGCAACCACCTAACGAAGTCAGATTGTCAAGTTGGCATTTACAATTCTCAATACAAAGAGAAATCAAAAGAGTACTTCAAATTCTATGAATGGGTATGGGTTATGCTAAGACGTAATATCACCAGGAATAAGAACTGGGATTGAAAATGCAGCTATAGTGAGCTACAAGATTAAAAAGAGATGAGTTATACCTGAATGGATGTGTGATGGATAACATTGGACGAAGATCGAACTTTAATATTTTGTTAAAAATTAAATTATAAGATTTTATTTTAAAATTAATTGGTACTAAGAGGAGTTGTTCAAGATCTTATATGGTGGTACGGTCTTAAAGTTTATGATTTTTTCATATAGAACATGTATATAATATAAAGTTATCAATTTACACAAAAACAAAAATAAATTTTTAAAGGAAGAATCTTAATAATTAACTAATGTGTCGTCATACAACAACGCAAGATAATAATGAATTTGTTGAACATTGTTCTTAATTACTATTCATTTTCCGAAAGTTTAACATGCATGCATTTTCTACTCTTTTTTCATTTGTTTTTCTACAATTGGCATCTCATTTAAAGGGGTATAAAGTTAGAAACTTATGAAGTATAGGGGACACATTGAAAAGTTGTGGATTTGGAGTATCAGTACAAAAAAATTATTGAAAATATATCACGAAAACATGGACACAGAAACAAACATCAAGGCCCCCCTTGGTCCTAGCTAGGAGTTAGAGATGCTTTAAAACACATGGATTAAACAAAAGAACCGCCCCAGCCAAAGTCGTATGTGACGATCGAGATGATGACATGAGAAGAAGTAAAACAAGGAGGATGTTTTATAGTATACCCCAAGCATGGAAAAATGGTAAATAGAATCATACTTCCTTGTAATTTGTTAAAAATGTAAATCATATTTAGTGTGATACAAAAGTCATAAATTACAAAATACACGAATTTTTTTTTATAAATTATCTTGTTACGTATTTACCTTAATCGAAAACCGCAATATTGTATGTACAATAAGACCACCAAAATTTTTTGTGGCACTTGTGTACGACATAGAAATCGTGGATATCTTTAGTCCGATTTAATTCTTGAAGGTTTTAAAAATGTGACAAAAACTATATTTACGGTACCAAATGAAAATAAAATACTTTTCTAACAAACAACAATGGGGGTATGGTGCTATTAACATCAACTTTTTTTCAGGCACATCTTCGTTGACAATATTTATCTCCCAATTTTAACTCAAAAACTTCAATGATGGATATATAGTTCCAGTCCTAAACCTTCTTGACAGAATCAAATTAATACATAAAGGTTGTCTGGGACTTACTGCGTCATATATATTACATCGGACGTTTACTTTTCAAAGAAAATTCCAATGCATAAACACCATAGAGAACGTTCACACGTTAAAATCTGACTATTACAGTAGTCTGGTAAGCAGACAAAAGGAAAAAGACAAGCATAGTAAGGAAGAATTAGCCAAACTGGAAGAAATCAAAGACAACATAGTTGCAAAGAAACTTTCCACACGACCTCAGCACCGGACTTTTTTTTATTCATGAAAAGCGACTACGTATTGGCAACAACATCAGCATATATCAGAGAAAAAAAGAGGATTATTTAAGTGAACATATAGAGCTGGAAGGCTTTTAACTTAGTTTTTTGTCAATCAACACGCAAAGCAAACATGTCTCAGCTGCCATTTGCTTTGCTCTATCTATTATGCATTCCACTGGCCCTGGCCGTGTCAAACACCACCACCACCACCGCCACCTCTGCACCAACACCATCAGCTCATCGCGGACGATCAGCGAAGGCACCAACATCACCATGCCTGGCTGCCAAAGCAAGTGCGGGAACTTAACTGTTCCATACACCTTCGGGGTTGGCTTAGGAACAAGCTGTTCCATTGGAACCTGGTTTGACATCAACTGCAATACATCTTTCGACCCACCAAAGCCATTCATCGGCACTAGTAACCTTGAGGTTATTGATAGAACAGACTCTGAAGTACGTGTCAAGAATTGGGTGGCTTCAAGCTGCTATAACGAACGTGGCAACTTGACAAACGGAAATCCTTCTAGAATCGGGCTAACAGGTACGCTAAGTAAGCAAGTGATTCATTTAGGCACAATACACAATCCAAAGGTGTCAAGAATCCAGACTATGAATAAAACCTTAAGCAAGGATATCCTCTAGCTGCCCTTTTTTTTTTAACTAATTAAAGTTTCTACAAAAGTCAGTATTCTTATATTTCTTTCCTATTCTTAGTTTAAGGCTCTCAGTTTAAGTCTAGGGTCAGGTTGGTAAACGACTCAGACTACCTTCGGCTCCAATATGTGTGTGGATCCTACACATATGTGGGGTTCACGTGCAAGAAATTAACAATAATCTGATGGTTTGATCGTTTTCAAAAAAAATTCTTTAAGTCTAACAACTGCAAAAATCTCGTCAGGTATGCCTTATACTTTTTCTGATGGGAATATGTTCACCGTTGTGGGCTGCGACGACGTTGCATTAATAGTAGGAAGAGATGGACGAAAAAACTTCACCACTGGATGTGTGTCCTTGTGTTCCCAAAGCGAAGATCTAATTGATCAAGAATGTACAGGCCTTGGTTGTTGCCAGACTGCCATACCTAAGGGCTTGAAGATATTTTTCGTTAATTTAGTCAGTATGAGAAATCACACTTTAGTCTGGACTTTTGACCCTTGTTCATATGCATTTCTCGGTGAGCGGGACCGGTTTACATTTCGTAAGGGCGACCTTTCGGATGACACCTTTCTAAACAGGACTAGAGAAAATGTGCCAGTGTTGAGTGGGCAATTGGAAATCTTAGTTGCTCTGAAGCCAAAAAGTCTTCTGATTATGCATGCCATCAGAACAGTGAATGCGTTGATTCTGATAGTGGTCATGGAGGATACCGCTGCAACTGTAGTGAAGGATATCAGGGCAATCCATACCTTAGTCCTGGATGTGATGGTAACTTCTTGATTACCCTTAGTGTATTATTCTATGTGTTGCTATTGAGTCCGGTCAACTGGACTTAAGGGCTTTCACAACATGGTATGTGGGTCTTACCCATATATAGAGCATTTTCCCTATTATATAAGCCAAAACCCATGCTCAATTCATTTAATCAGAAAACGTTTCAGTATACGACCCTTCTGTTATTTTCTGTACAATCTTTTAGATTGATCATGATCGTCTCAGTTAGTTGCTTCCTTGGACAGAGATCGATGATTGATTGATGATGATCGAGTCAATTCATTTAATCAGAAAACTATCTTTTGTATGCAGCCCTTTGGTTTTTTTTTGCACAATTATTCAGATTGATGATGATCGGCTCCATTACTTGCTACCTTTGACAGATATCAACGAGTGCAAGGATAATCCATGTGATCCCCAAGGTATCTGCACTAATTTTCAGGGTGGTTACAGCTGTTCTTGCCGAGAAGGATATTATGGTGAAGGCAAAAGGGAAGGTCGTGGTTGTATTCGCAAGAACTCGCAGTTCCCTGTAATTTCACTTTCGCTTGGTAATTTGCTGGCTTGCACACATCTATAATGATCCTATATGGGGATCTCACATTTACAAATGGTAGTTCTTAAGTATAAGGGATTCTTTCATCCTAAAACACTAGTTTTTTGGGTTGGACTCTCATCTTAAACTTGAGTTGTTACATTTTTCGTTTCCAATGATGCTTTTACCATTGCTTATAAGTTAAGAGCGTGAATTTTGTTTTGTACTACCATATTTTTATATCAATCTTAATCCTCTGCAGTTACATAATTAATTCAATTGACTGTTTAATATGAAAAAACGTTCAAAATGTATGCAGGTCTGAGTTTTGGCTTCTTATCCTTGATCATTGGTGTTACCTGGTTGTACTTTATCATCCAAAAGAGGAAGCTTATCAAACAAAGAGAGAAATTCTTGCAGCAAAATGGTGGAGTACTGCTGAAGCAGCAATTATCATCAAGCGAAGGCAGTGTAGAATCAACTTCTAAGATATTTACTGCTGAAGAACTTCAAAACGCGACAAACAATTATGCTGAAGATCGTATTCTTGGCCGAGGTGGTTATGGTAAAAGAATTCTCCTTGATAAACGTGTAGTCGCAATAAAAAAATCAAGGATAATGGATGAGAACCAGATTGAAAAATTTATCAACGAGGTAATTATTCTTACCCAAGTAAATCACCGTAATGTGGTTAAGGTCTTGGGTTGTTGTTTAGAGACTGAGGTCCCTCTTCTAGTATATGAATACATCTCTAATAACACACTATTCTACCACATTCATAATAGCAGCAATATGCCTTGGTTTTCTTGGAAAAATCGCTTAAGAATCGCTACTGAATCTGCTGGTGCACTTGCCTATCTTCATTCTACAGCTTCTATACCGATTATCCACAGAGATGTCAAGTCTGCCAATATATTACTGGATCTGCATTGTACTGCAAAGATATTTGATTTTGGAGCTTCAAGATTAGTACCCTTGGATCAAACTCAAGTCACAACTATAGTACAAGGAACCTTAGGTTATTTAGACCCCGAATATTTTCACACAAGTCAATTGATAGAAAAAAGCGATGTTTATAGTTTTGGAGTGGTTCTTGCCGAGTTAATGACAGGGAGGAAACCTCTTTCTAATACAAAAGTTGAAGAAGAGAGGAACTTGGGTACATATTTCACAGTGTCTATGAAGGAAAATCGTTTATTTCAAATACTTGAGCCCCGATTATTGAAGGAAGGAAGATTAGAACAATTACAAGCTGTTGCTGATCTGATCAAGAGATGTGTCAAGTTATTAAGGGAAGAGAAGCCAACAATGAAAGAGGTGGCAATGGAACTCGAAAGGCTTAGGAATTTCCTTATGTTCAACAAGACAATCGTGGAGAAACTACAAGTTTTATGCAGGAACAGTCTGATCTTTATAGTGTCTCGATAAATCCAGATCTTTACAATGTGTCAATAAACCCTGACACTAGTATTGGGGGCTCTTCAGGGCAATATACTAGTAGTTTGGATAGCCGCATGATGAATCCAATCAACATGCCTCGCTGAGGACTTGGCAATAGTATCATAGTGAGGTCCTGTATATATGTTGTTTAGCTTCTGCTTTTCATCAATGCTTTCAGTGGTGTCATGCTATCTCTTTCATTATGTTGTTTTGGCCTTTAGAAATACTTCTTTGTTACGGGATGAAGTAGATCACTGATGCATGAAAAAACTGTGGTCCGTGACATTATGTTATCTTCTATTAATTTCATCTGTAGTTATCCCTTTGCTTTCTTTGTAAGAAAATGTTTATTCATATTCATGTTAATACGCGATTCGAATTGTGAAAATCGTGGGTTGTTTCATGTACCACGTGATTTTAGATGAATCTTAAATAATGTTTCCTACTTCTACTTCTGTTTGTTCCCTATTCTTTATTCTGTACGATGTCCAGCCGGCCTAGACAACGAAATTAAACGGAAGCAAGGGATAGCCAAACGGTTCCCTACCTTCTTCTGATAACATTTTATATGAATTTATAATATTATCGTCTAATTCAGTAGTTGTTACTTCCAAGATCACGAACTTAAACTTGCAAGCGAGACACTTTCTTAAATCTTAAATTGATTAATTTTACTACAAAAAAAATTGATTTTTGTGACAGGCCGTTTCCATTCCGTCACCAATACGGCGACGGCTTGGTAAAGGGAAAAGTTAACACCAATTTTGTGACAAGACAGTGAGACAGTATAGTGTGAGACGGAACAAACCATCACAAAGTCGTCACCAACTGTAACGGCAGCACCTCCCGTCACCAAAATTTGCGAGGGCAGTGCCTCCTGTCTCTAATTTGGTGACGGCCAAGCTAGACCGTCACCAAATTGGCGACGACTTGGTTAGGGGAAAATTTTAATTTTCTTATAATTTTTATTTAATTACTAAGATTAAAATTATATTTTAAAATATACAATTTTCTTATTATTTTTATTTTAAAAAATTAAAAATTATAATTTTTTTATGTCTCCATATTGGAGACGGGGATCAGTCCCGTCACCAATATTGGAGACGGGAGCGAAACCCCTTCTCCAATGGAGACGGGAGATGAATACCGTCTCCACAAAAAAAAAAAATTAAAATAGCATTCTTATTGGCGACGGGAGATGAACCCCGTCACCAACATTGGAGACAAGGTTTGAATCCCGTCTCCACAAAAAAAAAAAAAAAAAAAATTGCATTCTTATTGGAGACGGGAGATTGAATCCCGTCTCCAAGAATGCTATTTGGAGATGGGGTTTGAATCCCGTCTCCACAAAAAAAAAAAAAAAAAATTCCATTATTGGAGAGGGGGTTTGAATCCCGTATCCACAAAAACAAAAACAAAAACAAAAAAAACAAAAAAAATTAAATTGCATTCTTATTGGAGACGGGAGATTGAATCCCGTCTCCAAGAATGTTATTTGGAGACGGGGTTTGAATCCCGTCTCCACAAAAAAAAATTAAAAAATTTAAAATAGCATTCTTATTGTTCAAAAAAAAAAATCATTTTTATTTTAAAAACAACCCCCCACCCCTATTCCCGTGACACCCCCACCGCCCTTCCCAAGTCCCCCACCCCCACCCTACTCCTCTACCCTTCGCGTGACCCCCCAGTCCCTCACCCCTACCCAATATATATGCTGCTTTTTATATTTGTATACTGATTTTTTCTCTTTTTTTGTTGAATTTTGTTATTATTTTTCAGTTTTAAATAATTTTTATTTTTTTCAGTTGGCTTTTTTTTTTCTATAGAATGTGAAGATATTCACCGAGAATAGGCGTGTCATTTGAAGAAGCATTCGGATCCTCTCAAAGGAGAATCTGTCGAAGAGGTAAAAGTTTGAATATTGTTAATTTTTTATTTTTAGTATTATAGACAATGGAGTTAATATATTTTCATAATTATGATGCTGATTGATTGAAATAGTTGTGAGATAACTGATCAACAGTGAAAACATAAATACCAGAATTCAGTTTTTTCTACAAATTTGCTCAACTCATACGTAAAGGAAATGATCTTTTAATTATTTACATAAATAAATTGCAATTATTGTTTGTTTTTGGAATTTAATTCTTGTTTAATTTAAATCAATGAGAATGTATATTATTTTATTGTATGTCTCATAAATAGAAAAAGGAACAGGGTTTCTTATCGGTCCTATGAGGATTTTTTGAATGGACAGTAACTTCTTTAGAGAAACTATGATAATTATGCTAGCCTTCTAATTTCTTTTAAATCTTAACTATCTTATCAATTTGCATTTGATAATGGAAGACTAGTAATGGTTATGCATTTTGTTAGATTTGTTATGAAGTTGTGAATGAAGATTTGCCAACATATAATTAGCAATTTAACCATCACATAGATGGTCAACTAATCAGTTTTGCAATATTAGTTGGAATGGATAAAAGTTGTTGGAAAGAATCATTCAACTCTTCCTCTTTCACACATACTTGTGGAGATAAACATATTTTCTAATGCAAAATTCTTAAAAGGCACAATGATTAGTTGTACCGCTCGGTGTGAAATTGGTTTCCTCTTCGCGCCACCGCAAAGTCCACCTTATTTTTTCTTTCGATGTGAAGAATTACTTTTATGAAATAATGGCAAGTTAAAAGAAATAAGCTAATTGTTTATGAGATTTAAACTTCACTTAGAAAGTTAATGTAATGTAATTGCAATTATGAAGTTGGTCTTCATTCTAAAATACAGTAATAATTTTATATGCAATTAGAAAGAATAATAACTCAATACAATCCACATTATAGCAATTAGGCAGAGAAATTTCATACAGGTATATGTTCAATAGTGAATACCTAAAAAACAAAGTGGAAGTTGTAAAGATAAGATATCTTAATTAGCATGATCAAATTTACTTAATTTAGTTAACTACATGAATTCTCTTCCTTATTTTTAAAAAAGAAAAGAAAAAATACTAGCCTAAATTATCAAAATTTTTATAAAATCATTGATGAAAATCTGTAAAATATAAGAATTAGGTTAAATAAAGTGTATTTAATAAGCAATTTATATATGTGATCTAAGCAATATCAATAGCGCTACTAATTTTTGTACTTCTTTAAATTAAAACAATATTAGATAGTCGATTACTATTTTAGAATTCTAGATATAGCTAAACATTTATATATTTCTTTCTCATTGTCTAGAAGTTTATTCATAATTGCATGTGATCTTATGCATCACGTGTTAACATTTCCTAGATGATTAGGGATTAAATTATGCATGTTGTGTTAATTCTTCTTAATATAGAAACAAACTATCATTAAGTTGTTTTGATATTCTTTTATTTATGTTGACCTAGTAGCAATTGAGAAAAATCAATATGGATTCAAATGTTTAAATCCTATAGTTTACGGCCTTATATAACTTAATAGTACAAATGTGATGTGTTTAATGTTTACGACATATCTCTCAATATCTAGGTACAAGAATGCCTTTCAATTTCTAGGAGATTATTTTTAAATACATTTTTCTTGCTTTATGATATGAGTAAAGTGTCTTTTCCATGTCAAAGTCTTTTGTCAATAGAATTATAAGAATGACATCAATTTGAGTTGTTTCTCTGTGTACTATATGTATACACTTATGGTACAACTTGAAAATGTATTAAGAATCAATAATTTTCATTGGATAAAATTATTATTGGATATTCCAACTTTTAAATTATACCAAAACTTATATGCATATGAGATTTAAAAATCTATTTCCAAGTTTATTTAGATGCAAGACCTTTGGTTGAATCAATTTTAGATATATTAACCTTTCTGGGAGACCTATATATAACCATCCTTGGATTTTTTTTGTTCCATTTGAAGGCAATTTAGTTAAAATTCTCTTATGCATGTCAATTTTGGGTCACTATTGACACAAAACTTGCCATGTCCAATTGTTTGGGAAGTTGTCAAATTCTCCCCATGGAATGCGAGGTGAAAAAATAGGACAGTCCTAATTGTACGGTCGACTAATTAAAGTCATCCTTGGCCGTCAAAGTAGTCACTTACAACTTAAGGTCTAATTTTGTTGCTTTGAAATGTGGTTTGATAATTATGTTTGGTTATAGTAAGTCATCTTGAAACGTTAACTAAGCAAAATTTAACAAAGCTTGATATGTCCAATCTGCTAATCAGTTTAATCAATAGGAATTGATGCTATCAATAAAAGTCTAATTATTGCAATTTGGCTTGTGCATATATGCGGTCTATCTCATATGTCATCCATATTGAATGCTTCAGTTCACTATTCCCCTCATTTAAGCAACCAAGCCTTCCTCGAGTACAGGATAAAATAGAAATGTGTATTTGACAGTATATTTCTCAAAGAATCTAACTGATTATGTGGCTTATCTTTTGTTGAAGTTGGTATCTGATGGAATTTCTTTTCTCCAAGTAGTTAGCTTTTCATATGTTTAGTTACTGATGCATTGCAATCACGTATTTGTGCTATTATGCAGATGATTTGATCGTTGATCCACGAAACTCGGAGGCCAATTGTCCAGTTGTAAGATTATCACTTATCTTTATGTGTTTCCTTGTAATATGTATAGACGCAAAAAAATTAGGATTATCTGTTTCACTGAGTAATGATTGCAAGAGTGCTTGCATGTTTCGTGCTATTTTCTGATAAATTAATTACTTTAACATGGTGCAGGTGGCTGATATAACACATTTTTTACAACAACCAGCTGGGAAAAAGGTACTGACTGTAATTAATCATTTTTTTAATTCAACAGAAAGTGATAAAGTTGTAATGTTGATAGCATTTAGATCTATGAGCTCTCAAATTGTATAGAACACTTGTCACAATGACGTGAAAATATTTTGTTATAGTTGTTAAATGGATATATTAGTGTTTTTTTTTTCTCATTAATGTTTTTTCTCTAGGGTAAATGCATAATTTCGTGGACTAGAATGGAAAATTGATTGAATCATCAAATGTGCCATATCTTTTTCACAAGTTTCAGTTAGTTCTACAAATATTTTCTACTTCATATTGTACTTATCATCATATTGTAGTAAAACAAATATGAGCTTTTGCAATTCAATAGAACATATATATATATATCTTGATATAATTTCATTGGGCTCAGTCTGTGGATTTGCACGGGCAGCCATGACTAGTAAGTATATAAATGGGTTACATGTGAGACAAAGTAGGTTAAAATAATTAACAACATACACATACAGAGAGATGAGGGGGTTTTGGGAAGAGAGAGAAGATAAACTGTTGCATGTAGTTTTGGCGAGGGCTTGGCAACGACTATTTTGGTGACGGCATGGAGACGGGTGAAGTTGGCGAGGGCATGGTGACAAGAATTGTTTGTGACGGCATGGTGATGGGAAATTTTTGTGACGGCATGGTGAGGGGATAAATTGGCGAGGGCTTGGTGAGGGGAAACATTGGCGAGGGCTTGGTGACAACAATCATTTGTGACGGCCTAGTGACAAGCCGTCGCAATACGGCGACGACTTGGTGACTGGGAGGATATTGGCGACAACCTCGTGTCTGATGGACGTTTCCCGTCACCGTGCTGTCGCAAAGTGAAAATTGGCGATGGCACTGTGAGGAGAACTGTCCGTCGCAGAATTCAGTTTTTTTTGTAGTGTTTATTTTAAGATAATTAATTCAAAGTATTATTTAAATTCACAGTACTCACTCCTAAATCGGTTTGAGACATTTTAATAATAAAGAAGATTAAGGGTACAGTTTCAGAACAAAAACCAGAAGTTTCTATTGAGCTGCTTAAAGATTATTTCTCCAACTTTATAATTTGTTGAATATCCCAATCTCGTGATATTCCTTCTTTCCACATTGAAACTCATAGGCCCCAAACATTAATCCAGCATCAAGATTGCTTGTTGCCCACTCGAAAATTGCAGCATATATTTTGCTAGCTTTCTTAAAATATAGCCAGAAAAAATAAATTCCATGCCATGCATGCTACTAATGCAGTTAATCAGCCTGCTTTACTAATGGGATGAAAGTCCAAATTTGATGGCTCATCACCCTGGAAATTGCATACTTATGCTTACAAGAAAAAGAGAAATATATTTCCTCCAGAGGTTGGGTGGAATGGTTAGATAATAACTTATTTTGGCCAAATATCCCAAATTTGAACTTATAATCTCTCATCACACATATTGTTGGGCTCTTGATTGAAATGGCCGTGGGTAGGGTTTAAATTCGCAATCGAGGTGTACCGAACCAATAACAAACCCGATAAAGAAATCAATAAGGTATCTGTTAGGATTTGGTCTTTATAGAGGGTAGCAATATGTTTTGATATTAGACGTTAAAAAAAATAAAATCTGAATACCGATTATTAATTTATAGATTTATACGTGTCTATTGGTGGGTGTGTGTATGTGTGTTTGTGAACATATACACACACATGACAAATATGTAATATAATGTTTAAAATTTAGAAAAAAAAGAAGATAATCCTATATTCATCTAACCAATTAATACCTAAAATTACACTTCTAATCCTATATTTGTTAGCCCAATAGTGTTTTCTCAATAATTATTTTATTTATATTGCAATTATTCTTTATTTTAGTTTAAACTTTGATCATCAGATTGGGTACGAGTTTTGATTCATTTTATTTTTGGATTTTTTGGACATTTAAATTTAATTTTTTACATCTTCTTAGGTTGGTTCTCTATGCATACTAATTTATTGTTATTTTCCAAATAAATGGGTGGGTAGGGGTACCCAAAGTTTTTTGGATGCTTAGCAGTTGCGCTCATGATTAGTAATTTTCAAATTCCTTAGATTTTAGTTATGTTTTTGTGCTATGTTATGCTAAACAGTTTGCGGTTATAGTTATCCTATTTTTGGGGTTAGCCGACTGACTGCCATCCCTAGCTCTTAAGTGACTTAAAAATGTAAAGACGCGCCATTATACCATAAAGTATAACTTTAAAGTGAATCTAATGTACACATGTCTAAATTGAGTTCTTCATTATAAGAAAAAAAAAATATATCACATATACCAAAAACAACAACTACAATAACGATAAATAAAAATATATTATTATCAGTATAATAAAATCTTTTGGTTTTCCGATAGATGGTGGCGTGTTATTAAATCCAAGTCAACTGTTACCTTAACAAAAAAGGAATTGGGAAATTTTTCAGTGGTCAATTTGCACAATGGAAGAGAGATAAACTTCTCTCCCTTCTCACTAGAACCCACCTTGCTCATACAATCGTTGACTGCTTTTGACCACCACACAGACACCTCATTTTCCTTCAAACCACAGATCTAGCAACCTATACATTTTACCACACCAACCCTCAGCCTCTTGCCTGCTTTTCTTGAGCTCCTATGGCTCGGGGAAAACAAGGCCAAGTTACCAAGAAGAAATCGTTGGGACCTATGACTGGCTCTCAAGTCCAGTCTCAGTCCCCAGTTTCGCACCCTGAGCGACGTAGAGGATGCCTTTCTACGCCTCCTAGTGCAGCTGTGAAAACGCATGAGATGGAGACCAACCGCGAGATTGTGCATAATCCTATGTTTGAGGGTGATAACTTTCCTCCATTAAAGGCTGCAGCTGGAGCGGGAACAAGCTCTAACGGTAACTTAGTTGATGCTCATGTTCAGACAAGTTCTGAGGTAAGACCCACTTCCCCTGTTTCTAAGTCTTGGAAAGATTTTCTTTGAAGGCCAGTTTAAAGAATCTCTCAAGTTGGAGCTGGAAGAATTGGACTTTGTTAATGGTGATGTCATTGTTAGGCCCCCTCCAGAGGTTATCGAGGAGGGGAAAAATTACTGGAAAAATTGCCAGGTTGGACAGTTCTTGGACAAAAGCCCTCCGTTCTCTCTGATTAAATATGTTGTTGAAACGCAATGGCGTAAGTATGGTAGAGTGGAGATAAAGTCAAGGATTGAAGGCCTATATGTTTTCTGATTTGAGGATGAAGATAAGTGTAGAAGGGTGCTTGAGCAATTCTGGCATGTGGGTAACAAACCCCTGTTACTTCGTAGGTGGAAACCAAACTCGCAGTGGGAGAAGTTCAAATCAGACAATATACCTATTTGGGTTAAATTATGGAAAGTGCCTCCGGTTATGTGGACGAAGAAAGGCTTGAGTATGTTAACCAGTGCATTGGGAACTCCACTCCACATGGATGCTGCTACTGAGGCTAGAACTCGGTTGAATTACGCTAAAGTATGTGTGGAAGTGGATTTGAAAAAGAAACTAAAGGATGTTATACCATTGGATATGGGAGACGATGGGGTTATAAATGTAGAGGTGGAATATACATGGAAACCTCAGTGGTGTGAGTACTGTAGGAAATTGGGGCATGATGGAGAGATATGTCGTAAAACTAAGCAGGTGTGGAGGGACAGAAACACTCAAGGGGAAAGTGGAGATCCTGGAATTAGTGCAGCCGTGAATTTAGCCCCAATCAAGGTTATCATAAACTCAGTTACTCCGAGAGATACAAGCATTAAAGACATCCCAGCTGAAGGCAGTCAGGAGCTTGTTTCTGAGAAAGAAGGGTGGACTGATGTGAATAAAAAAGGGTCTAGCAACAAAGTCACTTCTCCTGCGATATCAAGAGACTCCCACAAAACCCAGTCATTAGCTAATAAGCAGAAGGTGACTGATACAACTACTGCGAATAGATTTGGAGCTTTGGATAATGAAAGTACCTCTCTTTGCATTCATTTGAATGATTTTAAATCAGGGCAGAGGTCAGTGGATAAACCACAGGAAGTTACAGTACCACATGATATACATCCATGAATATAGGAGTTTGGAACGTGCGTGGTATGAATAAGGGACCTAAACAAAAAGAGGTCTAACTTTTTGTAAAAAGGAAGAACTTAGACATTTTTGGTCTGCTTGAGACTAAGATCAAGTTGAGCAACGTCCAATCCGTGGTGAATAGAAGATTCAAGAATTGGGGGTTTACGAATAACTACGACTATTCTCATAGAGGGAGAATTTGGGTTTTTTGGGATAAACAAAAAGTTAAATGTGATATGGTGGAAGCTTGTGACCAAGCTATCCTTTGCCGATTCACTCTGCCAGATGATAGCCAATGATGGTGCTCCTGTTTTGTTTATGGAAGTAATGACTATAAGGAGATGAAAAGTTTGTGGGCTAAACTAATGGAATAGTCCAGGAAGTTTGATGATATACCTCTTTGTGTGCTCGGGGATTTTAATGAAATCCTCAAAACTGAGGAGAGGTTAAGATGTAATTGTCTTCCAATTGGAGCAGTTGAATTCAAGGAATGTCTTGAAGATGCAGAGCTCATTGAACATCAGTGTACAGGTCCTGAGTACACATGGACAAATAATGCTATTGATGGTATTGTTAGAGCCAGCAAGCTTGATCGGGTTTTGGTTAATAGAGAGTGGATTTGCAAGCTTTCTGGGTTTGAGGTGAAAGTGGAAATGCCGTCTTTATCAGATCACTGTCCTTTGATCGTTACCTTTCTCCAGAAGCAGTCTCAACGAGCTGCTCCGTTCAGATTTTATAATATTTGGACATCTCATCAAGAGTATCATCCCCTTATTGAGAGTTTGTGGTCTCAACAAGTGGAAGGGTACCTCATGTTTTGTTTAGTCTAGAATCTTAAGAGTATCAAAAGTGCTTTGAAGACTTTTAATCATGAAAAGTTCAAGAACACTGAAGCCACCATTGTGGAGCTTCGACGCAACCTTTCTATTTTGCAAGCTCAGTTGATGAATGACTGGTTCTCCTCTCATTCACTTGAGCAAGAGCAGATGTTGAGGTTACAATTAGAGTAGATACTTGAGAAGGAGGAATCAATTTTGAAACAAAAATCTAGAGTCCTGTGGCTGAAAGAAGGTGATCAAAACACTTCATATTTTCATAAAGTTATTCAGGGTCGTAAAGCGAGAAATAATATCCATTCGCTTATCAAAGAAGACGGCAGTTTCACTAAATCAGAGGTGGAGGTTCGAGATACTATCATTGATTATTATTATGAACTTCTCGGCAAAGAGAATCAAGTTAATGAAAGCTACTCAGTGGAAGATATCAAGTCTATCTTGAATGGCCCCATTTCAGCTGACCACTGCAGTAATTTATTGGCACCTGTTCTTGACTCAGAAATTAAAGAGGCTTTATTTTTAATCCACAGTAGTAAAGCTCCAGGCCCAGATGGTTTCTCAGCTCACTTCTTCAAGAACTCTTGGGATCTTGTTGGTGATGATGTGTGTAATGCAGTGAGATCTTCTCTTCAAGCTGGTACTATTCTCAAACAAATCAATGCAACCGCAATTAATCTCATTCCAAAGGTTGAGAACCCAGCTCGTGTGCAAGACTTCAGGCCAATCTCTTATTGTAATGTCATCTACAAATGTATCTCCAAAGTGATCGCTAATCGTTTGAAGCATACTTTGGACTCTATCATTTCCATTAATCAATCTGCCTTTGTTCCTGGTAAGAAGATTGTTGATAATATTCTAATTGCTCAGGAGTTAATTAAAAATTATGGAAGGAAGAGAATCAGTCCCAGATGTGTTGTTAAGATTGACATTATGAAGGCGTACGATTCAATAAGATGACAATTTATCATTAAATGCCTCAAAGCTCTTGAGTATCTGGAAGCCTTTGTTAGATGGGTTGAGATGTGCATTACCACTCCATCATATTCAATTGTCATTAATGGCTAGCTTGAGGGTTTTTTCCAGGGTAAAAAGGGGCTCAAACAAGGCGATCCACTTTCACCCTCTACTTGTTCGTGATTGCTATGGAAGTTCTATCCCAACTGCTTCAGAGATGTTCTAATATGAAGGGGTTTGGTTTCCACCCTAAGTGCAAGAAAATGAAGTTGAATCACCTTGCATTTGCGGATGATATAGAAGCCAACATTAAGTCATTGAATCTTATTGATAAGGCATTGGTTACATTCTCAAAGTTAGTAATCTCAAAAGTGAAATCTTCATTGGGGGATGCAGTGATGATGTGAAGAGAAATTTGGCTTAGGTGTTGAGTATCGAAATTGGGAAGCTACCAGTCAAGTATCTTGGGATTCCTCTCATTACAGGAAGACTCAACAAGAATGTGTGCAACCTCCTTTGCTCTAAGATCACAAACCGTATTGAGCATTGGGCTAACAAATGGCTTTCTTATGCGGGTAAGCTCATCCTTATCAAGTCTGTCCTTTCGAGCATTACCTATTATTGGTGTAATATTTTCCTTCTTCCCAAAGGAGTTGTTTATGAGATTGAAAGGAGGTTTGTTGCCTTCTTATGGAAATGGGGTGGCAATTATGTGAAATGAGCTAGAGTTGCTTGGTTGGATGTGTGTAGGCCGAAGGAGGAAGGAGGTTTGGGTATTCGTAACCTTGCAGATATTAACTTTGTTGCTGTCCTCAAACAATTTTGGCACATGTATACTGATGCAAACTCTCTTTGGGGTTACTGGGTGAATAGGGTGATCCTAAACCATGACAACATATGGTCTGTGGATATCCCTTTTAATGCAACTTGGACTTGGTGAAATATTTTGAGATGCAAGGACAAGGGAAGAGACTTCGTCCAGCATAGAGTGGGTAACGGGGAAAGAACCTGGTGGTTTTAGGATCCTTGGCTCCCTTGTGGTAGAGTGGTGGATTTTGTTCGAGATGACAATATTGTTGTTCCTTTTGAGCTGATTAATGAAAAGATTGTTAGATTCATTAGAAGGAACCATTGGAATTGGCCTCCTGAAATCAATTTTATGAACCAGTTGACGGCTTCTCTTACTCCCCAGAACTACCAAGAATTGGCTGGTTTGTAGGGATTAATGGTGAGTTTAAAACTACCTCAACCTGGAATTGCATTCGAGAAAAGAAAGTGAAGGTGGAGTGGGCAGACCTTGTTTGGAATAAAGCTGTTGTTTCAAAACATAGTTATTGTACTTGGCTTATGTGCTTAAATTGTAGTCCCACTAAAGAACGCTTGCTTAGTTGGGGAGTTATTGATTGTGCAAAATGTGTTTTCTGTCGTTTAGGGATGGAATGCAGGAATCACCTATATTTTGAGTGTCCTTTTATTAACAGAATTTGGAGACATCTTTCTTCTCTTATTAAAGAGCAGAATATTGTTACTCAATGGGATTTGATGATTATCCGTCTTTGTACGCTCTGCAAGAAGAAGACACTGAAGGCAGATATCGTGAGAGCTATGTTTTGTGCGAGCATTTACTATATCTGACAAGAAAGAAATAGTAGAATTTATGAAAAAATGTACTAGTTCGGAGGAACAGCTGACTGAGAAAATTCTTCTCAATGTTAGAGAAAATTTTTTGTTACAACGTAAATATATCAATAGTGCACAAAACAGATCCCTCTGTTCTTTATGACAGATTATAGACATATTGATGTAAAGATCCTTTGTATCTTGGTTTTTTTGCAGTGAAATGATACGATTACTTGCTTAGCAAAAAAAAAAAAAGGAAGGAATTGGGAAAAAAACACCAAGTCTACACGCCAAGGGCAAGTTGATGAAAAAAACACCTGGTCTACCAAGAACAGTTTTGAAATTCTACTCCTCAAGAAGGGCCCATCCAGATTTTTAGCACCAATCTGGCACCACCCTCTCAGTTTACTTTGATAAATTAGGGGTGGACTAATTAAGACTCTAGTCGCTTCATGATCTCCATTAACATGATTCCAAACTCAGATATGGTGGAGAGTAAAACAAATGCATTGTCAAAGAAAATCAGAATTCAGTTTCTTTTGGAGGGCATTATATGACTAAATAAGATTTACATATCTTGTGAATTAAATCTCACATGGCACAACCTCGACCTTGTAATGATCATTATGAAGATTCTTGAGCTCTTTTGCGTTTGTAATTATTGAGATTTTTCATTAATGAAATTAACTTATTTACCAGAAAAAAATGAGGATGACGTTTTGTAGTAATATAGGTCCAATTTAGAGGTTCCCTAAAAGAGTAATATGAATATTCTTTTATATTTCTTTGCTTAAAAAAAGCATTCTTATACAATAAAAATACTATAAATCATATCCCCTCTATTCGGCAAAAGTATATATCATTCCCTTTAGTATTAGAATTATATTTCTAGTCCCTAAACTTTATAAAAATGTTACATATCACCATAGAGAAATGTTATGGAAGGGATATTATGCAATTTCTTTTAGAAGTTGTAATTACGGTGCAAAAGGGGAATGAAACACTATTTCAACAAACCATATAGGGAATATGGTGCTATGAACTTCAAATTTATTTAGGTATATCCCCGTTGAGAGTATTTATCTCCTTTTAACTCAAAGTTTCAATTCTCTCTATAGAAATAAGTCTTAGTCTTCAACCTTATTGACATAATCAAACACCATCTCTACGAAAAGGTTAGACGTTAAAATCTCACCATCACACTGACGTAAGCAGATAAAAAGAAAATAACAAGTGTACTAATGATGAATTAGCCAAACTTAGAATAAAAAAAAGACTAAAAGAAAGAATTAGCCAAACTGGAAAAAGTCAAAAACATACTCTACGAAAAATTACTTTCTATATGACCTGAGCACCAAACTAATTTTATTCATGCAAAGCAACTACTTGGCAACAATTACTCAATAGTTAGGTGGTTATGTGTTATGAATCTGAAAGTCATGAATCGCACTGTAGTTGGAATCGCCCAACTTTTGGTCAAGATGAGCACAAGCAAGAGAAAGATAGTCCAGGTCCAATGCGTAGACAAAGCATCATAAACAAAACCACATCTCAATACCTAAAGGACTATGTGTACGAATTAGTTAAAAAATACAGTAAGGCATTGAACATGTGAGCTAAGAGAAAGCTTATAAAAGCCACATAGAGCATAGTGAATAGTTAAGCAACAACTTATCTTCTTTGTTTTATTTTCTTGTAATTTCTTTAATTTTGCAAATCAATTCAGTTTCTTCCTTCTGCAATCTTAAATTCCTTCTTCTTAGTTTCTCCCTAATTTCCAAACCATAACATTGGTACTTTCATTGAGCTTCCTTTATGGCAGATGGAACAACACTCGACGCTGTAGAGAAGATGGTGAAGAAGCTTGAGCCAATTGCAGCCGAGCATTCTCAACGACTCGATGCCCATCAACACGCACTTGGCGACCTCGTTTTCAAGGTCTTAACGATTGAGGGCAAACTTGATCGAATTCTTCAGCTTGTAACAAAAAAATTTGGAGCTACGCATCCAGCGACAACTTCTTCAACGATCACGACGACAACCTCGTCTACACCCACAACCACAACAACCATTGACCAATTAGCCGAATTGGACCCACAACTACACCAACCTTCCATACCACCCATCGAAACCGGAGCTAGCAAACACGTTCCTCTCACTGTGTTTGTAGATTTGGAACCTACCATGATCGACAACACGATCTTTTCAAACAACAGCGGCGACGAGCAACGCAAGCCAATCATAAGTGGCGAACAGTTGGACAATAATTCATACGATGACTTCAGTAAGTATGGGATTCAGAAAGTTTTTGATTCCATTGAGGAAATTGTCATTGAGCAAGGGTTTGATTCGTCAAAGAGAGGTGATGGTGAATGGAGGTATGCATTGGTGAAGTTTGGCAAGGTCTCGCTTGACACACCAACACTTGAAAGTAACAGCGACGACATCATTTCGGATTTCGAAGGTAATTCGAACATTCTCTGGGTTGAGCGTTTCGACAAACAGTTTTTAGGCATGAATGACATGCAGCAGGGTTCAGAGGTTAACATAAGTGATGGTACTTTCTTCTTCTTCTTCATCGAATATTATGCAAAATTCGAATCTTATGATGACAGTATTCGTATACTTGATGATATAGAAAAAGGATTTGGATTTAAACCCGGGACGTTTAGTTATAATTTGTTGTTGAATGTTCTTATTGATGAGAATCACACAATTGTTTCGTCATCGGTTGGGCCGGAGTACTACATTGGGATCTTATCGTTTGTTGATAAGGATCAGTTTGAGCCTGGTTGTGCAATTTTGTTGCGCAATAAGGTTCTTTCTGTTGTTGAGGTTTTAAGAAGTTGTACAGCTGAGCATAAAACTACTGACATTGCTTGGACTATTAAGAAATATATTACTAGGTGTTTTTCTTTGCTAACGAGTAATCACACTCTTGCTGTTTATCTTGATAATCTTGTTGATAGTACTTGCATAGGTGTATACCATGTCAAGATTTATATGCATCTTTATCCTGCTGAAGTGGAACATAGCTGTAATGAGGCGGATTCAGATAGTTTAAGGAACAATTATGATTCTCATGCTGATTTGATCTTACCGGTTTCAAGAACTTTGCCATTGGATGAAGGGTTATGGTTTGAAGTTGTGAATTCTACTGATTTAGATTCTAATCTTGGACTGATTATCCACAATTACTTGAAGTTAACGAAGCAATTTCAAGTCGAGGAAAAAGAAGTCATGTTAAAAGGTGATAGTAATGTGATGTTGGAACCCATTATGTACCAAGGCATAAGACGTTCACTTTCTACTAACTCTGTCGCATCGTATTATAGCCTTACCTTGTGTATGGAACATGATATGGGGTCTGATCTTTTTGGCTCACATGCTGAAGCCTTATGTGCTACTCTTGTTGTTGCCACCATCTCTTCATTTGTGAACAACCATCAATTCGTTGCAGTGTGTTATCCCTCGCTAATAAGTTCCATGGGAATCCTTGTTTGTTTAATAACCACTCTTTTTGCAACTGACTTCTTTGAAATCAAAGTGGTTAAGGAGATCGAGCCAGTACTGAAGAATCAACTCATCATCTCTACTGTTCTTATGACTCTGGGTATTGCAATTGTCACTTGGATTGCGTTGCCATCATCCTTTACAATTTTCAATTTTGGTGTTCAAAAGGATGTGAAGAACTTGCAGCTTTTCCTTTGTGTGGCTGTTGTTCTTTGGGCTGATTTTGTAATTGGGTTTGTGATTGAATTTTACACCAGTAATTCTTACAGCCCTGTGCAAGATGTTGTTGATTCCTGCAGAACCGGTGCTGCTACCAATGTTAATTTTGGCCTAGCTCTGGGATACAAATTTGTCATCATTCCAATCCTTGCCATTGCAATAAGTATTTTTGTCAGTTTCTCTTTTGCTACCATGTACGACATTACTCCACTGGATGTTGACATTAAGAATTGTGGAAAAGTTGTGGTGTTGTATACTAAGAATTTGCCATTGGTTGGTGCGGTTGGACTTGGTGCTGACCTTGTTAGGCTGAATGGTTCAACCATGTGCTTCCCTGGTTTCTTTTGTAATTTAGCTTTGCAAGTGACTTATATTGTTAGGTGATTGAGGCTTATTCTGAGCTGAACCTTGAGGACAAGGTTCTTTCAAATGAGGAAGGTAATGTTATGAATCTGAAAGTCATGAATCGCACTGTAGCTGGATATGGCCCAACTTTTGGTCAAGATGAGCACAAGCAAGAGAAAGATAGTCCAGGCCCAATGCGTAGACAAAGCATCAGAAACAAAACCACATCTCAATACTTAAAGGACTGTGTACGAATTAGTTAAAAAATACAGTTAGGCATTGAACATGTGAGCTAAGAGAAAGCTTATAAAAGCCACAGAGAGCATAGTGAATAGTTAAGCAACAACTCTTATCTTCTCTGTTTTATTTTCTTGTAATTTCTTTAATTTTGCAAATCAATTCAGTTTCTTCCTTCTGCAATCTTAAATTCCTTCTTCTTAGTTTCTCCCTAATTTCCAAACCATAACATTATGTGTTCGAATTACAGTTTTAGCTAGTCTTAATTGAAAAAAAAAAAACAAAAAAACAAAAAAGGAAAAACAAAGCTACTTGACAACATCAACTAGAGGAAAAAAAAAAGAGTTTAATTAATAACTTGAAGGGATTATTTAAGTGAACATATAGAGCTAGACAACTTATTGTTGGAAGGCTTTAACTTAGTATTTTGTCAATCGTCATGCAAGCAAATATGTCTCAACTGCCATTTGCTTTGCTCTATCTATTATGCATTCCACTGGCCCTGGCTGTGTCAAACACCACCACCGCTACCATCAGCTCAACGCGGATGATCACCAAAGGCACCAACATCACCATGCCTGGCTGCCAACGCAAGTGCGGGAACTTAACTGTTCCATACCCCTTTGGGATTGGCATAGGAACAGGCTGTTCCATTGGAACATGGTTTTCAATCAATTGCAGTACTTCTTTCGACCCACCAAAGCCATTCCTCGGCACTGGTAACCTTGAGGTTATAGATATAACAGACTCTTTGATGTACGCATCAAGAATTCGGTGACTTCAAACAGCTATAACAAACTTGGCAACCTGACAAACCAAAATAGTTGGGCCATATCTTTGAAAGGTACACCTTATACCAGCCCTTTTTTTATACTTTCCTTTTTCTCATTAAGTGAGCAAGTGATTCATTTATGACCAAAAAAAAAAAAAAAAAAGCAAGTGATTCATTAACGGGCACAATCCATATATTAGGTCTCAAGAATCCAGACTATGTATAAAACCGTAAGCAAGGATACATATCCTACTGCCATTCTTTACTAAAATTTTTGCAAAAGCCAGTATTCTTAGGCTCCGTTTGTTTGCCGTAAAATAACTTGCTTGTGTAAAATGTTTTCCGTGGAAAGTGTTTTGCTAGAAAATAAAATATTTTACATGGCTCCGTTTGTTTGCCGTAAAATAACTTATTGAGGGAAAATATTTTACTGGAAAATAGAATACTGAAAAATATTTTCTGGTGTTTGGATGTACGGTAAGTTCGGTAAAATGTTTTCTTATCCCAAAGGACATTAAAACATTTTACATAATTTTGTACTAGCCGCAATTGTTGACCAGAAAATATTTTACGGTTGACTAATTTTTCGGTGTTACCAAACACCGTAAAATTAAGAAAAAGCAGCCGCAATTTTTGACTGAAAAACATTTTATTGTTGACCAATTTTCCAGTGTTACCAAACACCGTAAAATCCAAAAAATGTTTTCTGATAAAATATTTTACAGCAAACAAACGGAGCCTTATATTCTAAATTTAAGTTGTGACCATTACGTTAAAAATTTAAATTATTAATAAAAAAATTATTATATGTGAGCCGTGATTTAAAGCTCACTTTGGAGCTTTGTTGAAAAATCAATAAAAGTGGGTTCAAATCTTTGCAAATCGACACCAAACCTTAGCAAATCTTCTTCGAAAGCAGCAAAAGTGTGCGCTCCAGTGCATGCAAACGTAGAAACGCGCATGAAGAATTTTGCGTACGAGGAAGAGGAGTTTTTTCAACTAAGATGAACTGCATTAGACCTTTCGGTGATTCAGTAAAAGTGCTTGATATTTTTTTATATTTTAAAAATTTCATCAACTCGTCTCTGTGCTTTAGAAAATTAGCATACGTGCCCCAAAACTCATTTTCTGTCAATAGAAGTAACGGATTTCATAAAAAGATGTAAATATTCTTAATTTTTTTTTTCATTTCCCTCTTTTGTTTAAACCAAAAAAATAAAAGAAAAATAAATAAATATATATATACTCACACAAAAAAAGAAAAATAGACACACACATATATATATATATGTTATATATATACATGCACATAACATAGCAAAAAAAAAAAAAAGTATGTACAGGGGTGAGGGTGAGGGTGAGGGTGAGGGTAAGGGTGAGGGTGGGGGTGGCGGTGGCGGTGGCGGTGGGGTCGACGAGTTGTGGAGTAGGGTGGGTTGGTGCTAATGGGAATGGGGGTGGGGTTGACGAGCTGTGGGGTAGGGTGGGTTGGTGCTAATGAGGGTGGGGGTGGGGTTGATGAGTTGTGGGGTAGGGTGGGTTGGTGCTAAGGAGGGTAGGGTAGGGTAGGGTAGGGTGTGGGGGGGGGGGGGGGGGCGGCGGGGAAGATGACTATTTTTTTTTGATTTTTTAATTTTTTAAAAGTGGTAATTTGGTCAATCAATTAATTATTTTAATCACAAATTCCTTAAAAACTAATAAAAATATCACTTAACGCGCGTGTAGAATACATTCTGTTAAATATGACAGATGTTTTGATTGTAGGGCGGTGTTGTGCACTTTTAAAAAACTATATGAACAGTTTATGGAGTTTTTGAATCATAGAAGGGTCTGATGCACTTTAACCAAATTATAGAAGGGTGTGGTGCAATTCATCCTTTCAACTATAAATAGAGGGTCTTTTCCCTCATTTCATGCATCCAAATTAGAGAGAAGAACACATAGCCTTCTCTTGAAAATTTTTCTCTTCTTTCTTGTTGTGTTTAGTTTTTGAGTGAGAGTTAGTTTATTTTGTTATTTGAGAGAGTAAAATTATTCTCCTTATATCAGAGAGAATATTGTTGTAAAATACAAGAGTATTTTACATCATAGTGAAATAATATTTTATTTGCCCATGATTTTTCTCTCAATTTATTTGAGAGTTTTCAACGTAAATGTGGTGTTTCAATTATCACTATTTTCATTCATATTTTAATTAATTGCGTGATACTGTTTGCCCTGACCATTTTGCTGCATTGATACACAACATTATATTCATTTATTGTCTTCAACACGCCCCCCCACACGTGTAAGTGGGGTTTTTTTGGCCTTACACGTGAACAATTTAAATATTTTTAAATAAGTGACAACAACACTTGAATCCAAGACTTTTTTTGGTACCTATTCTCTAATATCATATTAAGTAACCACTTAATCTAAAAGGTTAACATGTTAGAAAGAGGTTTTTTATTTTTTATTTTTTGGTGTAAGAGATGATAGAAACCAGCTAAGCAGAAACTATCTGGGTGAGGAATTACCCATCTTATCTCTCTCCAAGAGGACACGAAAAGGTCTCGGGATGTTATATATTTTGGAAGAATCAAACGGCTGTTGGAGAGAACGAAATTTTTTATATTAATCACTTATTGTCTTCAACATCTAACCACTGCAAAGATCTTGTCAGGTATACCTTATACATTTTCTGATGCGAATATGTTCACCGTTGTGGGCTGCGACGACCTTGCATTAATAAGTGGGATGGATGAACGAGAATTCGTGAGTGGATGTCTGTCCGTGTGTTTCAAAAGCAAAGATCTGATTGATGGAGAATGTAGTGGCGTTGGTTGTTGTCAGATTGGCATACCTAAGGGCTTGAAGGGATTTAATGCCGATATAAGCAGCATGAGAAATCACACTTTAGTCTGGCCTTTTAACCCTTGTTCATATGCATTTCTTGGTGAGTATGAGAGGTTTACATTTCGTAAGGGTGACCTTTTAGATGAAACCTTTCTGAACAGGACTGTAGAAAATGTCCCTATACTGCTTGAGTGGGCAATTGGAAATCTTAATTGCTCCGAAGCCAAAATGTCTGCGGATTATGCATGTCACCAGAAGAATAGTGAATGCGTTGATTCTGACAGTGGTCATGGAGGATACCGCTGCAACTGTACTAAAGGATATCAGGGTAATCCATACCTTAGTCATGGATGTGAAGGTAACTTATTGATTATGCATAGTGTATTATTCATTTAATCAGAAACCTTTGGTTATTTTATGTACAATCTTTTAGATTGATCATGATCATGATGATTGCAACCAATTGGGCACGAGTTGACGGCAGTCATACACTATTTGTGTGTGTCCCCAAGGTCAGGGGCGGATCTAAACATTTTTTTCATTAGGGACTAAAACACGTAATTTTTTAGTTATATAGTATATTTTTTTCAGCGGAGATTAATTAATTTTTTTAACAAAAAAAATATAAAAATTTAATTTTTTTTTAAAAAATACGTAACATTTTTAACGTTGTTCTGAAGGGAACTGCAGTCCCCATTCGCTTCCAATTACATCCGCCCCTGCCCAAGGCATCCCTCTCTATAAATATTAGGCTTGTTGCCCGCCAAGAAGGAAAACACAGCCCTTTTGATAATTTCTTCATAGGAATTCGAATGATAAGAAATTGTTTGAAATTAATTCAATTGTATTAATGTAATAGTACACTAGAGGATATTGGCGACTTCTTCCAAACCAAGATCATCTTATGATCATAGTATGGCCAGCTTTTCGGAGTTTGTCCAAAAAAAAAAGTAACTCCAACAATAAATATTAGTTTTAATTTCCGTTAGATAGAAACATTCAACTTTAACAAATATATATATCGATAAGTGCTTGCTTCCTTGAACAAATATTGATTTGATAAATACTGTATATAAAGCAAATGCATTGTCAAAGACTATAAAATATTAGTATCTTTGGGGGGTATCACACGATTAAATATAATTTAGGAAAAATAGTACCAGTAGTCCTTATTGTTACACTTTTTTTTTAAATAAGTCCATATTATTTTAAATAGTTCAAATCAAACCTCATTATTTTCAGTAGTCCTCATTGTTACACTCTTTTTTCAAATAAGTCCCTATTATTTCAAATTATTCAAAACAGTTCTTGACATAAAAAAAATTAGTGTTAGATTTAACGGAAATAAACAGTAATATAGGGGTAAAATAGTAAAAGTAATAAAATATCTTCATAAAACTTCAATTTAGTCCCCAAAGTTTACAATAAATTTAATATAGTCCTCAAACTTTACAAATAAATTCAATTTAGTTCCTAAACTTGTAAAAAAAAAGTAATTTCGTTCCTTCATCTTCCTCCAATCTATTTCCTTCAATTAATTTAAGGGTATTTTAGTTATTTTATAGAATTTCAGTTCAATATTTAACATCATGGACTAATTTGATACTTTTTAAAAATATTAGGGACTAATTCGAATCATTTGGAACAATGAGTACTAATTTACAAAAAGTAAAACAATGGGGACGTCTGGTGTAATTCTCCCTAAAATTTACATATCTTGTGAATAGCTCAAATGGCACAACCTTGACCAATATATGTACAACTTTCTGAATCCTAAACTTATCGCCCCTTTGCTATCGAACACAATTTTATCAAAGAATTTAATATATGTCATATTGTTTAGAAATTTAGCATTATAAGAAACGGATATAACCTTGCAAATAGAGTTTTATCAAATAGATTAGTACCCTGGATATGAATCATCAGATTCTGACCTCGCCATTTATGAAAAGAAAAAAGAGGACAAAAACAAGTTCTAAGAGAAAAGTTCTAACGTACCTAGTTCCTGAGCTAAGCGGATTGATCTGGTATGATGATAAGAACTCTCGAGCTGAATTTGCCGAGTTAATCAGTAAAGGCAGAGATAATCTTGCAAAAATTTGTGAGAAGTAGATAAAGGTGTCTTCAAAATCTGGTCACTCCTATTTATAAGTTGTGAACAGTCGTCTCGGGAATACCAACCGTCGTGCCTTGTCAGAAGCGTGGGTGACGTGTCAAGCCTCTGAACCAGTTTCGAATTTTGGCAGGTCAGTCCATAGGACTCCATTTAGGCCTCTGTTGAGCCCTGAACTTGGGGGGAGGGGGAAAATGATATAGGTATAGACCCGACCCGGACCACCATTAGGCATGAGCCGACCCGTACCCGACCTGTAAGTTAGCACCCGACCTCAGCATTAAATGCTAGATAGAACATAAAGGTTTTAACTATTGAGTAATAGTTTTATCTAGGGGGCAAGAGCCCGTGGCAGACATGAACAATGTCACGCCGAATTAAGCATTTAATGCTGTCCGTCTTAATGGTTAGTATAAATACCCCATTCAATACTCACATTCAAGGTAATAAAACTCTCATTAATTGTTTTCTATCATTTACGATTATTTGAGTTTGGACATACTAACTTACTCTCACGCCGGAGGGAAAACACGAGTCATAACTCCTGCAGTTCCTTCCTTTCTTTTGTAGATATTCACTGAGCTTGGGTTGAGGCAGATTCAGTGGCTTTGAAGGCATATAATTAAGATAAATATCTCGTTGAAAAAGTTTGTTGTTTGACACAAAAAGCTCATACAAGAATTTGGCCACATATTTTACAATATCTATAAAGGAAAATCGGTTGTTTGAAATACTTGAGAGTTGAGCTTAGAGTGTTAAGGGAAGGCAGCTTAGAACAATTACAAGCTATTGCTGACTTGATCAAGAGATGCCATAAGTTAATAGGTAAAGAAAGACCAATAATGAAGGAGGTGGCAATAGAACCAGAAAGGTTCCGGAATTTCACTAAACACCTTTCTCTTCAACAAGAAGATCATGAAGAAATTATGAGCTTCATGTATGAGGAGCCTAACCTTTATAGTGTCTTAATAAATCTTGACCTTCACAATGTGTCTCACTAAATCTCGAGTAGCATCAGGGGGCTATTTTGGACAATATACTAGTAGTTTGGATATATGTATGATGAATCCAATTATCAACACGCATGTCATGCTGAGGATTGGTAGTTTCATATTGAAGTTTATGTTCTTGTATCTATTCAAAAATAGAGTGGAATGATCCGGTATAGATCTGTTACAGTCAAAGTTTCTGAGTTTAAACCACAAGTTCGACCTTCATTGTATCAAGAAAAAAATCTATGTTATAGAATCTACTGCTTTCAAAGCGAAAATGGTTAATGTAAAGCTTCTATCAGATAACGCTTTGCAGGGTAAAGTTATCAGATTTCAAAGGAATTCAAGCATAGTCTTTGTCATTTTTCCCTTTATTTTTGTATTATCTTTTGATTAATTGAAAAAAAGAAGAATGCGAAAAGGTCAAGCGAGCATCACGCAACATATTTTTATTTTCATTTATTAGTGACCATGGAGAGAAATGGAAAAACATTGAGACAAAATCTTAAATTTATAGATGACAATTAAAAAATTTATCAATTTTTTAGATGGCAAAATAATAATTTATTGGATACATAAAAAGTTGGTTTTCTTAACAGGATTCTATATTGCGGTATACACATATAACTGACATCGCTTATATGTTTGAGCGACCAATAATAAAATACTACACTTGGGAATTTCCACAAGCATTGTCAAGATTTGACATAAGGTTAATTCCAACATTCTCTCTATTTTTATTTTTATTTTTTATAGTAGGAAGTCAAGCATGTATTTCTCTATTTTTAGTAACTCCTTATTTTACGAATTTTCTATTGCAGATTTACTCCAACAACACTCTCTAAAAATAAAATACCGAGTCATGGCTCTCTGTTGAAGTTCCATACAAAAATTGGGATTTTCAATTTTAAAGAGCCTTAAATAGGGGGTGTGTTGGAACTCATTTTGAGCATTTGGCTCATGTTGGAGCGGGTCCAAGAGAACTTTATCCCTTTCCTCTATCTTATTCTAATTACTAGTAACTGTTTTTCTAGTGAAATATGGTTTTCAAGGAAATTTCTATATTAAGAATTTGAATTTTCTTATATGTGAAATATGTTATTTAAAACAATACTTATTTGAACCTTAAAGTGGTTACTCAATTTGGAATACATATTTTTGGGTCTCTTGAATAAAATGTAGCTCAATTAAAATATGGCCACAAGTACCAAAATTCTAGATCCAATGACTTGAGTCGATTTTGAAGATTCTAAATTGACGTCGTTATCAGTATTAGTTCCAGCAGAGAAGTTTCGACCTAAGAATCGTTGACATGCTTTCTGGTCATGTTCTCTAATGTCGACGAGGTAGAGTTGACATGTAGCCGAAAGTGTCGTGAAGAAACTGAGAAAAGTTCTTGATATGGCCTTTAACAGTTGGGTGTAGCAATTAGGTAGTAATTAAATGTGATTAAAAGTCTGAAATTCAAACTTATGTTATCTTATAACAAATATTGTTTACTAACAGGTCTTTGGTATAGTGGTGTACTCCTTGCTGTGGATGCAAGAGATCGATTGTAAGATCAATTTTGGTAGGTGACAATTGACATCCTTTGATATGTAGTTTACGACTTATGCCTCCCTTGAATTAAAAAAAAAAAAAACTATTGTTTGGCAAGCCTTTAACTTGCTAAAATATGTGTTGAGACTCATTGTTATATCTCAGAATTATACGATTAAAGTGGATCTAATATGATTTTACCCTCCTTATTATAAAAACAAAAGATTATTGATATGTCACTTTGTACGTTTAAATCTTCAATATCGAATTATTAGCCCTTCAATAGTCATTAACATATAGAAAAAGGTAAATTCGATATGTTAATGATTATTGAAGGGCTAAGATAATTCAAAAGGCAAATTAGAAGAAAGGATAGCTAAGTCAGAGGCACATAATTGAAAGAAGAAAAAGAAATAGATATTGTAATATCATATATTCGCTAATTTTTTGGTAATTGTAACTATAATGATCTTAAGAGATATTCCAATATCATATAACTTAACCATGCCAAGCAACATTGCAAATTGTTAGCAACCACCTAACGAAGTCAGATTGTCAAGTTGGCATTTACAATTCTCAATACAAAGAGAAATCAAAAGAGTACTTCAAATTCTATGAATGGGTATGGGTTATGCTAAGACGTAATATCACCAGGAATAAGAACTGGGATTGAAAATGCAGCTATAGTGAGCTACAAGATTAAAAAGAGATGAGTTATACCTGAATGGATGTGTGATGGATAATATTGGACGAAGATCGAACTTTAATATTTTGTTAAAAATTAAATTATAAGATTTTATTTTAAAATTAATTGGTACTAAGAGGAGTTGTTCAAGATCTTATATGGTGGTACGGTCTTAAAGTTTATGATTTTTTCATATAGAACATGTATATATTATAACGTTATCAATTTACACAAAAACAAAAATAAATTTTTAAAGGAAGAATCTTAATAATTAACTAATGTGTCGTCATACAACAACGCAAGATAATAAAGAATTTGTTGAACATTGTTTTTAATTACTATTCATTTTCCGAAAGTTTAACATGCATGCATTTTCTACTCTTTTTTCATTTGTTTTTCTACAATTGGCATCTCATTTAAAGGGGTGTAAAGTTAGAAACTTATAAAGTATAGGGGACACATTGAAAAGTTGTGGATTTGGAGTATCAGTACAAAAAATTATTGAAAATATATCACGAAAACATGGACACAGAAACAAACATCAAGTCCCCCCTTGGTCCTAGCTAGGAGTTAGAGATGCTTTAAAACACATGGATTAAACAAAAGAACCGCCCAAGCCAAAGTCGTGTGTGACGATCGAGATGATGACATGAGAAGAAGTAAAACGAGGAGGATGTTTTATAGTATACACCAAGCATGGAAAAATGGTAAATAGAATCATACTTCCTTGTAATTTGTTCAAAGTGTAAATCATATCTATTGTGACACAAAAGTCATGAATTACAAAATACACAAAGTGTTTTTTTATAAATTATCTTGTTACGGATTCACCTTAATCGAAGACCGCAATATTGTATGTGCAATAAGACCACCAAAATTTTTGTGGCACTTGTGTATGACATAGAAATCATGGATATCTTTAGTTCAATTTAATTCTTGAAGGTTTTAAAAATGTGACAAAAACTGTATTTACGGTAAATGAAAATAAAATACTCTTCTAGCAAACCACAATGGGAGTATGGTAATATTAACTTCAAATTTTATTCAGGCACATCTTCATTGACAATATTTATCTCCAAATTCTAACTCAAAACTTCAATGCTGGATATCTAGTTCCAGTCCTAAACCTTCTTTTTTTTTTTGGACTAAGTCCTAAACCTTCTTGACAGAATCAAATTAATACATAAAAGTTATCTGGTACTTACTGCAGCGTCATATATGTCAAGTCCGGACGTTTCCTTTTCAAAAAAAATTCCAATGCATAAACACCATATAGAACGTTCACCTGTTAAAATGTGACTATTACAGTAGTCTGCTAGGCAGACAAAAGGAAAAAGACAAGTATAGTAAGGAAGAACTAGCCAAACTGGAAGAAGTCAAAGACAACATAGTTTCAGAGAAACTTTCCACACGACCTCAGCACCAGACTTTTTTATTCATGAAAAGCAACTACTTATTGGCAACAACATCAACATATATCAGAGAAATAGTGAGTTTAATAACTTGCAGTGATTATTTAAGTGAACATATAGAGCTGGAAAAACTAATTGTTGGAAGGCTTTTAGCTTAGTTTTTTGTCAATCAACAAGCAAGCAAACAACATGTCTCAGCTGCCATTTGCTTTGCTCTATCTATTATGCATTCCATTGGCCCTGGCCGTGTCAAATGTTGGACAAATTAAAATGAGAGAAGTGCTGTAAATAAAAATATAAGATGTATAATAAAAATTAAAATAACAGAATATAAAATTAACAGTATTAAAATTCAAGGATGTAGAAATAAATCAAATACAGTTAATATCGAGGCTCGAGTTAGACTCGATATCCTTAAGACTTTTAAACGCCCCGCTATGGTGCTTTCGGTTGACTGACGCAAGTCTCTCAGGATACAACGATATTTCCTTCATAATAGGAGCACACCAAATTATAAAGCTTGCGAACTATGTATGACAAACTCTCTCTCTTGAACACAACGTTAAATGATAATTATGTTCTGCTCACTAGTTCTCCTCTTCCTTTTCCCGTGTTCTCTATGCAAACACACACAACTATTTATAGCCAAACTTCAATGCCAGAATATTTAGATCAGAGTAAAGAAACATTATTTCATTCTCAGTGCACGGATTTTTTAGCAGCCATGTTACCTTTGCACATGCCAAACAAAAGCTAACAACATCTTCTTTCAATAAAGGCACGCATGCCCAACATAAGTCATCATTATCACCACTATTGTATTATTAAATAGTTTCCATTCACAAATCACCAAAAATTCTTATAATCCCCCGCATGAATGGAAATTAATAATACAAAATGTAAAGACAAATGCAGACATTAGAGAGAGTTTAAAAGAATGACACTGCTTTCGGATAGGTAGCTTTTGGCCTTGAACCTTCCGTAGTGAGAGCTATCGGATTTACTTGTTGACCAGTGAACGCAATGTCTTAAACTGTTCAGCTTTTGTGTAAACCAAGACAATAGAACTCACACAATATCCTCTTAACCATACTTCAGTTCTCACGGTTGTGTTCGTTTTGGCCCTGAACAACTCCTAGTTTAATGAGTACTCTAGAGAATTCAGCCCTAGAGATTCTCGTAGGAGCGGCCCACTCCCTACTCACATAGGTGATCACTTATTAAGAGTATTCCTGCAATACTCTACTTGGATTACTAAGATACAAGTATCATTAAAAGCATAGTTTAGCCTAAACTACATACAGGCAGCACTGTCTGCTCGTCATAGGAATAGGTAGGAGTATTACCCCTACAGTGCTCGCAGTGAATCATTCATAGCTCAGTTTGTCCCTTTGAACCTACATCCAAGGGATCTCCTGTCACGTAGGTAGGGTTTTCCATTATGATGACTCTTTAGACATAGGCTTAAGACCCATTCCCCTCGACGACTTGCAAACTTGCTCTCTGTTCAAGCCTTTAGTAAGCGGATCTGCAATGTTATCTTTTGACTTCACATAGTCAATTGAGATAACCCCATTAAAGAGCAATTGTTTGACGGTATTATGTCTACGATGTATATGTCTAGACTTACCATTGTACATGCTACTTTGTGCCCTTCCAATAGCAGATTGACTATCGCAGTGTATGCAGATAGTTG
This sequence comes from Ehretia macrophylla, assembly GCA_037974665.1. Lineage (NCBI taxonomy): Eukaryota > Viridiplantae > Streptophyta > Magnoliopsida > Boraginales > Ehretiaceae > Ehretia > Ehretia macrophylla. The sequence continues at coordinate 51,928,824 of CM075775.1, forward strand.
GCACAGGTTTGGGCCAGTTTGGAATGTCTTCTAAGAACTGTTGAAGCCATTCGGCTTCCTCTGCAACTTTATCCAAAGTTATAAACTCGGATTCTATCGGGGATCTGGCTATACATGTTTGCTTAGTGGATTTCCAAGAGACGGCTGCCCCTCCCAAAGTAAAAATGTATCCACTCGTGGATTTGGAGTCATTAGTATCCGATATCCAGTTAGCATCACTGTACCCCTCTAGTACAGCTGGATATCGGGTATAGTGCAGCCCAAAGTTCAGTGTGTATCTCAGATATCTTAGAACTCTTATTATAGCTACCCAATGGTCTTTCCCTAGATTGCTCGTATACCTGCTCAATTTGCTCACAGTTAATGCTATATCGGGCCTTGTGCAATTCATAATGTACATCAAACTACCAATAATCCTTGAATACTCTAATTGAGATATTCCTTCACCAGTATTTTTGGTAAGATGTACATTTGCATCTATAGGTGTCTTCGCGAGACTAGCATCATTTTTATTAAACTTGTCCAATACTTTCTCTATATAATGGGACTGAGACAAGATTAATCCGTCAGATGTTCTGGTAATTTTAATACCTAGAATCACATCTGCCATACCCATATCCTTTATATCAAAGTTACTGGATAACATCTTCTTGGTAAACTTAATGACATTATCATTACTCCCGATAATAAGCATATCGTCTACATAGAGACAAACAATGACATATTCTTGACCCGTTCCTTTTACATAGACACACTTGTCATATTCATTAATCCTAAAGTCATTTGACAACATGACTGTATCAAATTTCTCATGCCATTGTTTAGGCACCTGTTTTAGTCCGTAAAGGGATTTTACAAGCTTACAAACCTTTTTCTCTTTCTCAAGAACTACAAACCCTTCAGGTTGTTCCATGTAGATCTCTTCATCTAGATCTCCATTTAAGAATACTGTTTTTACATCCATTTGATGTATTTCAAGATTATTGATAGCATCCAATAGCTATCAACATCCGATTGGATGTAATTCTCGTGACTGGTGAATATGTATCGAAATAATCAAGACCTTCCTTTTGTCTATATCCCTTAATGACAAGTCTGGCCTTGTATTTCTCAATTGATCCATCAGCTGTCAACTTCCTCTTAAAAATCCATTTACACCCTAAAGGTTTATTTCCAGGAGGAAGATCTACCAGTTCCCATGTATGATTTTGCATGATGGATTCAATTTCACTGTTTACCGCCTCTCTCCATAAAGGAGCTTCAGGAGTAGACATTGCCTCATTAAAAGTGCGAGACTCATTTTCTAACAAATACGTTAGAAAATCTGAACCAAAAGACTTAGATGTTCTAGCCCTCTTGCTACGTCTTGGTTCATCTTCAATATCTTTAGATATAGTCTTATCATCTATATCTAATTCTTGACTTTCTTCATATGTTCTTTTCGTAAAACTTGATTCCTGCGTATTTTTATAAAGAAAATTTTCTTCGAAAAATTCTGCATTCCTTGATTCAATAACTGTATTCACATGTATATCAGTTATTTCTGACTTATACACAAGAAACCTGTATGCAGCACTGTTGTGTGCATATCCAATGAAGATACAATCCACAGTCTTTGGTCCTATTTTGACCATTTTACGAGCTGGAACTCCTACCTTAGCTAGACACCCCCACACTCTCAAGTAATTGTAGGAAGGTGGTCAGCCTTTCCACAACTTATAAGGTGTCTTGCTTAATTTTTTATGGGGTACCTTATTAAGAATATGGTTCGCAATTAATACTGCCTCCCCCCACAAGTTCTGAGGTAAACCTGAATTGATCAACAAGGCATTCATCATCTCTTTATGAGTTCGGTTTTTGCGTTCAGCAATACCATTCTGTTGAGGAGAGTAAGGAGCTGTCGTTTGATGAACAATTCCATGTTCAGTACAATATTCCTCAAAGGGATATACATATTCTCTTCATCTATCACTTCTCAACATCTTAATCCTTTTACCGAGTTGATTTTCTACCTCATTTTTGTATAGTTTAAATACTTTCAAAGCCTCATCTTTGCCTCTGAGTAGATAAACATAACAATATCTTGTGCAATCATCAATAAAAGTAATAAAATACTTTTTCTCACCTCTAGTTTGCACAAATTTTAAATCACAAATATCACTGTGAATTAAATCCAGAGGTTCTGAACTCCTTTCTACTGATTTAAAGGAAGTTCTTGTTAATTTTGATTCTACGCATACTTCACATTTTTTATTTATGTTCCAATCAGCTTTAGGTATTAGACCTAAATTGATCAATTAATGCAAAGAATCAAAATTCACATGTCCTAATCTATCATGCCATAAATTAGGAGAATCCAAGACATAAGCAACAGATTTATTCTTATTCATACCAAATTTAGTAGGCTCATTAGCCTTTACAACAGTTGGGGCAATAGTCATTACATTGAGCTTAAATAAACCATCACACTCATAGCCTTTGCCTACAAACATTCCAAATTTGGTTAACACAAATTGACCAGACTCAAACACCAATTTGAATCCGTTCTTACTCAACAAGGATCCAGAAACCAAAATTTTTCGGATGTCTGGGACATGCAGCACATTGTTGAGTGTCAGCTCCTTTCCAGAGGTAAACTTCAAGATTACATTTCCAGTTCTTTCCACCTTCGAAGTGGCGGAGTTACCCATGTAAAGGGTTTCAAAAACATTTTGATAGGTAGTGAACATTCTCCTATCAGAGCAAACATGCTTAGTGACCTCAGTGTCCACCCAACATTGTTTTGGATTCCCCACCAGATTGACTTCTGACACGACAGCTGATAGATTGATGTCAGAGAGATCATTGCCCAGGTCTTCCACAGCATTTGCCTGAGCTTTTCTCTTTTTCGGATTGCCCTGGTTCTTGCGGTGCCTGCAATTTTTTGCCTTGTGCCCCGGCTTGTCACAGACAAAACAGTTCCCACCGAACTGCTGCTTCTTTTGTTCTCCTCCTTTTTCACTTTGGTTGGAGAACTTTCTCTTTTTGTTGCTCGAGCCATGCTCAACCACATTAATCTTTGATTCCAAAGGCAGAAAACCAACACTTTTCTCAGATTTACGGTTGTCTACTTCAATCCTCAATCTCAAAACTAGATATTCAAGAGTCATCTCTTTTCGCTTATGCCTTAAATAACTCTTGAAGTCCTTCCAGTTAGGAGGCAACTTCTCAATAAGTGCACCAGATTCAAAACGTTCTCCCATATTTATACCTTTTGCATGACACTCATGAATGAGTACTTGATACTTATCTACTTGCGGCATCAGAGGCTGGGAATCTACCATTTTGAAGTCAAGAAATCTGGCCACAACGAATTTCTTTGTGCCTACATCCTCCGTTTTATATTTCTTCTCTAAAGATTCCCACAGTGCCTTAGCAGTTGTCATTGGGTTGTAGACGTTATACAATGCATTGTCCAACAAGTTGAGGATATAGCTTTTGCAAAGGAAGTCAGCATGCTTCTAAGCATCAACAGCAGCAACAGTCTGCATATCAGGATCGTCACCCAACTGTGGTGCATCCTCTTTAAAAAATCGAGCAAGATTCAAGGTGGTCAAGTAGAACAACATTTTCTATTGCCACCTCTTAAAATCCCTCCCGTTGAACTTTTTTGGCCTCTCGCCATGTCCAACAGGAGTTGACGCCACAAATGACATAGCCGAAGCAACAGTCACCGATGGCCTAGCCAAAGGTACATTCTCATTTCCTGCAGATCCACCGGTTGATCCACTTCTAGTCAAGGGCACGTTTGGGTTGTTAAGTCCAAATGATTGTCCATAATTCAAATTTTCAGTTTCGGTATTCATGATTAATATTATTTGTATTAAGTCCAAATACTTGTTTGTACACACTGCACTACAAAAAAATCAAATTAGTCGCAAAATAACTTAATACTAAAATTAATTTTAAATCAACAATTAAGGAAATAGTACTTCTAATACAAAAATAAAAGAAATATTAAAATCACATAGTCTACTATATGTATAATATTTATATTAGACTGTCAAGTAAATAGTCCAAACAAATGAGTAAAATAATTACTCAAATTTACTTTTCTCGATTCAGTTAAAAAAAAACAGTGTATTAATAAATTATTTTGTCACTTAAAAACCAAGAAATAACATGTGGTTTAGTGGTATACTATTCTCATTAGTAGCTTTGAGGTCCTGGGATCAAACCCATGTAGCAGCAAGAATGATTAGAATTTTGTGTTCTGCTTTCAGCAAACGTACTGTGCAAAAATCTACAACTAATATACTATATTATAATGCAAAGTTTTGATATTCTTAGAGAACAGAGCTTCTGCTTTCAGCAAAGTGTATGAAGTAATGGCAAGAAAAAGATAACAAAGAAACGTGCTAGCGGTATTATACAGTTCAAGATTAGGTACTTAAAAAATTTATATCTTTCTCATTTTAAGTCCAAATTTGATGAAATTTTCACCATTAGCTTCAGAAAATTAAGAGGTATATGAAAATGTAATTTATTTTCCAGTTTGTTATACTTCACAGAATCATATTAAATGAATTATACCTTTAAAAGTCTTAAGATTGTTGGACAAATTAAAATGAGAGAAGTGCTGTAAATAAAAATATAAGATGTACAATAAAAATTAAAATAACAGAATATAAAATTAACAGTATTAAAATTCAAGGATGTAGAAATAAACCAAATACAGTTGATATCGAGGCTCGAGTTAGACTCGATGTCCTTAAGACTTTTAAACGCCCCGCTATGGTGCTTTCGCTTGACTGACGCAAGTCTCCAAGGATACAACGATGTTTCCTTCGTAATAGGAGCACACCAAATTACAAAGCTTGCGAACTAAGTATGGCAAACTCTCTCTCTTGAACACAACGTTAAATGATGATTATGTTCTGCTCACTAGTTCTCCTCTTCCTTTTCTCGTGTTTTCTGTGCAAACACACACAACTATTTATAGCCAAACTTCAATGCTAGAATATTTAGATCAGAGTAAAGAAACATTAATTCATTCTTAGTGCACGAATTTTTTAGCAGTCATGTTACCTTTGCACATACCAAACAAAAGTTAACAACATCTTCTTTCAATAAAGGCGCACGCATACCCAACATAAACCATCATTATCACCATTATTGTATTATTAAATGGTTTTCATTCACAAATCACCAAAAATTCTTACATCAAACACCACCACCACCTCCACCACCATCACCATCAGCTCATCGTGGACGATCAGCAAAGCCGCCACCATCACCATGCCTGGCTGCAAAAGCAAGTGCGGAAACTTAACTGTTCCATACCCCTTCGGGGTTGGCTTAGGATCAGGCTGTTCCATTGGAACCGGGTTTGACATCAATTGCAATACTTTATTCTACCCACCAAAGCCATTCATCGGCACCGGTAACCTTGAGGTTATCGATATAACAGACTCTGAAGTACGTGTCAAGAATTCGGTGGCTTCGAGCTGCTATAACGAACGTGGCAACTTGACATACAGTAATTATACGACCATCAGGCTAACAGGTACGCTAAGTAAGTAAGTGATTCATTAATGTGCACAGTCCAAATATTAGAAGGTGTCAAGAATCCAGACTATGGATTAAATCTTAAGCAATGATATCCTGTAGCTGCCTTTCTCTACTAAAGTTTCTACAAAACTCAGTCTTCTTAATTTTCTTTCCTATTATGAGTTTTAAGTCTAGGGTCTGACCTCCCGCTCTAACATGTGCGTGGGCTCAAGAAAAAATGATCTGATCGTTGGATTGTTTTCAAGTTTTTTTCTTTAAGTCTAACAACCGCAAAGATCTTGTCAGGTACGCCTTATACGTTTTCTGATGGGAATATGTTCACCGTTGTGGGCTGCGACGACCTTGCATTAATAGCTGGAACAGATGGACGAAACTTCACCAGTGGATGTGTGTCCTTGTGTTCCAAAAGCGAAGATCTGATTGATGGAGAATGCACTGGCATTGGTTGTTGCCAGACTGCTATACCTAAGGGCTTGAAGAGATTTTCTGCTAATTTAGGCAGTCTGAACGATCACACTTTAGTCTGGTCTTTTGATCCTTGCTCATATGCATTTCTGGGCGAGCAGGAACGGTTTACATTTCGTAAGGGTGACCTTTCGGATAAAACCTTTATAAACAGGACTATAGAAAATGTCCCAGTCCTACTTGAGTGGGCAATTGGAAATCTTAGTTGCTTTGACGCCAAAAAGTCTTCTGATTATGCATGTCACCAGAATAGTGAATGCATTGATTCCGATAGTGGTCATGGAGGATACCGCTGCAACTGTTCTGAAGGATATCAGGGCAATCCATACCTTAATTCTGGATGTGAAGGTAACTTCTTGATTATGCATAGTGTATTAATTATTCTATGTTTTGCTATTGGACTGGATCTAACGGCTCTCACAACATAATATTTGATCGCACCCGTATATAGAGCATTTCCTTATTATATAAGCCAAAAACCATGCTTAATTCATTTAATCAGAAATCGTTTCTGTATACAACCCTTTGGTTATTTGCTGTACAATCTTTTAGATTAATGATGATCGCCTCAATTACTTGCTTCCTTTGACAGATATCGATGAGTGCAAGGGTAATCCATGTGATCCCCAAGGTATCTGTACCAATTCTCAGGGTAGTTACAACTGTTCTTGCCCAGAAGGATATTATGGTGATGGTCAAAAGGAAGGTCATGGTTGTATTCGTGAGAACTCCCAGTTCCCTGTAATTCCACTTTCGCTTGGTAATTCTCTGGCATTCTTGCACACATATGTAATGATCCCACATCGAGATATTACCTTCACAAGGGGTAGTGTTTAAGTACAAGGGATTCTTCCAAACTAGTCTTGTGTGTCGGGCTCTCCTTTTGGACTAGAGTTGCTATATTTTTTATTTCCGATGATGGTTTTACCATTGCTTATAAGTTAAGAGCGTGAATTTTATTATGTACTACTATGTTGTGATATCAATCTTATGCCTCTGCAATTACATAATTCATTCAATTGACTGTTTAATATAAAAAATGTTCAAAATGTATGCAGGTTTGAGTTTTGGCTTCTTATCCTTGATCATTGGTGTTACCTGGTTGTCCTTTATCATCCAGAAAAGGAAGCTTATCAAACAAAGAGATAAATTCTTCCAGCAAAATGGTGGAGTACTACTGAAACAACAATTATCATCAAGCGACGCCAGTGTAGAATCAACTACTAAGATATTTACTGCTGAAGAACTTCAAAAGGCGACAAACAATTATGCTGAAGATCGTATCCTTGGGCGAGGTGGTTATGGCACAGTTTACAAAGGAATTCTCCTTGATAAACGTGTAGTCGCAATAAAAAAATCAAGGATAATGGATGAGAGCCAGATTGAATTATTTATCAATGAGGTAATAATTCTTACTCAAGTGAATCACCGTAATGTGGTTAAGCTCTTGGGTTGTTGTTTAGAGACTGAGGTCCCTCTTCTAGTATATGAGTATGTCTCTAATGACACACTATTCTACCACATTCATAATAGCAGCAATATGCCTTGGTTTTCTTGGCAAAATCGCTTAAGAATCGCTACTGAATCTGCTGGTGCACTTGCCTATCTTCATTCTGCGGCTTCTATACCAATTATCCACAGAGATGTCAAATCTGCTAATATATTACTGGATGTGTATATACTGCAAAGAGATCTGATTTTGGAGCTTCAAGATTAGTACCCTTGGATCAAACTCAAGTCACAACTATAGTACAAGGAACCTTAGGTTATTTAGACCCCGAATATTTTCATACAAGCCAATTGACTGAAAAAAGCGATGTTTATAGTTTTAGAGTAGTTCTTGCCGAGTTAATGACAGGGAGAAAACCTCTTTCTAATACAAAAGTTGAAGAAGAGAGGAACTTGACTACATATTTCAGAGTGGCTATGAAGGAAAATCGTTTATTTCAAATACTTGAGCTCCGATTATTAAAGGAAGGGAGTTTAGAACAATTACAAGTTGTTGCTGATCTGATCAAGAGATGCGTCAAGTTAGTAAGTGAAGAGAGACCAACAATGAAAGAGGTGGCAATGGAACTCGAAAGGCTTAGGAATTTCACTAAACATCCTTCTATTCAACAAGACGATCGTGAAGAAACTAGGAATTTTGTTCATGAGCAGTCTGATCTTTACAGTGTCTCGATAAATCCAGATCTTTACAGTGTTGGGGGCTCTTCAGGGCAATATACTAGTAGTTTGGATAGCCGCATGATGAATCCAATGAACATGCCTCGCTGAGGACTTGGTAATAGTCTCATAGTGAGGTCCTATATGTTGTATATCGACTGCTTTTCATCTATGCTTTCAGTGGTGTCATGCTTTGTCTTTCATTATGTTGTTTTGGCCTTTAGAAATAATCTGATCACTGAAACATGAGAAAACTGTGGCCCGTAACATTATGTTGTCTTCTATTTCAACTATAGTTATTTCTTTGCTCTTTTTGTAAGAAAAAGTTTCTTCATAATCATGTTAATACGCGATTCGAATTGGGAAAATCGTGGGTTGTTTCATGTGCCATGTGATATCAGATGAATCCTATACATTAATGTTTCCAACTTCTACTTCTGTTTGTTTCCTATTCTTTATTCTCCACGAACACTCCAGCCGGCCTAGACAACGAAGACGAAAGCATGGAATGTCACTACCTACCTCCACATTTATATATGAATTACTTAATAATATTATCTTGTAATTCCATAGTTGTTACATCCAGGTTTACAAATTTAATCTTGCAAGCGAAACACTGTTTAAAGTCTTAAATTTATTGAATTCAAACCTATACTTTTACATTACAAATATTGTCGGACTTTTAACTAACATGAAATATATGTAGATGTGTGCCATGCACCTACAACATAAAATTTATAATTTTAAGATAGATCTAATGTAATCATGTCTAAATTAAATTCCACAACACGAAACAATGAGAAATATATTATATGTACTGAAAACAACAACAACGATAAATAATAATATTAAAATTATTATCATTACTATAATAAAATATTTTTGTTTTCTAATGGATGTGATATTAAACCCTAGTCAACTGTTACCAAGCAAAGAAGGAATGGGAAAAAAGCACCAAGTCAACATTTGCTAAGGACAAGTTGATGATGTTCTATCCGAAGTTTACCAAGAACAGCTCTGAACTTCTATTCGTTATCAATGAGGGCCTATTCTAGCACCAATCAGCAATCTGACAACACTATCTCAGTTTACTTTGATAAATAAGGGGTGGAAGAAGACCTGCCACTATCTCAGTTTACTTTGATAAATAAGGGGTGGACGAAGACTTCAGTAGCTTCACCTCCATTAACATGATCCCAAGCTCGACAAGGTAGAAAATAAAGCAAATGCATTGTCAAAGACTATAAAATATTAGTATCTTTTGCGGGTATCATACGACTAAATAAAATTTAGGGAAAATAGTACCAGTAGTTCTTATTGTTACACCTTTTTTTTAAAATAAACTTGTATTATTTTAAATAGTTTAAATCAGACCCCATTATTTCTAGTAGTCCTCATTGTTACACTCTTTTTTCAAATAAGTCCTTATTATTTCAAATGATGCAAAACAGTTCTTGACATAAAAAAATTAGTGTTAGATTTAACGAAAATGAACAGTAATATAGGGGTAAAATAGTAAAAGTAATATAATATCTTCATAAAACTTCTATTTAGTCCCCAAAGTTTACAATAAATTTAATATAGTCCTCAAACTTCACAAATAAATTTAATTTAGTTCCTAAACTTGTAAAAAAAAAGTAATTTTGTTCCTTCATCTTCCCCCAATCTATCTCCTTCAATTAATTTAAGGGTATTTTAGTTATTTTATAGAATTTCAGTTCAATATTTGACATCATGGACTAATTTGACACTTTTTAAAAATATTAGAGACTGATTCGAATCATTTGGAACAATGAGTACTAATTTACAAGAAGTAAAACAATGGGGACGTTTGGTGTAATTCTCCCTAAAATTTATATATCTTGTGAATAGCTCACATGGCACAACCTCGACCAATATATGTACAATTTTCTGAATCCTAAACTTATCGCCCCTTTGATATCGAACACAATTTTATCAAAGAATTTAATATATGTCAGATTGTTTAGAAATTTAGCATTATAAGAAAAATAAATGACCTTACAAATAGAGTTTTGTGGCTTTGAAAGCATAGAATTAAGATAAATATCTCTTTGAAAAAAGTTGGTTGTTTGACCCGAAAAGCTCATACAGGAACAAGGCCACATATTTTACAATATCTATAAAGGAATTAAACTCGGTTGTTTGAACTACTTGAGCCTAGAGTGTTGAGGAAGCTTAGAACAATTACAAGCTATTGTTGGTCTGATTAAGAGATGCCTCAAGTTAATAGGTGAAGAAAGACCAATGAAGGAGGTGGCAATAGTGTTGGAAAAATCCAACATGTGGGGCCACACATGCATATTAAAATGTGCATTGTTATCTTAAAGTTTAGTCTAATTAAAGTGATATACTAAAGTTTAAAGTTTTGAACTATTGGGAATTAAATTGTCATGTAATTAATGTGTAGAGACCTAAGTTATATTTTTTATTTTATGATGGGCTAAATTAGAAATATGAAAAGTTTTAATAACTATCACTTATTACAAAAGGTTTATGGTCCCCAATTAATACATATTATTCTATCAGACTGTTACCTCATCAACATGTTTGAGAAAAAGTCAAGAACTCTCTAGAATTACGTACTCAATTGGAAGATCATTTCCCCACCGATCCAATTTGTCACGCCCCCAAATTTCACCTAGGTAAATCTTAGGAACGAGACCGCCGCCACTACAAGAAATTTCGCGTTTGGAGACGGTACATTTCCCTCTTCGTTCCGTCTCCAATCTGAAAAGGAGACGAAACGGAAACGAAACTCGGGTGTCACCTTTCGGTCTGTCTCATTTTTTGAATTTCGTCACCATTTCATCTCAAATGGAGATGAAAAAATATTTTGTCACCTTTCTGTCTCTCTCATATTTAGTCACTTTTCTGTCTCCCTCATATTTCGTCTCTATTCCGTCTCCCTTACATTTCGTCTCATTTCCGTTTCCGTTCACATTTCATCTATGTTCCGTCTCTCTCACATTTTGTCTCATTTTCGTTACATTTTTAAATTTTTTAAAAAAAATATAATTTAAAATTAAAAAGTTTTTAAATTCTGATTGTCATATTTTTTATTTTTAAAAATATATAAATAACAAATAAAGGAAAAAAAATAAAAAAATGAAACTAAAAAATAAAATATTAAACAAAATCCCCCCCAAAAATTACTAACATCTACCATCAAAATTTATATACCTAAATAAATAAATAAATAAATAAATAAATAAATAAATATATATATATATATATATATATATATATATATATATATATATATATATATATATATATATATATTTATTTATTTATTTATTTTTATATATGTATACAAAGAAAAAAAACTGAAGAAAAAAAAAAAAACAGAAACCCCTCCCAAAAAAAAAAAAAAAACTTACATCTACATATTCAAAAAATAGGTATATATACATATATATACTTATATTTATATATATATATATATATATATATATATATATATATATATATATATATATATTTATATGTGTATAAAAAAAATAGAAAAGAACAGAAACCCCAAAAAAAATGAAAATAAAAAACAAACTTAGATCTACATACTCAAAAAATAGGAATATATGCATATATATACTTATATATATATATATAACTATAACTATATATTTATTTATGTAAAAAAAGAAAAACAAAACTGAAAAAAATAAAACAAAAACCCAAAATAAAAATGAAAATAAAAAATAAACATACGTCTACCAACAATAAATAGATATATATACATATATATACTTATATATATATATATATATATATATATATATATATATACTTATATATATATATATATATATATATATATATATATATATATATATATATATAAGTATATATATGTATATATAAACTTATATACATAATCATAAATATACACATACACATACATATAGACATACTACTATACAACTATATCTATATTTGCAACTAGGTCTACATATATTTATATATTTATATATACATAGACATATACAAAAATATACTTATATATATAACCTTAATGTGGGGGGTGGGGGGTGGGGGGTGGGGTATTGAGTTTAAAAAAAAAAAATTGGCTGATGGCACGATCTCTAAAAAAAAATTGGCTGATGGCACGATCTCTGCCCTCAGCCAATTTAAAAAAATTGGCCCCTTTAAAAAAAAATATATATATATATATATATATATATATATATATATATATTTTGGAGACGAATTATCAATTCTGTCTCCAATTTTGGAGATGGAACCTTGTCCGTCTCCTTTTTGGAGACGAAACATTGGGTCCGTCTCTTTTTTGGAGACGGAACATTGGGTCTGTCTCCCTTTTGATAATTTTTTTTTTATTTAATTTTTTTGGAAAAAAGTTAAACAAATTGAAACAACTACATTAACGGTTTGTCTCCATTTCATCTCCAAAAGAGAGACGGATAACATATCTTCAAACATGTCATCTCTTTTTCGTCTCTTATCGAAGACGAATTGAAAATGACATTCATGTTCCGTCTCCAAATCGTCTCCATTGGAAGACGGTTTGGAGATGACACACGTAAGCTGTCTCCAAACCGTCTCAAAATGGTCACTATTCATATAGCGAAATTCCGTCTCATTTTCGTCACTTTTTTGGTAACGAAAAGGTGACGGACCGTCACCTTTGACAGTTTTTCTTGTAGTGCGCGAACTTAGAAAGAAGATCCTTCCTAAGTGCGCGAGACTCTAATTTCAACCACAAAACTAAGTCCACAAGCGAGACGATAACTAGTAGAGCGTCTAAACCCGTATATATGTATACTAAATATATGCAATCTCCAATATAAAATTTTGGAATAAACTCTGCCATTATAATTAGATCATAAGAGCTATGGAAACAGCAATACGAAAGCACCTAAACCCAAAGAAATATCTTAAAACCCTTAATAAATTATTCAAAATAAGTAATATCCGAAGAGGCAAACAACCCTCATTTATTAACCCACTAATTTGAGACTTGAAACGAAGTTGGCTATCCAACATCCAGATAGTCTCCTACCCATAATCTTGCGAAAATGCCTATTGTTCACCTGTTCAAAATAAGGTTTAACAAAAGAATGAGATAATAATCTCAGTAAGTGTGAAGATCCCCCAAAAATAACATGGAACCTTTATGATAATATATATATATATATATATATACGGATAATAATATAGTAGTGTAATGAGACCAAAAAAAAATCCAATAATCATGCAATATAGCTAAAATTGAACTAACAAAATGTACAGTCATGCCAAAAATCCCGAATTTAATCTATCGTAGTACAAAAATGTTGTGCCAAAATTCAAAACTCAAAAACTCATCAAACCACTATACCAAAACTCAAACATGGTTGTGACTACAACTAGTAGCACAGTCTAAAGATGGTTAGATGCATTCAACAATCATAAGCGAAAGGGGATCCCAACGAAAAGATAGTGCACAATCCCAAAACTCAGTGTATGTCAAGCCCCACTGAGAGATGGTTCAAATATCGCTATACTTGCCAGCTAAGTTACATCTTCAAAATATGGCACAAGTGGTCCAAAGTAGTTCCTATCAAGTCTCAATAAACATGCCGAAACCTTCATAAATGTACATACGAATATACTAATTGGTCCCGAGTTTTCTTTTATTTTGTTTTGAAAACAGAATAGCACTTAGGTTTTTTGAAAGAAAAGAACTATTGCTTGAAAATAAATAATTTGCCAATCTTTAAAGAAAATAGAGTAAAGATAATTTTTTTTTTATATTAAAGAACAACCAACAGGTCACTATTCAGTGACCTGTTTGGCCTATCATTGGTCATAAAAAAAAAAGGGTGAGTAGTGACCTGGTCACTATTCACGTGAATAATGAGTATAGGTACTATTCACTGTATTTTTTTTTTTAAGAATTTGTTTTAAGAACTATGATATGCAGACAAATGGTATAAATAAAATATTTTAATAAAATATAACAAGAATACTACTGCAAGTAAAAGGGACATAACTCTCATGCATTCAATCTAAACTTCACATGAACCATAACAAAATTATTGTTAACCAAAAAAATTTCAATGCATCCAAGAAAATAATATTTCAGTAATTTCATAATTCAAGATTATTTCAAACTCACAAATCATAACTCTAAAAATTAAAGGGAATTAGGTAATGAAAAAGGGGTCTTCCTACTTACCTTTTGTCCAGCAATTAAACCTAACAAATCCTAAGTTTGAAGAACATGACATTTCACAAGATTCATCACCTTCAAAAACACATGAACATATTCTATTACAATCTCCCATCAACATAGGTCATACACTCTAACGCATATTTTATTGTGAAAAACCCGTAATAAACTATTAACAAAGATGTGACTTAGGTTCTTACCAATTAAACCTCAAGGTTTCTCTTGAAGTTGTTCTCATGTATAGTACTCTACACCCAAGTTTTCTTATTTTTGAGCGTCTAATATGAGGTTTAGAGAAAGAGAGAGTTAAGATTATACTAATACGCTAAACGTATATTTTGTTTTCAATGTGGGTCTTATGTTGTAATTGGTAACCCCCACCAATGGGATAAGCCCATTATTTTTGCCAACAACACACCAGAATTTTAGGTACTCTATAATCCACTAATTGGTGGTTATCAATATCCACTCATACTTGGCCACAATTTTAGGAACCACTAAAAGTCAAATATTAATTAGCTAAAAATAAAGCTCCAATTTTGGGGGTTATTACACTCTTTCCCCCTTAGAATAGTTTCGTCCTCAAAACTTAATCACTTAGAAGGCTCCTCGTATACACATGCCAAACTCTAAACTAATTAACTACAAGTCTAACAACTCTGTAAGTAGCAAAAGCGTAATTTCCCAACAACTCACTAAGCACTAGCACATTACCCATATTCTCCTTAATTCTTTTCAATATACGTTGATAGAATTCTGCCCACTAAATTAGTTAGCCATGTCTTTTTGGCTTTAAATCATACAAAATCAGCAACTAAAAATTCACTATTATCGCATAACCTATACTAATCCACTTCTAACTGATTCATAAAAATTAGTCACCATAACTTTATATTACTGTGATATATCCAATTGGGTCATAAATAACTCAATCCCATAAGTCAACCATTAATAAAAACACTCTAAAATGATAAAGTCAATGCCTAAAATTGTGGGGTGTTACACGATTTTGCTAAGTAATTCAGGTACGCTTCTACATCTAGTTTTATTCTTCCTTTTGGATCAACATGGAGATTTAAGAACTTGATTTCTAGGGTTTGATTGTTTGTGGTAGAAACATGCCTAAGTCTTAATCTTTGGTTTTCTGATAATTTTCTGGATAAATTGTGGCTTATGCATGTTAGAGTTCAGATTGAAAAATCCTAACAAATAGAACTAGAAAGGATCCGGCATTTCACTAAACACACTCTAAGAAGATCATAAAGAAATTATGAGCTTAACGCATGAAGAGCCTGATCTTTACAGTGTCTCAACAAATCCTGACATTTACTATGTGTCTCACTAAACCTCGAGTAGCATTAGGGACAATATACTAGTAGTTTGGATAGATGTATGATGAATCCAATCAACATGCATGTCATGCTAAGGATTGGTAGTTTCATATTGATGTTTATGTTCTTGATCTATTCAAAAATTGAGTGAAATGATCATGTATGGATCTGTTACAATCAAAACTTTTGAGTTCGAATCACAAAGTTCATCCTTCATTATATCAAGATAAAAGTCTATGTTATTGTATCTACTGCTTTCAAAGCGAACACAGTTATTGCAAAGCTTCTATATATCGGATAATATTTTGCAAGGTAAAGTTATCAGATTTCAAAGGAATTCAAGCATAATTTTTGTCATTTTTCCCTTTATTTTTGTATTATCTTTTGATTAATCGAAATAAAGAAGAATGGCACAATCTTAAATTTATAGATGACAATTAAAAATAAATCAATTTTTTAGATGGCGAAATAATAATTTATTGGAAACATAAAAAAGTTAGTTTTCTTAACAGGATTCTAATTGTCATCGATCATATGTTTGAGCCTCTGATAATAAAATACTATACTTGGAAATTTCCTTAAGCATTGTCACGATATGATATAAGGTTAATTTCAATATCCTCTGTATTTTTATTTTTATTTTTTATAATAGAAAGTCAAGCATGTATTTCCCTATTTTTAGTCACCCCTTATTTTATGAATTTTTTTATTACACTTTTATTCCAACAGCACTCTGCAAAAATAAAATATGGAGTTGTGGCTCTCTGTTAAAGTCCATACAAAAATAGGGACTTTCAATTTTAGAGAACCTTAGATAGAGGGCATGTTGGAACTTATTTTGAGCAATTGGCTCATGTTGGAGTTGGTCCAAGAGAACTCTATCCCTTCCCTCTATCTTATTTTAATTACTAGGAACTGTTTTTCTAATGTGATATGGTTTTCAAGGAAAATTTTATATTAAATTATTCGAAATTGAAGTTTTTTATATGTGAAATATGTTATTTTAACCAATACTTATTTGAACCTTAAAGTGGTTACTCAATTTGGAATACATATTTTTGGGTCTCTTGACTAAAATGTTGCTCAATTGATAATACCAAAACTCTAGATCCAATGACTTGTGCTGATTTTGAAGATTCTAAATTGATGTCGTTATCAGTATTAGTTCCAGCAGAGAAGTTTCGACCTAAGAATCGTTGACATGCTTTCTGGTCATATGCATGTCTCTAATGTCGACGAGGTAAAGTTGACATGTAGCCGAAAGTGTCGTGAGAAAACTGACAAAAGTTCTCGATATGGCCTTTAACGGTTAGATGTAGTAGTGAAGTAGTAATTTATTATAATCAAAAGTTTCAAATTTGAATATGGCCTTTAACGGTTAGATGTAGTAGTCAGGTAGTAATTTATTATAATCAGAAGTCTCAAATTCAAACTTATGTTTTCCTATAATAAATATTGTTTACTAACATGTCTTTAGTGTAGTGGTATGCTTCTTGTTGTGGTTGCAAAAGATCGATTGTTAGATCAATTTTGGTTGGTGACAATTGACATCCTTCAATAAATTTTGTATCGATTATGCTTCCCTTGAATAAAAACAAAAAAAAGTCCTTGAATAAAAAAAAACTATTGTTTGGCAAGCCTTTAACTTGCTAAAATATGTGTTGGGGCTCACTGCTACATCACAGAATCTATATGCTTGAAGTGGATCTAATGTGATTATATCAAAGATAAGTTCCTCGTTATAAAAATAAAAGATTATTGATATGTCTCTTCGCACGTTTAAATCTTCAATATTGCATTATTAGCCCTTCAATAGTCATTTAAGTATCGAATTTACCTGTTCATTGGGAATTGAAGAGGGGAGAACGAATAGACATCGAATGATTAATTTCGATTTCTTGTTATCGTGGACCATTACTTCAACCAGTACCGATTGAGAGAGACATATATAGATTAGTACAATTAATTATTAGCGTATTCAGGATTCCAAGAGAGACTAAATCACCACCCCCAAGTTAGACTAGTACTCGTTGTTGCAGCAGGAGCCGAAGTCAGAGGCACATAATTGAAAGTAGAAAAAGAAATAGATATTGTAATATCATATATTCGCTAATCTTTTGGTAATTGTGACTAATGATCTTAAGATATTCCAATATCATATAAATTAACCATGCCAAACAACATTGCAAATTGTTAGCAACCACCTAACGAAGTCAGATTATCAAGTTGGCATTTATAATTCTCAATACAAAGAGAAATCAAAAGAGTACTTCAAATTCTATGAATGGGTATGGGTTATGCTAAGACGTAATATCACCAGGAATAAGAACTGGGATTGAAAATGCAGCTATAGTGAGCTACATGATTAGAAAGAGATGAGTTATGCCTGAATGGATGTATGATGGATAATATTA
The DNA here is from genome assembly GCA_037974665.1 of Ehretia macrophylla. Classification (NCBI taxonomy): domain Eukaryota; kingdom Viridiplantae; phylum Streptophyta; class Magnoliopsida; order Boraginales; family Ehretiaceae; genus Ehretia; species Ehretia macrophylla. The sequence goes on from CM075775.1 coordinate 51,946,943, forward strand.
GACAAAAATCGAACTTTAATATCCCGTTAAAAATTAAATTATGAGATTTTATCATTGTCGAGGTCGGAATCTCGACGTTGAGGTTGGGAGCTACTCCTGCTGAGCTGGACTTTTCAGGTTAGCCTCCGAGTTGAAATTTTCTGGTCGGCTACCTGACCTGCATAAGGAAAAGGAAGGAAAATGCGGGGTGATGACACGGATTTTCCCCTCGGGCGTGCGAATGATTAGAATGTCTGAGCTGGCGAAGTGGCTGAGAGCATTTAATGAGCAGTTACCTTTGAAATGAAGGGGAAGAGCTCTATTTATACTAAATTCGGACCTGACAGCATTTAATGTAGTACAACTTTATGTCTCATCAAGACTTTATGTCCTATCAAGGCAGTTGACACTGAGGTCGGTGTTTTTTAGGGTCTGGGTGAAGTTGGATCAGCATCCAGTTTGGACATTAGTTGAATATGTTCGGCTTGGCTCGGATTAGCCCGCCTCAGCTTAGCGTGGGCATCTTACTTCAGCTCGGAATCCCCCTCGTCAATCCCTCCCCTCAAGTCAAGATCGAGAGGGTGAGATCTAGATTTTGGAGTTGTTTCTTAGCTGGAGGTGTCCGACCTCGGCAGAGTGGGGATGGCCACATCAACGATGCATGCCCTTCAAATGGCTGACACGTCACCTGGCAGTTATGACGAGATGCGACATTTGGGATTCCCGAGGCGGTTACAGGAGTTGCCTATAAATAGGGCCTTGACATTCGAGATTCATTTCACACTTTGCATACAAAGTTCAGAGCTTTCAGGTAGGATACCGGAGTGGTCAAACAATTTAGCTCGAAAAATATCTTCTCGGGGTATTTAGCTCGGAATCCACTAGCTCGGAGGCAATTAGTTCGGGTCATCTTCGACAACTAGAGCAGTAGGTACATCCCGACTCCCTTTAGTTATTCCTGTACATATTTTAATTTGTAAACAGGATGGGGGGGGTTAGAGTCGGAAGATTCCCAAGCGATGGAGGTGAGGTCCTATGGAGGGGATGAGAATCCGTCGAGCTCGAAGTCGACTTCAGATAGAGGGCACGGTGATGACATCAAAGGTGCATCTCAAGAATCATCTCAGCAATCTGGGCTCAGGGAGAGTGATGATGATTGCCAAGTGATTGAGGTCAGGCGAGTGCAAGAGGAAGCCGAGGGGGATCCTTTAGCCGACCTGGGTGACTTAGGAGATAGGGAGGATGACGAGCCACTGATCCAGTTGGAGGGAGTTGAGATACCTCGGGAGTACCTAGCTGGAGTCTCCGTGTCGGAGCCGATTAAAGCAGTCCCGATTAGGGCGGTCCAACCTCGGAGTTCAGCTACAGCTAGCGGCTCGGGGAAAGAGGATAGAACAGTTGTTCACCTGCTGTAGGTGCGAGTGCCACTCTACCGTCCAGATGGCTAACGCTAGGCTAAGGGACTGGTCGGTGGACCAACACCACAAACTGAAGGTACCAGGTCGGACCGAGCCTGCTTGCTATCCTCTACCCGACCATTTCACCATCTACGACCTCGCATTCGATGTCATCCGGCTTCCACTTCCCGACTTCATCGCTGACATTTTGAATTATTTCGAGCTTAGCCCTGGTCAGATGTCACCTAACGGCTGGGCCGTGATGGTGGCATTTGATGTGTTCTGCCTTGAGAGGAAGATAGAGTTGACCCTACATCGGTTTAAGCAGTTCTTTTTCTGCAAGCCCAACCCGAAACAACCAGGGTGGTTCCACTTCGCAGCTCGGGTCAGCAATGCCATATTCACCAAGTGGCACTCCTCCAACAAGGGCTGACACAACGACTACTATTGGGTCGAGCCGGCCGTGAACCCGAGGTTCAGAGTAGATTGGAATCTTTCCTTGAAAAATACTGTGAATGACGACCCCAAGCTCTCAGTAGAGGAACTAACCGAGGTCAGGGTGTTGAGACCCGAGCTGGGTATGCTGATCGATATCGATAGTGTCCTCAGGTGGGACAGGATCTGGAGATCCAAGTTGTTCGGGAGAGAACCCGACCTGAGGAGGGAGCACCCTCACCTTCTTCCCAATCCTGAAGAGAATGCGGAGTCCGGCTCAGAAGAGGGTCAGTTCGTAGGATCAATGCCTGACCTCCCCGTCTCCTTATCTACCGTCGTTCCCTTCAGTTTGCCTCGGGTTATTTCTCACCTCTCTTGTTTTTTGTAGGTATGGCAGATACGAGGAAGCTCGCGTATACCCAGATGAAGAGAAAGAACGAGGCCAGCGGCGAGGTCTCTACTCAGTCCAGCTTGGGCTCCTCCGTCCCTTAGAAGTAGAGGTAGTGGCCTGAGGTCTCTTCTAAGGGGACGTCGGTGTCTCCCTAGACCAAAAGATCGAGCTCGGGCGTGGCGATCCCTGAGCGCTCAGCATCCCATCCCGACAATAGAAAACGGTCCCGGCCCGAGTACTCCAGGAAATGCAAGGCCACGGAGGTGAGCCTTCCCAACAAGGATTTGGTGGAGGCAGCCAAGGTCGCCCGCGATCCCAAGCTGGCATCGGTCCCGGCAGAGCAGCTTTCGCTCGACCTGAGGACGACCATAGTGATAGTAAGACATATTTTACTGCGTTGATATGGTTAAGTTTTTTGGCTCGGCTGACCATTTTGTCATCTTTTGTGCAGGCCGAGTCCCACATCCTTTCGGCACTTAGCTTGCTCGCCTGAGCCCAGGCTTACTGCGTCGAGCTCCAGCAGCGATTCATCGACTATCGAGCTGAGCTAGAGGCCCTGAGGGAGGATGTCGTCCAGAGGCGCAAAGTGGATGAGACTAAAATCGACCAGCTAAAGAGGGGGCTCGAGGCGGAGAAGTCCCGTCGCGAGGCCGCGGCTAAGGATGTTGAGCTTTTCAAGAAGGAGAAGCGCGAGGCCGAGGCGAAGCTCAAGGATCTGTTAGATCGGGTCAGCCCGCAGGGGGAGAAGGTGGTGGAAGCCTTTAAGTCCAGCCAAGAGGCCGTCGACTGGTTGGCCACGGAGGGCGGGGTGATGGCCCGGTACACCGAGTTAGAGTACAACTTCAGGGGCCAAGTCGTAGCTCGGGAGAGAGCAAAGACTTTCTTCCCTACTACCAAGAATGATTACATCGAGATCTTGGAGGCTCCGTCGTAGGAGTTCTGGGGGATTCCTGAACTACCGGCCGACCTGACGTCCCAAGCCAAGGAGGTAATGGAATTTGTCCAGAAGGGCATGGACCAAGTCGGGGATGAAGCCAATGCCATCACCTCCACCGCCACTCCTAAGTAAATTTTGTAGTTGCCCGGGTCGGGCTTTAGTGGATTCGGCTTGGTCGGGCTTCTTGTAATTGTACTTTTTCACCTTTTAATGAAATGGACACTATTGTTTTATTTGCGTTTCATTCGAGTTTATACCTTCGTACCTTTTGCTTCGCAAATTTCTTAAGTAAGTAGGGTCGGACCAATATAATGGGTCTTTTAAACTTAATTTAAATATAAAGAACCGAGCTGGATGCGATTAATGAATTATCATCCTAATCTGAGCTGGTTAACTGGGCAACTATATAATTGTCGCCGACCTGGACTCGTCAGTCTAATTTAAAATTGGTCAAACTAATGTTGACAAACGTTGAGTTCGAGTTTAGACCTAAACTAACATCCCGACCTGAAGTCGGATTGTACCGAGTTGGACCTTAATCTGAACTAGAAAATCTAATCAAATTATTATTGACTATACCCGAGCTGGAACCTAGTCTGAGTTGGTTTACTTGAATTATTAGCTCGTAATTAAGCGTGGCCATCGCGTTAATCCGAGTCGGGAGTAGCTCAGTAGTTGTGGCACTTGGGCCCGGGTTGGGCATTGCACTGGTTTACAAAATATGTTTGTATTGAGATTATACATGAAGTACTTAGGCTCGGGAGCCGATTACAAGTAATGCTTTGGCTCGGGGCCTTAGCAAAGATTTCAGCTCGGGGCCTGTACAAAAAGTTTCCGGCTCGGGGTCTGTAACAAGAGATTCCAGCTTGGGGCCGTTACAAGAGTTTCCGGCTCAAGGCCATTACAAGAGTTTTTGGCTCGGGGCCGTTACACAAAATATCTCTTCAGGTACTCTGCGTGCCATGCATTCTTCATCGGTTTTCCGTGCTTGTCGCGGAGGTAGAAGGTCCCAGGTCGGACTTCTTTCACGACCTCGTACGGTCCTTCCCAGGTCGGGGAGAGCTTATTGCTCAAGCGCAGTAAAAAGATAGCCTTTCTGAGGACTAGGTCGCCAACCTTAATAGGCTTAGGCTTGACGTGTTTGGCGAAGGCTCTTTGCATGACAGCTTTGCTGGTTAGCATCCTGATTTAAGCTTTAGTTCGGAGCTCTTCGGCGAGGTCGAGCTCTTCACTGATCAATGCTCTCTTTATTTCTGGATCGTGGTGGAGGGTTCTACTGGTCGGAGATCCAATATCTACTGGCAGCACCGCTTGAGTACCGAAGGTCAGCTTGAAGGGCGATTCTGCCTTTGCCGAGCTGGTGGTGGTTCGCTGAGCCCATAGCACCTCGGGAAGAATCAATGCCCACTGGCCCTCTGCTTCCCCCAGCTTGGTTTTCAGGCCGTGCAAAATGATTTGGTTAGTCATTTCAACTTGGTCATTACTTTGAGGGTGAACAATATATGAGAATTTGAGGTCAATTCCAATCTCATCACATTTGCCTCGAAAGTATGCACTGTCGAATTGCTTGCCGTGGTCGGTAATGACAACCTTGGGCACTCCAAATCAGCAAATGATGTTTTTTCACACAAAATCCCAAGTTGCCTTTTCTGTTATTCTAGCAACACCTTCAGTCTCCGGCCATTTGGTGAAGTAGTCTACTGCTATGAAGGCGTACTTCTTTTGGCCAATACTGGTTGACAATGGGCCGATGATATCTAGACCCCACTGATAGAATGGCCAAGGGCTTATCATCACCGTGAGGTCTATCGCTGCTTCTTCTGTACATTGGCGAACCTTTGACAGGTGTCGTACTTTTTTACATACTCTTTGGCATCTTGTTCTAAGGTTGGCCAGAAATAGCCTTGCGTCAATGCCTTTCGAGCCAGAGCTTTGCCTCACAAGTAGTTTTCATATACCCCTTCATGGATCTCCCAGAGTACATAGTTCCCTCCTCAGGTCCAACAGATTTCAAGAGAGGCCAAGTGTAGGCTCTCTTATAGAGTTGCCCGACAATTATGATAAACCTTGAGGCCTGTTTCGTGAGTTTCTGAGCAGCTTTTTCATCCTCTAGGGTCATACCCACTCTAAGTAGTCCACGATTGGTTTGGTCCAATCTGGGTTTAAATTGAGCTCGGCTACAGCTTGTACCCCCAACTGAATGCTCGGCTCGGATACTTCGTCCACATGGACCAGGGCAGGTCGGCTCTCGCCCAAGGCCAAACTGGACAGGACGTCAGCCTTCATATTCTCCTCCCTCGGAATTTGCTGTATCGTGAGCCTTTTGAGCCTTGAGATCAAATCCTTGACTCTGTTGAGGTAGGCTAGCATAGTACTGTCCTTGGCTTCGAACTCTCCCGATATCTGACTAGAAACCAATTGAGAGTCGGTGCTCAGGTCGACTATCTGTGCCCCAAGCTGAGCTGCAATTTTCAACCCTGCAATCACCGTTTTGTACTCCGCTTCATTGTTAGACGCCGGAAAGGTGAACTTGAGGGAGTATTGGTGCTCATGCCGGGTTGGGTCAAGGATGACTACCCCAACTCCATTCCCAGACTTCCCTGAGGCCCCATCCACATGGACCTTCCATACGTCCTCTGGGTCATGCTCGGCTCGGCTGGTGCATTGCACCACAAAGTCCGCGATGGCTTGGGCTTTGATGGCTGTTCTGGGCTGGTAGGTGATGTCAAATTGACTCAGCTCAACTACCTATTTCAGCAGCCTGCCCGACACCTCCGGTTTGTGCATGATGGACTTGAGTGGGGCATCCGTCATGACCTTAATTAGATGAGCATCAAAGTATGGCTTCAGCTTCCTTGTCGCCGTGATGAGCGCGAGGGCGAGTTTTTCCAAGGAGGAGTACCTCACCTCGGACCCTTGTAGAGTTTTGCTGACATAATAGACCGGCTTCTGCTCATTCCTTTCTTCTCGGACTAGTGCCGCTGCCACTGCTGTCCCTGAGCATGCTAGGTATAGCACCAGTTTCTCCCCTACCTCAAGTCGGGATAGCAGGGGTGGCAAAGCTAGATACCTTTTCAGCTCTTGGAAGGCGTTCTGACATTCTGTAGTCCATTCGAAGTTCTTAGGATTCCTTAATATTTTGAACAGGGGAGCACACTTGTTAGCCGACCTAGACATGAATCTGCTTAGTGCCGCGACCTTGCTTGCCAATACTTGGACGTCTTTCACGCAAGTCGGTGGCGCCAGGTCAAGTATCGCCTGAACCTTTTCCGGGTTGGCTTCTATTCCACGGGCTGTGACCATGAAGCCCAGAAACTTTCCTGCCTTGACACCGAATGCGCACTTTTTCAGGTTCAGTTTTATCCCGAAGTGCTTTATTATGGCGAAGGCTTCAGCTAGGTCGACTACATGATCTTCCGCCCTTCTGCTCTTTACTAACATGTCATCTACATAGATCTCCATATTTCGGCCAATCTGATTTTTGAAAACCTTGTTCACCATCCGAGTATAGGTAGCTCCAGCATTCTTGAGGCCAAAAGGCATGACCTCATAGTAGTAGAGACCTTTATCGACGGTGAAGGCAATCTTCTCTTTGTCTCCGGGAGCCATCTTGATTTGGTTGTAGCCTTTGAAGGCATCCATGAAAGAGAGTAGCTCGAACCCGGATGTGGCATCCACCATCTGATCAATCCGAGGTAGGGAAAAACAGTTCTTAGGGCAGGCTTTATTGAGGTCGGTAAAATCAATACGCAATCTCCATCCTCCTGAGGACTTGGTCACTAGCACCACGTTGGATAACCAAGTTGGGTACTGGATTTCCTTTTTGTGGCCGGCATCTACCAATTTGTCCACCTCTTCTGCTATGATTTGTTGCTTATCATAATGGAAGTGCCTGCGCTTCTGCTTCCCCGGATAGTGATTTGGGTCAGCATTCAGGTGATGCTCAATCACTCCCGGGTCTGGTGGTAAGTTGAAGGGATGGCCTTGAAATGGTTGAGTGCCACCCGACCTAAGATCCCATTGTAAGTGGAGTTGCAATTCATCACAATGAAGTTGGCTAGCATCGAAACCCGCTTATCTCCGTCTTTCAACTTCAGCGAAAGGTTAATGACCCCTTCGGTTCGGTGGGCTTGGCTGGTGAAACCAGCTAAAGTGCCTCTCAATGGCCTGAGTCGGCTCTTGTCCAACCCTATTTGCTCAAAAGTGCTGAGGAATAAGACTTATGCCGAGTTCCCGGTGTCCACCATCAGCCTCTTTACGGTGAAGTTGGCTATTTCAGTGCTGATCACCAGTGGGTTATCATGGGGCAATATCAACCCCTCCAAGTCTTTTGAGGAAAATGTGAGCTCCTTTATCCCTGGGGTCGGACCCCGTACCGGTCCATACTCCCTCCCAGCCCGAACATAATCCTTTCTGCCTGCCGAGGTCTCCCCACCCGACGCCAATCCTCCTGCAATGGTTTCAATCATAGCCAAACGTCCGCCCCCGGCTTAGCGCCTGGGTGGACTCCTCTATTTATCTCTTTGATCGTGATTCCAGGTCGGCTGCTGATCTATGTACCTCCGGAGGTAACCTCGGGCTATCAGTGCCTCGATCTCCTGTTTCAAGTCTTTGCACTCTTTGGTGGTATTGTCGTAGTCCATATAGTAGCGATAATATTTGGTTCTATTGTGCTTCTCAGGTTGGCCTTTCATCCTTGGAGCTGGAGGCAGGTGGTTTTGGTGCTGGATCTCCATCAGGATCTACTCTTTTGTGGTATTAAAGGGAGTGAACATAGTGAACCGGGGGTTCTGCTTCGGCTGATGAGGCTGCTTACCTCGGTCATTTTGGACTTTACCTCCAGGTTGGGCTCGGGAGGTCTCTCCCTTCTTATTGGCTTCCTTCTCCTTGTCATTATCCCTTTTCGCCTAATAGATTTCTTCCGAGTGTATGTACCCTTCTACTCGCACCATCAGCTTGGCTATAGTATCCACGGGGTCGATGGCCAAGGAGGATGTAAAGGGGCCTGACCTGAGTTTGCTCTGGTAAGCCATCAACGCCATGGAGTCCTCAAGGTTAGGGATTATGAGGGACTCTTCATTGAATCTGGCTGTGTAAGCCCTCAAACTTTTCCCCCTATGCTGCTTCACCAACAACAATGTAGAAGTGTGGCGGGTGGCGCGTCGGCTTCCCGTGAAGCGGGATAGGAAAGCCTCAGCCAGCTGATGAAAACTTTCAATAGAGCCGGGACGAAGTTTTTGGAACCAGTCCAAGGCATTACTAACTAGGGTGGTCGGGAATGTCTTCGTCTTCATGATGTCGGACATGTCATGCAGAGTCATGTGGTGGTCAAAGTTGAGCAAGTGATTGGCTGGGTCGCCTTCCCTATTGGAGATCGCTAGGTTGGGCATCCGGTTTCCGGTGGGTAGCGGCGTGGCTAGCACCTCGGGTGAGAGTAGGCTTACGCCGAGTTGGTTAATGACCTTGGCTATGGTAGCCGCGGTCTTGGCCTGCTCGGGGTCAGCTTGAGCCACCCTTCTACCTCTCGCCTCCTCAGGTCCCGCCACCGGCTCTGGGAAGCCTTCCTCGTCTTGCATCCATTTTCGCCTTAGGTTTAGGATGCGGAACTCTGGACGCGCGGGCCGCAGCGTAGCTGCTTGAGAAGCCGGGGGGTCCCCAGCTAGCCGGGCTACTTGCTCCTTAAGTTCCTCAAACATCCTCAGCATAATCTTTATCTCCGGTGACAGGCTAGAGTTGGGGTCTCCATCTGTCGTGGGGTTGGTTTGAGTGGCTAAGTGTATACGTTGACTCGTTCCAACGTCGGCTGGAGTTGGGCTTTGGCTAGGCACCTGCGTGGTTTCGAGGTCCCCATCCGGGTTGGGCGAATCCTCTATCGGTGCGCTGTGGCTTCTCGTTTGCACCATGATGGTTTCTCAATGAGTGGTGAGGAGAGTGATAGAAAGAACTTCGTGTCCCCACAGATGGCGCCAAACTGTCGAAGTCGGAATCTCGACGTTGAGGTTGGGAGCTACTCCTGCTGAGCTGGACTTTTTAGGTTGGCCTCCGAGTTGAACTTTTCTGGTCAGCTACCTGACCTGCACAAGGAAAAGGAAGGAAAAGGCGGGGTGATGACCCGGATTTTCCCCTCGGGCATGCGAATGATTAGTATGTCCGAGCTGGCGAAGTAGCTAAGAGCATTTAATGAGCAGTTACCTTTGAAATAAAGGGGAGAAGCTCTATTTATACTAAATTCGGACCTGACAGCATTAAATGCGGTGCAACTTTATATTCCATCAAGACTTTATGTCCCATCAGGGCAGCTGGCACTGAAGTCGGGATTTTTTGGGGTCAGGGTGAAGTTGGATCAGCATCCAAGTTGGGCATTAGCTGAATATGTTCGGCTTGGCTCGGATTAGCCTGCCTCAGCTCGGCGTGGGCATCTTGCTTCAGCTTGGGATCCCCCTCGTCAATCATAAAATTAATTGGTACTAGATAGGAGGAGTTGCTCAAGATCTTATATGGTGGTACGGTCTTAAATTTTATGATTTTTTCAACGTCATCAATTTACACAAAAACAAAAATAAATTTTTAAAGGAAGAATCTTAATAATTAACTAATGTGTCGTCATACAACAGCGCAAGATAATAAAGAATTTGTTGAACATTGTTTTTAATTACTATTAATTTTCCGAAGGTTTAACATGCATGCAATTTTCTACTCTTTTTTCATTTGTTTTTCTACAATTGGCATCTCATTTAAAGGGGTGTAAAGTTAGAAACTTATAAAGTATAGGGGACGCATTGAAAAGTTGTGGATTTGGAGTAATTATTAAAAATATATCACGAAGACATGGACACAAAAATAAGCATCAAGTCCCCCCTTGGTCCCAGAAGTTAGAGATGCTTTAAAACACTTGGATTAAACAAAAGAACCCTCCGAGCCAAAGTCGTATGTGACGATCGAGATGATGACATGAGAAGTAAAACGAGGAGGATGTTTTAGAGTATACACCAAACATAGAAAATGGGTAAATAGAATCATACTTCCTTGTGATTTGTTTAAAGTGTAAATCATATTTAGTGTGATACAGAAGTCATGGATTACAAATTACACAAGATTTTTAATCAATTATCTTGTTATGGATTCACCTTAATCGAAGACCGCAATATTGTATGTGCCAATAAGACCACCAATTTTTTTTTTGATACTTGTGTGTGACATAGAAATCATGGACATCTTTAGTTCAATTTAATTCCTGAAGGTTTTAAAAATGTGACAAAAACTGTATTTACTGTACCAAATGAAAATAAATACTCTTCTAACAAACCACAATGGGAATATGGTGCTATTAACCTCGAATTTTTTTCAGCCACATCTTCAGTGATAATATTTATCTCCCAATTTTAACTCAAAACTTCAATGCTCGATATATAGTTCCAGTCCTAGACCTTCTTGACAGAATCAAATTAATACATAAAGGTTGTCTGGGACTTACTGCGTCATATATATTAGATCCGGACGTTTACTTTTCAAAGAAAATTCCAATGCATAAACACCATAGAGAACGTTCACACGTTAAAATATGACTATTACAGTAGTCTGGTAAGCAGACAAAAGGAAAAAGACAAGCATAGTAAGGAAGAATTAGCCAAACTGGAAGAAATCAAAGACAACATAGTTGCAAAGAAACTTTCCACACGACCTCAGCACCAGACTTTTTTTTATTCATGAAAAGCGACTACGTATTGGCAACAACATCAGCATATATCAGAGAAAAAAAGAGGATTATTTAAGTGAACATATAGAGCTGGAAGGCTTTTAACTTAGTTTTTTGTCAATCAACACGCAAAGCAAACATGTCTCAGCTGCCATTTGCTTTGCTCTATCTATTATGCATTCCACTGGCCCTGGCTGTGTCAAACACCACCCCTACCGCCACCTCTGCCACCAACACCATCAGCTCATTGCGGACGATCAGCGAAGGCACCAACATCACCATGCCTGGCTGCAAAAGCAAGTGCGGGAACTTAACTGTTCCATACCCCTTCGGGGTTGGCTTAGGAACAAGCTGTTCCATTGGAACCGGGTTTGACATCAACTGCAATACATCTTTCGACCCACCAAAGCCATTCATCGGCACTGGTAACCTTGAGGTTATTGATATAACAGACTCTGAAGTACGTGTCAAGAATTGGGTGGCTTCAAGCTGCTATAACGAACGTGGCAACTTGACAAACGGAAATCCTTCTTTCATCAGGCTAACAGGTACGCTAAGTAAACAAGTGATTCATTAACACAGCACACAATCCAAAGGTGTCAAGAATCCAGACTATGAATAAAACGTTAAGCATGGATATCCTCTAGCTGCCTTTTTTTTTTTACTAATTAAAGTTTCTACAAAAGTCAGTATTCTTATATTTCTTTCCTATTCTTAGTTTAAGGCTCTCAGTTTAAGTCTAGGGTCAGGTTGGTGAACGACCCAAACTACCTTGGTTGATGAACGACCCAAACTACCTTCGGCTCCAACATGTGTGTGGGCCCTACGCACCTGTGGAGCTTACGTGCAAGAAATTAACAATAATCTAATGGTTTGATCGTTTTAAAAAAAAATCCTTTAAGTCTAACTGTTGGAAGGATCGTGCACATAAATACGTTGAGAACACAATACTATTTTAACGTGATTTAGTATAGCATACGTCCACAAATATTATTCGTTATTATTTATAGAAACTACTATAATAATGACTCCGATATACCTGATATACCTACCTAGAGGTATATGTACTTTAATTCTAATATAATCTAATATGGTACACCTACCTTGTGATATGTGACAACTAAATTCAATCCAAATAGTCTTATTTATAAATAATAATTATTAATTCTTTTAAGAATAAAATTGTTATACTCTATACTAAAACTTATTTAATAAAATCCTAATAACTAATCCTAATCAAGTTTAATTACTAACACTAACAACTGTCAGGTACGCCTTATACTTTTTCGGAGGGGAATACGTTCAACGTTGTGGGCTGCGACGACCTTGCATTAATAGCTGGAACAGATGGACGAAACTTCACCAGTGGATGTGTGTCCTTGTGTTCAAAAAGCGAAGATCTGATTGATGGAGAATGTAGTGGCATTGGTTGTTGCCAGACTGCCATACCAAAGGGCTTGAAGACATTTATTGCTAATTTAGGCAGTCTGAACAATCACACTTTAGTCTGGTCATTTGACCCTTGTTCATATGCATTTCTCGGTGAGCGGGACCGGTTTACATTTCGTAAGGGCGACCTTTCGGATGACACCTTTCAAAATAGGACTAGAGAAAATGTGCCAGTGCTGCTTGAGTGGGCAATTGGAAATCTTAGTTGCTCTGAAGCCAAAAAGTCTTCTGATTATGCATGCCATCAGAACAGTGAATGCGTTGATTCTGATAGTGGTCATGGAGGATACCGCTGCAACTGTACTAAAGGATATCAGGGAAATCCATACCTTAGTCCTGGATGTGAAGGTAACTTCTTGATTAAATAGTGTATTATTCTATGCGTTGCTATCATGATCGTCTCAATTACTTGCTTCCGTGGACAGAGATCGATAATTGATTGATGATGATCGAGTCAATTCATTTAATCAGAAAACTATTTTTTGTATGCAGCCCTTTGGTTATTTTTTGCACAATTATTTAGATTGATAATGATCGACTCCATTACTTGCGTCCTTTGACAGATATCAACGAGTGCCAGGATAATCCATGTGATCCGCAAGGTGGTATCTGTACTAATTTTCCGGGTCATCACAGCTGTTCTTGCCGGGAAGGATATTATGGTGATGGCGAAAAGGAAGGTCGTGGTTGTATTCGTGAGAACTCGCAATTCCCTGTAATTCCACTTTCGCTCGGTAATTCTCTGGCACTTGCACACATCTTTTGTTTCCAATGATGGTTTTTCCATTGCTTATAAGTTAAGAGCGTGAATTTAATTTATTATGTACTACCATATTGTGATATCAATCTTATGCCTCTGCAATTACATAATTCATTCAATTAACAGTTTAGTATAAAAAAAATGTTCAAAATGTATGCAGGTTTGAGTTTTGGCTTCTTATCCTTGATCATTGGTGTTACCTGGTTGTACTTTATCATCCAGAAGAGGAAGCTTATCAAACAAAGAGAGAAATTCTTCCAGCAAAATGGAGGAGCACTACTGAAACAACAATTATCATCAAGCGAAGGCAGTATAGAATCAACTACTAAGATATTTACTGCTGAAGAACTTCAAAAGGCGACAAACAATTATGCTGAGGATCGTATCCTTGGCCGAGGTGGTTATGGCACAGTTTACAAAGGAATTCTCCTTGACAAAAGTGTAGTCGCAATAAAAAAATCAAGGCTAATGGATGAGAGCCAGATTGAATTATTTATCAATGAGGTAATTATTCTGACTCAAGTGAATCACCGTAATGTGGTTAAACTCTTGGGTTGTTGTTTAGAGACTGAGGTCCCTCTTCTAGTATATGAATATGTCTCTAATGACACACTATTTTACCACATTCATAATAGCACCAATATGCCTTGGTTTTCTTGGCAAAATCGTTTAAGAATCGCTGCTGAATCTGCTGGTGCACTTGCCTATCTTCATTCTGCGGCTTCTATACCGATTATCCACAGAGATGTCAAATCTGCTAATATATTACTGGATCTGTATTATACTGCAAAGATATCTGATTTTGGAGCTTCAAGATTAGTACCCTTGGATCAAACTCAAGTCACAACTCTAGTACAAGGAACCTTAGGTTATTTAGACCCCGAATATTTTTACACAAGCCAATTGACAGAGAAAAGCGATGTTTATAGTTTTGGAGTGGTTCTTGCTGAGTTAATGACAGGGAGGAAACCTCTTTCTAATACAAAAGTCGAAGAAGAGAGGAACTTGGCTACATATTTCATAGTGTCTATGAAAGAAAATCGTTTATTTCAAATACTTGAGCCCAGATTATTAAAGGAAGGGAGTTTGGAACAATTACAAGTTGTTGCTGATTTGATCAAGAGATGCGTCAAGTTAGCAAGTGAAGAGAGACCAACAATGAAAGAGGTGGCAATGGAACTCGAAAGGCTTAGGAATTTCTCTAAACATCCTTATGTTCAACAAGACAATCGTGAAGAAAGTACAAGTTTTATGCAAGAACAGTCTGATCTTTACAGTGTCTCGATAAATCCAGATCTTTACAATGTCTCAATAAACCCTGACACTAGCATTGAGGGATCTTCAGGGCAATATACTAGTAGTTTGGATAGCCGCCTGATGAATCCAATGAACATGCCTCGCTGAGGACTTGGCAATAGTATCGTAGTGAGGTGTTGTATGTTTGTATAGCATCTGCTTTTCATCAAAGCTTTCAGTGGTGTCATGCTCTCTCTTTCATTATGTTGTTTTTGGCCTTTAGAAATACTTTTTTGTTACGGGACGGTCGCAGATCACTGAGGCATGAGAAAATTGTGGTCCGTGACATTATGTTATGTTCTATTAATTTCATCTGTGGTCATCTCTTTGCTTTCTTCGTAAGAAAAAAAGTTTATTCATATTCATGTTAATACGATTCGAATTGTGAAAATCGTGGGTTGTTTCATGTACCATGTGATATTAGATGAATCTTAAATAATGTTTCCTACTTCTACTTCTGTTTGTGTCATATTATTTATTCTGCACGATATCCAGCCGGCCTAGACAAAGGAGACGGAAGCAAGGGATGTCACTCGGATCCCTACCTTCTTCTGATAACATTTTATATGAATTTATAATATTATCGTCTAATTCAGTAGTTGTCACGTCCAAGATTACGAACTTAACCTGCAAGCAAGAAACTTTCTTAAATCTTAAATTCATTAATTTGTCTTAAGAAAATTAATTCAAAGTATTATTTAAATTCAATGTACTCATTCCTAAATCGGTTTGAGACATTTTAATAATAAAGAAGATTAAGGGTACGGTTTCAGAACAAAAGCCAGAAGTTTCTATTGAGCTGCTTAAAGATTATTTCTCCAACTTTATAATTTGTTGAATATCCTAATCTCGTGATATTCCTTCTTTCCACATTGAAACTCATAGGTCCCAAACATGAATCCGGCATCAAGATTGCTAGCTTGTTGCCCAATCGAAAATTGCAGCATATATTTTGCTAGCTTTCTTAAAATATAGCCAGAAAATATAAATTTCATGTCATGCATGCTTCTAATGCAGTTAGTTTGCAATAACATTCCCGGAAGTTTTACTTGTTCTTGTCCACATGGATACTATGGTGATGGCAAAAAGGATGGACGAGGTTGCATTCGTGAAAACTCACAATTTCCAGTGATCAAATTTTCTCTAGGTACGTAATTTTGTGCATTGCTAAATATACTAGTCATCCAGAATTAAAGATTTCTTGTAAGTCATAACATCATAATATTACGAATAATAATTGTAAAATGTCCCTATTATTTCATATTAATTGTATGTATCAATATTCGTAACGATAAAAATATTATTTATACTATCATAATGTTATGAATAAATCTATTTCTGCATCTAGAGGGACTTGCATAGTTAACAATATGTTTTCGCCTATAAAAGCTTAGTATATTAATCGCATAGAAAACTTTTGAGGCTTCCTTCACTTAATTGTTCCTTAGTGTCTATAGGAGTTCATTGCTATAGTAATATACAATCTTGAGATTTAACTTTCATTTTCATCAATGACTTTACAAAAAGTGTGATTTTATTAATGTCTTTCGTTAATACTCGAAACGTTCCTATATATTTTTTAGGTCAAGTACCAAACTTAAAGCACAATTTCTTTGTCTTCAATTTCGGGTTTCAGTTGCAGATGGCCTTTTTTTTTTGGAGTAATTTTGTTTAATGGGTCAAACTAAGATTTTTAGGATTAACATAAAATGCAATTAATGATTTGCTTAGGTGACATCGTCTTTAACCGTTGCATCTGATTTCGTTGAAAATTCTATATTGTAACGATTTTTGGTAAAAAATAGGCAACGATTTTGAAAAATCGATCAAACCATTACAATTAAACTATAATTTTGACATCAAATCACTGATGTGAAAATGCAGTCTCATAAGCAATTATTTGTAAATTTTAAAAAGAAATTAACTATTACAATTAAATAAAGCCTTGCACTAAATTTTAGTTTATACAATAGCTAAAAATTGTTATGATAATACACTTATTATAACGATTTTCTTATTTTTCAATTAAAATATTATAAAAGAGGTAAAATATTTTAGTGAATTAATCTTACAATTTAGACCAGGGAAAAAAAAAATTAATCCTATTGTATTCTTAATATATTACTTGCCGTCTCTAATAGATTATAGATGGAGCATCCACCAGGTGCTGTATAAAGGTCAAAGAAGTAAGAGTTTGGAATTTGTGCCTTGCATGATCTACTTGCAACAATATAAAACACCTGCAGTGTCATAAGCAAATTAATCAATGTCGAAAACTGTGCTATCCTATTTCGACCTTAAATTATTCATCTTAGGTGGCTCTCCATATGGAGAATAACTTTGATCAGTCCAGTCTAACTATTAGTTCACTCATATATAAGTGAACTCTATAGTATGTGGGGTTTACCCAATGTATCTAGGACTGATAGTAAGTTCAGAATATTCTAAAAATTTTCGCTGTATACGTCCATCTAGAATTAAAAATAAAATTAAGAATTATTATTTTTCATTAATTTTTGAAATGGCATGCAGGTGTGGGATTTGGATTTTTGTCCTTACTTATTGGGGTAACTTGGCTGTACTTTAGCATCAAGAAAAGGAAGCTCATTAAAATGAGGGAAAAATTCTTCCAGCAAAATGGAGGTATGCTATTGAAACAACAGATCAATTCGAATGATGGTGGTGTTGAATCAACAAAAATTTTCACAGCTGAAGTGCTAGAAAAGGCCACTAATAATTACGCAAAAGATAGAGTTTTTGGTCAAGGTGGTTATGGAACAGTGTATAAAGGAATTCTACCCGATAAGCGTGTGGTTGCAATTAAGAAGTCTAAAATAATAGATGAGGGCCAAATTGAACAGTTTATCAATGAGGTGATTATTCTCACTTAAATCAACCATCGAAATGTTGTGAAACTTTTAGGATGTTGTTTGGAGGCTGAAGTTCCTTTGTTGGTATACGAATATGTCTCTAATGGAACTCTCTTCTTCCACATTCATAATAGTGGAACTACTTGGTTGTCTTGGGATAATCGTTTGAGGATAGCTATTGAAGCTGCTGGTTCACTTGCTTATCTTCATTCAGCAGCTTCAAAACCTATAATTCATCGAGATGTGAAGTCTGCAAACATTCTTTTAGATGATTACTACACTGCAAAAATTGCAGATTTTGGAGCATCAAGACTAGTCCCATTGGATCAAACTCAAGTGACCACGTTGGTTCAAGGAACGTTAGGTTATTTGGATCCTGAATATTTTCACACTAGTCAATTGACTGAAAAAAGCGATGTTTATAGCTTCGGCGTTGTTCTTGTAGAACTGTTAACAGGTAAGAAGCCTCTCGATATGGAAAGAAGTCAAGAAGAAAGAAACTTGGCGACGTATTTTGTTACGTCCTTGAAGGAAAATCGCTTGTTCCAAATTCTTGATCCTTGAGTTATAAGAGAAGGGTCACTAGAGCAGGTTCAAGCAGTAGCTCAACTTGTTAAGAGATGTCTTTATTTGAATGGTGAAGATAGGCCTACAATGAAGGAAGTGACAATGGAGCTTGAAGGTTTAAGAAAATTCAATAGGCATCCATGGTCAGAGCAACAAGGTAACGAGGAGGGTGTTGGCTTAATGGCTGAGAATGAAGCAACAGATCTCTATGGTGGAACTGATGAAGCAAGAGACCTTTACACTATTCAATTTAGCCCTTTTACCAATGTCCCTTATACCAATAGCTCAGATGTCTCTGGACAATACAGCTTGGAATTAGATAGCACAAAGATGTTCTTTCCTGCGAATAGCCCCGTTGAAAAAAAATTATCTATCCTAGACAAGACGTGCTTCGTATGGGCCTTTTCTTCATGTCATATAACATAGATTTCATGTTCATAATGATGTCATGTTTGTTTTTGTCTATTGAGGTAAAATTCTCTTGATGTGTATCGACTGGATAAAAGAAACAAATGTATATCTCATAATGTGTTTCTCTTTGTCAACTTAGGATATATATTATTTGTTCTTCATTGATTTCTTTGTGTGTCACTTAAGAAAGTACTTGTAGTACTAGGTAATTTCAGAAAATGAAACCTGAAGATTGGAAAGGTTGCTGATTTTGTGTTTCTTTGTTTCTGTTTCCTAAAACATGAAACAAAAATTTGTTGGGTTTGCTCTTTTACTTATACCTAATAAAGTAAATTTGATTTAATTTGATTTACTCTTTCGTTTATATCTTTTTGCAAACAAAAACAGAATATTGGCCAAATCTCAAAACAATAAAAAGTTCTTTTTTGAGTTCCCAAAATATTTAATTAATTCGGAAGGCACTGTGCACGAATCGGTTGACCCATTGGTGATGAGGACTTAAAATTGGTGTACCCATAGAACTCCAGTGGCTAAATACTTGGTAAACTCATGCTGCCATTTCAATCATATTATACTCAAATAAATTTTTTTGTTTAGATTTAAATCATGATTTTACTGGTGATATAATAAAATCGTAATTTTTCAACCAAACAGAGGAATAACAAAAGACCACTTACCATCGCATCTCCCTTTTTTGTTTAGTGTGTGCAACCACGGCAATGAACTCGTCGATGTGAGACGCCATATCACTGCATCCCGCATAAATTCAATTATTGTTACCACAGTGGCACCAATTTTCCATCATAATATCATCTATAGTATTTAAACATTACTTGCCCTCTAAGTATTTAAATATTACTAATTTTATATAGTAATTTGATAATTAAACATTACTAACTATTTGATAATTAGACCACAATTAAATACTAATTTTACTAGTGTTGCTTTGGAAAATATGAATATTAAAAATCTTAAAAATTCGTAAGTTCCCCCTACTCCTTATGAGTCAGTTGACTTTGATTTTGATCCACCTACGACAGTATTTAGGACAGTTTCAGTTGATCCAATTGCAATGGCACTAGGTAAGGACTCTCTACCGGAAACGAATGAATATTTACTTACACATACATAAAAACATTAGTTAAAAAAGAGAAAAAAAAATAGTTTTTAATGGTTGATTTAAGTAGCACGTATTAATATTTTCCCCTATCAAACTAAATTACTACTTGTGATAAAACTATTCCTCTTATGCACTAAATTAGTATGGTGTAAAAGAACCTTAAGAGCAAATCGTTCTTACTCCTTTCTTGGTTGGACATTATTGATAGCAAGATAAACCACTATCTCAAACGTTTCTTAACAATCTACATAACAATAATGAGTGGAAAGAAAGTATCATATATATATTTTTTTGTTATGAAAATTTAGATATTTTATGGATATTTGTGAATAGTAACCGTCAGACACTATTTATAGTCGTCAGGTACTGTGTAAATAGTAATTGCATAGTAATTTCAGTTTTCTTATAAATAGAAGTTATTGTAATTCATAGTTTACAGTGAAATCAATAAGAACTCTCTCTACTCTCTCTCAGTACTTTCTTATATTATTGTCTATATTATTATCATTATGACAATTATTTTATAACACGTTATTAGCACAAATAATCTCTCTAAATTATATTGAGTTAACAAGGCGATCAGCTTCAAAAGAACTAGAACAAATAAGATTGTTGACGGGAGTCTTCATTAGCTTCATAAGGTGAGTTATGATAGTTACTGCAATAATGGTCATGTTGGTTTCTATTGGATTGTCTTAGTTTTTCTTGAAAGTTAGGCAACTTAATTAAATATACAATGGCTAGACCAAGTTTCTTACTAACTATGCATCAAACAACATTAATTTATTCTTCAAATCTTATTATTGATGCTTTACCAGAGGATCGCTTTGTTATCTTGTGCCACATACCAAATCATTATGTTGTAGATCCTTTGCCAATAAAACTTTTGGATAATTTATTGATTCATGTTATAGCAACAATCGATACAACCAAAGCATATGCAGGACATTCATTTTATGAGTTCTTTACAAGTTTTGTTTAATGTTTGAAAGATTCAACACGGATGTGTATTCTTGATACCTTGTAGTGGTTTTGATGCTTAATTTTTATATTGATGCAAAACATATTGGGAAGAAATTAAAGAAGGAGATAACACATCTCACGATTGTGTAAAAATATTTTTCTTTTATTATCTTATTCTTAAAGGATTGAAATTCATACTGTTATAGTGAAAATTCCACTGAAATTTATAGAATGTTAAAATTTTCAATTGGCTTAATACCATTCCCTGAAGTGAATGAAATTAAAATTTCCTGATGTGAATTGAAATTAGATTCCCCGAAGTGAATTGAAAATTGCATTCCTTGAAGTGAATGAAATTAAAGTAGGTAGAACTTCATTTCCTAAAGTGAATGAAATAGAAATTCTTTAAAGGAATATAATTGAAATTTTCCAAAGATGAGTAAAATTAAATTCCTTAAAGTGAATGGAATTGAAATCCCATGAAGTGGATACTATTTATTTTTCTGAAGAAAATAAAATTACATTTCCTGCAGCGAATGAAACTATATTTCTCGGAGTGAATAAAGTTGTGTTCTCTAAAATGAATGAAATTAGATTCCCCGAAATGAATCAAAATTGCAAATTCCTTGAAGTGGATATAATTGTAAGTTCCTTAAAGAGAATATAATTGTTAAATTCACTGAAGTGATTGGAATTAAAATTTCCTAAAGCAAATGGACCTAAATCCTCGAAACCTGAAGTTTCACTTGAGATATCTTGGAGGAACCTGAAGTTCACCATGGTGCATATTTGATACCTCACTATAATATATGTTGGAATACAATAAGCAATGTGAACCTGAAGTTCTAGAGATTATTCAATTGCAGAGTATTGTAAATAATTTACCAGATTCAAAGAATATTGTGAAATCACAATTATTCGCTATGAATGTGTCGACACAAATTCATGTCCCAAAAGGACATATAGCAAATACCATAGCATATGCATCTAAGGCATGCTAGAAGCATGTTATACCTGTCAGTGCGAAAGATATTATACCTTTGAAAAGAGAGAACACATAAGAAATACAGAAATTGTGAATCTCGAAGATTCGATATCTTTAAGGCGCACGGCAGAATTTATAGAACCAACCGACATTGGTAAACTTACAATCCCGGAAGAGATTAACAAATAACTAGTCCCTGGGGAGACTAAGGTACCTGGAATTGACGATTTCCTAGAAATGACGATTTCCTAGAAATGACGATTTCTATAAAATTATGTATCTACCAGAATAGATTATCTTTTATCATTAATTCTTTTGATTAATATACTTTACTATTCATCTATTAAGAGTTTTCTATGTACTTGCTTTGCTAGTGTCAATCGAGCTCTTCATAGAAAGGATTAAAATATATCATATCTTGTCTTGAGGTTATAACTCATAGAAAGTGCCTCATTTTATTTTAAGCTTATCAATGTCTTTTATGAAGATGCTGTTTCCAATTGTGTGGGCATAAAGCTTGAGTTTAATTAATGCTTTAACCACTCCCATGTTTGTTTTTCTGTTTGGTTGTGAAAATAATGTAGTAAAACATAGTCATGCTTCTAATGCAAATGCTAAGCCTACAAGGTTATAGTAGTGAAATTTGTATTACTATATGGAAAGTGAAGCCTAATTAAGATCATGAAAGGCATATCAACTAAACTAATCAGTGGAGAGTCAACACATATTCCCTGGATATAAATTTGCACATACTAAAATAAGAAGGCCTTATTTAATAGACTTCCATTTTCAAGGGACTTGGTGTAGCAACTAAAGTGCAGGTGGTTTATATTAATCATAATGATTCATTTCATTAAATTTAGAATGTTGTTAATTACTATGATCTGAATGTTATAAGCTGAAATTCTACACTGTACATACCTCTCTTTTCTGATTCAGTTACCTATTTAAATGGTCTCTAAAAAAGCTCTGAATATGCACGGGCTTATAGTTCATTAATTGTAGATGGGTTTAGCCTCAAACGGACCCTAATTCGGAGTTATATTAATCAAGTTACGGTCTTTAGAAATTAACTACGCAAGCTACCTGCACTTACGCGAAAATCAGAAACTCACTGTTTTGGATTTTTAGACACCTCTTAACGACATAATTAGAACTTTCACATGAAAGAGAATTTGTTCACCAAGGTCTTGGGTATGTTGTATAAAAATTTCAGCCAATTCTGACGATGTTTACTATGTCAAACGTGCTCTACAATCCAGTCGCGCAAATCTGCCAGATTTCTCATATATGCACTAATGCTCACTTAGCTTGTTTTGTTTGCACTTGTAGCATAACCTTAAAACGAGCAAATCTAGATTGAATTTGGCCAAACCAACAATAAAATGAAATTATATGTTATTAACATATTAGGAGTATGAGCTTCATAAGTAGAGCCTTAATTTTCATTAATTTAATCATTATAGTGGAGATGTCCACTAACAAGTGTGTCTTTATGTAAAACGAGAAATATATGCTTAAAGAGACGATGAACATGATTGGTTATAACATTAATTTAAGAAAGCATGTCTTCTGTTTTTATTGTTTTGCTCCATATTTTAAGGGAGAGATAGTGATTCAAGTATTCTATGCATTATTAATCCCATATCTACTAAAAAGATATGTGCATTTCTCGTGTGTGGAATTGAGGGGGAGCATTGTGAAGCCTATGTTTATTTCAATCCCACAATACTTGGATACTTGCAAGGAGTATACCATATAGTTATCTATCCCTTAAATTGTTTAAAGCTTCGCATGGAACGGGTTAGTATGCCATGTAGGTATGCTTTGGCTTATATCCTCATATGGTGACTATAATACCATTGTCAATGTTTGAATAAAGTTCTTATGCTTCTTCTCATGAAATTGACAACAACTTGCCAATATAAATCACGTGATATTGATATTGAAGTTCCTGGAGAACTTATTATGTATGAACCATATGACTCAAAATCCTGGGAAATGTAATTGATTACAAAGATTTTTGTACAAATGAAAACATTCTGAAAGAATATAAAATAACCTTCTTAGTATATGTTGATATTTTGTTAGTCATATATCATGTTAAGAAGTATTATCTCCTTGTAGATTTCTATTTGTTGTCCATTGCATTACTGCCTTACAATTTAAGTTGATTAATTATTTTTGTAATATATGTTGATGATTCTTGAATAAAGGCTCCTAAAAAGCTTATACAAGTGAGAGTTTATCGACATGAAGATCGAGTACTCACTAACAAAATAATATTCTATGGAAAGCATTAGAGTGATAAAGATTATATGATTACTGTCCTAATATTGAAAATGACGATTGAGAATATAATGAGATAACTATTGGGCATGAAGTACCATATCTCAATACTATTGGTCCACTAATGTATCTTGCTAATAATAGAAGACCAGAAAATTGTCTTCCGTTAATTTGTTAACAAAATATAGTGTGATTCCAACCTAAAGTCATTGGAATAAAATTGAGCACGTGTCATTCTATCTATGTGGAACATCAAATACAGACTTATTGTATCCAAGATAGTTGAATTCATCATACGTTGGCCCTGTAGATGCTGACTATTTATCTGACCCCAACAAAATAAGATCACAAATAGTCTATGTATTACTTGTGGTGATAGTTAATTTGTGACAATACAAGAAATAGACAATGAAAACTACATCATCAGATCATGTTGAGATTCTAGCAATTCATGAGGCTAGTTGAAAATATATATTAGTTGAGATCTATGTTCAAGAATTATGTTGATTACCCGTCAAAAGAACTAGTCTGATCAGATGTGACATACAGAAGGTGACATGACAAATAATATATGACTATTATATTTCTACACACATGAGCTTTAGATTGTATCGTTGATATACAACAAGTAACTCAAGTGAAAATCTAGCAGATTTGTTCACTAAAGTTTTACCAACAAAAGATTAGAAAGTACATGCTCAGAAGTGTATAATATATTACTTGAAAGATCTGTTATCATGACTCATGTTGTAATGAGGGGGAGAATGTATTTGTGCGTTGTACTCTTTTTCCTTCACTAAGGTTTTTCTCCCACTGAGTTTTTCCTGGTAAGGTTTTAATGAGGCAGGACAAATACACTATATATGATACGAGAATGTCGAGCCAAAGTTCTTTTGCATGGATAGACTCCAAAATAAAGTGAAAGAGATATTCATCAAAGATTGACGTACGACAACTCAAATGATACTCTTGATATTCTCAGATGAAGAGGAAACAAATACATACTGTACTCTTTTTTCCTTCCCTAGGTTTTGTCCCAATGAGTTTTCTTAGTAAGGTTTTTAATGAGGCACTAGTAGAGCTTAATAAGAAGAATGTACTCTTTTTCCTTAGTCAAGTTTTATCCTATTGGATTTACTTGATAAGGTTTTAATGAGGCATATTCTTAAGTAATAAATATCCAAGGGAGAGTGTTATGAAAATTTAGATATTTTATGGATATTTGTGAATAGTAACTATCAGACACTATTTGTAGTCGTCAGGTACTGTGTAAATAGTAACTTCAATTTTCTTATAAATAGAAGTTATTGTAATTCATAGTTTACAGTGAAATCAATAAGAACTCTCTCTACTCTCTCTCAGTACTTTCTTATATTATTGTCTATATTATTATCATTATGACAATTATTTTATAACATTTTTTTGTAATGATGCTAATTGTACACTTTCTATATTTTCTATCACTGCATCTCATGAAAGTCAATGTGGACACTCGATCACTTTGTTGATGTGGCAAATCACCAAAATAGTCTAAAAAATTAGTCTGTTCTGGACGTCCTCGAACAATGGTTTGGACCGCTTTTCCTATTATGTGGTCTTGTACTCGGCCCAACTAGCTGTTTAGTTGTGTTTGGTATTAGTCTTTGGGCTTTGATCTGTTTTTGCCTAGGCACATTTGTTGGGCTTTAATGTTAAGACTGCCGCACAAATATGATTCTTGGTAGAACTTTTATTTTTTGGAGCCATGATGGACTAAACCCGTGTTTTTGTAATTTCTTTCCTTTCAACGAAATAAAAAATAAAATTCTACAATCCAAATATTTCAAATCGATATAATAAAATAACTATTAGAACAAGTGTGAAAACATATAAAATTACTTGAAACAATTGTTTGTTTTCTAAAAAAAAAAAGGCAATTTTTTTACAAATTAGCCTTGACGTAAAAAGCAGAATATCAACGTGTTAAGTTTCACAATATTTGTTATTATATTTCATAAGTACAAATAATTTGTCTATAACATGTTCATCAATCTCCTACTAATATTGAAACTCTCGAGGATGGCTTGGTGGGTTATTTGTTATGCAATAAAAAATTCAATTTTTTCTAACAAATAAAAAAAATCTACATTGTATCTAAAATAGACATTAACAGAGTATCCTTGCATCAACCCGTGGCCTCTGTGGTAACCACACCATCATTCTTTTCGTTTTTCCTTTTCTTTTGCTAATGAAAACCATTTTCCCGTTAAAGGTCCCAACTTCTTCACTGCCTCCTATGAAGGAGGACCACAATTTTCCAGCTTTAGGTACCACTCGTCCGATTGCTGAAAATTTAAAAGGTGGTGTAGACCAATCCAGAGCTGGGAAGAAAGCTAAGGTTGCATCCATGGAGTCTTTTCATGTTGACCCAATAGAGCCCATGGAGGTGGAGGGCTCCGACAACCCTGCTCCTACTACAGACCAGGACTCAATGAACTGGAGAGGCCTTTTTAAGAAAAAGAACGAGAATTTGCTGATGGTAGACGGGGAAGGCATGAAGACTCTTGTGGAAGATGATAACGATACAGAGTTTGACAGTGACATGACTGATAACGATAAGGAAATTGACTGCTCCTTGCCCCATATACGTCTCACGGCTGAGGAAAAAATTGACATGAGAAAGCCTTGGCGTTATGCTCTGATCATCAAGCTTATGGGTAAAATTGTGGGGTTCCGTTTTCTCACTAATAGACTCCCTCGTCTCTAGACTCTTCAAGGTAAGTTCTCTATGGTAGATCTTGAGCTGGGTTATTATGTTGTGCGATTCTCTACTAAACAAGACTATGACCATGTTCTAACTGGAGGGCCGTGGTTATTGGCTGACCATTATCTCACAGTTTGGAAATGGGTTCTAGAATTCTGCCCTCACTCAGCCTCAATCTCTACCATGGCAGTCTGGGTGAGATTTTCGGGGGCTCCGGTAGAGTATTACAAAGATAATTTGCTACGTAAAATACGAAACATGGTGGGTAAAACTCTGAAAGTAGACAAGGTTATAGAGTCTGTCACTAGGGGTAAGTTTGTGCGTGTTGTTGTTCAAGTTGATCTGTCTCAGCCTCCGGTTGCTAAATTTCAAAGAAGGAAAACTATTCAAAGGGTTGAGTACGAAGGGATTCACATGGTCTGCTTTGAATGTGGTACTTATAGGCATTGTAAAGAGCAATGTACAATTAACAAGTCTGCTACCGTTTTAGAGGTTATAAATAGGAAAGATCCTACAAGCAGAACTGATCCCCATCCACAACATCAGGACAAGAAAAATGAGTGGGATTCAGGTTACGATTTTGGCTTCGTACAAAGAAGAGCTTCAAAGCGCTCTGTTCTAACTCGCCAAGATGGCTGAAACAAATAAGATGGAAGCAAGGGAGATGAGAGGAACAACAACCACAAATTGGGGGAACTGAAAGGTAATGGCAACGAGGTGGTCAAGGGAAAAAATATCAATACTCAAAACAGTAAGAACAAACAAAAAGAAGGAGTGAGTGAATCTCGCTATGGTGTGCTCAATGAGCTGGATGAAGTTGAGAATGGTGCGACAGAGTGCGTCCCAGTTCCTTCACAGACTCTGGATAAGACTTAGTCCGATTTTCGTGCTCAGACTTCTACTCCAAAATAGTTTTAAAAAGCTGCTCTATTGCACAAAGAGTCTCATGTGGTAGTTCAAGATATTTCCTTTGAACAACAGAAATCATTTGGCCCTTCCCACAACATGAAAGAAACATCAAGAAGAGGGCCCTATCCTTTTAGTCAAGTGGTTGTGCGTTCTCCTCCTCTCAGCTAATCGCCGAATGTTGTAGCTGATGAGGCCCCTTCGCTGGTTGGTTTGCAATAATCAAGGGAAAGATGTCCCACCAGGTGATTCCTCTGAACTTTGTGCCTTTGAGAAAGAACCTCCAGACATCAGTTTGCAAAGTTCAGACATGATTGTTGATATAAACTGTGGTTTGGATTCGGATGCTCAGCCATCCCATTTATCTTGTTGATCATGGATTGTAACCCTTTGCCTTCACCCCCCACTGTTGGGACTTTCAACTTTAATATGAATTTTAAATTACTCTTGTGGAACTGCCGTGGGGCAGCCAAGAATCAGTTTCGACGTGAGTTACGTGATCTGATTAGACTTCACCAGCCAGATATTGTGGTCATCATGGAGCCTCGGATTAGTTGGGTTAGAGCTAATAATATCATCTCATCTATTCGTATGGATCATTCATTAAAAGTTGAAGCTGAAGGGTATTTTGGTGGCATTTGGGCTTTATGGGATGACAGCTCGGTGCAAGTTGAACTACTTTCTGCAGGTCCTCAAGTCATTAACACCAAGATTATGAATGGCAGTCAGGATTGGGTTTTCTCTGCTGTCTATGCTAGTCCTACGGATTCAGTAAGAGCATCTCTATGGGAGGCACTTCGTGTTGCTTCTACTAACCTTGATTTCTCTTGGGTTATTGTAGGTGACTTTAATCAAGTGCGTAATGTCGATAATAAGAAGGGATGTTGTTCAGGAATTATTAAAAAGATGATTCAATTTGAAAACTAGCGTAATGATTGTAACTTGATTGATCTAGGATTTGTAGGCCCGAGGTTTACTTGGTCGAGCTCGTAGGATACAAGTCAACGGATTTTGGAAAGACTCGATAGAGCTTACGCCAACCCTAAGTAGAACTTTCCTTTTCCAAACTCTTCAGTTCAACACCTGCCTAGAATTTATTCGGACCATCTTCCTATTCTCATCTCTACTGATAGGCGGGATGGGCCTGCTCTTCCTAGGCCTTTTCATTTTAAGCTTTCTTGGTGTACTCATCCGGATTTCTTTACCTTTATTGAGACCAACTGGCTTAATCAAGGGGATGATATTAGTGCTTCAACTCAAGATATTGCTCTGAAGCTCAAGTAATGGAATTCTAGCACTTTTGGCAATATTTTTGTTTGTAAACGTAGATTGTTTGCCCATATCCAAGGCATTCAGAGATCTTTGCAAAATAATTATACTTCTTCTTTATTATGACTTGAGTACAAGTTAAAAAAAGATTATGAATATGTCTTGCACCAAGAAGAAGTCCTCTAGTTTCAGAAGTCGAGAAAATTATGACTCAATTATGGGGATCGGAATACAAAATATTACCACCTTTCTACTCTGAATCGCAGAAAGAAGAACAAAATTTTAAGTCTTCAGAATCGGGAGGGTGTTTGGATTTTTGACACCCCTACTCTTCAGAATCTTACAATAAACTACTTTAAGAGTATTTATACTTGTTCTGACTTGCTACCTAATGGCTTTTCTGATGCATTGTTTCCTCTTTTTGCAGATCTCGACATGGAACACCTTAATCTCCCTGTTTCTGAAGAAGAAATTAGAGTCTCCCTCTTTCAAATGCCGGCTTCGAAAGCTCCAAGCCCTGATGGATTACCAGGGGCTTTCTTTCAGAAATATTGGTCTGCAGTTCGAGTCTCTGCGATAGAGTTGGTCCAAAAAGCATTCCAAATAGGCATTTTCCTTAGAGAAATCAACAAAGCTTGGATCACCCTCATCCCTAAAGTCAAGAATCCCGAGTTCATCAACCAATTTCGCCCTATTAGTCTTCTTAATGTGCTTGCTAAGTTGATTTCAAAAATTTTAGTTAATAGATTGCGGCCACTTTTAGTTGACTGGATTTCTCCCAGTCAGAGCAATTTTCTTCCAGGCAAATCTACTTCAAACAACTCCATTCTTCTTCAAGAAATTGTCTCCACCACATGAAATGTATGAAGGGTAAACGCGGTTTCATGGCTGTTAAAGTCGACCTTGAGAAAGCTTATGACCGTCTTAGTTGGGCATTCATAGAGGACACATTATGGCAAACTAAGCTCCCAAGCAAGATCATTTCTCTTATCATGTCCTCCCTTCACTCGGCATCAACATGCATTCTTTGGAATAGGGTCCTTTCCGCTCCCTTTTCGCAAACTAGGGGAATTCGCTAGGGAGACCCTCTCTCTCATTATATCTTTATTATGTGCATTGAACGATTATCACGCTTAATTTTTTGTGAAATCAAAAACCAAAGATGAAAACCCATTAAAATTTGCAGGAATGGTACTCCTATTTCCCACCTTTTTTTTGCTGATGACTTGTTTTTCTTTGCAGAGTCTTCAGTTAGGCAGATGAATAATATGCAAAGGGTGTAGCATAATTTTTGTGCTGAGGCAGGTCAATCCATCAATGCCTCGAAATCTCAGCTTTTTGTGTCTCCTAATACTTCTACTGAGGTTACTCAAGAGCTCTCTAAAATTAGTGGTATCCTTATCACTAGGGACCTCAGAAACTATCTTGGAATTCTAGTGATTCACAAAAGGGTTTTTCATGGCACTTATAAAGGCATTTTTCAAAAAGTTCAATCTAAGCTGGCCGAATAGAAGAAACATGTCTTATCTTTTGCTGGCAAAGTCACCTTGGCTAAGTCTACTATTGTAGCCATTCCCTCATATCACATGCAAACCATTAAACTCCCAATTCAGACGTACAAAGAGATTGACAAGATCCAACGTAGTTTCATTTGGGGCTCAAATGGAGAAAATAAGAAAATTCATTGGGTTTCTTGGGCTAACATGTGCAAACATAAAATGTTTTGAGGTTTGGGTCTGCGTGATTCAACAATTGTCAATGAGGCATTTATAGCTAAGCTTGGATGGAAGATCCTTACTGAACCAAATTTGTTTTGGGTTAAAATTCTAAATGAGAAATACTATCGTCATGACCTGTTTAATTACACCCCCAAGTCTACCGATTCAATTATTTGTCGTGGAATTCTTAAAGGAAATGAGCTTCTTAATGAGGGTCTCCAATGGGTGGTTTACAATGGGAAAAAGATTCGATTATGGCTTAACGGATGGATTGATAATTCTGAGTTGCTTTTTTTCGCGGTTCTCCCCGTCCTTGAAGTTGAGAAAGAGTTTCTTATTGAAGATTATATTGAAGAAGATGGTTCGTGGAGTTGGGGAAAATTTCAGCCTTTCTTTCCATCAACAGTTCTGCTTCAAATTGTTAGCTTTCGAGTTGTGATTGATGATGATAAATAGGATTTCGTGTCTTGGAAAGAAGATACCAAGGGTACTTTCAGTCTCGCCTCGACTTACTCACTTCGGTAACAGTACACAGGGGCATCTTCATATATTAAATAGGACCTCATATGGAAGCTCAAATGCCAACAATGTATTAAGATCTTTCTTTGGCAGGCTGCTTTACAAAGAATCCTAACTCGTGACCAATTTGCAGGTAGAGGGATCGTAGACAATGCCACCTGTCCCTGGTGTGATGCAGCTCTCGAGGACACTAACCACATCCTACAACAATGCACTCTTGCTCAACAAGTAAGGATTCGGATTTTACCATCTAACCTCAAGCCCTCTTTCTTCAACCTCTCTTGGGTCGATTGGTTGAACACCAACTTCAATCATACTAGGAAGCATCATGGGGTTGCTTGGAACATTCTATTTGTCACGGCTGTTTGGTGGATTTGGAAATAGAGAAATAAAAAGTGCTTCCGGAGTCTCCCTCATGACAATTTTGATTTCTTAGCTAACTTCATTAACGGACAAGCTAAGGAGATGGTGGAGGTGTGGCGTAACACTAAGGATTTTTCGCATCACCGTGTTCGAGAAATCTTGGTCGGCTAGTCGAAACCAACCCAGGGGTGGAAGCTTAATACTGATGATTGCTCGAAAGGTAATCCAGATTTATAGGATTCGGGAGTATCTTCCGTAATACAAATGGTGCTTCGACTTTTGGATTCGCTATTAATCTGGGAAATTCCACTAATAATAAAGCTGAATTAATGGCAGTTTGGGAAGGACTTAGAAGAGCCATCAAAATGGGTATCACTTATCTCACCATTGAGTCTGATTCGCTGATTATTATTCAGCTATTACAATCAAAAGTGGTTCCTAATAGCCCTCTCAAGTTTCTCATTGAAGACTGGAAACGGATTCTTGTTAATCATGAGGGGTATCAACTCCAGCATGTATATCATGAAGCTAACCAATGTGCAGACTGACTTGCAAACTATAGCCTCCAGTTGCCCTCGGGATGTCATTTTTTCGAGAATCCACCCACTCAATTGTTGACAAGAATCGAGAACGATAGATAGGGGAAAACATACCCTAGAATTATTACTAGTTAGTTTGACTTTGCCTTTCTTTTCATAAAAAAAAAAAAATAGTCGTTAACTACTAGTTGTGAAACATTTCGTGAGCCCAATTTTGAAATTACCCAAATTTGAGATTATTTCTGAAAACTTAGAAAAAGCTAATGATGTCAAGTGACCTTAGTAGACAAGTGACTATGTTGTTGTTGGAAAAAGAACCACTTTAATTATTAGGATTAACTTTTTATTATCTACGCTTGAATATCCTATGTCTAACCACTTTAATGCAACGAAATGGATGACGATCAACTTGAATAAGATAGTACCTACAAATGTTGAGCTTGCATATGTATCAACTTAATATATTCATACTTGATACTACATAGGTGAGATTTGGTTAATCGTTTATCATTTTCTCATTTTCTTCTTTTGTTCATATCCTACTTAGGATATATTCCCAAAAAAAAAAGCTCATAATATGTCCAGTATATATATGAAACACTAAATATTAAAGATGTACCTACTTCCCTCTTCAATCCACTTGACAATAGGTTTCAAATGATATTCCTACCAACTTTTATCATCTAGAAAATAATTTATAAACAATATTAAGTAGTTAATATTCTTTTTCTACAACCTCATTTTCTGAAAGTAAAATTGTAATTATAAAAAAGAAAAGATTTCAACATCCAACTTCAAGTTAAATAAAGACATCAATAAGCAAAGATAAAGAGAGAGTTTTGAAAGCTTAAGAAAAATAAAAATAAAAAGTTATCCAGGTAAAAATTTATTTCGTTATAATTTTATATTTTATTTTATTTATCATGTAAAAGATTTTAAATGTCTTAGCCCCTACTATATGTCATTATTTATTTGTGTCAAACTATCCTTTATTCTTAAGAGCGAGGATTTTATTATGTACTATCATATTGAGATATCAATCTTATGCCTCTACAGTTTCATAATTCATTTAATTGACTTTTTAATGTAAAACAAGTTCAAAATGTATGCACGTCCACGTCTGAGTTTTGGCTTCTTATCCTTAATCATTGGTGTCACCTGGTTGTTCGTTATCATCCAGAAGATGAAGCTTATCAAACAAAGGGAGAAATTCTTCCAGCAAAATGGAGGAGCACTACTGAAACAACAATTATCATCAAGCGAAGGTAGTATAGAATAAACTATAGTAAGATATTTAGAGCTGAAGAACTCCAAAAGGCGACAAACAATTATGCTAAAGATCGTATCCTTGGCCGAGGTGGTTATGACATATTTTACAAAGGAATTCTCCCTGATAAACGTGTAGTCGCAATTAAAAAGTCAAGGGTAATGGATGAGAGCCAGATTGAATTATTTATCAATGAGGTAATCAATCCGACTCAAGTGAATCACCGTAATGTGGTTAAACTCTTGGGCTGTTGCTTAGAGACTGAGGTCCCTCTTCTAGTATATGAATATGTCTCTAGTGACACACTATTCTACCACATTCACAATAGCAGCAATATGCCTTGGTTTTCTTGGAAAAATCGCTTAAGAATTGTTGTTGAATCTGTTGTTGCACTTTCCTATCTTCATTCTGCGGCTTCTGTACCTATTATCCACAGAGATATCAAGTCTGCCAATATATTACTGGATCAGAATTACACTGCAAAGATATCTGATTTTGGAGCTTCAAGATTAGTACCCTTGGATCAAACTCAAGTAACAACTCTCGTACAAGGAACTTTAGGTTATTTAGAGCCTAAATATTTTCACACAAGCCAATTGATAGAGAAAAACGATGTTTATAGTTTTGGGATGGTTCTTGCCGAGTTAATGACAGGGAGAAAACCTCTTTCTAATACAAAAGTCGAAGAAGAAAGGAACTTGGCCACACATTTGATAGTGTCTATGAAGGAAAATCGGTTGTTTCAGATACTTGAGCCCAAAGTGTTAAAGGAAGGGAGCTTAGAACAATTACAAGATGTCGCTGATTTGATCAAGAGATGCCTCAAGTTAGTAAGTGAAGAGAGACAAAACAATGCAAAAGGTGGCAATGGAACTCGAAAGGCTTAGGAATTTCACTAGACATCTTTTTGTTTAACAAGACGTTCGTGATGAAGAAACTATGAGTTTCTTGCATGAACAGTCTGATCTTTACAATGTGGAGATAAATCCAGATCTTTATAGTGTCTCAATAAACCCTAATAGTAGCATTGGGGGCTCGTCAGGACAATATACAAGTGGCTTGGATAGTGGGATGATGAATCCAATCAACATGCCCCACTGAGGAGTTGGTAGTTTCATTCACAACGAATAAGTCATTTGATGTTGTATATATACTGCTTATGAATGCTTTCTGTGGTGTCATATTGTGTTTTCCTTAGGCCTTCAACATAATGCTATTTCAATTGTATTGTCAATATTCAAAGTTGCGATTGGATCTATTTGTATTCAAGTTGTACAATGTGAAAAGTTTTTGTTTTCTTTCTAAGAAAAAATTCTTCCTTATTCATGTTAATTCGATTCGAATTGCATGTGAAAATCGTTAATTGTTTCATGTTCCATGTGATTTAGATGAATATCCCAAACAATGTTATCCTACTATTTGTTTCCTATACTTTATTCTGCACGACCTCCGGCCAACCTAGACAACAAAGACGGAAGCAAGGGACGACACTAGCTACTTTTGATATCATTTATACGAATTACAAGATATAAGTTCGAGAGATTGAGAGATCAATTATCTTGAGCAATATCTTTTAATATACGTTATACAATTTAAGTCTCTCTTAAAATTAAAATAAAAAAAGTTTCAAGATATAATTAACAATATTATCATGTAGTTCAATAGGTGTCACGCCAAGCTTGCGAACACAAGCTCACAAGCAAGATTAATTAGAATATTTGTCTTAAGTTTTAAATTCATTATTTAAAATGATTAACTTGAATTATTATTTAAATTTAGAACACTTACTTGTAGGCAATCGAGTGCCACGCAACTTTGAGACATTATATATAATAGAAGAAAAGAAGAAAATTATGGGCTAGATTTATATATAACTATCTTTAAGTTTTAAATCCACTAATTTAAAATGGCTAATTTGTATTATTATTTAATTTCAAAATATTTACATATATATAGGACACATTCATGCATATCGAGTCTCACAAAAATTTAAGACGTGATAATAGTAAAGAAGAAGATTAAGGGTTTTAGAGTAAAAGTGATCAGAAATTTCTATTGAGCTAATTTTGAAGCTTTTTTTCTTGGCATAATAGATGTCAAACTCGTGGCTTGAACTTAAAATATCTTGTTATTATATCTTGTTATTTGATTATTTTATCAAACTCTTGAGTGTAAAAAGTTTTGCGAAGAAGAAAAAGATAAATATATCACATATAAATAACGACAAAAACAACACAATAAAGCATAATAATAACTAAAATTTATTATCGTTACTATAGTACAATCTTTTTGTTTTCTATTGAATCCTAGCCAACTCTTACCTAGCAAAAAAGGTAAAACGAAAGAAACACCAAGTGAACATGCTAAGGACAAGTTGTTGATATTCTTGTTGAAGAAAATGAATTTAGCATAATTTTGGGGCATTAATTTAAGTTTAATTTATGGAAATTATAGTTTCCTTATTAAAGTAGAATTATTATTTGATTAGTACTCCATTTTTGGTGACCAAGTTTTGGCACCTATAAATATGCTTTGTAATTGTACTTTCGAATATGTTGTTTAATTTCTAATGTAAGTGTACGTATCGCAATAAGTAATAAAGTGTTAAGTAAATATCGTTCTCACGAGGACTGTGATTACTAAGTAGGGAAAATGATTTAGCTTTAATTTTATTCAGATGACCAAAATTTGAGAATTTGTAATTAAAAATTAAAGAATTAACGAAACTGATAAAACTAATAACTGAGAAATTATGAGTTTTACAAAAAAGTTGATTCAATAATTAGAAAACTCTAGGGGTTCCGATTTCACCAATATTTATCTTACTCGAAGCTGTTGATTTAATCCAATTGACGACTATTCCTTATGTTGCCAACAATTTTACTAAAGTAGATATTAATCTTTCTCAAGCATCAATAACCTATCCCAATAAGCAAGCTACCTACATCTGTATGATAACTGTGAACTTATGGAATGCATTAAGCCCTAGAAATTTAAATGCTGCACTAGATCTCATAACTATCTCTAGCTTATGATAATTTAATGGTACTCCACTCGTGGTTTAGTCTAGTTATCACTTCTGAGTCTTAAATCACACCACAAAATAAGCAATTATTGGCCAGACAATCACAGGTATTATTAAGCATAGTGTGAATACTCAGCATAAAATAGAATAATCCATCAATCAATCAATCCAACATAATTCAAGTGATCAAAATCTGGCTATATCGTAGCCCTAGAAAAATAATCTAGCAACTCATAATAAATGTAAATAAAATCCAAATTTTATTAAAGTTCATGATGAGAGAGAAAAAAAAAACTAAAAATCTTAAGAAAGTCATGGCTAAATCTTGTCTCTGATCTGTCCTTCCTTGTCAATCTTGCAGTTTTCTTGCGTTTTCCCCTCTCCAAAATGTCCTCTTCTCCCACCAAAAATAGCCGCCATAAAAAAAAAAAAAAAAACCCTTCAAACGTTTGTTTTCTTTCTTTTAACATAGGGTTTCTTCTTTCGTGACTTTTTACAAAATTGCCCTTAAATTTCCTGCGACGCAGCACAGCTGCGCTATGATTTCGCTACTTCTATTTTCTTTTCAATTTCTTCACCAGTTGCATAAAAGCTTGTCCTTGTTCATTTTTCTTCAATCTTTGCCTCAAAATCCATGTCTTATCATATAATTCACCTATATCGCAAAACAAACTTGAAACCAATCAAATTGCTCATAAATTATTCAAGAACTAATAAAATTTAAATAAAAAAGTGATGAAATAATATATTAATAATACACCCAACAGAATACACCCCGAATAATAAAAATATAGCCGTTTTAGTTATTTCTCTCGTTTAGAGCCACTATTAGTAATGTCTCCTATTATTATTTTTTCCGCATATATTTTCGATATTTTTTTATATTCTGTTTAACTTGGTATCAAAATCCGAGTTTCAAAACTGGGCATGAAGCGAAAAGCAATTTGTGTTTGTAAGAGGGGATTGGCTAAGGGCGCTAATATCAACACATGTTAAATAAATAAAAAAAACAAAGGGAAAGTTTGTGCCTTTGATGTTGCAACGTTGACTATGCGTGGATGGCGTCAGCGCTAATTTGTTGAGTTTGCTATTTCTGACGCTGTCGACACATACTAGACCATGAAAAAAAGAAAAAAGGCTTTCGTGCGTCGCTTGCGAGAAAATAATGAGAGACTGTTTTGTGGTCGCAACGTTGGATATAACTATTGATGAGGAGTTTCCACTGCAGTTCTGTTAACATCACTGGACGATGGTGGTCGTTTTGGTGCTGGCGATGCGACGATCCAACGGTAGGATCGTTCTGTAGAGTCGGGTCGAGTCACGGGTTGTCTTCACTGGCGGAGCTATATTGGAGTCAGTGGGGGCTGCAGCCCCCACTGAGTTATAAAAATTGTTAAAATTTTTATGTTTTTTTAAAAAAAAATTAGATATTTATGCATTTTTAGTTAAAAAAAATTAATTAGCCCCCACTGACAAATAAAAATACTAGTATAGTTCAAAAATTATGAATTTTAGCCCCCACTGACCCATAAAAACGTTAAAATTTGCATGTATATTTTGAAAAAAAATTAGATATCTATGTATTTTTTAGTTAAAAAAAATTAATTAGCCCCCACTGAAAAATAAAAGTACTCGTACAATTCAAAAATTATAGATTTTATCCCCCACTGGTCTATAAAAACGTTAAAATTCTATGTATTTTTTGAAAAAAATACTTATATAGTTCAAAAATTATAAATTTTAGCCCTACTGATAAAAATTCCTGGCTCCGCCCCTAGTTGTCTTAACTCAGATGTGAGAGTTAGGATCTGGTGTACGGTTGTGTTTCAGATATAATCATTGACGGATGTGTTCGTGTTCTTCGCGCTGCATAAAGTAGTTAGTGCACTTGTCTTATGATTGCACCATCAATGTTTCGGATTAGGTGCAGCGTGCATGGAGTACCTTGTGAGCTTGGATTGATTATGAACTTTGACATGTTTGACTGGCAGTTGACCATTAGCTCTTCATTGATTGTTGGATTGGGTTAAGTGTTGTGCGGAGCAGGGGAAGATCCATGCACCAGTATCTTGATTGGGCCAAGCTGGAGGTGTGGATCATATGTTTCACGCTCAGGAGGTGTTTTGTGAGCCTGGGTTGACTAGAATGTTTGACTGCGTTGGAACTTTGACCAAGTTAATCAAGGTGTTCTTGGGATTTTTAGACGTGCTTAATTCAATTTTGCAATATGTTTTCTAAAATTGTTGATGTATCTTGTTGCATTTGTGTTTGGACCTTCGGGCAATTTGGGCCTTTGGGTATTCGTCTCATTCCTTTAGACTTCTTTCTTTGGACTTTCCAACATTGACATCAATGATTTAGTTCAAACTCAAGTAGGCCGCTTGAGTTTGAGGGAGGTTGTTGAAGAAATTGAATTTAGCATAATTTTGGGGCACTAATTTAGGCTTAATTTATGGAAATTATAATTTCCTTATTAAAGTAGATTTATTATTTGATTAGGACTCTATTCTTAGTGGCCAAGTTTTGGCATTTTTAAATATACTTTGTAATTGTACTTTAGAATACACTCCGAATAATAAAGATGTAGTCATTTTAATTATTCCTCTCGTTTAGAGTTACCGTTGGTGGTGGCTCCTATTATTGTTGCTTTCGCATATGTTTTCGATATTTTTTTATATTTTGTTTAACAATTCTATACTAAGGCTCCATTTCTTTGCCGTAAAATAATTTGCTTGTGAAAAATATTTTCCGTGGAAAATATTTTCTTGAAAAATAAAATATTTTATAGGGCTCCATTTGTTTGTTGTAAAATAGCTTATTGAGAAAAAAATATTTTTTTGAAAAATAGATTACCATAAGATATTTTCTGGTATTTGGATGTACTGTGAGTTCCGTAAAATATTTTATTCTCCCAAAAGAAATGAAAATATTTTTCAGAATTTTGTACTAGCCGCAATTGTTGACCGAAAAATATTTTACAATTGACCAATTTTTCAGTATTATCAAACATCGTAAAATTTAAAAAATATTTTTCTTGAAAAATATTTTACGTCAAACAAACGGAGCCTAAGTTTGCCAAGAACAGCTACAAATTTATATTCGTTATCATTCAGGGCGAATCGAGATATTTTGCTTCAATCAGGCAATACCCTCTCAGTTTACTTTGATAATTAAGAAGTGGAGGAAGAATCATGTTGCTTCACCTTAGCCAATATTCATTAAGAAATATAAGTTTTTAAAATTAATTGATATTAAGTAAAGTAATTTATGATTTTATACAGTAATCTTGTAACTCACTCTTTATCGATAGGATAGAAACATATATTAATTTGAAACTCGACGAAGAGTGGAAGAAAGGACATTGTTTTTTCAGAAAAAAAAAAAATCAAAATCTAGTATCTTTAGAGGATATAACTGTAGTGATCTTGGGAGAGTTCATCTCAAAAGACTAGTCTGCTAGGTGGGAGAACCTCTTGTACTTAATAAGCACCCTTCTGAGGGTGAGATTCCACCCCCTTAAATTAAGAGTCGACACCCACGTCGAGCTAGCTTATCGACATTGGCCCGACGGTAGTCCTTTCCTCTTGGCGGTTATACTCATCTACCAGTATTCAGTGTGACACTTATTACACCTTAATCCAACCTATAGTCGTCTATCGACACTGGCCCGATGGTAACCCTTTCCTTTTAACGGTTACACTCATCTATCAGTATTCAGTGTGACACTTACCACACCTTAATATAGCTTATAGTATCCCCTGCATGGAGTCCACTCTCAACGAAAGCATTAATCTAACATAATAATCCCAATAATATAACAACTAAAGTCCAAATGAAGAACTCATCCCAAAAAACTAGTCTGTTAAATGGGAGAACTTCTTGTACTTAAAAAACACTCCCTTGTGAGAGTGAAATTCTTATGTGAGATTATTACAATCACATGACTAAATTAGGTTTATATATCTTACGAATCCTTACGTAGCACAACTTCCACCAATGTTTGTACAGCTTTCTAAATCTAAATTTGTCGCACTTTTGAGATCGAACACGATATTATCACAGAATTTATTATAGACTTGATTTAGAAGATAAAGAAATAACCTTGCAAATATATATAGTTTGTGGCTTTGAAGATCATATTAAGATTAATATAACTTTGAAAAATTAAGGAGGTTTTGTCTGGCCCTAAAAACTCAGGCGTGAATGCTGATAATATTATCCAAATATTTATAATCGTTTCACTATTTTTTTCCACCTCTAATTTAGTGCAATAATCTTAACCTCAGTACTTGAGCTCTTTTTTTTATTATTTTTAAGGAAGGCTTAAGTTATTTTTACATCATTTAAGATGTTATACACAAAATTTGATCTTGAAATTTATCGTATATCTAAAGCGAGAATCATACCATTAGATCAAATGTCTAGTAATTAAAGATTGAGTGGGACGAGGAGCTCTTTATCATGCATTCCACGTCCTCTTCAATATATGGCCATGACCATTAATAAGATTCTTGAGCTCTCCAACATGCATGCCACCATGGCTTTTCTAATATTAATTTGGTCATGACCATTAGTATATAAGATTTCCGGTTATAATAACGAAGATATATACAAGCTTAAAAATTAAAGGCAAGGAAGCTTATCAACATCATCACTGATGGAGACATCGAAAGAATTGATGCAACTAATATTTGGTCATTCTAATTCTTAATTACTAGATTTCTCGTCACTGGATAGAATTGATCAACATCAGAAATGTATGTAGTGCGTAGATGTGATGTCAGATATAGGTATAAGACATATATAAGACTAGAGTAACCCATAAGCGTTGTTAAGTTGACTAATGGCTCAAGGTTAAATATTTCGGGCCAAGTAAATTTAGGGTCTAAAATAGTTATTTTAAATTTATGACATTGACATTAATGTTTGCAAGTTTGAGTTTTTGGGACTGAGTCCACAATAAGAATCATGAAAAATCTTGGGTTAGTCTCAATTGATTCATCAGTCTCTCACATTGTTAGTCGTGTAAATTCCACTAAAATGTGAGAGATTGACCTCACTCTGGATTGAATGAAAAGTTTTCCAAGAATCATTTTACCTTCGACAATTAATCCGCAAAAAGATGGTAATAGCATAAAATGATGAGTCCCACCAATAACGTGAGAAACTCACCCTATTCTAAATTGATTGAAGAGTTTCACAAGAATCATTACCTTTAACAGTTAATCTGCAGATCTTTTTGATCCATGTTTAAAGCTTAGAAGCTTGATGTCGTTGTTGATCGTCTGGGGGAGGAGGCTGCAAATGATATTCAGTCCATTTGTATCCCCTCCTTGCCATCTTCTTATTATTTGGTGTGGCCTTTGCCGATGGATGGCTCATATTGTATTAAGTCTGGGTATCACTTTGCAAAGTCACTCAATTCTCAAAACCGCACTTCTGTGTCCTCTAGAGGAAGCTCATCAAGCACCACCCCGTCATTATTTTGGAAGATCCTTTGAAACATCAAAGCCCCCCCGAAGATTCGGAATTTTCTGTGGAGAGCATTTAAAGATTGCCTGCCTACTAAAGAGGGAAGATTCAAAAGGAAATGAACAAATGATCCTTTGTGCAGTATTTTCAACTGCCATGTTGAAACAGTGGAACATGTCCTTCTTCTCTACCCCTGGGTTCAAAGAGTTTGGTGTGCCTCATCTCTCCAAATTGCAATCAATCCTCAACAGACTTCAAGACTAGATGAGTGGTTGATTGATACTTTCAACCTTTGTTCTTTAGTTAGTTACCCCAAAGGAGAAGCCGAATCTAAAATTGCTTTCTACTGCTGGAATATCTGGAAAGCTCGTTGTGCTTTTGTTATGGAAGGCCAAGCCATTTTCATCCTTTGCAATCACCAATGCATCAAATTGTCAATATGCTGAGTTTATCTCCTCAAGTGCAACTCCTTCAACCATCTCTCAAAACACTTAATGCTAATGGTATAAGCAACCCTGATTTCTAGATGTCTTCAAACCATGGATCCCTCAAAATCAATGTTGACGCAGCATTCTCACCATCTAAAGCAGCTATTACCCTTATCTGCCGTAATCATCTGGGCTCTATCGTGTATGGTAGTGCCTTCCATGTCGTGTGTTCTTCACCTTTAGAAGCTGAAGCTCTTGCAGTTTAGTATGTCTGCCTCTTTGCAAAAGCTTTAGTTTTGGACTCATTCATCATTGCAAATGATACAGCCGCGGTATCTCATGCAATTGCTTCACCAAGTCCGATCAGCTGGAAGATCAGACCCATTGTTGAAGATATTAGGAAAATTGCAACTGAATTCAATGATATTAGTTTTTAGAGTCGCAAACTGGGTAGCTAAAAGCTGTGCAAAATGTAATTTGAGTATTAACCGGGTTGCTAATATTCTCACTACAAAAAAAAAGGTTATTAGCAGCGGTTCAAGCAGCTATTTGCTGCAGTTTATAACCGCCGCTAAACCTTTCACGGCAGTTCGGTGAACCGCCGCTTCTACAGGCGTCGCAAAAACTATTCGTGACGGTTCAGTAAACCGCCGCTAAACTAAACATTTCGCGGCAGTTCAAGAACCGCCGCTAATACCTTCTACAAAATTTAAAAAAAAAATATATATATATATATATATATATGTTGTATAGGCGACGGTTTGGGAAACCGCCGCCTATAAGCTCATGAAATAAATAAATAAATAAAAATATTGCGTAGGCAACGATTTTCGTAACCAGAAAATATGATAGTGGGTACATTGGTCTTTTAAAGTCAAATGACTCAAATGTCAAATTAAGGCATCTAAATATTCAACTGATAAACACCAGAGTTTGTAGCTAAAAAGAATTGTTGTGGAAAAGAAATTAACCAAGCATTAATACAACATTCCAGGGTAACTCATCTTGCTACGATAACACTGAAGGATTTCAAAAACAAGTACAACCTCTCTAAGTTGTCAACCTCATATAAAATTTAGAATACTAAGATGAGGAAAGTTGTTTGAAGGTTCAAACAAAATACAAAATGAGCTTTTCTTTTCCTTCAATACATCCCAAAAGTCTAACAAGGACTCTGCTGGAATTTAGTAATCAATATAACTTCATTCTTGAACTCTTCAACATTTTGACTAGAATTTTTTAAATCCTTTCACTGCTCCGCTGCATATGTCATATACACAGTAAGATGAGAATTCAGGAAAGATTTTATGGGCTTTGGAATCCTAATATCAAGTACAAGTAGAAACATAAAAGGATAACAGAAAGCAAACTCATAAAGAACAGGCCAACAGAAAACCTTTGTAGATAAATTCAAGTTAAAGGAGTTCTGAATATTAGCAATTACCTCAAATTAAAGTCAAAGGCAAAATTCTTGAAAGACGAGAAGTATATGTAACTAGTCTTCGAAAGATGTAGCAGTTTTTACATTAGATGATTGATTTTTAAAAAAATTACTAAACTCCAATTGTCTATAAAAAGTGATATACATAAGTAGAAAAGATGCATCAGCAAGGGAGAAAGTTAATCATGTAAACATACTTTTATCATTATACGATATATGAGTAAGAGATACCCTTTCTAGCTTTTGCTACAAGGTTTTGTCATCTCCACTTTTAACTTAGCCATTCCCTGCGACAAAAATACACCCAAGAGTTCCAATGAGTACTCAAGTAGTCAAGGCTTTCAGCATAAATGTGACAAACATGCATAGATGATACCAAATAGAATAGCA
The DNA here is from genome assembly GCA_037974665.1 of Ehretia macrophylla. NCBI lineage: Eukaryota > Viridiplantae > Streptophyta > Magnoliopsida > Boraginales > Ehretiaceae > Ehretia > Ehretia macrophylla. The sequence continues at coordinate 51,990,568 of CM075775.1, forward strand.
AAGCAGAGGCTAGTCAACCATAAGACATGGTACAATAATATGATAACAGAAGATGATTTTTCTTATGTAACAGATCACTCTCCAGTATGCAAAAAGCTTTTATTCAGCATATAGTATCAAGGAACATATGGCCTTCAGTTGGTTTGGCTGCACAAAGATCTGAAAAGTTTTTGGAGTTGCGGACCTTAGCAGTGAAAAGTAGAAATGCTTTAGTAAATAACTAGTTCACGCAATGATCCACTAATACCAAGGGCAAATTATATTGATTAAAGTTCATTTCTTTTAAGATTTTCCTGCTTTCAAAAAAAATCCAGTTCACATAATGATCCACTAATACCAAGGGCAAATTATCCAAATCTGAATTGCACAATTTACCACCAACTTTGGACAAAACGTCTCATATGGCCAACTGATAAACCCACAGAACAATTATTAAGACTCAAGAAAATACATTAATCATTTAGGCTATTCTAGTTTTAACAAGGATGTAGAAGCCTACATATATAAATTTACATACCCAAAACTGCATCTAGTGCTAAACAGGAGGAATAGACTCGACAATAAATGAATTTAATGGATTTCTATTTCATATGCGATGGAACTGTTTTACAGACTGACATGTCTTTGCATATGTAGTATGCCTATCTGAAAACCAAATTTCTGGTTCAAGTCTCTCTTTCATTGACCACCTTTCATTTATTTTGTTTTCTTTCAGGTTACAGAAATGGTAGGTTCTAAAGGTTTTGAGCGGCTGATAGAACCTTTGAACTACCAAAGAGGTGTAGTCACTGTATATAATTTATTGAATCTTGATCAGTAGACACCAACTTGTAGTTTTTGGTTAAAACTTACTAAACAATTGCTTTGGTAAACAGTTAACATTTCAGATGAGTTGCCTAATAATATCAACTCTTTATTGCATCTACATTCTAGTGATCTTTGATCAAATATCAATCTTCTTATATCATAAGCGTAGGTCGGAGATTGAAGATTTGAATATCAGTGGTAGTGAACCTGTTCGTTTTGCTCACTTTTTGGCAAATGCAATGTAATAAATTGAGATAACATCAGTGAGCAATTTCAGCTCAACGTCTGTATATATACACAAGTGTAGCATAAAAAGAAATGTAAAATTTCAAGCTACAAAATAGAGAAAAAAAAAATTGCTTACCCATAACCAGGCAAATCCACAATGTACGAACTTTTATTCACCAAAAAGTGATTAATCAGCTTTGTCTTCCCTACACAAATTTCACAGAACCCAAAATCAATTTCACAAAAAAATGTTTAAAATTTCTAAATATTTTACAACAAATTGGTAAAAATAAACTTTTTTGCCTAATACAGAAAATAAAATAAAATAAATTGGATAAAATTTGTAAACCTGGCTTTTTAGAAGTGAGAGCAACCTCTTTCTTGCGAACCAAAGCTTTAATAAGAGAAGATTTTCCAACATTGGACCTGCCCAACATGGCGAATTCAGGCCAGTCATCTTTGGGGCAACTTTGGGACGGCTACTACTCTTTGTGAACAAAATGCTTAGTCAATAAAAATATAGGGTTTACATTTTTGTTCTTTGGGTTGAGATCTTGAAAAAGGGCATTTGCAAATCTAGGGTTTTTGGGGGGATTTGATTCGGTGAAACAAGGACACGATTGCAAGAGAAAGTAGAGATGAAGGAACAATGAACCTAAAACATACCTATAGTTGTTGAAGCCGAACGCGAGTGAGAAAGATGTGGAGTAAAGAGCGTATGAGAGTAACAGTGAGAGAAGTGAAGAAAACTTGTATGGTCTTTAGTATCTGACTTCATCCCGCTTTGATTTTAATACTAATACCATACTATTAGTGGCGGTTGATGGAAACCGCCGCTAAAAGTGCAACACTTTTAACGGCGGTTTCTACAACCGCCGCGTAGCCATTAGCGGCGGTTATAAGGAACTGCCGCTAATAGTTTCCCACTTTTCACGGCGGTTCTTGAACCGCCGCCTATATGCAAATATAACAAATCGCCGCAAAAAATCATGAAAATGCATATTGGGCGGCGGTTTTGTGAACTGCCGCAAAAGAAGTGTCGCTAATGTGAACTTTTTTGTAGTGCCCTCTTCTTCAAGAGCTTTTGTATTCTAATTTCCATCCCAAGAAGTTGGCTAACTGTATTTCATGTTTGTTTAATGCATCATTCCTTCAACCAAAAAAAAAATTAATTTTCTAAAAGATGGGAGCAGCAATGTACATTCCTTTCACTTCCTATATTTCAGATCTTCCTAATTAAATCAAAAGGAATCTGGAGCCATTATTAGACCAGTAGTCTTAGGTGACAAATTCACATGGCAACAGCCATTTCTCATTGAATATGGAAGAATTTTGACCAATTCCAAAGGCGTAAATAATACACGAAGTCTTCTATATACGACAACCTAGTGGAGTACAGTTAGTCAACTTGATTCAAATATAACTGCTCGGTTCACCTCGTTGATTGGTCCAAACTCAATGAACTTTGTGGTGGTTCGTGAGAAGTGACCAAGCAATTCCTCCGCCTTGTAAGTTAACTTGTAGACATTCTGTATCGACAATGACATATATACATATATACATATATATATAATTTTGCATGATACTTTCACGCCCAACGTACAAAGTCGTTTTGTAGTAATGTAGGTCCAATTTAGAGGTTATTTGAAAAAATAATATGAATTTTTTATATTTCTTTGCTTAAAAATAGCAAATTGTAAGGTAAACAACATCATATCCCCTTTTATTTGGTAGAAGTACACATCATTCCCTTTAGTATTATAATTATATTTTTATTTGTATAAGTATTTCACATTTATGATTGGTTAAAAAAAAATATTTATTCGAATAGCTTTGAAACGGAAGGATTCAAACATCCGAATAGCGATTTCTAGTCCCTAAACTTTATAATATTATGCAATTTCTTATAAAAGAAAGAAATGGTACGGTGATAAAAGTTGTAATTACGGGAATAAAATACTATTTCAACAAACCATAGGGGGTATATGATACTACGAAGTTCAAATTTATTCAAGTACATCTTCGTTAATAATATTTATCTCCTTTTAAATCAATGCTTCAATCCTCTATATGTATATACATGTATATATATGTAGTCCCAGACTTGAACCTTTTTGAGAGAATCAAACACCTTCTATATAAAAAGCCTACACATTAAAATCTCACCATTACACTATCGTAAGCAGATAAAAAGAAAATAGCAAGTGCTAATGAAGAATTAGCCAAACTTGTACTTAAGAAAAAAAAAAATTAGCCAAACTCGAAGAAGTCAAAAACATACTTTCAGAGAAACTTTCTACATGACCTGAGCACCAGACTTTTATTCATGCAAAGCAACTACTTGGCAACATTAATTACTCAAGAGTTAAATGTTACAACAAGACATTCTAAGTTTAGTTTCAACTTTCATAGAAAAACCAAAAAAGAAAAACAAAAGCTACTTGGCAACAACAACCAGAGAAAAAAAGAGTTTAATTGATAACTTGCAGGGATTATTTAAGTGAACATATAGAGCTAGACAACTTATTGTTGGAAGGCTTTTAATCGTCATTCAAGCAAACATGTCTCAACTGCCATTTGCTTTGCTCTATCTATTATGCATCCCACTGGCCCTGGCCGTGTCAAACACCACCACCACCACCAACACCACCATCACCATCAGCTCAACGCGGATGATCAGCAAAGGCACCAACATCACCATGCCTGGCTGCCGACGCGAGTGCGGGAACTTAACTGTTCCATACCCCTTTGGGGTTGGCATAGGAACAGGCTGTTCCATTGGAACATGGTTTTCAATCAACTGCAGTACTGCTTTCGACCCACCAAAGCCATTCATCGGCACTGGTAACCTTGAAGTTATAGATATAACAGACTCTGAAGTACGTATCAAGAATTGGGTGACTTCCAAGTGCTATAACAACCTTGGCAACTTGACAAACGAAAATTCTTGGACCATAACGTTAACAGGTACGCCTTGTATACAACTTCTTCTTTTTTTTTTTTTCTTTTTCTTTTTCTCGTTAAGTGAGCAAGTGATTGATCGTTAACGCGCAAATCCACATATATTAGAAGGTGTCAAGAATCCAGACTATGTATAAAACATTAAGCAAGGATATCCTACTGTCATTCGACCTACTCACAGCAGGTGGATCCTATAATATGAGGCCCTTTTTTTTTTTTTAAGGGCCGAATGACCAAATACCTTATGGAAGAATTTTCCATTTCTTTCCTATTGTGAGTTTAAGTCTAACCACTGAAAAGATCTTGTCAGGTACGCCTTATACATTTTCTGAAGCGAATATGTTCACCGTCGTGGGCTGCGACGACCTTGCATTAATAACAGGAATAGATGGACGAAATTTCACCAGTGGGTGTCTGTCCGTGTGTTCAAAAAGCGAAGATCTGATTGATGGAGAATGCAGCGGCATTGGTTGTTGCCAGACTGGCATACCTAAGGGATTGAAGAAATTTTCTGCTGATTTAGGCGGCTTGAGAAATCACACTTTAGTCTGGTCTTTTGACCCTTGTTCATATGCATTTCTTGGTGAGTATGAAAGGTTTACATTTCGGAAGGGCGACCTTTTGGATGAAACATTTTTCAACAGGACTACAGAAAATGTCCCTATGCTGCTTGACTGGGCAATTGGAAATCTTAGTTGCTCTGAAGCCAAAATATCTACTGATTATGCATGTCAGAAGAATACTGAATGCGTTGATTCTGATAGTGGTCATGGAGGATACCGCTGCAATTGTACTGAAGGATATCAGGGTAATCCATACCTTAGTCCTGGATGTCAAGGTAACTTCTTGTTTCATTAACAGAAATATAATCCATTTTTTAGATTGATGATGAGCAACTCAGTTTATAGAATCAGATAAGTATTTTTATTTTTTGCACAATCTTTTAGATTGATATATGGTGATCGATTCTATTTCTTGCTTCCTTTGACAGATATCGATGAGTGCAAGGATAACCCATGTGATCCCCAAGGTATTTGTACTAATTCTCAGGGTAGTTACAACTGTTCTTGCCGAGAAGGATATTATGGTGATGGCGAAAAGGAAGGTCGTGGTTGTATTCGTGAAAACTCACAGTTCCCTGTAATTCCACTTTCGCTTGGTAAGTACCATATATATGTTGATAGCAATCTTATGCCTATATATGCAATATTTCTCTTTAATATGACAACATTCAAAATATGTGCAGGTCTGAGTTTTGGCTTCTTATCCTTGATCATTGGTGGTACCTGGTTGTACTTTATCATCCAAAAGAGGAAGCTGATCAAACAAAGAGAGAAATTCTTCCAACAAAATGGTGGAGTACTACTAAAGCAACAATTATCATCAACTGAAGGTAGTGTAGAATCAACTAGTAAGATATTTACAGCTGAAGAACTCCGAAAGGCGACAAACAATTATGATGAAGATCGTATCCTTGGCCGAGGTGGTTATGGCATAGTTTACAAAGGAATTCTCCCTGATAAACGTGTAGTCGCAATTAAAAAGTCAAGGGTAATGGATGAGAGCCAGATTGAATTATTTATCAATGAGGTAATTATTCTTACCCAAGTGAATCACCGTAATGTGGTTAAGCTCTTGGGCTGTTGTTTAGAGACCGAGGTCCCTCTTCTAGTATATGAATACGTCTCTAATGACACACTATTCTACCACATTCACAATAGCAGCAATATGCCTTGGTTTTCTTGGAAAAATCGGTTAAGAATTGCTGCTGAATCTGCTGGTGCACTTGCCTATCTTCATTCTGCGGCTTCTATACCGATTATCCATAGAGATGTCAAGTCTGCCAATATATTACTGGATCTGTATTATACTGCAAAGATATCTGATTTTGGAGCTTCAAGATTAGTACCCTTGGATCAAACTCAAGTCACAACTTTAGTACAAGGAACCTTAGGTTATTTAGACCCTGAATATTTCCACACAAGCCAATTGACAGAGAAAAGTGATGTTTATAGTTTTGGGGTGGTTCTTGCCGAGTTAATAACAGGGAGAAAACCTCTTTCTAATACAAAAGTCGAAGAAGAAAGGAACTTGGCCACATATTTGATAGTGTCTATGAAGGAAAATCGGTTGTTTCAGATACTTGAGCCCAGAGTGTTAAACGAAGGGACCTTAGAACAATTACAAGCTGTCGCTGATTTGATCAAGAGATGCCTCAAGTTAGTAAGTGAAGAGAGACCAACAATGAAAGAGGTGGCAATGGAACTCGAAAGGCTTAGGAATTTTACTAGACATTCTTCTATTCAACAAGACGTTCGTGATGAAGAAACTATGAGTTTCTTGCATGAGCAGTCTGATCTTTACAATGTGGAGATAAATCCAGATCTTTATAGTATCTCAATAAACCCTAATAGTAGCATTGGGGGCACGTCAGGACAATATACAAGTAGCTTGGATAGTCGCATGATGAATCCAATCAAAATGCCCCGCTGAGGAGTTGGTAGTTTCAATCACAACGAATAAGTCATTTGATGTTGTATATATACTGCTTATGAATGCTTTCTGTGGTGTCATACTGTGTTTTCCTTTGGCCTTCAACATAATGCTATTTCAATTGTATTGTGAATATTCGAAGTTGTAATAGGATCTATTTGTATTCAAGTTGTACAATATGGAAAGTTTTTGTTTTCTTTCTAATAAAAATTTCTTCCTTATTCATGTTAATTCGATTCAAATTGTGAAAATCGTTAATTGTTTCATGTTCCATGTGATTGAGATGAATATCCCAAACAATGTTATCCTAGTACTATTTGTTTCCTATACTTTATTCTGCACGACCTCCGGGCAGCCTAGACAACAAAGACAAAAGCAAGGGACGGCACTAGCTCATGAATTACAAACTATAAGTTCGAGAGATTGTGAGATTAATTATTGTGAACAATATCCTTTAATATACATTGTACGACTTAGGTCTCTCTTGAAATAGAAAAAAAAATTACAGGATATAATTAACAATATTATCATGTAATTCAATATATAGGTGTCACGCCAAGCTTGCGAACACAAGCTCACAAGCGACATTAATTAGAATATTCGTCTTAAGTTTTAAATTCAGTAATTTAAAATGATTAACCTGAATTATTATTTAAATTTAGAACACTTACTTATAGGCCATCGAGTGCCACACAACTTTGAGACATTATAATAGTAAAAAAGAAGAAAATTATGGGCTAGATTATAATTATCTTAAGTTTTAAATTCACAAATTTAAAATGGTTAATTTGTATTATTGTTTAATTTCAAAATATTTACATAGAGGCCACATTCATGTATATCGAATCTCACAAAAATTTGAGACATGATAATACTAAAGAAGAAGATTAAGGGTTTTAGAGTAAAAGTGATCAGAAATTTCTATTAATCAACTCCTTTTGAAGTTTTTTTCTTGGTATAATAGATGTCAAACTCGTGGTTTGAACTCAAAATTTGTTATTATAATATTTTATTATTTGACTATTCTATAAAACTCTTGAGTGTAAAAAGTTTTGCGAAGAAGAAAAAGAGAAATATATCACATATAAATAACAACAAAAACAACACAATAAAGCATAATAATAACTACAATTTATTATCGTTACTATAGTACAATCTTTTTGTTTTCTATTAAATCCTAGTCAACTCTTACCTAGCAAAAAAGGAAAATCGGAAAAAACACCAAGCCAACACGCTAAGGACAAGTTGATGATATTCTAAGTTGGGTGAAGTGCACCAGACCCCCTTGTACTTTAGCGAAAGTGCACAACACCCCCCTATAGTTTAAAAACCCCCTGAACTAGTCCCTATATTTTTTAAAAGTGCACAACACCCCCCTACCGTTAAAAAATCCGTTAAATTTAACGGAGAGTGTACTTCACACTCGTTAAGTGAGATTTTTTTTTTAATTTTTAACGAATTTATTAATTAAATAATTATATGAATTGACCAAATTACTTTTTTTTTTTTGGCCTAAACAAAACAAAAGAGAGAAATGAAAAAAAAAATGAGGGTATTTACGTCTTTTTTACAAAATCCGTTAAATTTAACGGATTTTTTAACGGTAGGGGGGTGTTGTGCACTTTTAAAAAACATAGGGACTAGTTCAGGGGGTTTTTAAACTATAGGGGGGTGTTGTGCACTTTCGCTAAAGTACAAGGGGGTCTGGTGCACTTCACCCTTCTAAGTTTACCAAGAACAGTTACGAATTTCTATTCGTTATCATTGAGGGCCCATCGAGATATTTAGGGCCAATCAGGCAACACCCTCTTAGTTTATTTTGATAACTAAGGAGTGGAGGAATACGCCTGTTGCTTCACCTTAGCCAATATTCATTAAGAAATATAAGTTTTTAAAATTAATTGATATTAAGTAAAGTAATTTATAATTTTATATAATAATCTTTTAACTCATGCTTTATCGATATATATGATAGAAACATATATCAACAAGACGTTCGTGACGAAGTAACTATGAGTTTCTTGCATGAGCAGTCTGATTTTTACAATGTGAAGATAAATCCATATCTTTATTGTGTCTCAATAAAACCTACTAGTAGCATTGGGGCCTCGTCAGGACAATATACTAGTAGCTTAGATAGTCGCATGATGAATCCAATCAACATGCCCTGGTGAGGAGTTGGTAGTTTCATTCACAACGAATAATTAAGTCATTTGATGTTAGTTGTATAAATACTGATTTTGAATGCTTTCTGTGGTGTCATACTGTGACTTCCCTTTGTCCTTCAACATAATGCTATTTCAAATGTATTCCCAATATTCCAAGTTGCGATCGGATCTATTTGTATTAAAGTTGTTGATATGATATATTTCTAGAGCAGTGCATCAATATTTATTAGTGTTAGATTTTATAGATATGATTTGATGCAAATTTATTGTTGCATTTATTAGGTTTAACAATTGGGGTTTGATTTGTTCTATTTAAACTCTATTGTATCATATTTTCAATCAAGAAAATTAAATGGAAAACATTCAATGAAATACAACATTACAATTCTATGTTGTACAATGTAAAAAGTTTTTGTTTTCTTTGTAAGAAAAAGTTCTTCCTTATTCATGTTAATTCGATTCGAATTGTGAAAATCGTTAATTGTTTCATATTCCATGTGATTTGGATGAATATCCCAAACGATGTATCCTACAATTTGTTTCCTATACTTTATTCTGCACGACCTCCGGCCAGCCTAGACAACAAAGACAAAAGCAAGGGACGGCACTAGCTCCTTCCTTCTAATATCATTTATATGAATTACAGGATATAAGTTCAAGAGATTGCGAGATTAATTGTCATGAGTAATATCCTTTAATATACGTTGTACGGCTTAAGTCTCTCTTGAAATAAAAAAAAAATACAGGATATAATTAACAATATTATCATGTAATTCAATTGGTGTCACGCCAAGCTCGCGAACACAAGATCACATGCGAGATTAAAATCAGTCTTAAGTTTTAAATTCATTAATTTAAAATAATCAATCTGAGTTATTATTCAAATTTAGAATACCTATTGATAGGCCAAACTTGTATCAAGTGCCACACAACTTTGAGACATTATAATATTAAAAAGGAAGAAATTTATGGGTGAGATTATAACTGTCTTTAAGTTTTAAATTCCGTAATTTAAAACGACTAATTTGTAGTATTATTTAAATTCAAATTATTTACATATAGGCCACATTCATGTATATCGAGTTTCACAAAAATTTGAGACATGATAATAGTAAAGAAGAAGATTAATGATTATAGAGCAAAAGTGAAATTTCTATTGAGCTCCTTTTTAATTTTTTTTCTCTTGATATAATAGATGTTAAAGTCATGATTTGAACTCAAAATCTCTTATTACAATATCTCATTATTTGACTTTTTTACCAAACTCTTGAGTATAAAAAGTTTTGCAAAGAAGAAAAGAGAAATTATATATCACATATAAGCAACAACAAAAACAACAATAAAGCATAATAATAAATAAAATTTATTATCATTACTATAGTACAATCTTTTTGTTTTCTACTGGATGTGATATTAAATCCCAGTCAACTCTTATCTAGCAAAAAAGGAAAATGGAAAAAAAAAAAAAAAACGCCAATTCAACACGCCAAGGACAAGTTGATGATATCCTATATTAAGTTTACCAAGAACAGTTATGAATTTCTATTCGTTATAATGGAGGGCCTATCGAGATATTTAGCGCCAATCAGGCAACACCCTCTCAGTTTACTTTGATAAACAAGGAGTAGACGAAGACTCCTGTTGTTTCACCTGATCAGCCAATCATTAAGAAATATAATTTCATTTTTAAAATTAATTAATGTTAAATCGAGTAATTTATAATTTTATACGGTAGTTTTCTAACTCACGCTTTATCAATATGGTAAAAATATATATATTAACAATTCAATATTTTTAGAGGGTACCACACGACTAAATCAGGTTTATATATCTAATTGTGAATTCTTACATGGCATAACCTCCACCAATAATTGTATAGCTAGCTTTCTAAATCTAAACTCATCGCCCTTTTGAGATTCAACCCAATATTATCAAAGACTTTATTATAGACTTGATTAAGAAGATAAAGAAATAACCTTGCAAATATATACAGTTTTGTGGCTTTGATTATCATATTAAGATTAATATATCTTTCAAAAATTAAGGAGGTATTGTTTTACCCTGAAAACTCAAACGTGAATGCTGATAATATTATCCAAATATTTACAATCCTTTCACTATTTTTTTCCATCTCTAATTTGGTGGAATAATCTTAACCTCAGTACTTGAGCTCTTTTTTTTATTTTTAAGGAAAGCTTAAGTTATTTTATATAATTTAGGATGTTAGACACGAAATTGATATCAAAATCTCTCATATTTAAAGTGAAATCATATCATTAAATCAAATAACTAGTAGGTAAAGGTTGATTGGGACGAGTTCTTTATCATGCATTAATCCACGCCCTCTCTAATATTTGGCCATGACCATTAATAAGATTCTTGAGCTCTCCAACATGCATGCCACCATGCCTTCTCTGATATTAATTTGGTCATGACCATTAGTATATAAGATTTCCGGTTATAATAACGAAGATATATACAAGCTTAAAAATTAAAGGCAAGGAAGCTTATCATCATCATCACTGATGGAGACATCGAAAGAATTGATGCAACTAATATTTGGTCATTCTAATTCTTAATTACTAGATTTCTCATCACTGGATAGAATTGATCAACATCAGAAATGTATGTAGTGCGTAGGTGTGATGTCAGATATAGGTGTAAGACATATATAAGATCTACTAGAGTAACCCATAAGCGTTGTTAGGTTGAGTAATAGCTCAAGGTTAAATATTTCGGGCCAAGTAAATTTAGGGTCTAAAATACTGTAGTTATTTTAAATTTATGACATTGGTATTAATGTTTGCAAGTTTGAGTTTTTGGGACTGAGTCCACAATAAGAATTAATCTCTCACATTATTAGTCGTTTTACTAAAATGTGAGAAATTGACCCCACTTTGAATTGAATAAAACCTCACTTTGGATTGAATAAAGACTTTTTCAAAAATCATTACCTTCGACAATTAATCCGCAAAAAGATGATAACAACATAAAATGATGAATTCACCCCAATAACAAGATAAACTCATTTTACTCTAAATTGATTGAAGAGTTTCACATGCTGCTAAAAGATGGGAACAGCAAAGAACATTCCTTTCACTTCCTATATTCCGGATCTTCCTAATTAAATCAAAAGGAATCTGGAGCCATTATTAGACCAGTAGACTTAGGTGACAAATTCACATGGCAACAGCCATTGTTCAGTGAATATGGAAGAATTTTGACCAATTCCCAAAGGCGTAAATAATACACGAAGTCTTCTATATACGACAAGTTAGCTAGAGGGGCAAATTCTTGGATGGTCATTGATGATGGCTTTGTTGAGAATCATACATGATATTTTAAATATTTTATAATTAAATAAAATGTAGCGAAAATAATTAATAATACTTATGCATTTGTTCATGGCTAATTACGTAGATTATATATATGCATAATAATCAACTATTAATTACGCATAAAGATTTCAAGATTACTTTTTCATGATGACGAATTTGATGTAGAATCTGAAAGCTCCCTAAGTGTGAAGCCTCCGAAAGTATCCATGCAGAATCTGCACCCTTAATTGGATTTCACCCCATTAGGTTTTTTAGAGAAATCCTACATATTATTGACTATGATTTTTGTGCTAGCTAAACCTGTGTCAGAATATTACATTATATAGGAAACATACATGAACTAGGGCCACATATGGGTCAGTCTTAAACAGACCAGTCTTGAACTCATAATAACCAGATTAATATCAAGTTACTACGAGCCCAGTTAAATTAATATTAGGACGATCCTAAAATTAATTTAATATTTTCTCTAATCCAATTAATCTACAAATTTCATTTGTGTGTGACCTCTCGAGTTCATAATTAATTGGCAGCAAAATAATATTAATCAAATTAATATTTAATTAGAACTCTTCTAATTTAATTCTCGCAAGTCGTGAGTGATACCTAGCAGTATATCACGACTACCCAACTAATAATGAAGTATAAATTCTACGAACCTTCAGTAATTATCATACAACTAAGTCCTTCTTTCTGAATCATCCCGATTGAGCAAGAGTTATGGATAGGGTCGTCAAACTCTATTACTCAATCATATGTCCAAATCTATTTAATCAGTAACTTATGAATAATACGTGGAACGACTTCCACTATTCTACCTCGCCTAAGGATTTCTAGTTACTTGATTAATAGATCGCATAGGATCCTTAATTGACAGATTCCGTATCTACACACACCTATCTCCATGCTGGAATAAATCGTAACCACTGAGTACATTATCTAATCTTTGATGAGGACTAGCTTTATTGCACCAGCAAATAACGTTATCCCTAACACGAGATAACTGTGGTGTCTCAGGTCTAAGGACTTAATTGCACCATTATACTGTATAATGAATTATTGACCATTCCATGTAATTCGTTGTATTAGCAGTCATGTCCAGTCACTTGTTCTCAACAAATACTTATACATCTACCCTTACGATATGAGACTAATTGCCCAAATCAATATCTCATATTATTTGAATGGTAGACTGTAATCCGATCTTTTCGGATAAATCAACGCTTGATTAATTTATCCTACGATCGGGGACTATTTTAGAATATATTTATAAATATAGATTCTGTCACTCATATCCTTACTCTTAAGGATAGAATCTATAAATATTATTATAATGACTCTTATTTAAATAATTAATCGCATTAATTATATTTAAATAAAATGTCCACATTAAATAAATAATATAATTATTATGTCCTAAAATTGACTTTTAGGGCATATAATCCAACAATCCCCCACTTGCACTAAAGCCAATCACCCTGGTATCTCATACCTATCTTCTCAAGATGGTAATCTAATGACTGCTAAATCATTGCCTTAGTCAGTGGACCAGTACCGTCAACTGTTGACGTTATTTACTGCATAATATCATCCTTTTCCACAATCTCTAATCGATGTGGTAATGCCTTTTTAACGCGCTTGGATCTCTAGTGAGACCTAAGTTCTATAGCTTGCGCTACAACTCCATTGTCGTCACATCACTACCCGTTTGACTTAATAGAAAGAACCATCCTTAGTTCAGTTACGAACTCCTAGATCCAAACCGCTTCTTTTTGTTACATCTAATGCAATGATACATTCAACATCTGGAATTTGCAATTGTATCAATATTTGGAACATTTCCAAATTGATCTTCCATTATAGGTGAGTATGAACCCAGATGTGGATTTCCAATAATCCACTTCAGATTCTCAGCCTGAATTCATAAAACTTTAAGTTTCACCTTCTCCATATATCAAGAATATTTCTTCAGTGCTTCTCAAGCACTTAAGAATGTTCTTGATTACTTTCCAGCATTTCTAACTTGGATCAGATAGACGTCTGCTCATAACACTTATTTGTGATATCATGTCTTTGTACACAACATGACGTATATAAGATTCTTATTTGCTGCAGCACTTAGAACCTTATGTGTCCAGTCTCCCTCACTTTAGCAGTCTTAGGACTCACAGGCCTAGAGAGATAAATGTCATGTCTTAAAAGAGAACAATTCTCTTTTAAAATCTACGTACATGTTAAACACCTTTAACACCTTTTGGGAAAGACCCATTAATCATTTTGATCTATCACTATAGATCGACTTCCAAGGATTTAGGCAGATTATCCCAAAATTTATTTGGAGAATTTATTTGAATGGCTTAGACCTACTTGTGTAGTCAAAGTTTATCTTCATTTTCAATGAAGTCAAACTGAATGTTCTAGATTGTTTAGGCTTGTTAAGTCCATTAATGGACCCTTCTAGTTTGCACTCTATGTGACTCATCACTGGACTTAAAACATATTGGCAATCCCATATTAATGTCTTAATTAATGAAGTCATTATGGAATGCCGTTTTGACATCTATCTATCATATCTCATAACAGTAGTGTGCAACTATGGCCAATAAATCATAATGAATTTCAACAATTGGTGAAAAGATTTCCTCATAGTCAACCCCTTGCCTATGACTATAATATTTCACCATTTATCCTAAAGGTCTCCACCTTTATTCATTTAAGATTTTATGGCCTCAAGCCATTTAAGCTTATGTCAAACATAACTTTTCATAACTGACAAAAATCATCAACATGATTATTGTCATTTTATTAATCTGGGAAAACCGTGAAATAATTAGTTGCTCTTGGATTGGGTTTTCTAGAATCAAATCCTAGATTTGACTTAGGTTAACTGGTTGCTCAGTGACTCCTACTGAGTCATACTTTTCTTCCCACACTATCTTCTTAGATGAACTATTCTTCCAAGAAGAAGTTGTACTTGCTAACATACTCTCTAGTCAGCAAGGGAATAAAAGTCATATCCCAACGAATCTTTGGGATAACCAATTAACCTTGTCCAATCTCATTTCCAATTTATCAATCTTAAGTCTTTGATTGAAAGCAGGATAACCCTCATTCTTAACACCTTAAGACGAGGTATCCTGTTTTCTCATATCCTATATGATGTATTTAAGATTAACTTGGAAGTGAACTTATCCAAGAGATGGACTGCTATAAGGAGAATGTAGCTTTACAGGCTAAGTTACAATTTAGCATAGTTTATCAATTACAGACCATGTCCAACAAGGTCCAACTCATTCTCTCCAATACTTCATCAAGCATTGGAATACCAAAAGGAGTTAATGAAGTAACTATGTTATTTTCCTTTGAGATACTATTAGAAATTGAGGCTAAGACTTCTCCATGATCTCATCATTGAGACTTACTTCTCTTTTCTAGTTTGATTTACTACTTTAGCTCTAAATTTCTTGAACACTGCAAACGATTTAGATTCATACTTATGACAACCATATGTAACGTAGCTAAATCCTTATTGGGCTATTTCGCCAAAAGGCCCATATACATCTCTATGTATAAACCCTAAATATTTGTGGTCATTTGTCCTACAAAGGGCGAATTGATCATTTTTAAGAACACAAGATCCACGTGTTGGAAATGTCCCGGGGCTTCAAAGGCTTACCAGTCCTTCTTTCACCAATTGAGTGATTCCTGTTTCTCCTCTATGACCTAATCATAAGTGCCACAATAATTTTAGAGTTATTTGTATCTCTTGATCTCTCATATTATTCGTTTATCACGTTTTACATCATCCATATAAAACTTGTTCATTAATTTACCCGTGTCAATTCATTTATTTCCCAAATAAATGAAACACATGAAAAACAATTATTCCAAATTTAATGAACACCCAGATGGGTAAACGAGAAGACGAGATGTATTTATAGAGGACATCCATATCTCTTCAAACTCTTTGAAGTCCTTTGGATTTTCCTCTCCTAGTAGTTCTCATTTTCTTGCAGTGGAAATAATTTCCTTTTACCAATTATGTTCCACTCTTCCAGATCTACCCTTGATACATGACTCTCATGTCCAAAGGTTGTGTCAAATGTATTCACACGGAAAAATCCATTATGAATAACAAGAGAAAAGTAAGAATTGACTTTGAGGATTATATTTGTCTGCATATGATAAACCATGAATAAACTCATGGACTCAAGATACTCATCCTGAGAAAACATGCTTTCAAATCAATTCCTCTAGTTATTCTTTAGAACAATTTCTAGATACCTCATATCTACCACTAGATATCTCATATCTAGTTGTCCTATCTTGCTTACTTTACAACTCTTGTAAGTAATTAATGATGGATACATTATCCATGCTCTCTTGCTTGACAACTTATTTTGGGCATCTAGAACTTGTATGACTTTCTCATATTTGAGAACGATTCTCAAAACATTGAGCTAGTCATCGAAGTTTGGTCTAGTCAAAATAGAAGGTTGGGTTTACATCCGATATTATATATATGCAGTAATTTCTAAGGATGTTAGATAAATATATTATTAACCATTTGATTTGGGTCTTTAAATCAAACAGTAACCCCCACTAAATTTTTCGAATCCCACACTTCCCTAGTGGAAAACGAAAAAACAATAAGGTGTTTTTCTTAGTGGAATTGAGGCTCATTCATTTTAACCCACCTCACATTTTAGATTTTTGGTGAAGTTAAAACAAATAGGTGAATAACCTCTTATTCAATGTATCTCATACAAATTCCAATTTGTTCTTGCCTCCAATCCTTTCGACCTCACATTATAGATTTTTGGTCTCCAAGATTGTTTAAGTTAAACCCATTATCCTGAAAATTTGGATCAATGCAATACCGACACCTCACATGATAGATTTTTGGTTGCCAGTAAGAATCCAAATTTTCCACATCTCATGCTTATATAGACTTAGTTCATATGTTGATACAAATAAATAACCCCTATGTGTCCATAGCCAGCTACTTACTTGCCCAACACATAAACCAATCTACGATAACGAAAGACAGTGATATAATCTTCTCAAGACTACACCATTATTAACTTAATATTTAATTTGGAAAGGTTTGCTGGTCTTTAGTTTAGGTCTCACTTTTCACATGCTTCTAATTTCAATTTATCGCATAAATAAAACAGAAACATACATGCATTCATCATATATTTATCGCATAAATAAATAAATAAATACATAAAATAAAATGGGATGATCATTGACTAGGAACAATTATCAACTCGAGACACTAGGTTGAATACCTAAATCAAATAAAGGGCCCACAAGAAAAATTCATGGTTGCTCCTCCTCAGCTTTACAAAACTCCTTTTGCGAACTGGGCTTACTAACTCTTGATGTCTTCATCTTGATCTTCCATTATATTTATGTACATAGATTCTTAATCTAGTGGAGATACATAAATGGGAATAGGATTTTACATATTTAAAAGGGGGATAAGAGGCATGCAAGCCCCATTTTAAAATATTACATAAAACCTATAATGGGTAAATAAATAAAATAATGACATTCACGCATTCATTCATTCATCCATTCATACATACAAGACTAGTCCATGATCACCCACATGCATAGCAAATAATAAAGAAAAGTAATCCACGAATATAGCACAACTAGTTTTCCAATATAATCTCATTATATTAGGTTTATCCAATTAATAAACACCTTTATTAATTTGGATCCTTAAATATCTCATATTTAAATAAATATAATCTCATTATATTTATAGTAATTAATTAATAAATAATTTATTAATTAACTACAAGTATAGCACAATTAATTCTCTAATATAAACTCTTTTACATTAGATTTTCTAATTTAATAAACTCTTTATTAAATTTGTTCTATTTAATAAACTTTTTATTAAATTAATTCCATAAATATCTCTTATTTTTAAGATATAAATATAATCAAATTATATTTAATAATCAATAAACTATTTACTAATATAAAGTGTCAAGAATATATTTGGGCCTTTTAAAATAATTTGACAAACACAAATTAATTAGCTTAGACTTTAAAGCATAAAACAAGTCCAACTTATTTCTCTTAAGTCCAAGTCAAAACCAACACCAATTCAGACATTAAAAATAGTCCATACTATTCATATTCAAGCCCAAATTAAAATAGGCCCAATGTAGTCTACAAGAGAAGTCCAAGCTAATTTTTAAATCAATTTAAAACCGGCCCAAATCAAGTCCAAATCAAATGTGCCCATTCAACCCAATATATAAAAGAAATAAAATAAATGCATTGTAACCCCAAACCCAACAACTTGGGTTTGGGTTCGGTCTGGATCCTTACCCAGATATGGATTTGGACTCGGATCTGGATCTGGGTCGGGTTCCAGAAACCCTAGCCGAAAAAAACTTTTTTTTTCTTTCATTCTTCCTTACCTAGCGTCGCCCCCACCCCTATTTCCCCTTTCTGATTGAGCAGCTACCATCGCTGCCATCATGGCAGCAACGTGCTGCTGCTTCAGCGACAGCGACGCGCTGCTGCCTTAGCAGCAACAACAGCACGAGGTTACCACCTCGTGCCGTTGGTTGCTCTGCAGCAGCGCGCGCTGCTGCAGCACCGTGAGCAGCCATGGTTGTTCACAACGAAGCAGCCATAGCTGCCTCGAGGAGCAGCTGTGGCTGCTGCTATGAGGAGTAGCCATGGTTGCTCCTCTAGTCTACTACCGGTGGGGCAGCCCAGCTGCCCCGTGGGTGGTAAAGGTTGCAGCCACCATGGCTGCAACCTTGGGGAAAACGATAAGGTAGGGGCAATTTCGAAAATCTTTTTTTTTTTTTTTGCTGAACAATTTTAGAAATAAAACCATTTTGCAAAACACCTTTTACAAAATCTGGATTTTTCAATAATTTTGAAACAGATTCAGAAACAATTTTATAAAAATAAAATTTCAATTTCAAAAACAACCTTTAATGAAACTGAAAATCAATTTCACAAACTACTTTTATGAAATTGATTGAGGGAAGATCTTTAGGGCTAATATTTAATCAAATTAAATTTATAGGCATAGCAAATAATAGATTCAAAATTGTGAGTGATACCTAGCAGTATATCACGACTACCCAACTAATAATGAAATATAAATTCTACGAACCTTCAGTAATTATCATGCAACTAAGTCCTTCTGTCTGAATCATCCCGATTGAGCAAGAGTCATGGATAGGGTTGTCAAACTCTATTACTCAATCATATGTCCAAATCTATTTAATCAGTAACTTATGAATAATACGTGGAACGACTTCCACTATTCTATCTCGGCTAAGGATTTCTAGTTACTTGATTAATAGATCGCATAGGATCCTTAATTGACAGATTCCGTATCTACACACACCTATCTCCATGCTAGAATAAATCGTAACCACTGAGTACATTATCTAATCTTTGATGAGGACTAGCTTTATTGCACCAGCAAATCACGTTATCCCTAACACGAGATAACCGTGGTGTCTTAGGTCTAAGGACTTAATTGCACCATTATACTGTACAATGAATTATTGACCATTCCATGTAATTCGTTGTATTAGCGGTCATGTCCAGTCACTTGTTCTCAACAAACACTTATACATCTACCCTTACGATATGAGACTAATCGCCTAAATCAATATCTCATATTATTTGAATGGTAGACTATAATCCGATCTTTTCAGATAAATCAACGCCTAATTAATTTATCCTACGATCGGGGACTATTTTAGAATATATTTATAAATATAGATTCTGTCACTCATATCCTTACTCTTAAGGATAGAATCTATAAATATTATTCTAAGGACTCTTATTTAAATAATTAATCGCATTAATTATATTTAAATAAAATGTCCACATTAAATAAATAATATAATTATTATGTCCTAAAATTGACTTTTAGGGCATATAATCCAACAGGCTCCATTTATGATCTAAGTCCTCTAATTTATTGACACATCATCATATTAGAAACTCATAGAAAAACTCTTTAAAAAGTTAAGACTGACCGGTCAATGTGAACTTTCACTCACAAAATATGGAGAGCTCACACATTTGGAGGCCACTCTTATGTGAATAAAAATCCAGACTGACTAGTTAGTCTGGACTTTTTGAAGAGTTTTCTAAACTCATATTTACAACTATACTTCTACAGTTTAATTAATTATAAAACAACCCCATATTAATTAATACATTCCGGTGACCGGACTTTTTGTCGAAAACTATTCCGGTGAGCTTGAAAAACTTATTTTTTTACATCATTTTTGACGATTTTTAGATCAAAATGCTTCTCTCTTTGTTTTAAGTAAGAATATAATATCCAAATGTATTATTTTTATCTTCTAATCAAACCCACTTGAGAAGATATTACTTTTTTTTCTTTTTTTAAGTCAATAAAGTCACAACTTCCATTGAACAAACAATATCATCTAGGCAAAGGATTTGGCACAGTGAATTTAGAGCACTTGGGCATAGCAGATTTAGGACAAGGGAGTGAGGTTGAGGTAGCGAGAAAATGGTGAAGCTTTTTTGATGCAATGTTAGTGGGTTTTATTAGGGTAAAAAAGGTGACGGTTTTGTTGGGTGAAAATGGTAGAGGTGATGGTGGAAATGGTAGATGAAGATGGTGGGTTTGTTGTGGTCAATAGAAAAAATAACGGTGGATATGAAAATGGTGGTAGGTGAAGGTATTAGGTTTGTTGGTAATGATGAGGGAAAAAATGGTGAAGGTGAAAAGGGTAAGTGAAGGTAGTGGAGAGAAGGGTGATAAATTTGTTGGGCTGAGAAAGAAGGTGAAGATGATGGTGAAAATGGTGGCGAGAATGATTGGAATGAAGAAGAATAAACTATTATAATTTTTTAAAATTTTGGGGGTGTTTGTATAATATTTGAAAGTTCAGAGAGAGAATTGTTCTGGAGAAATATCTAATCATTATATTATATGATGATATGTTACATATAACAGTATTTATAAGAGTTCACTAATACATAACGTAGGGAAATGCTTTGTAACAACTCTAATTACTGTTGGCTTATGACTAACATTCTATCATTACATAGTTGACTGACCTTTGACCACTTATACTATCTTGAGCTGTTTATAGTCATACCCTTATCATCCCCCATCAAGCTGAGCCACGCAGAGTGAAAGGGAAGCTTGGTTCTGAGTGTATGAAACTTGGCATCTAATAATGCTTTTGTAAAAAAAATTAGCTAACTGGCAGTGAGAAGGAACATGAGTGACCCTTAAAGCTTTGGTTGCAATCTGCTCTCGAACGAAATGGTAATCAAGATCAATATGCTTAGTGCGATTATGGAATACAGGGTTTGAAGCTAGTGCAATAGCTGAAACACTATCGTACCATAGCTGAGGACACACAACAGGAATATACAAGTCTTTGAGAAGAAAAGTGAGCCATTTTAACTCACCAGCTGTGTATTCCAATGCGCGATATTCAGCTTCAGTGGAAGAACATGAAACTGTTGGTTGTTTCTTGGAACACCATGAGACTAAATTATTCCCAAGAAAAATACAAAAGCCTGTAGTGGATTTGCGATCATGGTGATCACTTGCCCAATCAGAATCTGAGAAGGCTTGTAACTCAAGAGAGCCTGGTGTAAACTGTAAACCATGATTCAAAGTACCTTGGACATATCGAAGGATGCGTTTGAGTGCTGTATAGTGTTGTTGAGTAGGCATGTGCATATGTTGACACATAAAATTAACATCATATTGGAGATCTGGGCGAGTGAAAGTTAGATGTTGCAATGCTCCAACAATGCTCTTGAACTCAGTTGGTAAAGCATAAGGTGTCTCATCTGCAGCAGATTTGGAAGTATTCAAAGGAGCAACTGGAGTAGAACTAGGCTTGCAATTACTCAGCCTTGCCCTCTTTAGAAGATCAGTAGCATATTTTGTTTGATGTAATAGAATGCCTTTTGCTGTCTGATGTACCTCAATGCCTAAAAAATATGACAATGATCCAAGATCTTTCATTGCAAACCTGTTACTCATAGTATTGATCAATTGCTGAATAACTTTGTTAGAGTTTCCAGTGACAAGAATATCATCCACGTATACTAGAACCACAAGCATGACTGAGGAGTTTTTAAATGTAAACAGAGAAGTATCAGCCCTGCTACAAACAAAACCTTGCTGCAACAAAAAACTTGATAATAGTTGATACCAGGCTCTAGGAGCCTGTTTTAAGCCATAGATAGACTTCTGCAGTTTGCATACATGATGAGGAAATTGAGAGCTTATAAACCCTTATGGTTGTTGCATGTATACCTCTTCTTGCAGTTGACCATGTAAAAAAGCGTTGGATATATCCAATTGTTTAATTGTCCATTGAGATTGCAAGCTAGTGATAAGACAATCCGAATAGTTTGTGCCTTGACAACTGGACTAAACGTTTCTGAATAGTCCAATCCATATGATTGATGAAACCCCTTAGCCACAAGCCTTGCTTTATACCTAGCAACTGTGCCATCTGCATGTTTCTTGATTCTAAACACCCACTTACATCCAATAGGCTGTCTATGAGAAGGAAGAGGAACAAGACTCCAATTATGTTGCTTGAGAAGAACATTGAACTCTTTTTGCATAGCCTTTTGCCAGTGAACATTCTTGCATGCCTCTTTGTAGGAATAAGGTTCAGAAGTAGGAAAAGATAAGCAAGCTGAATTTAGAGAGAAGATTCTAGGTTTAAGTGAGCCTATTTTTGATCTAGTTGTCATATGATGAGTGGGTGGCAGTGAAGAAGTAGGAGTTGTAAATGGTACAATAGGAGGTGCTACAAGAGATGTAGCCGAATGTCCTACATTAGAAGAAGAAGAAGTTGAGGTTTCAGAAGGAGACATTTTAGATGTAGGTGCAGCTATATTAGGAGTTGGAGATTCAATAGGATTAAAAGCTTGATTAATTAGAGATTAGGGGAAAAATATAGGCACTAAAGGAGGAGTAGCAAAGGACTTAGGCTCTAATTGAGCAGGAGCATGAGTAGAAAAAGGAAAGACAGTTTCAAAGAATCTAATATGCCTGGATATATAAACCTTTTTGGTAGATAAAGCTAAGCATCTATACCCTTTAGAAGTGGCAGAATACCCTAAGAAGACACAGGGATATGATCTGGGCTACAATTTGTGATGAGTATAAAGTCTTAACCAGGGGAAGCAAAGACAACCAAACACTTTAAGTACGGTATAGTCAGGAACTAGACCACACAAACATTCAAATGAGGATTTGTTACCAAGCAATGGTTTTGGCAATCTATAATCAAGTAGGTAGCAGTGACAATAGCCTCTAAAAGTAGTTAGCAGTGACAATAGCCTCTAACCAATAAGATGAAGGCATGTGAGCATAGTGCAATAAAGCAAGAGCCATTTCGACAAGGTGCATATGCCTCCTTTCAGCCCGACCATTTTGTTCAGGCGTATAAGGGCAAAAAGTTTGATGAATGACACCATGAGAAATGAGAAAATGACTAAATCTATGGTTAACAAATTCTCTGCCATTGTTTGATCGAAATTGTTTTATTTTTGAGTCAAATTGAGTAGACACCATGTGATAAAAGTTAGTGAAAGCAAAAAAGGCATCAGATTTTGTTTTAAGGGGATAAAGCCAGGTAAACCTGGTGAAGTCATCTACAAATATGATATAATACCTATAGTTACTAAAAGAGGGAATATGAGCAGGTCCCCACATATCAGAATGTATGAGTTCAAAAGCTTTAGATGTAACATAATCAGATACAAGAAATGATAGTTTGTGAGCCTTAGCAACAGAACAGGCTTCACATACATTGTTATTAGAAGCAGAAACTACATTTACCAAGGAAGATACAGACTGAAAGACTTTATTGCTAGGATGTCCCAGCCTTCTATGCCAGAGTGCTGCCTTATTGGAAGTAATAGTGACACTAAGAATATGATATGTTGAAGGAGAAACAGGAGTAGATTGAAAAGAAGCAGATGAAGGTAGACTATACAACCCATTCTCACATGGGCCCTTGTACAGGACTTTGTGAGCTGCATTGTCCAGGATGAAAAATTCATTGGCATTAAAGATAGGAGTAGAATTATTATCTTTTGCCAATTAATTTACAGATAATAGATTAGATGAAATACTAGGCACATGAAGAAGATTAAATAGCTTGAATTTAGAAGAAAAAGTAGATAAGATACCATTTCCAGTGTAAGCGATGTGAAGATTGGCACCATTCCCTACAGAGACAGCATCAGAACCTTCATAAGGCGAATAAGCCTGCAAGAAAGAGAAATCTCCAGTAACATGGGAGTTAGCGCCAGAATCAAGAAACCAAAAAGCTGATGGTTTGGAGGGAGTAGCACACTGAGCAGTGAAGACTTGTTTATTGCCTTTAGTACTTGCATATTTGGCAGTGTCAAGACAATACCAGCAGTCAAAAGCTAAATGGTTCGGTTAACCACATATCTGGCAATAGAATGTACCATCAGAGTATTGTGCAGCTTGATTAGTAAAACCAGAGGAGTTGGAACCACCTCTAGCAGAAGAGCCGCCTCTATTATTACCACGATTCGATCTGCCATCACGATTGTTCTGATTTCTGCCACAACCTCGATTGGACTGAGAACCACCATTATTGTAGGTACGTTGAGCATTAAGAGCCGTATGCAGTTCAGTTGTGGTAAAATCAGTAAGAGACAGAGTATTTGCCATTTTTAGATGCAATTCTTTAGAAATTAACAAGCTCGAAAGCTCCATAACTGTGAGAGGTTCAACACGAACCCTAACATATGCTTTCAATGCATCATAGTCAGAATGAAGGCCTTTGAGGATGTATAAGAGCATATCATCATTGCTAAGTGTTTCAGCAACACTTGCTAAACTGTCTGTGATATTTTTGATTTCATCAAGATAAGATTGCACAGACTGTGCTCCTTTCGTAATAGTGTAGAGTTTCATCTTCAGTTGATGAATATGTGAACGTGAGAGAGAATTGAATCGTTTATCTAAAGCGAGCCAAATTTCATTAGAAGTAGAAAAATAGAGCACTTGTGGTAATACTTGTGGTGTAATCGAAGCAAAAAGACACGTTTTGAGGTGCTGATCTACAAGGCACCATGGCAGATACTCAGGATTGACTGTTGATCCACCATTGTTGTCAGCGCAAAGCTTCGCCAGAGCTGGAACGTGACCGGAGACATGATCGAGAAGCTAATGCGCTTGTAGAATTGTTTGCATCTGAGTTTTCTAAAGGATGTAATTAGAGTTCTCCAACTTCAATTGAACCAAAGAGGTTAAATTGTGGATAAGAAGTCACAAATTAGTGGGCAATTCAGATGTGTTATCAGCTGCCATGGACGAGCTTGCTGCCATTGTTGTGAGCTTATGAGCTTAAAGAAGAGAAAAAAAAATATAGCGATAGCGAAAAAAGAAACCCTAGATCGATGAAGCTCTAGATACCATGAAAGTTCAGAGAGAGAATTGTTCTGGAGAAATATCTAATCATTATATTATATGATGATCTGTTACATACAACAGTATTTATAAGAGTTCACTAATATATCACGTCGGGAAATGCTTTGTAACAACTCTAATTACAGCTGGCTTGTGACTAACATTCTATCATTACACAGTTGACTGACCTTTGACCACCTATACTATCTTGAGTTGTTTATAGTCATACCCTTATTAATATTAAAGGACTTAAATCATAGGTGGAGCCATGGTTTAAGACCACTCAAGAATTTGCTAGCTAGAGGAGTACAGTTAGTCAATTTGATTATAAAAGCAAGCTCAATGGAGTCTCTAAAATGTAAAACTACAAGATAGTAAAAATGGTGGATCACATGTATATCTGGATCATTAATATTACTTTTTGGGCCATAGTGTCTTTAAAAATTTCCAAATTTAGAAAGTTTTACATTTTAGAAACTCCATTGAGCTTAGCCTAATTAATATAGTTGCTCGGTTCACCTCGTTGATTGGTCCAAACTCAATGAACTTCATATGTATGTGTGTATTAGCCGGTATAATTATAGAAATATGATTTAGTATTTGCTTCAAATGGAAAGTATATGGATTTAGTATTTGTTTTATGTAAGTATATCATGTTGTATTGCATATATATTTGCTTGATAAGACTTGTAGATTATGTTCGTATTATTATTTTTTGTAGTTTTATGTAGTAATGAAACAGGTTTATGGATGTATATATACGAAGAGCCTTAGCTTCAGAGATCTAAATGTGGATTAGTAAATTGATATTGTATTCATTATTGAGGTCTAAAAGATTTCACTCTAATAGTTTATGCTGAGAATTGTTTTTGATTCATGTAGTGTTTATCTTACATTGTTTCAATGAAATCTTTTGATTTTATAACCTCAAATAGTTAATCTATAAGTTCTTAGAAATAGATCCATTGAAGTTGATGTTTTTGACAATGTTGCAAATTGTAGTCAGTAAATTTAAATTATAGAAGTTATTTACTTGCATGTTGGGCTTAAATCAACATTGTTGTCAATGCTGTGAATCCCCAGAAGTTGCAAAAAAATATGCTTAATTATGTGGACTTGCGTTATGTGTTTGCTGTGCAGAATTTATATTGCCCTATCGATGGTTTGGATTTGAAAACTATTTGCATTAGATTTCTATTGCAGAACTTTTACTTCTAATTAAATTCTCTGGTTTTGTCCTATATATGGAGAGTGTGTGAATGTGTGTGACTGTGTCATTGTGTGCGTGTGTGACTGTGAGGGTATCTGTGAAAAAGAGGGAGGGAGATAGACGATTGAGAGAAAGAGAGGTTTTAATTTATAATGTCAAACCAATGAAGGACTATAATTCCCTCAGTTATTAAGATCTGTTTAGTAGGATTAAATATCATGGGGAAAATTGGGTAAAAATAAGGCTTCATGGGGGAATCTGAAAATTGGATAAAAACTCTTGGGGGAAAATGGTATTAACTCATGAACTTTGTGGTGGTTGGTGAGAAGTGACCAAGCAATTCCACCGCCTTGTAAGTCAACTTGTAGACTTTCTGTATCGATAATGACATATATATATATATATATATATATATATTATAATTTTGCATGATTCTTTCACATCCAACATACAAAGTCGTCTAAGCCTGACCTTCACCATTCACCATATAATTAATTTGAAAAGCCAATTTAATCCTTGAGGTTTAGTATAAAGACCAAACAAATTCTTATAAAATCATATTTTTTCAAAGTACAGGGACTTATTTGGTGTTTATGCTAAACCTCAGAGACTAAATTGGATTTTTCCCTAAACCTTTTTAAGCACGAAGTATATATGTAGAACTCAGATCTGTGTTTATCTGTTTGTGTACATTAATTATACTTGCAAACACATATAAATCAATCAATATTGCCTGATATTGAAACTTCAAGTGGTACATATTTAATGATATCTTCCCGTCATTTTTCTAACTTTTTTGGAAAATTATAAACAGAAGCAACTTATGAAAACGATATATTATTGCTTTTAAAATTGAATTTTGTAACCCCAATGGGCTAGACTAAGTATGGGTGGATTTACTCGGGCCAGTGGGGTTGCAGACTCTATTGATCCTAAGAGTGACACTATTAATGAGTAGAGTTGTAATTTTTAAAAATATATGTGTTTTTAAAGTATTTTTAAACTAAAAAATTAATTTAGCCCCTACAGGAAAAAATTATCTATATATGAGTGTTCAATTGTGTGTTTTTAACTCTACTAAGCAAAAAATATTGAATCCGCCCCTGAGTCTAAAGGTAAGGCATTTGAGACATGAATGAGAGAATTACTCACGTGTCGAGTTCAAACCAGCCAAAAAACTAATTTCTTTGTGACTAGTATTTGTAGTCTTTGTACTTAACTAGCATGAATCATACTTCATCTAGCTGGAACATCTAGTCGGGATTTAACACCCTTGATATGAGCCCGAAATGCTTAGTAAGAAAAATAGAAAGATCAATTTCTAAACTCAACGTGTAGGGTAAATTCACTCGGGTCCTAGAGTAGGCGTATGTCTACAATCCATCTAGTCGGGTCCTTTACCAAACTGATATGAGAATTATTCATTGGTTAGTAAAACTTCCTACAAAAATTGAAGAGAAAATGGCTCAAATAGTCCTTAACGTTTGGTTGTTTTGACATTTTGATGATCCTTTCAAATCGGACACTTTAGTCCCAAACGTTTTACAATAGGGATACCGTTAGTCCATTAGTTCATATCTGTTAAATTTACACCATTAAACTCACGTGTTTTGCATGCCACGTATAAAAAAAAGCGTAAAAAGTTAAAATGGTCATTTAGTTTACAACTCATTTTCTTCTCTTTTATAAAATCTTACCGTTAACCTTGCATGCTTTTTTTTTTACGCGTGGCATGTGAAACACGTGAGTTTAACAGTGCAAATTTAACAAAAATGAGCTAATGGAGTAATGGTGTCCCTATTATAAAACGTTTGAGACTAAAGTGTCCGATTTGAAACGTTTAGAACCAAAATGTCAAAACAACCAAACGTTAAGGACTATTTGAGCCATTTACCCAAAATTGTAATACACATCTTAGTTCTCCACCCATTATTACACGCGAAGCAACATGCTCATTCGCATTGCCTGGCTTTGTCTCTGCGGCCTCGCGTTGACCCTAGCCGCAACCGAGACTAACACCACCACCATCACTATCACTACAGACACACACATTATACTAAAAGCACCTATAATCACCAAACCTAGATGTGTAAGCAAATGTGGAAACCTCACAGTTCCATACCCTTTCGGGATCGGCTTAGGAACAGGCTGTGTTATCGAGCCATGGTTTGAAATCAACTGCAACTCTTCTTTCAACCCTCCCAAACCTTTCAGAGGTGGCCTTGAAGTACGCGATATATCAAACAACGAACTTCGCATTTCCAATGTCATCGCGAGTAGGTACTATAGTCCATCTGGAGAGATCCTCTCTGATTACTTTGCATGGACTAATCTTGGAGATCAATCTCCATACTCTTTCTCTTATGCAAACAAATTTACAGTTCTTGGCTGCAATGATCTCGCTTTGATCCTAGGCACAGAAGGGCGCAACTTCACCACTGGTTATGTTGCGCTGTGTTCGAAAGCTGAAGATGTCATCGATGGTGTCGAGGTCGGAATCTCGCAGTTGAGGTTGGGAAGCTTCTTCAGCCGAGCTCGAATTCTGGGTCGGCTTCCTGACCTAGATTTTCGGGTCAGCTACCTGGTCTGCATAAGGAAAGGGAAGGAAAAGGCGAGGTAATGACCCGGATTTTTCCCTCGGATGTGCGAATGATTAGTATGTCCGAGGTAGCGAAGTAGCTGAGAGTATTTAATGAGCAGTTACCTCAGAAATGAAGGGGTGGAGCTCTATTTATACTAAATTCGAATTTGACGGCATTTAATGCGGTACAGCTTTATGTCCTATCAAGGCTTTATGTCCCATCAGTACAGCTAGCGCATAGGTCGGGGTTTTCCTGGGTCGGGGTGAGGTCGGATCAGCATCCAGTTTGGACATTAATTGAATATGCTTGCATTGGCTCAAGTTGGCCGGCCTTAGCTCGATGCGGGTATCTTACCCCAGCTCGAGGTGGGCATCATACCTCAGCTCGAGGGTCCCCCCCTCGTTAATCCCCCCTCCCCAAGTCAAGATCGAGAGGGTTAGATCTGGATTTGGAAGTTTTTCCCAAGCTGGAGGTGCCCAACCCCGGCAAAGTGGGGGTAGCCACGTCAACGGTATATGCCCTTCAGATGGGTGACACGTCACCTAGCAATTATGACAAGATGCAACGTTAGGGATTCCCGAGGCAGTTACAGGAGCTGCCTATAAATAGAGCCTTGACATCCAAGATTCATTTCACACATTGCTTACGAAATTTAGAGATTTCAGGTTGGTAACCAGAGTGGTCGGACACTTTTAGCTTGACAAATATCTTCTCAGGGTGTTCATCTCAGAATCCATTAGCTCGGAGTCAATTAGGTCGAAGGCAATTAGATCAGGTCATCTTTGACAACTAGAGCGGTAGGTACGTCCCGACTCCCTTTAGTTATTCCTACACATATTTTGATTTGTAAACAAGATGGGGAGGTCGGAGTTGGAAGATTCCCAAGTGATGGATGTGAGGTCTTATGGAGAGGACGAGAATCTCTCGAGCTCAGAATCTACCTCAGATGGAGGCCATGGTGATGACAGCACCGGTGCATCTCAAGGATCAGCTTGGCAATCTGGGCCCAAGGAGAGTGATGATGATTGCCAAGTGATCGGGGTCAGGCAGGTGCCAGAAGAAGTCGAGGCGGATCATTTGGCCGACCTGGGAGACTTGGGAGATAAAGAAGTTGAGGAGCCATTGAACCAGTTTGAGGGAGTTGAGATACCACAGGAGTACTTAGCTGGAGCCTCTACATCGGAACCGATTGAAGCGATCCCGGTCAGGCAGTCCGACCTCGGAGCTCAGCTACAACCAGTGGTTCGTCAGCTCGGGGGAAGAGGATAGAGCAGCTGTTTGCCTGCTGTAAGCATGAGTGCCATTCTACCGTCCAAATAGCTAACGCCAGGTTAAAGGATTGGCCGGAAGACCGACACCACAAGCTGAAGGTTCTAGGTCGGAACGAATCTGCTTGCTATCCTCCACTCGATCACTTCACTATCTATGACCTCGCCTTCGATGTCATCCGGCTTCCACTTCCCGACTTCATTGCCAGCATTCTGAATTACTTTGAGCTTAGCCCGAGTCAGATGTTACCAAATGGTTGGGTCGTAATGGTGGCGTTTTATGTATTCTGCCTTGAGAGGAAAATAGAGCCAACCCTGCGTCGGTTCAAGCAGTTCTTTGTGTGCAAGCCCAACCCAAAGCAGCCAGCGTGGTTTCATTTCGCAGCTCGGTCCAACAATGCCATATTCACCAAGTGGCACTCCTCTAACAAGGGCTGGCACAACGACTACTATTAGGTCAAGCCGGCTGTGAACCCAGGGTGTAGAGTGGATTGAAATCCCTCCTTAAAGAAGAATATGAACGACGACCCCAAGCTCTTAGAAGCGGAACTCGCCGAGGTCGGGGTGTTAAGACCCGAGCAAGGCATGCTGATTGATATTGACAGCGTCCTCAGGTGGGACAGAATCTGGAAATCAAAGTTATTCGGGAGAGAACCCGACCTGAGGAAGGAGTACCCTCATCTATTTCCCGAGGCCGAAGAGAATGCGAAGTCCGGCTCAGAAGAGGTTCAGTTCGCAGGATCAATGCCCGATATCCCCGTCTCCTTGTCTAGCGTCGTTCTCTTTAGTTTGCATTTGGTCATTTCTCACCTCTCTTTCCTTTATTTTTTGTAGATATGGCAGACACGGTAAAGCTCGCGTATGCTCAAAGGAGGAGAAAGACCGAGGCTAGTGGCAAAATCTCAGCTCAATCCGGCTTGGGCTCTGTCTCTCAAGGGCAGAGGCAGCGGCCCAGTGGCTAAGTGCGGGAGGTCGGCACTGAGGTCTACTCTAAGGGGACGTCAGGGTCGCCATTGGCTAAAAGATCGAGCTCAGGGGTGGCGATCCCGGAGCGCTCAGCTTCCCGTCCTGAGAGTAAGAAACGGCCTCGGGCCGAATACTCCAGGAAATGCGAGGCCATGGAGGTGAGCCCTCCTAGCAACGATTTTGTGGAGGCAGCCAAGGTCACCTACGACCCCAAGCTGGCAATGGTCCCTACGGAGCAGCTCTCGCTCGACCTGAGGACGACCATAGTCATGGTAAGGCATCTTCGATCGTGTTGATATAGTTAAGTTTTTCAGCCTGGCTAATCATTTTGCTATCTTTTGCACAGGCCGAGTCCCACATCCTTTCAGCACCTAACTTCTTTACCAGGGCCCAGTCTCATCCATTGAGCTCGAACAGCGATACATCGACGCCCGAGCCGAGCTCGAGTCCCTGAGGGATGAGGCCGCCTAGAGGTACAAAGTGGACACAACGGAGATTGACTGGCTGACAAAGGAGCTCAAGGCAAAAAAGTCCCGGTGCGAGGCCACGGCCAAGGACGTCGAGCGCTACAAGCTGGAGATGCACGAAGTCGAGACGAAGCTCTGGGAGCTAACAGATCAGGTCAGCCTTCAAGGGGAGAAGGCGGTGGAAGCCTTCAAGTCTAGCCAAGCGGCCATGTACTTGGGCTTGGGAGCCGATCGCAAGTAATGTTTTGGCTCGGGGCCTTACAAGAGATTTTAGCTCGAGGGCCTTAACAAGAGATCTTGGCTCGGGGGCCGTTACTATTGTATTTCAACTAGGGGTTGTTACAAGAAATTTCGGCTCAGAGCCTTAAACAAAATACAACTTCAGGTGTTTTGAGTGCCATGCATTCTTCAATAGTTTTTCGTACTTGTCGCGGAGGTAGAAGGTTCTGGGTCAGACTTCTTTCATGACTTCGTACAGTCCCTCCCAAGTCGGGGAGAGCTTGTTACCCGAGCGCGGCAAAAAGATGGCCTTTCTGAGTACGAGGTCGCCAACCTTAATAGGCTTAGGCTTGACCTGCTTGGCAAAGGCTCTTTGCATGGCAACTTTGCTGGCCAGCATTCTGATTTGAGCTTTAGCTCAGAGCTCTTCGACAAGGTCGAGCTTTTCACAGATCAGTGCTCCGTTTATTTTTGGATCATAGTGGAGGGTTCTACTGGTCAAAGACCTGATCTCCACTGGCAGCACCACTTGAGTACCGAAGGTCAGCTCGAAGGGCGATTCTCCCGTTGCCGAGCTGGTGGTGGTCCATTGAGCCCACAGCACCTCGAGAAGAATCGATGCCCACTGGCCCTCTGCTTCCTCCAACTTGGTTTTCAGGCCCTGTAAAATGATTTGGTTAGTCCTTTCAACTTGGCCATTACTTTGAGGGTGAACAATATATGAGAATCTGAGGTCGATCCCAATCTCAACACATTTGCCTCAAAAGTATACATTCTCGAATTGCTTGCCATGGTTAGTAATGATGACCTTTGGCACCCCAAATAGGCAAATGATGTTTTTCCATACGAAATCCCAAGCTGCCTTTTATGTTATTCTAGCAACACCTTCAGCCTCAAGCCATTTGGTGAAGTAGTCTACAACTACGAAGGCATGCTTCTTTTGGCCAACACTGGTTGACAATGGGTCGATGATATCTAGACCCCACTGATAGAATGGCCACGGGCTTATCATCACCATGAGGTCTACCGCTGGCTTCCTCTGTATATTGGCGAACCTTTGGCATGTGTCACACTTTTTCACATACTCTTTGGCATCTTGTTCTAAGGTTGGCCAAAAATAGCCTTGCCTCAATACCTTCCAAGCCAGAGCCTTGCCTCCCAAGTGGTTTTCACATACCCCTTCATGGATCTCCCGAAGTACATAGTTTCCCTCATCGGGCCCAACACACTTTAAGAGAGGCCAAGTG
The DNA here is from genome assembly GCA_037974665.1 of Ehretia macrophylla. Classification (NCBI taxonomy): domain Eukaryota; kingdom Viridiplantae; phylum Streptophyta; class Magnoliopsida; order Boraginales; family Ehretiaceae; genus Ehretia; species Ehretia macrophylla. The sequence continues at coordinate 52,023,993 of CM075775.1, forward strand.
TAGGCTCTCTTGTAGAGTTGCCCGATAATTACGACAAATCTTGAGGCCTGTTTCATGAGTTTTTGAGCTGCTTTTTCATCCTCCAAGGTCATACCCCCTTCCAAGTAGTCCTTAGGGTAGGCTTTATTGAGGTCGGTAAAGTCAATACACAGTCTCTATCCACCTAAGGACTTGGTCACCAGCACCACGTTGGATAACTAAGTTGGGTATTAGATTTTCTTTATGTGGCCGATGTCTACCAACTTGTCCACCTCTTCTGCTATGATTTGTTGCTTATCATAATGGAAGTGCCTGTGTTTCTGTTTTACCGGATAGTGATTTGGGTCGGCATTCAGGTGATGCTCAATCACAACCGGGTCGATACCTATCATGTTAGAAGCAGACCATGCAAATATGTGTTCATTTTTCAGGAAAAATTGACTTATACCTTTCTTGAGGTTGTCAGAGAGTTCACTCCCGACCTTTGCTATCTTGGTATCATCGGAGAGTTCCACCTCTTGAAGGTCTTCAGCTGGGTTTCCCCTTTTCACGTCCCTTTTCTCATCAGGAAAATCTGGTCCCCAGCCAACCTAATACTTGGGGCGGAGAGAGTTTTCATAACATTCCCGAGCTGAGAGCTGGGCTCCGCGGATGGTGGCAGTGCCGCCCGGGGTCGGGAATTTCAGAGCCTGGTGGTAAGTTGAAGGAACAACCCTGAAATGATTGAGCGCCACTTGACCTAAGAACCCATTGTAAGTGAAATTGCAATCCATTACAATGAAGTTGGCCTGCATCGAAACTCGCTTGTCTCCGTCTTCCAGCTTTAGTGGGAGGTTGATGACTCTTTCAGCTCGGTGGGCATGTCCGGTGAATCCAGCTAAGGTGCCCCTCAATGGCCTGAGCCAGCTCCTATCCAACCCCATTTGCTCAAATGCCTTCAATAATAGGACTTCTGCCGAGCTCCCAGTGTCCACCATCAGCCTCTTCACGATGAAGTTGGCTATTTCAGCGCTGATTACTAGTGGGTCGTCATGGGGCAATATCACACATTCCAAGTCTTCTGAGGAAAAAGTGAGCTCATCCATCTCTGGGATCGAACCCCGCGCTAACACATACTCCCTTTCAGCTCGAACATAACCCTTCCTGCCAGTCGAAGTCTCTCCACCCGACGCCAATCCTTCTACAATGGTCTTAATCACAGCCAAATGTCCGCCCCCAACCTAGCGCCTGGGTGGACTTCTCTCTCTATCTCTCTGATCTTGGCTCCGGGTCGGCTGTTGATCTACGTACCTCCGGAGGTGACCTCGGGCTATCAGTGCCTCGATCTCCTATTTCAAGTCTTTGCACTCCTTGGTAGTATGGTCGTAGTCCATATGGTAGCGGCAATACTTGGTCCTATTGCGCTTCTCAGGTCAGTCTTTTATCCTTGGAGCTGGAGGCAAGTGGTTCTGGTGCTGGATCTCCATCAGGATCTGCTCCCTCATGATGTTAAGGGGAGTGAACATAGTGAATCGAGGGTTCTGTTGCGGCTGCTTGTCTCGGTCATTTTGGATCTTACTCCCAGGTTGGGCTCGGGAGGTCTCTCCCTTCTTGCTGGCTTTCTTCTCTTTGACATCATCCCTCTTCGCCTGATGGATTTCTTCCGAGTATATGTACCTTTTTGCTCGTACCATCAGCTCGGCTACGGTATCCATGGGGTCAATGGCCAAGGAGGATGTAAGGGGGCCCGACCTAAGTTCACTTTGGTAAGCCATTAGCGCCATGGAGTCATCCAGGTTGGGTATTTTGAGGGACTCTTCATTGAATCAGGCTGTGTAAGCCCTTAGACTTTCTCATCTATGCTACTTCACCGATAGCAATGATGAAGTGTGGCGGGTTGCGCATCAGCTTCCTGCGAAGCGGGATAAAAAAGCCTCATCCAGATGATGAAAACTTGCAATGGAGTCGGGACGAAGTTTTTGGAACCAGTCCAAGGCATTGCCAACCAGGGTGGTCGGGAATGTCTTCGTCTTCATAAGGTCGGTCATATCATGCAGAGTCATATGGTGATCAAAGTTGAGCAAGTGACTGGCTAGGTCTCCGTTCCTGTTATAGATGGCCAGGTTGGGCATCCGGTTGCCGGTGGGCAACGGCGTCGCCAATACCTCAGGTGAGAGTGGGTTAACACCGAGCTGGTTAATGACCTTGGCTATTCCAGCCGCGGTCTTGGCTTGCTCGGGGTCGGCATGGGCCACCCTTTTGCTTCTTGCCTCCACGGGCCTCGCCACCGGCTCCAGGAAGCCTTTTCCGTCTTGGGCTCGGGTTCACTTCGGGGCTGGAATACGGAACTGTGGATACGCGGGCCGCAGCGTAGCTGCTTGCGGAACTGGTTGCTCCGCAGCTAGCTGGGCTACCTGCTCATTTAGTTCCTCAAACATTCCGAGCATCATCCTCATCTCTGGTGATAGGCTGGAGTTGGGGTCTCCATCTGTAGAAGGGTTAGTTTCTAAGGCTAAGCGTATACGTTGGCTCGCTCCAACGTCAGTTTGGGTTGGGTCTTAGCTAGGCACCTGTGTGGTTTCGAGGTCCCCATCCGGGTTAGGCGAGTCCTCTACCAGTGCGCTGTGGCTTCTCGTTTGTACCATGATGGTTTATCAATGAGTGGTAAGAAGAGTGATAGAAAGAACTCGTTCCCACAGACGACGCCAAACTGTCGAAGTCAGAATCTCATAGTTGAGGTTCGGAAGCTTCTTCAGCCGAGCTCGAATTCTAGGTCGGCTTCCTAAATTGGATTTTCGGGTCGGCTACCTGACCTACACAAGGAAATGGAAAGAAAAGGCGGGGTGATGACCTGAATTTTTTCCTCGGGCGTGCGAATGATTAGTATGTCCGAGCTGGTGAAGTAGCTGAGAGCATTTAATGAGCAGTTACCTCAAAAATGAAGTGGTGGATCTCTATTCATACTAAATTCGGATCTGACGGCATTTAATGCGGCGTAGCTTTATATCCCATCAAGGCTTTATGTCCCATCAGTACAGCTGGCGCATAGGTCGGGGTTTTCTTGGGTCAGGGTAAGGTCGGTTCAGCATCCAAGTTGGGCATTAATAGAATACGCTAGCCTTGGCTCAGGTTGGCCGGCCTCAGCTCGATACGGGTATCTTACCCCATCTCGGGGTAGGCATCATACCTCAGCTAGGGGGTCCCCCCCCCCCCCATCAGATGGATACTGCTCCAGCATTGGTTGTTGTCAAACGTCTGTGCCAAAAGGTTTGAAATACTACTCCACAGCCCTCAAAAGCTTGAAGAATCATACTACAACTTATTCGTTTGATCTGTGCAGCTACGCGTTTCTGGGTGAGCAGAATCAGTTCACGTTTAATGGGGTGAGAGATTTCCAGGACCTTGAGTTTTTGAATAGGATGTTGGCTAGTGTTCCTATTGTGCTGGATTGGGCGATTGGGAATTTGAGCTGCGCACAAGCAAATCAATCGAATGATTATGCTTGTAAAGAGAATAGTGATTGTGTTAATTCAGACACAGGCCTAGAAGGCTATCGTTGTAGCTGCAGAAAAGGTTATCAAGGCAATCCTTATCTCCATCCAGGCTGCCAAGGTTCGTGTACAAATTTGAGGCTGACATTTTTTCGATTTCAATTTCTATATCGGAAAATGTTTATCTGTTTTGTCTTTGTATAGTAAAAATTTATATTTTATATGTCAAATTTATGTTGAGTAAATGCCATTTTCTCTCACGAGTTTTTGCTTAAAATCCAAACACCTCCACAAACTTTTTATTTTACCCAAATTTTCCCATTTCATTAAACCTTGTCAAACACAGCCCTAAACCTTAAGGGCAGTTTGGTCCTTTTGTTTTTAAAGCAAAAAGATATATTAAAACAAAATTTATCAACCCCACCCCACCCCACCCCACCCCAACCCCAACCCCAACCCCAACGCCAACCCAACCCAACCCAACCCAACACAACACAACACCACTTTCCTAGCACCCTGTTTCCAACCTCCAAACCCTTTCCCGAACACATTTTTCAAACTCCCATAGACCCTAGCCACCATGTTTGCATTAAAGTTTCTTTTCAACTAAACTAGAATTGCTTAATCAAAAAAAAACTAGAATTGCAACAACAAAAGTGTTGTAATATTAATGTACCCTAGATTAAAGCAAAAAGTTTATTTTCAATTAAAGCTTCCATGGTTTCGACCAACAACTTTCTTCTTTCCCCACTTTGCTTCTACCGCTGCTTTTCTCGATTTCCATTGTCGCTATTTTTGTTTCTTCACAATTTTTTTGTTTGTTTAACTTCCTCAACCTCTATGAAACCTAGCTACCACCTGCCAGTTGCCCTAACACCAATAGTGGCAAAAATTAGGCTTGGACCTATGGTCCTACCGAGGTGAGCCGTTTCGGGCTCACCCAACTCATGTTATTGGGACTACAGCCTATGTGAGGTCCAATTGCTCACTAACTACGTCTACGGTAGGCTCCGCTCAAACCCCAGGCCTTTGGGAGGGCCCAACGTTTAATGTCATCACATGTGGTTAGTTGATAAAGATTCGGCCATGCCGAGACTTTATGGGCAAGCAACTGCAGGATAGCTCAGCTATCCACCCTCTCGTGAATGGATGACGACGACAAGCTGGAGTAGGCTTTGGTCTTATCAGATCTTAAGGGATAGAGGCAAGAGTCATCCAGGGATGCGAGTCCCTAGGGCTCATGGACTCTAGTCTGCTAGTAGCTATAAAAAGGCCAAGCCTACCCAAGGGAAAGGGATGGAATATCAAACACCTTCAGCCATAGTCACCCTTCCCTTCTCTATCGACTAGTCTCCGCATCTCCAGTCGCTCCCACTACGGTAGTCTCCCCTAATTATCTTATCATTTCCGTCCTATTCATACATCCTCCTACAAACACTGACTTGAGCGACGGAGTATCTTCGGCCGGTACTACACCGGTGTCCCAAGACTCACACCGTTCTTCTACCTTTTGACCTTGCAGGTTGCTAGTGACTACCAAAATTCGTGATTGTAGATTTCAGGGTGTACAATTTGGCGCCTACCATGGAGCCCTAGCAACTTAGTTACCAAATCAGAAGGCTTTTAATCTTCGATTACTCCGACTCACGACATAAGCCATGGTTGAAACAAGCCCTCAAAATGATCTCCAAGCACAGATGGAGTCCTTGATGGCTGAGATGAAAACATGCATGGACAAGCTGAAGGAACTCAAGGTAGAAAACACTGTCGTTCGCCAGGAAAATATCGAGCTAGAGGAAAGGGTCAAAACCCTCACAGCGGCCCCTACCCCATCGAGTCACGGGAACTCAATCGCCCATGGTCAGACAGTGGCACTTATGCAATCCCTTGGATCCACACCACAGCAGACTGGCAGTGGGGTCTACCTCCAAGCCACTGTCGCCACTGAGCAACTACCGACGCAACCAATGCAAGAGGAAGCACATAACCTAGATCTTCTTCGACGATTTCATGAGATGGAGTCTTTCATCCAAAGGATTCCTGGGGTACCTGCCCCCATCAAGATGAGCGCAGCAAACAGCTTCGCTGACTCTCAATTCGTCGATGCCATCACCATGGAAGAAATACCCGCTAAGTTCAACTTTCCTAACATGAGGCCCTATGATGGAACTACCGATCCAGATGACCACATAATGCAATATAAGTAGAAAATGTTCATGGTAACTGTCCCACGAGATTCGATGGAAGTATGCATGTGCAAGGGCTTCGACTCTAGTTTGGTAAGACCCGTTCTGCAATGGTACACGAACCTACCAAATAATTGTATCGCCTCTTTCGCCTAATTGACAAACATGTTCGTGGAGTAATTCGCGAGCAGCAGAAAGTTAGAGAAGCAATCTGACGATCTATACTTGATTGTACAAAGGAGATGCGAACTTTTGTGCGACTACGTAAGGAAGTTCAACAAGGAGAAGGTTTTCATCCCACACTGTAACATGGACATGACTATCTCTACCTTCCGCAAGGGGCTACTACCTGAGTCCGACCTTTACAAAGAATTAACAAAATATCTGTGTAAAACCATGGAAGAAGTCTTTGCTAGAAATCCGTGAGACTATCTCTTGGAATTCTACCAGGATCAACTTGTTATACTTAATAATTGGCAATTTTAAATCAGAGAATTAGGATTACCTCTTCGAACGATTCGTGGTAGTGTTATGGGATTGCCCAACGGAAGCGTCTAGCTCCTCCTACTTCACACGCGAACAAGGATGAAAGAGGAAGAGGCTATAATTTTCAAAGAGGGTTTTTTTTTTATTTGTTTCTTGTTCCTACGTTTTCATAAAACTATATATGTTTGTCTCTACTTTGAAAACCCTACATGGCCCTTCTTATAAAGACCATGTGGGCTAGGCTCTTCAAAAGGCCAACCCCCAAAATAGTTTTAAAAAAAACCCAATCTTTTAATATGGGTTTCCATAAAGCCCACAATGATTCAAATTAAATCACTATTTAATTTAAATCAACCAGCCTAGAATTTAATTGATGAATCATAAATCTAGTGCTAGCTAGAAATTGTCAAATAATTAAATTCATGACCTAATAATAATAATTAGATAATATTTAATTCTTAATTAAATATTAATCACAAATAATATTTAATTCTCAATTAAATATTGATTATAGTTAGGCCTTTTCTCCAATTAAATCACTTATTCTTTTGCGTGACTCCATAGGTTCAAACTTAAGCCGGTAGCATAAAGACTACGCTTACACTAATCGAAGATACCATCTAGAAATAGTTCCCGATGACCGAATAAGTTGAATAGGTGCAAGGCAACATTCAACGAATCTCGGTACAATGGTGAATTCCCTATGACCCTCAGTGTTCCGAAATAACCCTAGGGACATGGTTAACTATCAAATCTCTAATTAGTTACTTCATGTCATATTTCAATCCTGTCATGACACATCATGACTTACCCTCATGACTTATCACGATATGTGCTTTGGCCAAAGACTTTCTGAATTGAAATTAAGTGAAACACTATTCTCCAAATATCCGGAGCTGTCAATCCCATCTTGACTTACACATTGACTTCTTCAGCACTTGCCCATACCTAGTAACCTTCCGTTACCAGATTAGAAATCTGGATAGTCCAGCACCTAAGCATGAGGAGTAATCTGTAAGTCTTCACAGCAGTCTCAGGTCAGAGGGAACATGTCTACCACATGTACCACGAGCTATCCTTAGTCAGTAGGGTACATACCATAGGACGCTCGTAGAGAGAGTCATGTTCAGTGAACATGTCTCCACATGTCACCTGTTTATCACACCGGTGTCCCAACACCCATTGGTCATGAGGATAACCAACCAATGCAACAAACAATAACCTATTCTCGATGAAATTGACGTCCCAATACCAATTTCATCATTCGGTTATGAACAAAGTTTAAGAATGACCAAAATCAACCCTCATTCATATGATTCCATAAAGTCATTCTAAGGACTACATCATGATCAATCAAAGGTAAAAGAAGATAGACGATATGATGTAATGGCTAAATATTATTAATAGAACAATAATCCACATACAAATTAATTTGCCAGTTATACTCAATGACTGACTTTAGGACACAATTCCTAACAATCCCCCACTTGACCTAAAGCCAATCAGATCTGTATCCTATACCCATCTTTTCTCGATGTGCATCGAACTCTTTGATCCTGAGAGCTTTAGTGAAGGGGTCAGCTAAATTCTCTTTACTATCAATCTTTTGCAGAGTGACATTACCTCTAGCAATGATCTCTCTAATTAGGTGGTAACGTCTCAGTACATGTTTGGCTTTCTGATAAGATCGGGGTTCCTTAGCTTATGCAATGGCTCCAGTACTATCATTGAAGATCGTGACTGGACCAATCAGATTAGGAAGAACTACGAGCTCCGTGATGAATTTTCTAAGCCAAACTGCTTCCTTCGCCACATTAGATGCTGCTATATATTCTGCTTCACAGACAGAATCGACTACAGTCTGCTATTTGGAACTTTACCAACTGATGGCTCTACCATTCAGGGTGAACACAAAATCGGATACGCTCTTACTATCATCTCTATCTGATTGAAAACTTGAATCGGTATAACCAACCAGTTTCATATCAGAATCTCCATAAACAAGCCATTGGTCATTTGTATTTCTTAAATACTTTAGGATGGTCTTGACCATTTGCCAATGTTTCTCGCCAGGATCAGATTGGTATCTGCTTACTACTCCAAGGGAATAAGCCATGTCAGGTCTCGTACAAGACACAGCGTACATGATAGATCCTACTATCGAGGCATATGGGATTCTACTCATGCGCTCTCTTTCTTGAGGAGTTGTCGGACAATCCTTTTTAGAAAGAGTAATTCCATGACCTATCGGGAGATAGCCTTTCTTGGAATTTTCCATGCTGAACCTTTTCAGCACGGTGTCTATGTACGTAGACTGGGACAATCCCAGAAACCTTCTTGATCTATCCCTATAGATCCTGATCCCAAGGATATAGGAAGCCTCTCCTAAATCTTTCATGGAAAATTGGGATGAGAACCACAACTTCACGCTCTACAATGCAGATATGTCATTCCCTATAAGGAGAATATTATCCACATATAGCACCAAGAACATGACCACATGATCATTTGCCCATTTATAGATGCAAGGCTCTTTTTCATTCTTAACGAAGCCATACGTTTTGACAACCTTGTCAAAACGTATGTTCCAACTCCGAGAGGCTTGCTTGAGTCCATAAATGGATCTCTGTAGCTTGCATATTTTAGATTCATTTATGGATGTGAACCCTTCAGGCTGTATCATGTACATCTCATCTTCCAGCTCACCATTAAGGAAAGCTGTCTTGATATCCATTTGCCAAATTTCATAATCTAGGTACGCAGCTATAGCAAGCATAATGCGAACCGATTTAAGCATTGCTACAGGAGAAAATGTCTCATCATAGTCAATACTATAACGTTGACGAAATCCCTTAGCAACCAAACTGGCTTTGTAGGTCTCTACTTTCCTATCTACTCCTCTTTTCCTTTAAAAACCCATTTACACACTATGGGTCTTACCCCTTCGGGTGGGTCAACTAATGTCCAAACATTGTTGACATGCATGGATTCTATCTCGGATTGCATAGCTTTAAGCCATTCTTCGAAATCAAGTCTCTGCATTGCATCCATATAACTTTGGACGCTTATTGCTAACATACATTATGTTTACAGGCTGTGTTATAACATAAATTCCATGTTTCAGTTGTCCTTTAATGATAGTAATGTTATTCAAAATAACATCAAAATCATTATTCATAATAGTAAAGGAATAACCATCCTGGGCTAAAAGCCCAACTGAGATAATGTTCAAAACAAAATCAGGACAATAGAAAATATTATGAAGACTAAAGTTTCCTAAGTTTGTAGCTAAAGATAAACGCCCTAACGCTAGTATTGGAACTTGATTTCCATTTCTAACGCTAAGGTGTCGCTCACCAACTCTGAACTTCCTACTGACCTCTAGCCCCTGCAACGTATTGCAAATATGATAAGGACTGCTTGTATCTAATACATAGGTAGTAGAGTCTATAACACTGAAGTTGCAATGCGTTATCATATACATACCTTGCCGATCAACTCCTTGTTGTCTCTTTGGCTTGTTTGGATCTAACGACGCCAGATACTAAGGACAATTCCTCTTCTAGTGTCTCTTCCTCTTACAAAAGAAACATTCTGCTTGACTCTGGTAAGCTTTCTGCTTGCGAACTTGTGGTTGCTGCTGAGCGAGTTTCTTAACCCCGCTTTGAGCTGCATATGCATTTTTGTTCTTTTTTTTGCCACGTCGTGAAGAATTCTTGTGTTTTGAGGAACTAGCACCTCTAACCAAATTAACCGTCTTTCTGAGGAGCTGATTATCTTTCTCAAAGGTTTGCAGCAACCCCAGAAGTGCATGGTAGTTAACAACTGGCTTGTTCATCTTGAACTGGTTCAAGAAATGGAGGTAGAATGGAGGAAGAGAGTTGAGGATGACATCCTTGCCAAGCTGCTCATGGAGCGGATAGCCTAACTTAGCCAACTTCTCAATCTGCTCAGTCATGTACAATACATGATCAGTGACGGAAGTCCCTTCTCTCATTCTAGTGCTGAAGATGGCACAAGAGGTCCTATGTCTTTCTGCGTCATCAGATGTGCCGAAAGATTCATTCAACGCTTGAATGATGTCCTCGGGTTGTGTTTCCTCAAATTTGTGACTGAATTCATCATTCATCGCAGCCCTCATGATATAGCGAACTGTTATGCTATCATCAACCCATTTCTGATATCGCCGACAATCGGCAACAGTCGCTTGGGTAGTAGGTTCAGCAGGTGTTGGATCAGACAGAACATACAAGATACTTTCATGCTCAAGCACAATGCGCAATTTACGATACCAGCTATCGTAATTTGGCCTGGTCAACTTTTCACTATCCAATAGTGATCTCAAAGACAACGTGTTAGCCATTAAATATGCAAATAATTGAAGTAAATGAAATAAATTAGCTAAAATATATGTATTATCTAATCACATTAGACATAGGCCAGTGTCTAAAGGATTCTCCCACTATTTTGTTCAGATTGATAGCCTCTACCTTCAATCCGAAGGAATTTCTTATCCAAATTCCCTTAGTAGGTACTAAGATCCAAATAATTGTACATAAGCCCGACGGAGGCCGGCCCACCTATGCACATTTATCTGGTAGGTTCATAACCAGTCATTTCTCCAAATAACTCTTAGTGATCTCAATTCTGCCCCCAAGCACCCCTTCAGCAAGACGGAGGTCCTCCACTGAAAGGCCCAGTTAGGTCAAACCATTAACATGATATCTTATAGTACCTCTATAAGCTTGATGAGTAGGCCTGACGGAGGCCAACTCACCTACTCACCATCTCAAAGAGATTCCATGGAATTCATACAATGAATAATAATCCCAACACCTTGATAAAAGCCAGGCCGAAGGGCCTCCAACGTTTATTAAGACGTTGGGTCCATTATTATTCACTTTAATGGGAGGCAGTGAGTTGAACATCCAATGTTCAACCCACTTAAAGGACCTAATGATCTAGAGGATTTTAATTATAGTATAATGATTGGTTTTATTTACCTTATTATTAATTAATCCAATTAATTGATCGCGAGAGATATATATAAATAAGGCATGCATAATAATAAATTGAACATAAATAATAGGTGGTTATGGGCTTTCCTAATGTGGTCCACTAGAGCCATCATGGACCACTCTAGTCATGCAAATAAATATTATTACATTTAATTGGGTTAACCTAGACAGGCCCAGGCCTTCTAGAAATCTTCAACTCCTTGATCCATGCTCCAAAGCCCTATCTCTATTAATTACATAAACATGATAGAAAACTCCTTCTAAAAGGAGGGGATACATTACTTGGGGTAGGGATTTACAACCAGAAAAATAGAAGGCTGGACTCGCAGGCCCAATTTAAACCAAATAAATAATTATAACAATTTATAATAATAAAATGCAATAATCATCATGATATGCAAGCCCATAACCTCCTTTAAATCCATGTCATACATTATTAACACAAATAGGTATACACATAGACATTCTATATAATTTCCAAGGCATTAAATCAATTTAATCAAATTAGATTGATATTTCCAATTAATTAAACTAATTTTAAATTAATTGGATGTCCTACAACAATATTCAAAATAAATAGTGTTAAAGAGGCACAAATTAATAAACAATTTATTAATATTAGCAAAATTAATAATTAAGTTTAATATTTTTCCAGTTAATTAAACTAACTTTCAATTAATTGAATATCCTAAATTAATTCACCAAATTAATTTAGTTAAATAAATACAACTAATAAACTATTTACTAATTGTTATCTAAATTAATAATTAATTTAAATTTAATTAAACTCAATTGCAATACTATGTTTTTTATTTTAATAATGTGGTTCGAGTACAATTCTATGAAACTATTTCATATATCAAAACAATTAATAAAAAACTTAATCCATATTGGATTAACACTATCAACTAATTAATATTAATTTGGACTTAGTTTAAATTAATTTAATAGTTGAGCCCAATGTTTCCAAACCATTTTAGAAATAGACATTTAATTATCATATAAGCCCAACATAAAAAAAATAAGTGAATAAATTAAGGCCCAATAGAATTAATATATCCTAAGGCCTAAAGAATAAGAATTAAGTTAAGTCCAACTCCTTGAGCCCAACAAGAAATAAAATAAAAATAAGCAAGATTTGGCTGAACTGATCCAAATTGGGTCAAGCTCAATCAGATCAGGCAACCCATCATTACAGTACCATCGCTACAGTACCATGCTACAGTACACCTTTTTTTTGATTATGCTACAGTAACAGTATGAAAAAAAAAACAAATATATTAACCATATCATATAGGCAACGTATAATCTTGTATCAAATATGTAAAATAAACACACTAAACGAGGTGGCTCTAATACCACTGCTAGAAATCCGTGAGACTCTCTTGGAATTCCACCAGGATCAACTCATTATACATAATAATTGGCAATTTTAAATCAGAAAGTTAGGATTACCTCTTCGAACGATTTATGGTAGTGTTATGGGATTGCCCAACGGAAGCGTCTAGCTCCTCCTACTTCGCACGCGAACAAGGATGAAAGAGGAAGAGGCTATAATTTTCAGAGAGGGTTTTTTTTTATTTGTTTCTTGTTCCTACGTTTTCAGAAAACGATATATGTCTGTCTCTGCTTTGAAAACCCTACATGGCCCTTCTTATAAAGACCATGTGGGCTACGCTCTTCAAAAGGCCAATTCCCAAAATAGTTAAAAAAACCCAATCTTTTAATGTGGGTTTCCATAAAGCCTACAACGATTCAAATTAAATCACTATTTAATTTAAATCAACCAGCCTATGATTTAATTGATGAATCATAAATCTAGTGCTAGCTAAAAATTGTCAAATAATTAAATCCACGACCTAATAATAATAATTAGATAATATTCAATTCTTAATTATATATTAATCACAAATAATATTTAATTCTCAATTAAATATTGATTATAATTAGGCCGTCTCTCCAATTAAATCACTTATTTTTTTGCGTGACTCCATAGGTTCAAACTTAAGCCGGTAACATAAAGACTATCCTTACACTAATAGAAGATACCATCTAGCAATGGTTCCCGACGACTGAATAAGTTGAATAGGTGCAAGGCAACATTCAACGAACCTTGGTACAATGGTGAATTTCCTATGACCCTCGGTGTTCCAAAATAACCCTAGGGACATGGTTAACTGTCAAATCCCTAATTAGTTACTTCATGTCAAATTTCAATCCTGTCATGACACATCACGAGATGTGCTTTGGCTAAAGACTTTCTGAATTAAAATTAAGCGAAACACCATTCTCCAAATACCCAGAGTGGTCAATCCCATCTTGACTTACACATTGACTTCTCCGGCACTTGCCCATACCCAGTAACCTTCCGTTACCATATTAGAAATCTGGATAGTCCGGCACCTAAGCATGAGGAGTAATCCGTAAGTCTCCATAGCAGTCTTAGGTCAGAGGGAACATGTCTACCACATGTACCACGAGCTATCCTTAGACAGTAGGGTACATACCATAGAACGCTCGTAGAGAGAGTCATATTCAGTGAACATGTCTCCACATGTCACCTATTTATCGTACTGGTGTCCCAACACCCATTGGTCATGAGGATAACCAACCAATGCAACAAACAGTAACCTATACTCGATGAAATTAACGACCCAATACCAATTTCATCATTTGGTTACAAACAAAGTTTAAGAATGACCAAAATCAACCCTCATTCATATGATTCCATAAAGTCATTCTAAGGACTACATCATGATCCATCAAAGGTAAAAGAAGATGGACGATATAATGTAATGGCCAAATATTATTAATAGAACAATAATCCACATACAAATTAATTTGCCAGCTATACTCGATGATTGACTTTAGGACACAATTCTTAATAGTCTTAGCCAAGGCTTGGACCCAAATCAAATGGGAGGAAGACGTGACCAACCACCACCCTACTATTCCACGTTATAGACAAAGTGACAGTTGGAGAGAAAGCCGTAGAGTCAGTTCACCTAATTGACGCTCCAGGAGGCATGAGCCCTACCTCACTGAAGACCGAAGAAGCAACCGCCCACACGATAACAGACGACCACTCAACCCAGAGCAAATTGATAAGGAGAGACAAGTGATGGCCCACAGAGAAAGAAAAAGGAAGGATCAAGAGATTGCCTTACCAGAATCATCACGATACGAGCACGTTGTTAATACTATCACTAGCAGAGCAGATGTTAGTGGGATCGCTTACTCAACCGTAAAGATGTGCACCCGCTCTGAATTCAACCTTGACTCTAGGCCACAACGACCAAGGGAGTTCAAACCAGAGCATACCATCACATTCTCTAGCCATGAAGCAACCTACCCAGGTAGCCGACACCATGATGACTTAGTCATCACGCTAATAGTGGTCAACCGATTGGTCAGACGGATACTCGTTGACAATGGCAGCTCTGCCAATGTTATTACACCAACTACCCTATAGAAAATAGGAATTGATAAAGCTTGTATCATGCACCATTCGACCATATTAGTAGGCTCTAGCAGCGAGGAGAAGAATACCATAAGGGAGGTCATCCTTCCCACCTTTGTAAGAGGTATAAACCTTTACACTCCGTTCCTAGTAGTAGATTGTCAATCTTCTTACAACATCATTCTAGGGAGACCGTGGATCCATGAAATGAAAGCCATTCCGTCCACCTACCACCAAAGAATCAAGTTCCCTACCAAGTAAGGGATTGGAGAGATAAGAGGGCAGCAAGGAGATTCTTGTGACTATTACTGCAGTATTCAAGTTCCCCACTATGACGTCATGTACTAGCTAGAGCAAGTTACACAATAATCTCATCCCAACCAACCTACCTTGGATACCACTCTGCCCAAATAGCTAGGATACAACTTATCTTAGAAAGTACTACTAGTCTTAGGAAATACATGCCTGAATTAGCTTAATTTCATGTGTTCAATAAAATCCCATTCGTTTTAGTGATAGGCCCACAAAAAGATTGATGTAGTAGGCTCACAAGTACGCCAATGTAGTATGCCCACGAACACGGCAGTATAGTTACCTTTCAAGGTGACTAAAGATCAACTCAGAGTTTGATTCAAATTTTCAGCTTATATCGCACTCAACTTGATGCTAATGAGACAACATAATTCGAACTAATGCCACAAGAACTAATACTCATGTATTCGAGCAACACCAAGCGCGATCACATAAAGAAGGGTCATGGACCTTCTAAGCCTACCTTAATTTTAAATGAGGAATCCTTGACCCTCTGCGCCTACCGTAATTGCAAATGAGTAGTCCTCAACCCTCCGTGCCTACCGTAATTACAAAAGATGAGTCATTGACCCTCCACGCCTACCGTAATTACAAATAAGGAGTCCTTGACCCTCTGCGCCTACCGTAATTGCAAAGAATGAGTCCTCGACCCTCCGTACCTACCATAATTACAAAAGAGGAGTCTTTGACCATCCGCGCCTACCGTAATTGCAAATGAGGTGTCCTTGACCCTCTGCGTACCGTAATTGCAAAGGATGAGTCATCGACCCTCCGCACCTACCGTAATTACAAAAAAGGAGTCGTTGACCCTCCGCGTCTACCGTAATTGCAAATAAGGAGTCCTTGACCCTCCGCACCTACCGTAATTGCAATATGCGTGCATTTTATGAAGCCTACCGATGCGGTGGGATCTGTGTTGTTAACTCTAGCCCCATAATGGTGTAAGAACGGTGCCTACCAGCGTAGTAGGCCCTGTAGCAACAACTCGACGTCTGCGAGGGTGTGAAGTGCGAAGTCTACCAGTGCAGTAGGCTCTACTTATGAAGAACTGCGGTTCTAATTTTAAAGGAACTTCACAGTAGGCGACAAAAAGTCAACAAATACCTTAGTCATTGCGATACGTTGCCTGTTGATACGAGGACAAAATTCTTGGATATAATAGGATTCTACTTCGTCTAGACAGGGTAGTCTATTTCGACGCCGCATGAAGTATATCACGTTTCACGCAACTACTCCCTAACTCGAAGACTCTTCGACTCAAGGAGTGGGGGACAAACTATAGTGGCAAAAATTAGGCTTGGACCCATGGTCCTACTGAGGCGAGTCATTTCAAACTCACCCAACTCATGTTATTGGGGCTACAGCTCATGTGAGGTCCAATTGCTCACTGACTACCTCTATTGTAGGCTCCGCTCAAACCCCAGGCCTTTGGGAGGGCCCAACATTTGATGTCATCATGTGTGGTTAGTTGACGAAGATTCGGCCGTACTGAGACTTTAGGGGCAAGCAACTGTAGAATAGCTCAGCTATCCATCCCCTCATGAATGGATGACGACGACAAGCTAGAGTAGGCTTTGGTCTTATTCAGATCTTAAGGGATAGAGGCAAGAGTCTTCCAGGAACGCGAGTCCCGAAGGCTCATGGACTCTAGCCTGCTAGTAGCTACAAAAAGGCCAAGCTTACCAAGGGGAAAGGGATGGAATATCAAACACCTTCAGCCATATTCACCCATCCCCACTCTATCGACCACTCTCCGCATCTCCAGCCGCTTCCACTACGGTAGTCTCCCCTAATTATCTTATCATTTTCATCCTATTCATACATCCTCCTACAAACACTGACTTGAGCGTCGGAGTGTCTTCAACCTACACCACACCAGTGTCCCAAGACTCACGCCATTCTTCTGCCTTTTGACCTTGCAGGTTGTTGGTGCCCACCAAAATTCGTGATTATAGATTTCGGGGTCTAAAACCCCCAAAACCCCCTATACCTGAAACCCAATCCCCCAACTCCCATCCCCAAACCTATGCCTAAATCTGTGTACATGTGTTTGCAAATCAGTGTGCGTGTGTATTTGTGGGGGGTGTGTGTATCTTTCTTTTTTTTGTTGTGTAAATTGTGGTGTGTAAATTGTGGTGTGTCTGTTCTGTTGGGGCTGGGGTTGGGGTTGGGGTTGGGTTGTATCAACGAAGGGAAGGAGTAATTGTTTAACAAAGTGAAAGTGAAAAGACTAAAATGCCCCCATCATTAAGGCTTTGTTTGTTAAAATTTAATATCATGGGGGAATTTGGATAAAATGAAAAGTTCATGGGGGAGTTTGGGTTTTAGTCAAAAACTCATGAGAAAAAATGGCATTTACTCAATTTATGTTTATACAGTAAGAATTCTTACCAGGCATCAAATATCATTTCAACGATATATAGCAACACTTTGCTCTTTCATGCAATGACTCAACTGATAAACAGATTAGTTCACTTTCCCAAACCACATAAAAACTTAACACTAGAAAAACAAGAATTTACTGATGTTGCATGGCCTTACTTTTAACCTTTTAATATTGTGGTATAAGGTTTGATTTGGTTTAGCATCATAACGTCGTCTTTACTTCTTTTATCAGATATCAATGAATGTGCGACACTTGACAATCCGTGTGATATGGTTTGCAATAACATTCCTGGAAGTTTTACTTGTTCTTGTCCACATGGATACTATGGTGATGGCAAAAATAATGGACGAGGTTGCATTCGTGAAAACTCACAATTTCCAATGATCAAATTTTCTCTAGGTACGTAATTTTGTACATTGCTTATACTAGTCATCCAGAAGTAAAGATTTCTTGTAAGTTGTAACATCATAATATTATGAATAATAGTTGCAATTAAACTGTCTGTAGTATTTCACAGTAATTGCATGTATCAATGACTGGCAACGATAAAAATCTTACTCATACCATTAAAATGTTATGAATAAATTCATTTCTGGATCTAGAGGGACTTGCATAGTTTACAATGTGTTTCTGCCTATAAAAGATTAGTATATTAATCACATAGAAAACTTTTGAGGCTCATTTCCCTTTAATTGAGTTTCTATAGGAGTTCATTGCTATAGTAATATACAAACTTGAGATTGAACTTTCATTTTCATCAATGAGTTTACAAAAAGTATGATTTTATTGTCTTTCGTTAATAGTCGAAATGTTCCTATATATTGTTTAGGTCACGTACCAAACTTAATGCATCATTTCTTTGTCTTCAATTTCGGGTTTCAATTGCAGATGGCTAGAGTTTGAGTAATTTTGTTTAATGTGTCAAACTAAGATTAATTTGAGAATTAACATAATATATAATTAATGATTTGCTAAGGTTACATCGTCTTTTTTCCCCTCTAGATAGCAAACAAAAATGACAATTCCTACAATAATCATTACCACATTTTTACTGTTGTATATGATTTCGTTGAAAATTTTATACTGCAACTATTTTTTGTAAATAATAACCAACAGTTTGAAAAATCGATAAAACCATTGGAATCAAACTATAATCTTAACATTGAATTATCGAAGTGACAACACAATTTCATGAGCAATTATTTGTAAATTTTTAAAAAGAAATTAACTATTACAATATAAAACCCCTAGTGTCATAAATAGATTAATTAATGTCCAAAACTGTGTTATCCTATTTCGACCTTAAGTTATTCATCTTAGGTGGCTCTGTATATGGAGAATAACTTTGGTCAGCTCGGGTTGACCATCAACTAATTCACATATAAGTGGGCCATTACCACCTCATGTGTCTAGGGCTGATGGTCAACCCGGAATGTTCTAAGAATTTTCACTCTATATGTCTGTTGGGTGTATTATTGATATATGATTTCAGCACATTTTCACTTAAACTTTGTTAGTTTTTGAGTAATTTATGAGCAATTTGATTGGTTTTGTCTTTGATTTGCATTGTAGGTAATTTCCAAGAGACAAACTGAGTTTTGAGGCAAAGATTGAAGAGAAATTGCAAAGGATTGCCTTTTATGCAATTTGTGGAGAAATTGAAGAACAAATAGAGTAGCGCAGTCATAGCGCAGCTGCGCAATGTCGCAGGATTTTTAAGGGCAATTTTGTAAAAGGCGCGAAAAGAAGAAACCCTATGTTAAAAAGAAGGCATCAGACGTTAAAAAAAAGGAGAGGGAAGAGAGCTTTTGGAGGCAGCTGGTTTTGGGGAGAAAAAAGCAATGTTCCAAAGGGGGAGAAAAGGAGGATTCGCGAGTTAAAGACGGAGGAACGATCCGGAGACGGACTTCTGTCCCAATTCTTCTACAAATCCTAGTTTTCTCTATCTCTCTTATCATGTTTTACGTTACAATTGGAATTTTATTTATTTTCATAATTATGTTTTAAGCTATTTTTCTAGGGCTACGATGTAGCCAGATTTTGAATATTTGATGCTTTTGATTTGAATTAATTGATGAACTATTCCATATTTGCGTTGAGTATTTTATGTTGAGTTTAATGTTTGTGGTTGCCTGATCAACAATTACATGAGTCGTGATTTAGTTTGAGACTGAGAAGTGATAACTAAATTAGACCACGTATAAAATACCATTAAATTGTCATAAGTTAGAGATAATTATGAGATCTAGTACAGCACTTCAATTTCTAGGGCTTAATGCGTTCCATAAGTTCACAGTTATCACAGAGATGTAGTTAGCTTGCTTATTGGAATAGGTTATTGATGCTTGAGAAAGATTAATATCTACCTTAGCGAAATTGCTGGCAATGTAGGGAATAGGCGTCAATTGATTTAAATCACTAGTTTCAAATAGGATTAATCTTGGTGAAATCGGAATCCCTAGAGCCTTTTTATTATTAAATTACCATCTTTTGTTAATTTCGTAA
Organism: Ehretia macrophylla; assembly: GCA_037974665.1. NCBI lineage: Eukaryota > Viridiplantae > Streptophyta > Magnoliopsida > Boraginales > Ehretiaceae > Ehretia > Ehretia macrophylla. The sequence goes on from CM075775.1 coordinate 52,043,795, forward strand.
TTGTGTTATTTTTCTATTTTGTTAAGTCTATAATTTATTTAGTTATTAGTTACAAATTCTCAATTCTTGATTGTCCGAATAAAGTTAAAGCTAAATTAATTTCGGTAGTTAGTAATCACAGTCCTCGTGGGAACGATCTTTACTTATCACTTTATTACTTGTTGCGATACGTGCACTTGCGTTAGAATTTACACAATAAGTTTTTGGCGCCGCTGCCGGGGACTGTGTTAATTATTAATATCAATACCAAATAGCTTTGATTTTACTTTGGATTTTATTTTATTTTTTTTGTTCTTTTATTTTCGTTACGTGTGTTTCAGGAATATATTCCTTTAGGTGTATGCGAAAGTTGGGAGATAGCAATTTGTTGTCTTTCGATTCTGAGATAGAACGAACCTGTCGGAAGAACAAAAAGGAGAAAAGAGCTACTACAACTACCCATCATTTGCAAGGAAATATGGTTGACATCGTGGTAGCACAAGAAGGAAATAATCAGGAAAATCCGCCTAGAACACTGTGAGAGTATGCTTTGCCACCCACTGGAATTCAACCTGTGATTAGAAAGCCAGCGATTCAGGCGAATAATTTTGACTTGAAGACAGTGACGCTGCAGTTGATTCAGAATATTCTATTCCATGGACTACCTTCTGAAGATCCTAACCAGCACATAGTGAATTTTTTCGAAGTCTGTGGAACAGTTAAGTACAATAGAGTCACTGATGAAGCTCTGCGCCTTCGCTTGTTTCCTTTCTCTTTAAGGGATCAAGCTAAGGAATGGTTGAACTCGTTGCCTTCAAATTCAATCACTACTTGGGAGGATTTGGTGCACAAGTTTTTGTCAAGATTTTTCCTACCTGGAAATACAGCGAAGCTGCGCATAGAAATCAATAATTTTGCGCAACATGAAGGAGAAACTCTATGTGAAGCATGGGAGAGGTATAAGGCGTTGTTGAGGAAGTGTCCTAATCATGGTGTACCAAGGTGGATGCAAGTTCATAATTTTTACAATGGGTTAATTAGCTCCACAAGAACTTTGATAGATGCATTAGCAGGAGGAGCTTTAATGAACAAGACAGCAGATGAAGCTTATGCGTTGCTAGAGGATATTGTTTTGAACCACCAGCAATGGTCAAGTGAGAGAGTCACACCAAAGAAGATAGCTGGAATTCATGAGATTGATGCCATAACCGCCTTGACAGCAAAAATTGACAATCTCGCGAAACAGTTGCAAAATAATCAAATGACTGCTAATGTTGTTCAGGCGACAGTGGTGTATGAGTTTTGTTGTGGTTCACATCATAGTACAGAATGTCAAGTTGGAAATCCATTTGCGCAAGGCACAGCAGAACAAGCACAGTATGTGGGGAATTTTAATGGGCAGCAACACAATCCGTACTCTAACAGATATAATCCAGCATGGCGTAATCATCCGAATTTCTCCTGGAGAAATAATCAGAATGTGTTGCAACCTGAGCAGAACAACCCACCACCAGAGAAGAATGTGAAGTTGGAGGATGCGTTGGCTCAGTTGGCGACTTCGCAGACTCAATTCATGAATGAAACAACGACAAACTTTCATAACCAGTCTACACAAATCAGAAATTTAGAGGCTCGGTTGAGCCAAATGGCTACAATGTTCTCTGAAAGGCAACAAGGAAGTTTACCTAGCACTTCAGAGGTGAATCCTAGAAAAAATAGCATGGAGCATTGCAAAGCGATAACTTTGAGAAGCGGCAAGGAGTTAGAGGAGCCAGTGAAAACTAAAAAGGTTGAAAAAAGTGAAGCAAAGAATGAGGCAAAAGATAAAGAGAAAGTAGAAACTCAGCCACAATCTATGAAGGAGCAGCATGTAGTTGTGCCATTCCCTCAACGATTGCAGAAAAATAAGCTTGATAAGCAATTTGCTAAATTTCTTGAAGTCTTCAAGAAACTTCACATCAATATTCCATTCACAGATGCGCTTGAACAGATGCCTAGCTATGTGAAGCTCATGAAGGACATCCTTTCAAATAAGAGGAAGCTTGGAGATTATGAGACAGTTGCACTTACTGAAGAGTGCAGCGCAATCCTACAGAAAAAGCTACCACAAAAGCTCAAGGATCCAGGGAGTTTTACTATTCCTTGTGAAATTGGCAATGTTGTTTTTGAGCGAGCTTTGTGTGATTTAGGTGCTAGTATTAATTTAATGCCTTTGTCTATTTTCAGGAAGCTTGGATTGGGAGAGGCAAGACCTACTACTGTAACACTACAGTTAGCTGATCGTTCGCTAAAGCACCCCAGATGAGTAATTGAAGATGTGCTCGTCAAAGTTGATAAATTCATTTTTCCTGTAGATTTCATAGTTCTTGATATGGAGGAAGACAAGGAAATTCCTATCATTCTTGGAAGACCTTTCCTTGCAACTGGAGGAGCACTTATTGATGTTCGAAAGGGTGAGTTTAGGTTGCGAGTACAAGATGAAGAGGTAACCTTTAATATGTTCAAAGCGTACAAGTACCCAGAAGCCAGCGACAGTTGTTTGCGCATTGATGCCGTAGAAGCTATAGGGTGTAACCATGGGGGTCAATTGGATCCCTTGGAGGTGAGCTTGTTAAAAGATAATTCTTTTGTTTCGGTGGGATTGGAGCACAAAGAATATTGGGCGACTAAACAACAAAACATGGGTGTGCAAGCAGCGAATGAGAAAGAGTTGTGGCAATTGAATGAGCTAGAAGAATTAGGTGATGAAAAAGATGAGAATTCAAGAAATTACAAGGAGAGGACAAACGAGTGGCATAACAAACCTGTTTCGGGAAAAGATTTCTTTCCTAGGCGACAAATACTTCTTTATAACCTACAGATTCCTAGAAAACGCAAGTCAAGATGGTCTGGCCCCTTTGTTGTGACTAAAGTGTTACCTTATGGTTCTGTGGAAGTCACCCATTCAGAAAAAGGAACGTTCAAGGTCAACGAACAACGATTAAAGACTTATGGGGATGATGAGTTTGATAAGCATAAGACTATTGTCCACCTCAATTTGTCGTGGAAAATTGCTCCGTCGGGCTGTCGACGTTAAAACAAGCGCTTTTCAGGAGGCAACCCGCAGTTTTTTACTTTTTCTTGATTTAATAGTTAGTTGTTTTTAGTTAATTTTTGAGTTATAGTTGTCATAGTTAATTGTTGATTTTTTTTGTCATGATAGGTTCAAGACTTAGTTTGGGGGAAGCCAAGGCAAGGAGAGGTTCTACCAAGTTATTTAGAGGAGAAAATTGGGAGAAATTCTTGTTTGGAGTGAAGAGGTTGCGTGCATGGAAGAGGAAAACAAGAAGAAATAATGGTGTGCAGTAGCGCTGTTGCGCTAAATTCTAGCGCAGCTGCGCTGGCGTCCTTAAAAGTTACGTTTTTGCAATAGCGCTATTGCGCTAAAAAATAGCACTACTGCGCTGGCGTCCTTTGCATTGACATTCGAATAAAAAATAAAAAAAAACAAACAGTAGCGCTGTTGCGTTAAAAGAAGCGCCGCTACGCTAGCGCTATTTGAAGTTATGTTTTTGAAATAGTGCTGTTGCGCTAAAAAATGGCGCAGCTGCGCTGGCATCTAAAGTGACGTGAAAGAAAAAAAAACAAAAAAGAAAAAGAAAAAAGGAATCACCATGCCGCCGAAGATGCAGTACCACCTCGGGCTCACGTCGACGACGATACTACTCAGGGAAGTCCTCTGGTTGCTTTAATTTCATGTTTTCACATTGAGGACAATGTTTCTTTCTCAGTTTGGGGATGGTGTTTACTTGTTTGTTTGCGTACTTTTTCTTTTCATATTTGTTTTAAGTGTTTTCTTGTTTTACGTGTTTTCTTTTCATCAATTTTATTATTATTTTTATTATTTGTTTCATTTAGTGCTAAAAAAAAATTGAAAAATTTTGAAAATTTGAAAAAAATTTGAAAGTGATGTTGGAAAGATAAGAAATAGGCCGATGATGAGTACCGTATGAATGACACGATAGTGATGAGGATAGTTGACTGAAGCATAGTTTTGTTTTATGGAAAATCCCCACATATTGCGCACTTAGCCTTGCCTAGTTATGTTGATACTTAGAGAAGGTTTATGTGAGTTTAAGTGAACAAAAAAAAGAGTATAGGACTTTAGAACTTGCTTGATTGTCACTCGAGGCGAAATCCTAGGTTGCATAGCATTAGAGAAATAATTTAGGTCATCTTTGGATCGTTTGAGCCTTTCAAGCCAACCATTGTAACAATTGAATATCCCTAGTCCACCCTTTTGAGCTTAATTAGCCTTTTCTTTCTTATGCAACTTACAATATCTTCCTTAACTTGTCGAGTTTGATTTCCCTAGATTATGACCCTCCTACTTGTAACATATGATTGTTCTATGATGATTATATGGAGCCATGTTTTGTATTGAATGATGGAAGGTTTGATGATTTGGTGATGTGTTGTTTTGTTTCAAAAAAAAAATGAATGGAATATTGAGAAAAACAAAAGAAAAAAAAAGAAGAATGAAAAGAAAAGAGAAGTGTCACACTCCTTGTAATTAATATCAAAATGCAAGTTTGGGGGAATGTAGACTTTTTATGTGTTTTTAAGTGTTGTGAAGGATTGTTGAGGAAGTGAAATGAAAGATGAAAGAAACAGAGATATGTTGAATAGTTTTGGTACTAAGAAGTAGAATTGGCATGTGCTCCATTGAACATCTTCGAATAGTTGTATGCTTGCAAGTAGTTTAGTCTTATATTATATCCATTATCCTACCTTGACCCTAGCCACATGTTACAACCAAATGAAAAGTCCTATTGATCTCTAATGCTATGATTAACCTACATTAGTGGAGAGTGGCATAAAAAGTAAGCCTATGAAGTCCTTAGTGATTGAAAATAAAAGATCTATGTTGATGATTCACTTAACTTGCATAAACTCATTTGGGTACAATTGATTAGGATAGAGGCTATTCACACACTCACTTGGGGGATTTGAAGTAAAATACAACTTATGTGAAGTTATTATTTCTCATGCTTGTGATTGAAAGTTACCTCTTGAGTTGGGAAAAAGCTACTGAGGCCGTGAAAAATTTATTATCCTACAGCATTGCTTTCATGAGTTATTTTGTGTTGAGTCTTTAGTTTTAGTTTGTTTATTTATTTAGTTGTGTCTTTTGCTTGAGGACAAGCAAAGCTTAAGTTTGGAGGTATTTGTTGGGTGTATTATTGATATATGATTTCAGCACCTTTTCACTTAAACTTTGTTAGTTTTTGAGTAATTTATGAGCAATTTGATTGGTTTTGTCTTTGATTTGCATTGTAGGTAATTTCCAAGAGACAAACTGAGTTTTGAGGCAAAGATTGAAGAGAAATTGCAAAGGATTGGCTTTTATGCAATTTGTGGAGAAATTGAAGAACAAATAGAGTAGCGCAGCCATAGGGCAGCTACGCAATGTCGCAGGATTTTTAAGGGCAATTTTGTAAAAGGCGCGAAAAGAAGAAACCCTATGTTAAAAAGAAGACATCAGACGTTAAAAAAAAGGAAAGGGAATAGAGCTTTTGGAGGCAGCTGGTTTTGGGAAGAAAAAAGCAATGTTCCAAAGGGGGAGAAAAGGAGGATTCGCGAGTTAAAGACGGAGGAACGATGCGGAGACGGACTTCTGCCCTAATTCTTCTCCAAATCCTAGTTTTCTCTATCTCTCTTATCATGTTTTACGTTACAATTGAAATTTTATTTATTTTCATAATTATGTTTTAAGCTATTTTTCTAGGGCTATGATGTAGTCGGATTTTGAATATTTTATACTTTTGATTTGAATTAATTGATGAACTATTCCATATTTGCGTTGAGTATTTTATGCTGAGTTTAATGCTTGTGGTTGCCTGATCAACAATTACATGAGTCGTGATTTAGTTTGAGACTAAGAAGTGATAACTAAATTAGACCACGTATAAAATACCATTAAATTGTCATAAGCTAGAGATAGTTATGAGATCTAGTGCAGCACTTCAATTTCTAGGGCTTAATGTGTTCCATAAGTTCACAGTTATCACAGAGATGTAGTTAGCTTGCTTATTAGGATAGGTTATTGATGCTTGAGAAAGATTAATATATACCTTAGCAAAATTGCTGGCAACGTAGGGAATAGGCGTCAATTGATTTAAATCACTAGTTTCAAATAGGATTAATCTTGGTGAAATAGGAATCCCTAGAGCCTTTTTATTATTAAATTACCATCTTTTGTTAATTTCGTAATTGTGTTATTTTTCTATTTTGTTAAGTCTATAATTTATTTAGTTATTAGTTACAAATTCTCAATTCTTGATTGTCCGAATAAAGTTAAAGCTAAATTAATTTCGGTAATTAGTAATCACAGTTCTCGTGGAAACGATCTTTATTTATCACTTTATTACTTGTTGCAATACGTGCAATTGCGTTAGAATTTACACAACAAGTTTTTGGCGCCGTTGCCGGGGACTGTGTTAATTATTAATATCGATACCAAATAGCTTTGATTTTACTTTGGATTTTATTTTATTTTGTTTTGTTCTTTTATTTTCGTTACGTGTGTTTCAGGAACATATTCCTTTAGGTGTATGCGAAAGTTGGGAGATACAATTTGTTGTCTTTCGATTCTGAGATAGAACGAACCTGTTGAAAATTCTTCCAGCAAAATGGAGGTATGCTATTGAAACAACAGATTAATTCAAATGATGGTGGTGTTGAATCAACAAAAAATTTCACAACTGAAGAGCTAGAAAAGGCCACTAATAACTACGCAAAAGATAGAATTCTCGGTCAAGGTAGTTATGGAACAATGTATAAAGGAATTCTACCTGACAAACGCGTAGTTGCAATCAAGAAGTCTAAAATAATAGATGAGGGCCAAATTGAACAGTTTATCAATGAGGTGATTATTCTCACTCAAGTCAACCATCGAAATGTTGTGAAGCTCTTAGGGTGTTGTTTGGAGGCTGAAGTTCCTTTGTTGGTATACAAATAGGTCTCCAATGGAACTCTTTTCTTCCACATTCATAATAGTGGAACTACTTGGATGTCTTGGGATAATCGTTTAAGGATAGCCATTGAAGCTGCTAGTTCACTTGCTTATCTTTATTCAGCAGCTTCAAAACCCATAATTCATCGAGATGTGAAGTCTGTAAACATTCTTTTAGATGATTACTACACTACAAAAATTGCAGATTTTGGAGCGTCAAGACTAGTCCCCTTGGATCAAACTCAAGTGACCATATTGGTTTAAGGAACGTTAGGTTATTTGGATCCCGAATATTTCCACACTAGTCAATTGACTTTAAAAAGTGATGTCTATAGCTTCGGCGTTGTTCTTGTGGAACTGTTAACAGGGAAAAAGCCTCTTGATATGGAAAGAAGCCAAGAAGAAAGAAATTTGGCAATGTATTTTGTTATGTCCCTGAAGGAAAATCGCTTGTTCCAAATTCTTGATCCTCGAGTTGTAAGAGAAGGGTCACTAGAGCAAGTTCAAGCAGTAGGTCAACTTGTTAAGAAATGTCTTCATTTGAATGGTGAAGATAGGCCTACAATGAAGGATGTGACAATGGAACTTGAAAGTTTAAGAAAATTCAATAGGCATCCATGGTCAGAGCAACAAGGTAATGAGGAGGGTGTTGGCTTAATGGCTGAGAATGAAACAACATATTTCTATGGTGGAACTGATGAAGCAAGAGATCTTTACACTGTTCAATTTAGCCCTTTTACTAATACCCCTTACACCAATGGCTCAGATGTCTCTGGACAATACAGTTTGGAATTAGATAGTACTAAGATGTTCTTTCCTACAAATAACCCCCCTTGAAAAAAATGTATCTATCCTTAACAAGACGTTCTTCCTCTTTTTCTAATTTCTTTCATGTCATGTAACTTAGACTTCATGTTCATAGCGATGTCGTGTTTGTTTTTGTCCGTTGAGGTAAAATTCTCTTGATGCGTATCGACTGGATAAAAGAAACAAATGTGTATCTCATAATGTGTTTCTCTTTTTCAACTTAGGGTATTGATTGTCCTTCATTGATTTCTTTGTGTGTCAATTAAGAAAGTGCTTAGTAGTACTAGGTAATTTCAGAAAATGAGGCCTGAAGATTGGAAAGGTTGCTAATTTTATGTTTCTTTGTTTCTGTTTTCTAAAACATGAAAAAAAAAAATTTGTTATATTTGCTCTTTCATTTATATGGAACTACTGGAGGAGATGAATCTTAATATTAGTACTGTCTGTTTACATATATAGTTGACCCCACTTAATAGAACAAAGTTTGATTTGATTTGATTTGCTCTTTCATCTATATCTTTTTGTAAACAAAAACATAATATATTGGTCAAATCTCAAAACAATAAAAAGTTCTTTTTTGAGTTCCAAAAACGTATCAGTAACTCGGAAGGTACTGTGCACGAATCGGTTCACCCATCGGTGCTGAGGACTTAAAATTGGTGTACCCATAGAACTCCAGTGGCTACATACTTGGTATAAACTCATGGGGCCATTTCAATCATACTCGATAAATTTTTCGTTTAGATTTAGATCATGATAATCCTAAAAACTCATAGGTTCCCCCTACCTCTTATGGGTCAATTGACTTTGATTTTGATCCACCTACGACAGTAGTTAGGACAGTTTCCGTTGATCCAATTGCCACGGCACTAGGTAAGGACTCTCTACGGAGAACGAATGAATATTCTCTCTACCGAGAACGAATGAATATTTACTTACACATACATAAAAACATTAGTTAGAAAAAAGGGGGAAAAAACAATTTTTAAGGGTTGATTTAAGTAGCACGTATTAATATTTTCCCCTATCAAACTAAATTACTACTTGTGATACATCTATTCCTCTTATCCACAAAACCAAGTGCATAGTATGAAAGTTATGAACTACAAGACCTCAATGAAGATAAAACGTGTATACAGTTTTCTACCTTATTAATATACAAGTACTTGATTCTGTTTTTCGGGGGCTAGGGTCCAAAGGAACTAGAAATAACAGGTTGATATGGTGTAAAAGAACCTTAAATAACAGTGTGTTTGGATTGAGGTAGAAGGGGGGGGGGGGGTGGTTAGGGGGAATAAAGGAGAAAAAAGGACAGAATTATAAAGGAGATGATTAAATCATGTTAGATTGGATAATTTAAAGAAATGAGAATATCATAAAGGAGTATGGATATCTTTTGTTTGGATTATGAAGAAAATAAAAGGGAGGGATGAATTTTATGTGTAAAATAACTTTCATAAAGGAGATTTACTCTTTCTCCCCTCTATTTTACCCCAAATTGGGAGAAAAGAAAAAGTAAACTTGAGAGGGATTGCTTTGACCCCTCTACTTTCTTTCTCCTTGAAAAACTTCTAAAACAAATAAAAGAGAGAACTTTCTAATCTCTCATCTTATCTTTCATTCATCAATTCTTTTCAATCCAAACAGACCCTTAAGAGCAAATCGTTCTTACTCCGTTCTTGGTTGGAAAAGGAATGGGCTCGAATTGCTGACATGGATAGCAGGATAAACCACTATCTCAAACGTTTCTTAACAATCTACATAACAATAATGAGTGGAAAGAAAGTATTCTTTTCTTTTTTTGTAATGATGCTAATTGTACACTTTCTATATTTTCTATCATTGTCTCTCAAGAATGTCAATGTGGACACTCGATCACTCTGTTGATGTGGCAAATCACCAAAGTGGTCTGAAAAATTAGTCTGTTCTGGACGTCCTCGAATGATGGTTTGGACCGCTTGTCCTATTGTATCGTCTTGCACTCGGCCCAACTCAACTGTTTAGCTGTGTTTGTTATTAGTCTTTGGGACTTGTTTTGCCTGGGCACAGTTGTTGGGCTTTACTGTTAGACTGCTGCACAAATATGATTCTTGGTAACTTTATTTTTTGAGCAATGATGGACTTAACCTGTGTATTTTGTAATTTCTATTTGAGATAGATCCTTCCTTTTGACCAAAAAAAAAAAAAAAAAAATCTACAATCCAAATAAAATAACTATTAGAACAAGTGTGAAACCATATAAAATTATTGAAAGAATTGTTTGTTTTCTCAAATAAAAAAATGGCAAATTTTTTAAAAATTAGGCTCCGTTTGTTTGCCGTAAAATAACTTGCTTGTGTAAAATATTTTCCGTGGAAAGTGTTTTCCTGGAAAATAAAATATTTTACAGAGCTCTGTTTGTTTACCGTAAAATAACTTGTTGGAGGAAAATATTTTACTGGAAAATAGAATACTTAAAAATATTTTCTGGTGTTTGGATGTGCTGTAAGTTTTGTAAAATGTTTTCTTCTCCCAAAGGACATGAAAACATTTTACATAATTTTGTACTAGCCGCAATTGTTGACCGGAAAATATTTTACGGTTGACCAATTTTCCGGTGTTACCAAACACCGTAAAATTAAGAAAAAGTAGTCGCAATTTTTGACCGGAAAACATTTTACGGTTGACCAATTTTTCAGTGTTATCAAACACCGTAAAATTCGAAAAATGTTTTCCGGAAAAATATTTTACGGCAAACAAACGGAGCCTTAGCCTTGACGTAAAAAGCATAATATCAACGTGTTACACAATATTTATTTTCATAAGTACAAATAATTTGTCTGCAATATGTTCTTCTATCTCCTACTAACATTGAAACTCTCGAGGATGGCTTGGTGGGCTATTCGTTATGCAACAAAAAAATCAATTTTTTCTAACAAATGATAAAAATAAATTCTACATTTTAGCTAAAATAGACATTAACTACTAGTTTTGTGAAACATTTCATGAGCCAAATTTTGAAATTACCCAATTTTGAGATTATTTCTGAAAACTTAGAAAAAGCAAATGATGTCAAATGACCTTAGTAGACAAGTGACTATGTTATTGTTGGAAAAAGAACCACTTTAATTATTAGGATTAACTTTTTATTATCTACGCTTGAATAGCTAGCCTATGTCTGACACTTTCATGAGGCAGCTTCACTGTGAGATCATCTCACAAATATATGAGTCACATACATGTGAGGCCCATTTGTTTGTGAGAGGGCCTCATGGTGAGGCTGCCTCTTGGAAGAAAAATCTATGTATCAACTTAATCTATTTGTACTTGATATTACACAAGTGAGATTTTGGTTAATCGTTTATCATTTTCTTATTTTCTTCTTTTGTTCATATCCTACTTATGATATATTCCCAAAAAAAAGCTCATACAGTAGAACCTCTTTAAATTAATACTCGATAAATTAATAATCTCTTTTAATTAATAAAAATATCCAGTCCCGACATGGGACCAATGTCAAAATTTGATAAATTCGATAAAATTATAAGATAATACTTTTAAAAAATTTCCTTTGTATTTTATTGACCCAAATATTTTATAAATTAATAATTAGTCAAAAAGTACATAATAAATTGATTATGAGGTTTTCTTAAAATATGAATCAAGTGTAGCTTGTCTTTTGTTGAACTTCAAATCTAGTTGAATCTCATATTTAATTATTTAAAGAGAAAAAATTGAGATAATTCTACAAGGATTATGATACAAGATTAAAGAAATTAGTTATCTTCCTAATCCTACAAGAACTTCGATACGAGATTAGAGAAACTTTGTTCTAATCCTACTAAATAAATTTTATCTTCTATTCTCATTACTAATCTTTTTAAATTGGACCGAAAAAATACTAGTCACTTTTAAGAAAAAGACATCATAATCATAATATGTTTACTATAAAGCCAAAAAAATTTAAAATATCTCTATAAATTAATAGTTATTAATTTATCGATAAATTAATATCTCGCTAAATTAATAGAATTTGATGGTCCCAATGCTATTAATTTAAAGAGGTTCTAATGTACTATATTTAGTATATATATTAAACTCTAAAAATTAAAGATGTACCTACTTCCCTTTTCAATTCCACTTGATAATAGGTTTCAAATGATATTCCTACCAACTTTTATCCTCTGGAAAACAATTTATAAAGTATATTAAGTACTTAATATTCTTTTTCTACAACAGCATTTTCTGAAAGTAAAGTTGTATCTATATATATATATATATATATATATATATATAATCCAACATTCAAGTTAAATAAAGACATCAATAAGCAAAGATAAAACAGAGAGTTTCGAAAGCTTCATAATAAATGTCTCGTATAACAGGTTAAGAAAAAGAAAAATAAAAAGGTATCCAAGTAAAAGTTTATTTCATTGTAATTTTATATCTTGTTTCTGTAATGTAATAGCTTTTAAATGTATTAGCCCCCACTATATGTCATTATTTATGTGTGTGAAGTATCCTTTATTCTCAATTTAACAAATTTTATTTCTTTGTAAGTTTATATTACAAGATAAGATGTAAAACAAAACGTAAAGTTGGTGTGTCATTATCATAATAAAATGTTATTAAATAATTAAATTTGAGATGAAAGTAACTAAAATTAAGTGAAATAATCAATTACTGATTTATTATAATAAAAAATTTGAAAACATATATTATAATAATTTGAAACTCGTCAAGGAGCGGAAGAAAGCAAATGTTTTTTCAAAAATAAATCAAAATCAAAATCTAGTATCTTTAGAGGGTATCATATGACTAAATGAGGTTTATATATCTTGTGAATCCTTGCATGGCACAACATCCACCAATGTTTGTACAGCTTTCTAAATCTAAATTTATCGCCCTTTTGAGATCGAACACAATATTATCAAAGAATTTATTATAGACTTAATTTACAAGATAAAGAAATAAACTTGCAAATATATACAATTTTAATTTGTGACTTTGAAGATCATATTAAGATAAATAATCAGAGTGGCGCTGGCGCAGCAGAAGCGTGGTGGGCCCATAACTCACAGGTCCCAGGATCGAAACCTAGCTCTGATAAATCGTGTGTCATCAGAAGCAAGCTTCCTTAACTACTCTTTTCATTTTTAATGAATCCATTTTGGAATGGCAATGAGGGGGGTAGAGGCAGGGGGAGCTATCCCCACGCCCCGCCATGCCACTTAAAAAGTTCTCCCATCTTCCTTCCGTTCCCCGCATTCTATACCCCTGTCCCTGCCCTCGAAACCCCGTGGGGAATAGGGATTACCCGCGGGGTTTTATTATTATTTTTAAATCTTAAGAATTATAATTAATTTGAATCATGCAACTTCAAAATATAAATTAAAGTTATACTAATGATAAATATAAATATAGATCTTAAATAAAGTCTAATATTAATTATTCTTGCAATTAAATAGTAAAAATAATATTATAGTAATTAAGTCTCAAATATTTAAAATAAATTTTGACTTAACCATTGTGTATGAGAACTCTAATTGAAAAAGAACATTTCTCTGTGTTAGTGAGATTGCATTGATTGTTATAATTTTTTTTGTTATCGCATGTCACATATAATATTAGTTGCAATTCTTTAAAATTCATCTTTAGTTATGTTATTTGAAGTTTTTTGAAGTGCAACTGAAATAACTAACAAATCTCTTAATTTACTATGAACAATAGTAAAATTGAAGTATTAATGTTAAATGATAGCAAATCTCAAATTATGGCATACAGTGGTTTTAAGAATAATTATAAAATCCTTTCAAATAATCTATTTTTTCTTCTCCATTTTATAATACTTTGTTTAATGTTATTTTTTATACTTTTATATGTATAATTTTAATACATATATAATACTAAAATAATAAAAATAACTATCTATATATGTGAGGCGGGGTATGCGGGGTGGAAAATGCTTATCCCCGCACCCCCACCCCGCCCCACCCCCGCGCGGGAATTAAAAGTTGATCCCCATCCCCTGCCCCATTTCCCATTTTTCGTCTTAATCCCCGCCCCATTTAGGGCGAGGGTGAAGCTGGTACCTACAATTTCTGTCTCCATTGTCATCCCTAAATCCACTTGCATTTGAGCAAAAAGATCATATTAAGATAAATATATCTTTCAAAAATTAAGGAGGTTTAGTTTGACCCTAAAAACGCAGATGGTCGTGAAGGATGAATAATATTTTCTAAATATTAAATTCATAATCCTTTCACTATTTTTTTCCATCTCTAATTTGGTGCAATAATCTCTAATTAACCTTAGTACTTGAGCTCTTTATCATGCATTCCATTCCCTCACTATTATTTGGTCATGACCATTAATTAGATTCTTAAGCTCTATAACATGCATGCCACCATGCCATCTCTAATACTAATTTGGTCATGACCATTAATATAGGGTAAATTTCACACTTAGTCCCTATTATTTATATTTTTTTGAAGTTGATCCTTAATATTTAAAAAAATCATATTAGTCTTTAATATTTACAAAGTGAATCAAAATTGTCCCTATTTTTTAAAATTAGACAATTTAATCTCTATTGTTTCCCATAAATTTAATTTAGTCTTCAAATAGGAGTCCAGTACAAGGACTGAATAGAATTTTTTTTAAAATAATAAGGACTAAATTAAATTTTTTGAAAAATAATAATGATTTAATTGCTTAAATTTGAACAATAAGAATCATTTTGAATAATTGTTGTAAATATTAAGGACCATTATAAAATTTTTAAACATTAGAGATTATATTAAAAAAATATATAAACAATAAAAATTAAGTGTGAAATTTACCCTATATCTCCGGTTTTATTTATGAAGATACAAGCTTAAATTAAAGCCTTGAAAAGGCAAAGAAGCTTGTCATCATCATCACTGATGGAGACATCTATAGAATTGATGCTACTAATATTATTCAATTCTTACTAGAATATTATATTTCTCATCGATGGATAGAATTGATCAACATCAGAAATGTCGTAGGTGTGATGTCAGAGGCGTGAGAGATAAGATTTAAGTTACTGTTGTGAGTTTTATTAATAGCTCAAGGTTAAATATTTTGGATCAAGAGAATTTGAACTCCAAATTAAATAGTTATTTTTTAAATCTATGACATTAATTAGTATTAATGTCTTAAAAGTTTTGATTTTTTGGTTGACATTAAAGAGTGATTACTTGTAGCAATTTAATTGTTTGCTCATTCCAATTCAGGCAATTCTAGCTTCAAGGCACATAGGCGGTTCTATATACATGTTAGCGGGGCAGTACTGACTTTGAAGGCAGAACATTATGTAATGAGTTGGAAGTTGTATTTTTTGCAAATAAACGTATTTTAAAGATATTCTAAAAACTTAAAAATCAATAACTTAGCCTCCATTAAAAAAAAAAAAAATACTTGTAGATTAGATAATTCCTACTAAACAAAAAAAAATTCTGAATTGGCCCTATCTAAGCATGAATTATTTCACAGCCTGATTAGTCTGCAAAGGGATGGTTGCAGCGAAGAACATTCATTTGACTTGCTAGTAGATCGATCTTCCTAAATCAAGAGGAACCTGAAACCATTATTACAGCAGTAGACTTATGAAACAAATTCACATACCAACAGCCAGTTTTCAGTGAATCTGGAAGAATTTTAACCAATTCCAAAGGCGCATAAAAGCATTCACGAAGTCTTTTATATACGACAAGCTAGAGATTAGTCAACTTGATTCAAATATAGCTGCTCGTTTCACCTCGTTGACTGCTCTTTTATAATTTTGCATGATACTTTCACGTCCAATCTCCAAAGTCGTCTAAGCCTAACCTTCACCATTCACCATATAAACCTTTTTAAGTATAAAATATGTACGTAGAATTCATCTCTGTGTTTATGTGTTAATTTTTGTACATCAATTATACTTGCAAACACATATAAATCAATGAATATTGCCTGATATTGAAACTTCCAAACTCGAAGAAGTCAAAAACATAATTAAGGAGAAACTTTCTACATGACCTGAGCACCAGACTTTTATTCAAGCAAAGCAACTACTTGGCAACAATTACTCAAGAGTTAAGGTGTCTGACCTGTTTTAATTAGAGGTTTTGAGTTCAAACTACAGATTATCGTTAAAAAGAAAAAACAAAAACAAAAACTACTTGGCAACAACAACCAGAGAAAAAAAGAGTTCAATTAATAACTTATGTGGGGATTATTTAAGTGAACATATAGAGCTACTAGCAAGACAACTTATTGTTGGAAGGCTTTAACTTATTAGTCCCTAAACTTTATAAAAATATCACATATCACCATAGAGAAATGTTATGGAAGGGGAATGAAATGGTGATAAAAGTTGTAATTACAGGAATGAAATACTATTT
The DNA here is from genome assembly GCA_037974665.1 of Ehretia macrophylla. Lineage (NCBI taxonomy): Eukaryota > Viridiplantae > Streptophyta > Magnoliopsida > Boraginales > Ehretiaceae > Ehretia > Ehretia macrophylla. The sequence continues at coordinate 52,059,965 of CM075775.1, forward strand.
CAACAAACTATATGGGGTATGTGGCACTATGAAGTTCAAATTTATTCAAGTACATCTTCGTTAATAGTATTTATCTCCTTTTAACTCAAACTTCAATCTTCTATATGTATATGCATGTACATATATGTAGTCCCAGACTTGAACCTTTTTGAGAGAATCAAACACCATGCATCTATATAAAAAGCTCACATGTTAAAATCTCACCATTACACTGTCGTAAGCAGACAAAAAGAAAATAACAAGTGTACTAATGAAGAATTAGCCAAACTTGTAATTAACAAAAAAAAAAAAAAAAAAAGCTACTTGGCAACAACAACCAGAGAAAAAACGAGTTAAATTAATAACTTGAAGGGAGTATTTAAGTGAACATATAGAGCTAGACAACTTATTGTTGGAAGGCTTTAACTTAGTATTTTGTCAATCGTCATGCAAGCAAACATGTCTCAACTGCCATTTGCTTTGCTCTATCTATTATGCATTCCACTGGCCCTGGCCGTGTCAAACACCACCACCACCACCACCACCACCGCTACCAACACCACCATCACCATCAGCTCAACGCGGATGATCAGCAAAGGCACCAACATCACCATGCCTGGCTGCCGACGCGAGTGCGGGACTTAACTGTTCCATACCCCTTTGGGGTTGCCGTAGGCACAGCTGTTCCATTGGAACATGGTTTTCAATCAACTGCAGTACTGCTTTCGACCCACCAAAGCCATTCATCGGCACTGGTAACCTTGAAGTTATAGATATAACAGACTCTGAAGTACGTATCAAGAATTGGGTGACTTCCAAGTGCTATAACAACCTTGGCAACTTGACAAACGAAAATTCTTGGACCATAACGTTAACAGGTACGCCTTATACAACTTTTTTTTTTTGTTTTTCCTTAAGTGAGCAAGTGATTGATCATTAACGCGCACAATCCATATATTAGAAGGTGTCAAGAGTCCAGACTATTTATAAAACCTTAAGCAAGGATATCCTACTTCCATTCTTTACTTAAGTTTCTGCAAAAGTCAGTATTCTTATATTTCTTTTGGGAAAGTCTCATATCAGGCATTCAGCCATTCGACTTACTTACAGCACGTGAGTCCTATAACGTGAGACCTACTTTTTTTTTCAAGGGCCGAATGACTGAATGCCTTATGGAAGAATTTTCCATTTATTTCCTGTTGTGAGTTTAAGTCTAACCACTGCAAAGATCTTATCAGGTACGCCTTATACATTTTCTGAAGCGAATATGTTCACTGTCGTGGGCTGTGACGACCTTGCATTAATAACAGGAATAGATGGACGAAATTTCACCAGTGGGTGTCTGTCCGTGTGTTCAAAAAGCGAAGATCCGATTGATGGAGAATGCAGTGACATTGGTTGTTGCCAGACTGCCATACCTAAGGGCTTGAAGAGATTTTCTGCTGATTTAGGCAGCTTTAGAAATCACACTTTAGTCTGGCCTTTTGACCCTTGTTCATATGCATTTCTTGGTGAGTATGAAAGGTTTACATTTCGGAAGGGTGACCTTTTGGATGAAACCTTTCTCAACAGGACTACAGAAAATGTCCCTATGCTGCTTGAGTGGGCAATTGGAAATCTTAGTTGCTCTGAAGCCAAAATATCTGCGGATTATGCATGTCAGAAGAATAGTGAATGCGTTGATTCTGATAGTGGTCATGGAGGATACCGCTGCAACTGTACTGAAGGATATCAGGGCAATCCATACCTTAGTCCTAAATGTGAAGGTAACTTCTTGATTATGCATAGTGATATTATTCATTTAATCAGAAAACTTTTCTGTAAACTGCCCTTTGGTTATTCTATGTACAATCTTTTAGATTGATCACGATGATTGCATCCAATTGCACATGAGTTGAGCGTAGATTCCCCATGAACTTCCAAACTGGATTTGGTCGGACCGAGGACCTCTTCAATCCATTTTTGTCGCTAAAAAATTAACTCAGTTTGTATTTGTGGGGCGTGTTGAATATAACAAATAATATAATAAACTCAGCTCTAACAACTTAACCTTTTAGATGAAGTGGTAACTTAACATAATATCATAGCTTAGGAACCAAAAAGACTCTTGGGTTCAAAACTCATTGCCACAAAAAAAATATATATATATTAAAATTGTCCAAGTGCAAGGCTCAAAAACTAAATCCGCTTGCATTTACAAAAGCGTATTAAATATAACAAATAATATATAAGAAATCTCTCTTTAACAGTTTAAATTTTTATATGAGGTGGTTACTTAACAGTGCTTGAGGAAGGTTACTTGTTTCCATTAACAGAAATTGATGAGTGCAAGGATAATCCATGTGGGTTTTTTTTGTATAATCTTTTTAGATTGATGATGATCAACTCAGTTTATTGAATCAGAAAAGTATTTTATTTTTTGCACAATCATTTAGATTGATGATGATCGGTTCTATTACTTGCTTCCTTTGACAGATATCAATGAGTGCAAGGATAATCCATGTGATCCCCATGGTATCTGTACTAATTTTCTGGGTGGTTACAACTGTTCTTGCCCAGAAAGATATTATAGTGATGGCGAAAAGGAAGGTCGTGGTTGTATTCGTGAGAACTCGCAATTCCCTGTAATTCCACTTTCACGCGCTTGGTAAGTTAAGAAAGCAAATTGTATTTTGTATTACCATATTTTGATATCAATCTTATGCCTGTGCAGTATTACATAATTCATTCAATTGATTGTTAATATGAAAAACTTTCAAAATGTATGCAGGCCTGAGTTTTGGCTTCTTATCCTTGATCATTGGTGTTACCTGGTTGTACTTTATCATCCAGAAGAGGAAGCTTATCAAACAAAGAGAGAAATTCTTCTAGCAAAATGGGGGAGTACTACTAAAGCAGCAATTATCATCAACTGAAGGCAGTGTAGAATCAACTACTAAGATATTTACTGCTGAAGAACTTCAAAAGGCCACCAACAACTATGCTGAAGATCGTATCCTTGGTCGAGGTGGTTATGACACAGTTTACAAAGGAATTTTTCTTGATAAACGTGTAGTCGTAATAAAAAAATCAAAGATAATGGATGAGAGTCAAATAGAATTGTTTATCAATGAGGTAATCATTCTTACTCAAGTGAATCACCGTAATGTGGTTAAACTATTGGGTTGTTGCTTAGAGACTGAGGTCCCTCTTCTAGTATATGAGTATGTCTCTAATGACAGTCTATACTACCATATTCATAATAGCAGCAATATGCCTTGGTTTTCTTGGCAAAATCGCTGTTGAATCTGCTGGTGCACTTGCCTATCTTCATTCTGCGGCTTCTATACCGATTATCCATCAAGATGTCAAATCTGCTAATATATTATTGGATCTGTATTATACTGCAAAGATATTTGATTTTGGAGCTTCAAGATTAGTACCCTTGGATTAAACTTGTCACGCCCTGAGCCCAGAATTCGGGACCTGCACGTGAAACTAGTATTGTAGGCATAAGAAACAACTCCTTGGGCCTCTTTTATAATGGCTCAAAATGGTTAACTCAAGTTATTCTTTATAACTACAACACCCAATTATAAATCATTCACAAACATTATATTTCACCGATGTGAGATATTACACACACCCTCCGTTAAGGATTATATTCCACTGATGTGGGATATTACACACACCCACTGTTAAAAATTTGACGCCCTCGTCAGGGACACACATACTCAAGAACAACCAGGCGGTGAAGGATTCTAGAGGTGGCTCATACAGGTTCAAGAGGTGGCTCTCACTAACCTTCTAGGTGTAGCACTTTGCCTCTCATGGCACTTAGCTCCCCCACCGGCTAGTAACCTGGCTCTGATACCATTTTGTCACGCCTCGAGTCCAAACCCCCAGGGTTGGTTCTTGTCAAATTAATGATAGAGAGGAAACCTCTTTCTAATACAAAAGTCGAAGAAGAGAGGAACTTGGCTACATATTTTACAATGGCTATGAAGGAAAATCGTTTATTTCAAATACTAGAGCCCAGTGTGTTAAGGGTAGGGAGTTTAGAACAATTGCAAGCTGTCGCTGATCTTATCAAGAGATGCGTCAAGTTAGTAAGTGAAGAGAGGCCAACAATGAAAGAGATAGCAATGGAACTCGAAAGGCTTAGAAATTTCACTAAACATCCTTCTGTTCAACAAGATGATCGTGAAGAAACTATGAATTTTGTTCATGATCAGCAGTCTGATCTTTATAGTGTCTCGATAAATCCAAATCTTTACAGTGTTTCAATAAACCCTGACACTAGTATTGGGGGCTCTTCAGGGCAATATACTAGTAGCTTGGATAGCCGCATGATGAATCCAATGAACATGCCTCGCTGAGGACTTGGTAATAGTCTCATAGTGAGTTCCTATATGTTGTAAATCGACTGCTTTTCATCTATGCTTTCAGTGGCGTCATGCTCTGTCTTTCATTATGTTGTTTTGGCCTTTAGAAATAAATCTTTGTCACAGGACAAAACCAAATCACTAAGGCATGAGAAAACTGTGGTCCGTGACATTATGCTGTCTTTTATTTCATTTGTAGTTATTCCTTTGCTCTTTTTGTAAGAAAAAGTTTCTTCATATTCATGTTAATACGCGATTCGAATTGTGAAAATCGTGGGTTGTTTCATGTACCATGTGATATTAGATGAATCCTATACATTAATGTTTCCTACTTCTACTTCTGTTTGTTTCCTATTCTTTATTCTCCACGACACTCCAGCCGGCCTAGACAACGAAGACGAAAGACCTGTCACTAGCTTAGTTTACTTTGATAAATAAGGGGTGGACGAAGACTTTAGTAGCTTCACCTCCATTAACATGATCCCAAGCTCGACAAGGTGGAAAATAAAGCAATTGCATTGTCAAAGACTATAAAAAATTAGTATCTTTGGAGGGTATCACAGGACTAAATAAAATTTAGAAAAAATAATAACAATAGTCTTTATTGTTACACTTTTTTTTTTTTCAAATAAGTTCATATTATTTTAAATGGTTCAAATCAGACCTCATTATTTTCAGTAGTCCTCACCTCATTGTTACACTTTTTTTTCAAATAAGTCCCCATTATTTTTAGTAGTCCCCATTATTTCCAATAGTCCCTATTATAATTGTCTTTGAGTTTTAAATTCACTAATTTAAAATGGCTAATTTGTATTGTTATTTAATTTCAAATTATTTACTTATAGGCCACATTCATGTATATATAGTCTCACAAAAATTTGAGACATGATAATAGTAATAAAGAAGATTTAAGGGTTTTAGAGAAAAAGTCAGAAATTTCTGTTGATCAGCTCCTTTGATTTTTTCTTTTTTTTGGTATTATGGAAGTCGAAATCGTGACTCGAACTCAAAATTTTCTATAATATCTCATTATTTAACTATTCCACCAAATTCGATCTTGAGTGTAAAAAGTTTTGCTTATAAGAAAGAGAGAAATATATCACATATAAACAACAATAAAAACAACAACAATAAAGCATAATAATAACTGATATTTATTATCGTTACTATTGTACAATCATATTAAATCCTAGTCAACTCTTACCTAGCAAAAAACGAAAATGGAAAAAAACACCAAGTCAACACGCTAAGGACAAGTTGATGATATTCTATACTAAGTTTATCAAGAACAGTTACGAATTTCTATTCGTTATCATGGAGGGCCCATCGAGATATCTAGCGCCACTTAGGCAACACCCTCTCAGTTTACTTTGATAAACAAGGAGTAGATGAAGACTCTTGTTGCTTCACCTCAGCCAATCATTAAGAAATATAATTTCATTTCTAAAACTAATTAATGTTAAATCGAGTAATTTATGCTTTACCAATATGATAAATATATATTCTAACAATTCCAAACTTGACAAGGAGTGGAACAAAGCAAATGTATTTTCCAAAAGAAAAATAAAAATTCAATATCTTTAAAGGGCACCATACGACTAAATCAGGTTTATATATCTTGTGAATTCTTACATTGCATAACCTCTAGCAATAATTGTATAGGTTTCTAAATTATCTAACTCATCACCCTTTTGAGATTCAACACAATATTATCAAAGACTTTATTATAGACTTGATTTAGAAGATAAAGAAATAACCGTGCAAATATATACAGTTTTGTGGCTTTTGATGATAATATTAAGATAAATGTATCTTTCAAAAATTAAGGAGGTAATTTTGTTTGACTCTAAAGACTCAGACGTGACTGATGATAATATTATCCAAATATTAAATTCATAATCGTTTCACTATTTTTTTCCATCTCTAATTTGGTGCAATAAACTCTAACCTTAGTACTTGAGCTCTGTATCATGCATTCCACGCCCATTAATAAGATTCTTGAGCTCTCTGACATGCATGCCACCATGGCGTCTCTTATATTAATTTGGTCATGAGTCATGACCATTAATATATAAGATCTCTGGTTTATTTATGAAGATATATACAAGCTTAAATTAAAGCCTTGAAAAGGAAAGGATGCTAATTGTCATCATCAACGCTGATGGAGACATCTAAAGGATCCATTTCGCTAGTATTTGGTCATTCAATTCTTACTAGAATATTATATTTCTCATCAATGGATAGAATTGATTCATTGAACATCTGAAATGTCGTAGGTGGATGTCCGAGGCGTGAGACATAAGATATAAGTAACCCATAAGTGACTGTTGTGAGTTTAACTAATAGCTTAAGGTTAAATATTTTGGGTCGAAAGAATTTGGGCTCCAAATTAAAACATCTAGTTTTTAAACTTACGAAATTAGTATTAATGTTTGCAAGTTTTGAGTTTTTGGTTGACATTAAGAGTGATTACTTGCAGCAATTTAATTGTTTGTTCATTCCAATTCCCGTAATCCTAGCTCCAAGGCACATGCGGATTTATATACAAGTTAGCAGGGATTACTGTTTCCACCGACTTTGAGGGCAAAACATTATGGAATAAGTTGGGAGTTATATTTTTTGAAAATGAACGTATTTTAAAGATATTTTAAAGCTTAAAAATCAACTTAACCTCCATTGAAAAAAGAAATACTCGTAAATTAGATAATTCCTACTAAACAAAAATCCTGATTAATTGGACCTATCTAAGCATGCATTATTTCACAGCCTAATTAGTCTGCAAAAGGATGGTAGCAGCAATGAACACTCCTTTGACTTTTTTTTTTTTTGAGATAAAGTAAGCAAGTGATTCATTAATAAACAGAAACAAAAATACACTCAAACAAAAACTACAGATCCATCAAGATAAGATATTTCTATCTACATTCCATTTCCTACATATGGATCTGTTCAACATAGTATTTTTAAACTTTTTACATGTATAGAGTCTATTCCTAATATCAAAATAAATACGTTGAAGTAATTGTTCTTGAGTATATACTTCTCCCTGGTGTGTCCTTCATTCCTTTGACTTTCACTTGCTACTAGATCGATCTAACTAAATCAAGAGGAATCTGAAGCCATTATTAGAGCAGTAGACTTATGAAACAAATTCACATGGCAACTTGTAGACTTTCTGTATCGACAATGACATATATATAATATTGCATGATACTTTCACGTCCAATCTACAAAGTCGTCTAAGCCTAACTTTCCCCATATATATCATCCTTTGAAGTATGCACAAGTCAGTATGTATGTGTTTATATGTTCGTGTACATTTATTCTATACACATATAAATCAATGAATATTGCCTGATATTGAAACTTTCAGGAAGTACATAATAAATTATATATCTTCCCGTCATTTTCTTGCTTTTATTGGAAAATTATAGACAGAAGAGTTTATGAAAACGATATTATTATTACTTTTAAAGTTGAATTAGTACCATTAGGCATTAGTGTGAGAGAGGTCTCGAGATTAATTCTCGACAGGTTTAATATCCGTTATATGTGATTTAATATTGATTTAGACCTTCCTTTAAATATAAAAATAAAAATAAAAATTGAATTTGTAACCTCAATGTGCTAGTCTAAGCAATATGGGCGGATTTACTTGGGGACAAACTGAGGGTGTTGCCTCCACTTATTCGAAGAACGGTGCTATTAAATAGTGAGTTAGAGTTGTATTTTTTAAAAATTTATCCTCCACTAAAAAAATTGTCTATATATAAATATTAAATTGTGTGTTTTTAGCTTTCACTAAGCAAAACGTCTTAGATTTGCCCTTGAGTCTAAGGGTGAGAAGTTTGAAATGTGAGCAAGAGTCAAGATTGAATCAACCAAAAGGCTAATTTTTAGACCAATATCTATAGGTCTTGTACTTAACTAACTTGAATCATCCCTTATTAGATAGGGTCATGTATTCGGGGTTTTTTACTCTTGATGTGAGCCCGAAATGCTTCTTCAAAATTTCTTCTTGCATGCTCCAAAAATCATCAAAATTGGCTAGCACAACTACTTTGAAGAAGGAAGAAATCCATTCTATGCTTATGTAGACTTACTAGGACTCTTGCATGTGTGAGAGATCTAGCTAAGAAACTAGCGGAAGCAAAAAATATGAAATTCAAAAATTTTTAAAAGATCAAAGCTTAATGTTCATCGCCAATACCCTAACCTTGAAAGTCTTTAAAATGCCCATCCACTATAACGACCTAAAGTTCATTGCTATAGTAATATACAAACTTGAGATTTAACTTTCATTTTCATCAATGAGTTTACAAAAAGTGTGATTTTATTGTCTTTCGTTAATAGTCGAAACGTTTTTTTGGGTCTAAGTACCAAACTTAATGCACCATTTCTTTGTCTTCAATTTCGTGTTTCAATTGCAGATGGCTTGAGTTTGAGTAATTTTGTTTAATGGGTCAAACTAAGATTTTTAGGATTAACATAATATGCAATTAATGATTTGCTTAGGTGACATCGTATTTTTGCCCTCGAGATAGCAAACAAAAATGACCATTCCCGCAATAATCATTACCATATATTGATTTGCAACAAGTCTTAAAATTGTTGTAAAAAAAAGTCAAAAAACTTTGCAAATGACTTTAAGTACTGTTGCACATTCCATTGAAAATTTTATACTGCAACAATTTTTTGTAAATAATAAGCAATGGTTTTAATAAATTGATAAAATCATTGCAATTAAACTATAATTTTAACATCGAATCACTGATGTGAAAATGCAATCTCATGAGCAATTATTTACAAAATTAAAAAAAGGAATTAACCATTACAATTAAATAAAATCACTACACTAAATATAATTTTAGTTTATACAATAATTAAAAAATCATTGCAATAAGACACTTATTATAACAATTTTCCTATTTTTTAATTAAAATATTACAAAAGAGGTAAAATGTTTTAGTGAATTAATCTTACTGTTTAGACCCAAAAAAAAAAAAGTTAATATATCCTATTGTCTTCTTAACATATTACTTGCCGTCTCTAATAGATTATAGATGGAGCATCCAATAGGTGCTGTATAAAGGTCAAGTAAGAGTTTGAAATTTGTCCCTTGTGCGTTGCATGATCTACTTCCAACAATATAAAACACCTAGGGTCATAAGTAGATTAATTAATGTCCAAAACTGTGCTACTCTATTTCGACCTTAAATTATTCATCTTAGGTGGCTCTACATATCATCTAGAATTAGAAATAAAAAATTAGAATTATTTTGTTATTTTCTTGATATTTTCTCACGTTTTCGATAAACCCGTCTCGTAAAATTTTTGAAATGGCATGTAGGTATGGGATTTGGCTTTTTGTCCTTTCTTATTGGGGTAACTTGGCTGTACTTTAGCATCAAGAAAAGGAAGCTCATTAAAATGAGGGAAAAATTCTTCCAGCAAAATGGAGGTATGCTATTGAAACAACAGATCAATTCAAATAATGGTGGTGTTGAATCAACAAAAATTTTCACTACTAAATAGCTAGAAAAGGCCACTAATAATTACGTAAAAGATAGAATTCTCGATCAAGGTGGTTATGGAATAATGTATAGAGGAATTCTTCCTGATAAACACGTAGTTGCAATCAAAAAGTCTAAAATAATAGATGAGGGCCAAATTGATCAGTTTATCAATGAGGTGATTATTCTCACTCAAATCAACCATCGAAATGTTGTGAAGCTTTTAAGATGTTTGGAGGCTGAAGTTCCTTTGTTGGTATACGAATATGTCTCTAATGGAACTCTCTTCTTCCACATTCATAATAGTGGAACTACTTGGTTGTCTTGGGATAATCATTTGAGGATAGCCATTGAAGCTGTTGGTTTACTTGCTTATCTTCATTCATCAACTTCAAAACCTATAATTCATCGAGATGTGAAGTCTGCAAACATTCTTTTAGATGATTACTACACTGCAAAAATTGCAGATTTTGGAGCGTCAAGTGACCACATTGGTTTAAGGAACGTTAGGTTATTTGGATCCCGAATATTTTCACACTAGTTAATTGACTGAAAAAAGTGATATTTATAGCTTTGGCGTTGTTCTTGTCAAAGGAAGAAGCCTCTCGATATGGAAAGAAGCCAAGAAGAAAGAAACTAATATATCCAGTAGACATATGAAACTCTAAACATTAAAGATGAACCTGCCAACTTTTATCATCTAGAAAATAATTTACAAACAATATTAAGTAGTTAATATTCTTTTTCTACAACCTCATTTTCTGAAAGTAAAATTCTAATTATAAAAAAAGAAAAGATTCCAACATCCAACTTCAAGTTAAATAAAGACATCAATAAGAAAAGATGAAGAGAGAGTTTTGAAAGCTTAAGAAAAAAGAAAAATAAAAAGTTATCCTGGTAAATTTTATTTCATTATAATTTTATATTTTATTTTATTTTAAATGTCTTAGCCCCTACTATATGTCATTATTTATTTGTGTCAAACTATCATTATTTATTTGTGTCAAACTATCCTTTATTCTTAATTAAGAGCGAGAATTTTATTATGTACTACCATATTGTGATATCAATCTTATGCCTCAACAGTTTCATAATTCATTTAATTGACTTTTTAATGTAAAACACGTTCAAAACACATTTGCTTCTCTGAGTTTTGGCTTCTTATCCTTGATCATTGGTGTTACTTGGTTGTACTTTATCATCCAGGAGATGAAGCTTATCAAACAAAGGGAGAAATTCTTCCAGCAAAATGGAGGAGCACTACTGAAACAACAATTATCATCAACCGAAGGCAGTGTCGAATAAACTACTAAGATATTTACTGCTGAAGAACTACTAAAGGCGACAAACAATTATGATGAAGATCGTATCCTTGGTCGAGGTGGTTATGGCACAGTTTACAAAGGATTTTTTCTTGATAAACGTGTAGTAATAAAAAAATCAAGGATAATAGATAAGTGCATATTGAATTATTTATCAATGAGGTAATCATTCTTACTCAAGTGAATCACTGTAATGTGGTTAAGTTATTGGGTTGTTATTTAGAGACTGAGGTCTCTCTTCTAGTATATGAGTATGTCTCTAATGACACACTATTCTACCACATTCATAATATATAGCAGCAATATGCCTTGGTTTTCTGGGCAAAATCGCTTAAAAATCGTTGTTGAATCTGCTGGTGCATTTGCCTATCTTTATTCAGCGGCTTCTATACCAATTATTCACCGAGATGTCAAATCTGCAAATATATTACTGGATCTGTATTATACTGCAAAGATATTTGATTTTGGAGCTTCAAGATTAGTACCCTTGGATTAAACTTGTCACGCCCCGAGCCCAAAATCCTGAACCCGTACATGACACTAGTGTTGTAGGCATAAGAAACAACTACTTGGGCCTCTTTTCTACTGGCTCAAAATGGTTAACCCAAGTTATTCCTTATAATCACAACATCCAATTATAAACCATTCACAAACACTATATTCTACCGATGTGGGATATTACACACACCCTCCATTAAGGACCTGACGTCCTCATCAGGGGCACACATACCCAGGACCAACTAGGCGGTGAAGGATTCTAGAGGTGGTTCCCACCAGCCTTCTAGGTGTAGCACTTTACCCTGCATAGCACTTAACTCCCGCACCGGCTAATAACCTGGCTCTAACACCATTTTGTCACGCCCCGAACCCAGACCCCCAGGCCTACAGGCGCGACTGGTGTTGTAGGTATAAGAAACAACTACTTGGGTCTCTTTTCTACTGGCCCAAAATGGCTAATCCAAGTTATTCCTTATACCCATAACACCTACTTATAAACCATACAATCACACTATATTCCATCGATATGGGATATTATACACACCCCCGTTAAGGACTTGACGTCCTTGTTAGGGGCACATATACCCAGGACCAACCAGGCAGTGAAGGATTCTAGAGGTGGCTCCTATGAGTTCAAAAGATGGCTCCCACTAGCCTTCTAGGTATAGCACTTTATCCCACATAGTACTTAGCTCCCGCACCGGCTAGTGACCTGGCTCTGATACCATTCTGTCACTCTCCGAGCCCAGACCCCCAGGCCCGCAGGCGCGACTGGTATTATAGGCATAAGAAACAACTACTTGAGACTCTTTTCTACTGGCCCAAAATGGCTAACCATTTTGGGTTAACCACTTTGGACCCTCTTTTCTACGCCAATTTGGTTCTCATAAGATAATTAGGATATAATATTCATTGAGGAAGAAGTGTTGTACATATCCATTGTCACCGGTTTGTAAGAGAGAATGCCTCGATTGCATTTGACTTTGGCGTCTTTGGATGATTCCAATCTATAATGACCATAGGAAGGTAGCTTGTGCCATTTAATGCAGTAGCCCTATTATTTCCCCTTTTTAAGATGAATTTTTATTTTTAACTTATGTTGTGCTTTAATTAAAGCTAATTAGGTAATTGAAACTCGTAGCCAAAAGTGTTATCTTCCCCAAGTAATTTGCATCACTAGAGCATAGAATAGTGTCCCAGTTGTGCCTATGGTTAAGTCTCATAGACGACTCCAATTTGAAATAATTGCAGAAAGTTAGTGTAGGTACTAAGATTACTACTGTCTTCTCTTCTTATAATATTAACATACGTCTATCATGGATCCATAACCACAAATTGCCTTCATCATAGTGTTCGTTATTCCTTCTTAATGTTTTGCCTTATATCATCGACTCTTAATCCATCTAGATTCTTTCTTGGTTATTGTTCCTTAAATCTGTTTTGACCTACCCCGTTATAAATATAAAAAAAAAAGATATTCCATATTTTCACCGATAAGTGTACATTTGACCTTGTTTGACTTTTATACCCTTGTTATTGTTAAACCATGTTAATTTATTGATACAATCCTTATACTCTAAGGCCCATTAGGTATTGCTTATTATTATTGAGTCTACATGACCATTAACCTAGGTTAACCATCCCTACATATGCATAACCTCGCATTTTAAAAGTGGAAAATATTTTTATACCTTAGCTTTTGATTGTAGACCATTAAGTTTAGTTTTGCTTGGAAGTACTCTACTATAATGATTGGAACGTTAATATAATTTTTGATGTCTTGCAATGTTTTTGCTCTTCATGTGTTTTCTTAACATGTCAATTTATCTCCCAATCACATATCAATTATGCTTCCATCTTTTGACCTAAAAAAAAAAATTGCTTCAATCCCATTGATTTGATAGACTTGCGACAAGTTTGGGGTACGTCCCAAGTCCATAAGAATGATCCTCCTGTTTTGGTTAATCCTTCATACACCTCATTCTTTGACTTTGGGAGTTAGTTTAATGTTTTTGTACCTCTAAATTACGTCTTTCAAAATTAAGATTAAGGTCTTAGCTTCTTTGGTATCGATTTTACCTCTAGGGATTAAGAAAGTTCCCTATAGGAGTTCCCTTGTTTTTTTTTCATATAAATGAAAAATTTTATTGAGGGCCGTTATGATTAAACCTTCGATATGTTCTCACTACAAAAAAAACTAGATTTTGCGACAGGCCGTCGCCATTCCGTCACCAATACGATAACGGCTTGGTGAAGGAAAAGGTTGACACCAATTTTGTGACAGGACAGTGACGGCATAGTGTGAGACGGAAAAAACCGTCACCAAGCCGTCACTGTTAGTGACGGCATACTTCGTCGTCTCCAAAATTGGAGACAGGAAAGTCTCCCGTCTCCAAAATTGGCGACGGGAAAGCCTCCTGTCTCCAAAATTAGAGACGACATACTTCGTCGTCTCCAAAATTGGAGATGGGAGCGCCTTCCGTCTCTAATCCCTTGCCCAAAATGAAATAACAGACACTACAAAAAAAATTAAATTTTGCAACAGGCCGTCTCTAATGGAGACGGGGATCAATCATGTCTCCAAAGTTAGAGACGAGAAATGAATCTCGTTTCTAACTTTGGAGACGGGAGCCTAGCCCGTCTCCAAATTGGAGACAGCAAATTTGCCCGTCTCCAAATTGGTTATTTTTTATTTATTTTAGGATTATTTTTTTTATTTTCGAATTTTTTTATAATTTTCAAAAATAATATTTGTTTTATTTAATAATTAATTTATTTTAATTTAAATTTTAAGTTAATATAAATAATTAATCATTAAATTTTTATTAACAATTTATCCTAAAATTGTAATTTAGGACCATACCTTATATATTATATATATATGTGTGTGTGTGTGTGTGTGTATAAAAAATAAAATAATAGATAATAAAAAGAAAAAGGAATAAGCTTAGCCACACAAACTAACTAAACCCTCAAAATATCTCTCACCACTCACACGATTCTCACACATACACACACTTCACAAAACAAATAAAACCAATCTCACCTTACCATTACCTTCCCATCGTCAGGCAGAGAGAAGAACAAGGAACAGAAAAAAAAAAAATCAAAAGAGATCAGGAGCAGCCGACAGGAAGAGGAGAAAAAATAATAATAATATTAGTGGGCTCAAGGCCTTCTACCATCAGCAAGCTCAGCGGGAGGGTTCGAAGTCAGATCAGTGGTAAAAGCTTAATCAAGTGAGGGATTCGTATATTTCTAGGATTTATTTTATGTACATATATATATATATATATGTGTGTGTGTATGTGTGTGTGTGTGTGTGTGTGTGTGTTTAATTTGATAGTTGTAAATTATGGCAAGAATATATGATTTGTAACTTTGTTTTGTGTAGGAGTAATTTGTTAAGTGAATAGCTTATGACTTCAAAAGTTATTATGTTGAAGATGTTGATTGTTGAAAGTGTAAAGTTGTATGCTAGATGTTTGATAATAGAACTCAAAGAGATGCTTTATGTTGTGTAATCTAACCTAAGGGCTAAGTTGCTAAAGTTTAATCAAGCAAATTGGTTAGATGTGGGTACAAAAATGTGTGTGTGTGAGCTGGTGGCCTATGCTAGCTAGCAGATTTAGCGCCGGCAGTGGCGCCAGTGCTGGTCTATTTCCGGCAGTCCACTGTCGGTAGTCGCCAGTGCTTTCACCCCCTTACCCCTAGTGCTTAGTAAATGTTGTATAAAGTGTTAATTAAACAATGTGCTCACTATTTAGCTTTATGTCCTAACTATAAAATTGAGTATTGAACCATTGCTTTGACTAGTAAAGAGTAGATAGTTGATTTTAAGAGTGAATAGACTTGGTAGTTGGTGTATAGCTGTGTTAACTAATTGATCAAGAGTAATTTAGAATAAAATAACACTTAATCTAGTGAGATTGTGTTCAACATGTTAATTAACTTTTAGTTAAAGAAAGAATGACACTTATCCTAACTGTGAGTTATACAATTTTAGTATTAAAAATGTATGTTAATGAGAATGTGTGCACATGGTAGTTAATAAATTAAATGGATATCATGTTAATGTATATGTTTTAAGTGTAGTAAACTTATCATATGTGGATATACTTTTCATGGTGACCTTGAGTTCAAAAGTGTTAATTCTAGGTTAAGATAAGATATCGTCATTCATAAGTATATTCCAAGCTAAGTAAACAGAGATAGATGTCAAGGCATAGTAATCCGATGTAGGTTAACTTAGATGGAAACTATAAGCTATAGTGAAGGGTTGACTTACTACAAATATAGAGTTAGAAATTGAAGACTAGATGTTAGTAAGTAACTCATTAGATGTAGCTTGAAGAACTTAACTAATTGTGTTTTGTGCAATAAAGTAGAAAGCTTGAAAGTAAATTTTAAATAAAGATAACTGATACTAGTCCTAGATTAACATCTTGTCAACATAAGCATGTTTACATGATATGATTGATATTCTTAAAGATATTCAATTTTCAAGTAATTCATAACTAATATTGTTACTAAAATGATATTTATGCCTTCTTTCCTTAAGTGCATTTGCTCAAGCTATCGGAGTTGATAATTGTTCTCTTGAGGCTAGTAACTATCTTAGATGCTAAAGACAGTTAGTTGATAAAAGACTCGAAACTAACTTTTGATTTCTAGTTTAATTTATTCATTCCACATAAGCTATTGTATTTGTAATTCTTTTGTTTATCTGTATGTATGTGTGTATGTGTGTGTAGAGATAAGATAGATTGAATACATATTTAGTCGGTCCAAATATGTGATATGGATTACTTATGAACTATGCATTGGGTGGTTCAGTTAGGTGGTTGTGAGTTCCAAGTCATCTGCTGTGACTGTCCTAAAATTTGTGTCTTTAGTTTTCAATTCTCAGTGTGTCTCGTGATTGTTTAAGTTGTGGTCGGCTCTGTATAACTACTGTCTTTTCATGTGTGGCGTTTATATTGTTCCCTTCTGATTGAGATGGTTTTTGTGTCCTACTTTAAATTAGATTTAGTCTAGTGATTAACGCTTTGATAAAAACTTGTGTCATTCAGTCCTGGCTAATATGTTGCAAATATAATTTAAGGATGTAAGGTTGCCTGCACCTAAGTTCTGGCTATTTTGGCTAAGAAGCAATTGATAATGTTCTGTAGCTGCCATTGACGTTTATCTCGTGGATGTTGTCTTTCCATCAAATGTTACATGTCAACTATCTTGGAGATACTAGGACTTGCAAGGGTGACGATACTGCTAGAATTTTATGTGGTTATAGAGTAATCCTTAAGATGACTTTTTGTATTGTTAGCTATCAAATAACTAATATATTTTGGATTTTGAACCTTTCTATTATATATGATTGTTAAAAAAAATGTTTTATCTAATGTTATGATTATGAATAAATGTTTTGGATTTTTTGTCTTTTCATATATGCAAATATATTGTGTGTGTGTGTATATATATATATATATATATATATATATATATATAATTAGTATAATGTTTTTTTAATTTCAATTTTTATAGCAAATTCAATTTGGGATGATATTTTAAAATTTATGATAGAATTATGACAAGTGCAATTATATGGAATGGTTAAGTTAGTGAGGGCTTGGTGAAGGGAAGGGTTAGTGATGGATTGGCGAGGGGAAAGGTTGGCGAGGGCTTGGTGACGACACTTTTTGTGACGGTTTGGTGAGGGGTTAAATTGGCGAGTACTCAGTGACAGCAATCATTGGTGAGGGGCGGGTGATGGGAAAGGTTGGTGAGGGCGTGGCGATAGAGAATTTGGTGACAGTTTTGGGACGGCTCCAATTGACAAGGGCTTGGTGACGGCAAACTGTGGTGACGGCCTGGAGACGGGAAAATATGGCGAGGGCGTGGTGACGGAAGACTTTGGAGACAAGATAAAGATAGTTTAGCAGCCGTCACCAAATTGGTTATGGTTTGGTGAGGGGAACGATTTTGGCGACAATTTTGTGTCTGACGGACGTTTACCTTCACCGTGCCATCGCAAATTACAAATTGGTGATGGCACGGTGAGGGGAATCGTCTCTTGCAGAATCTAGTTTTTTTTGTAGTGTCTATACCTAATACCTAGCGACATTGTGTACTTTTTGGGAACCTTTATCTTCTCTATTACTTGAGTATATTCTTGTGGCTTTCAAGTGAGGCTAGTGAGATGCCTGAATAAATCTAGTAATATCCCCATATGACTTTTACGGCATGACTCGGAAGAGCATATGTTTGAACTATGTTTAGAAGATCTTGTGGTTTTTGGCACAGTTAACTAAGTAGTACATGTAATTCTTATTGAAGTTTACACTATTTAGTGCATGTTCACGAGTGGCAATGATTTGTATATGAGTATTGAAGAACAGGAACATGAGAAAGGCTTTGAATATTCCTAAGTGGTAATGGTTGGCTGCAGATGTTTTGATAAGGCTCTAATTAAGTGCTACGCAGGACAAACATATTAGGCATAATTAATTATTGTGGCAACTTGAGGTGCTATAATCATTCCACAAAGTTACAGACAAGTATAAAAGTGGTAATTCGGATAATCGTTGTCAGTTACAGGAGTCAACTTTGTAGTCAGGGGTTGTTAAAAGATTAAAGCAGTAATAGGCCATGGATTTAAAAAAAAGAAAATCAAAAAATTTCCTTTAGAAGATTGGTAATGTCATCTGATAAGAATATATTTTGGCAATTATCTTTTTGGTATAACAATGGTACCTTAAGCATTTATTGGGAGGTCATAGGCTTAGTGAAGTCGTTATCAAGTAAAGTAGGTTCACAATCTCTAAATGTATTTCTTTTGTTCAAGCAAGGTAAGCAATTTTGAGGACGAAACTTTTTTTGAAGGAAGGAAGAATGTAACGATTGCCGTAATTAGGTGCCTAATAGGACTAAAATTATGGGCCGTTAATTTGGGGATATTTTTAGACTTTAGATAACTGCCTTAGTATGGGTCAACTAATGGCCAAAATTTGTGGGATTCTTGTGGAGTTTTATTAGGTCTCATCACTGTATCTAATATATATAACAAAACTTCTACCTCTCATCTTCTTAAGTAGATCAGTAACATAGCAAAGCAACAACTCTTTTCGCCTTCACCAAGCAACCAAAAAAAAAAAAATGCAGCAGCCATTAAATCATCTTGGCCCGATTTTGTGTAGCTCGTGACGTAAAACAAGAATTTTTTTTTTTTTTATGGCAACAAGACTATGTCTGGTGGACCTTTGTTAAAGAGATTTCTTTTATCATTGAGTAGGCTTATTTTACAATCAAGTAAATTCTTTTAAGGCTTCTCAAATTCGGATATTCAATTAGATGATGAATGAGGTATTATTATGATAGAAAAAAATATTCAAGTAGTTATTTCTTATGTCTAACAATACCAATCTTGGCTGCGGGCTTGGGGTGGTGGGCTCAGGGTATGATAAAATGGTAGTCAAAGCAAATCACTAGCCGGTGCTGGAGTTAAGTGCTATACGGGACAAAGTGATACACTTAGAAGGCTGGTAGGAGCCACCTCTTGAACACATAAGAGCCACCTCTAGAATCCTTCACCGCCTGGTTGATCCTAGGTATGTGTGCCCCTGACGAGGACGTCAGGTCCTTAACGGGGAGTGTATGTGACATCCCACACCGGTGGGAGATAGTGTAATTGTGTGATTTATAAATGGGTGTTGTGGGTATAATGAATAACTTGGGTTAACCATTTTGGGCCAGTAGAAAAGAGACCTAAGTAGTTATTTCTTATGTCTACAATAATAGTCTCACGTGTTGGTCCGGGATTCTAGGCTCAGGGCGTGACAAAACTCGAGTCATAACTCTAGTACAAGGAACCTTAGGTTATTTAGACCCCGAATATTTTCACACAAGTCAATTAATAGATAAAAACGATGTTTCTAGTTTTGGAGTGGTTCTTGCCTAGTTAATGACAGGGAGAAAACCTCTTTCTAATACAAAAGTCGAAGAAGAGAGGAACTTGGCTACATATTTCACAGTGTCTGTGAAAAAAAATTGTTTCTTTCAAATACTTGAGCCCAAATTATTAAAGGAAGGGAGTTTAGAACAATTATAAGTTGTTGCTAATCTGATCAAGAGATGCGTCAAGTTAGTAAGTGAAGAGAGACCAACAATGAAAGAGGTAGCAATGGATCTCGAAAGGCTTATGAATTTCACTAGACATCCTTATGTTCAACAAGACGTTCATGGTGAAGAAATTATGAATTTCTTGGATAAGCAGTTTGATCTTTATAATGTGGAAATAAATTCAAATCTTTATAATATCTCAATAAACCCTAATAGTAGCATCCACTACAACAAAATAGTGTTTCGGCGAGGGACGATTCCCCTCGTCGGGCCCTCACTGAATGGGTATCGGCGAGGGCTCGACAAGGGGAATCGTCCCTCGCTGAAACGCTCGTCAATGAATTGGGGTCCCTCGCCGGCCCTACGCCATTCGGAGACGGCTCGGCGAGGGACCATTTTGGCGACTACTATGCGAGGGCAACAAGCCCTCGCCGTTCTCGTCCCTCGTTTTGCCCTCGTATAAATCATTCCTCGTTTTGCCCTCGCTGTTTTCGTCCCTCGCTTTGCCCTTGCCGAACCCTGGAATACTTGTCCCTCGTAAAGCCCTCGCGTAAATGTAAATTTATATTTTTTCTAAATTTCCATTATACTATAATAAGTTGTTTGACCTGTCAATTAAATATTTTATATTGCAAAACAAGTTATAAACTACATATTTATAAAATTTGCTAATAAAATCTAAAAAAAATCTTCAAAGTAAACCCAAAAATTATTACAGTCTGATTGTAATGGAGTTTTATACTGTCATAACATTAAACAAGTTCAAATTTGTATTCCCTTTGACGATCATTCGAAGATGAAGACGCAGACGACGAAGACTGTTGTTGTGCAGGAACAGGTAACCTTGAAGCAAGTACTGCTAGTTGTGCTTGGAGTTCACGTAGCTGCGATGAAGTTTGTTGTTGGAGTTTGTTGTACGCCTCGTTCTGCTCTTGTTGGAGTTTGCAGTAGGTCTCATTCTGCTTATCCAGCTTGTCTTGCAGCTTGTTGTACGCCTCGATGTTTTGTTCTAGCTTGTCTTCCAAAGATGTTGTGGCTCGAGCAACTGCCTCTTGGAGATCTTTTTGCATGATGTGGCTTCCGGCAGCAGGGTAACTGTTTGATGTAAACGCAACTGAGACCTGTGATCCGACCCCATACAAACAGCCCTTGCGTGATCTACCAACTGCCTCCAAGAATAATGTGTTACGATCAACAAGTGTTGGAGCTGAATCAGACTCGAATGCCTCTGATGGCTGTGATACCTGTTGAAGCAGTTCCTTGTATCGAGCCTGTAACGCACATATATCAACACGTACAAACATGAATAATATTGAGATAGAGGGGTGATACCACAAAAATAAAAATAAAAATTAATGAACATAGAAACAAACAAACAATCAGGATGCCAGGGAAAACATACATATATTGTCATAAAATGTCACGGTTCGACAAGACCCCACGCTATTCAAAAAAGTTCAAAGAAATAGCCACAACGTAATATACAAGCATTCACACGCAAACACAATGAGATATATTAAACAAAATGTTACATTCATGAATGCATTTCCATTACCTATTTCAATACTATGGCTATAATTCCGATTATTATACCACTCGAAAATTATTTATTCAGTTATAACTTACTATCAAACAAGAGTGTAAAATTACTCAAGTTTTATCCATTCAAAACTTGAACCTAAGTTCAATAATACCTTTGGCATCATTACATTTCATATAATTAAGCTTGTAATCAAGAATTAACAAAATCCCAAAAAAACTTTCAGGATCCGACAAACGGACAGAGTCTCATCTGTCCCACGAACTAACCAGTTACTTGTACTCAGAAGAGATAACCACAACGCAATATACAAGCATATTAAAAGTCTAATACAATGAATATTAATAAAGTTCTTAAGACCATCAAAGCATTTCTAATAAACAACATTAAACATTCATGCATGCATTTCCATTTGCTATTGAAATACTATGGTTATAATTCTGATTATCATATCACTCTAATATTCTTTACTTAACTTTGTTATATATTAAATCGTTCAACCAACTTTAACTTAGTTTCAAACAACAATGCGAGATTACTAAACTTTTTTCCATTCAACACACTAACCTAAGTTCAATAATGTACTTGGTATCCTTACATTTCATATAATTAGGGGTGTAATCAACGATTAACAAATTCCCTAATAAATTGGAGTTCTTTGACGTCCGTTTGGATACAATATTTGTATAAACTCTGTACACGCCAATCTTCAACGTTGTAATGTTTAAATAAACTAGCTTACCACTGTCTGTTCTGCCCGTGCGTCTGTGTAAGGTCCGTCAGTACCCTTGCGATGAGCTTTGTTGAAAACATCAACAAAACTCGTTTAATTCCCTCTTTCTTCGGCCTACAATAAAAATTCACCAAAGCAAACAACTCGACATGTAATGTACAATATAAAATTGTTCACTATTTATCACTTATTGCAGTACAATCAGCTTAATTCTTACCATCCTCTTTGTCTATTCGTGTCCGGGGATACATCCCAAATGGAGCGTAGACGGATTTTTCTTTATATTATCAGAGTTCCGTTTAGATATGTCCTGTCATGCTTCAGAACTCCATACTACTTTCAAGTAAACTTCTGTCCTTGTAAATAAAAGATATCCATTTACACATACATCTATCTTTTGATAACCTAACCCCAAGGGTTTCAGCATTTTCTTAAACCTATATAAGTTCTCAGGTAGGTTATTTTTCTACAAGCATCAACTCCATAAATTCTGAGACCACACGATCAAATAGGTCGTTGCTCATATTACGTTCTGATTTCATATTTAGATAACGAGGCACATCAAACAACTGGGTAAGATTCCTACAACCCGCAAATAATGATTTTTCAGAGGCATTCAACAAATTAAAAAACTCTTGTGCTTCCATGTTTGGTACTTCTTCACTCACATTCTGATCCCTTACCATATCTACACCAGCAGCGTGAAAGACCATTGTCCGATAGTTATTCCCACATTCTAAGTCGTGTAGCATATTATTACCAACGTGTTGTTCAGTGACCCTTATGTTGTTCGACACATATTCCCCATGAGCAAGCCATACATAGTAATTAGGCATGAAACCCTTACTATAAAGATGTTTTATCACAATGTCAGTGGCAATATATCGCAAGTTTTCGTATTTGATGCATGAACATCTTATTTTTACACCATCCATGTAATATGGTTGACTACTTGCGAATGTTATAAATTCATTCATACCTTCAACAAAGCCCTCATTGATATATCCATCAATTCATCGATTATACATCCATTCACGTGATGATGCCATTATGACTAACACATTGCAGCACAAATAGGAATTTAAAATTAGTAACAATATTGTAAGACTTAAATTTAAGCCTTGCAAATTTAAGTTTACTTACTTCTTACTTAATCTGAACTTAAATAACTTTAGTGAACTTTACTTAAAAAAGTGTACCACAAATGCAAACAACATATTCAACAGCGAGAAAACAACATTTTCAATAGTTTGCACACAACATATTCAACTGCCCAGACCAACACACCCCTTCATATTAAAAATTAAACTCCATCTTCACAAAACCCTAACGACTCAATTCAGACAATATATTCAACATGAATATAAGAAATACACCGAATAGCTTTAAATTAATGAAACGGATTTAAAAGCACAATAGAATAGATTGTACAACAAATACTGTATGAATCATCAAACTAATCGGAGCCTATGGAACCTTTAAGCGTTTCAACCAATTACTCCAATGCCCCAAACCTACCTGTAGAAAATCCAAATACATAAAATTAGCTATTAATATTATAATAATAGGTATTTCAAAAAAAATATTGATTAAGTTGACTATTATTTGTAATGTGGAAAAGTTTTATAAACAATTAATTGATTTAAAATTAAAAATTGAAATAAATCCTAAATTTAAAGAATAATTCGGAAATTAAAAAAAAATTCAAATGTAAAACCTAAATACTAAAAATAAAATGTAGCATATTTTGTAGGAAAAAAAAATAATTCAATAAATTTAATAAACTATTCAGAAAAAAATATTATAAAAATTGAAATAAAACTAAAAAAAATATCAAAAATTAAAAATAAAAATAAAAAATTATATGTTCAAAATAAAAAATAATTTAACAAAAAACTGCTCACACCTTAAATACTTGGATACGGCCCATAACTTCTGTCTCCAAAAAGATTTTTTTTAAGTTTTTTGTTTGTGTTATAACACATGAAAATTTGACATATAAAAAACATGAGTTCAATATGTACGATTTTTTATTTTATTTTTACCTTTTATGAAATTACAAAATATTGAAGTAGTAGTTATTTTTTTTTATTTTAACTAAAAAGCTATTAAAATTTTAATGTAAATGAAGTTAATTCATTAATATATTCGCGAAATTGATTATGAACCAAAAATTGAGTACTATATGTAGTAATTTTCAAAAAACACACAAATCTAAATATCGTATGTAGATTTTATATTTAAATATTATATTAATTATATTTTTATTACTTCTCAAATTACATCTTCATATTAATAAACCGATTATATTATTGAATTAGTTCTCAAGTAGGATGATATATATAATGTGAAATTTATACAAGTTCAAAATATTTTAATAATTCACAAATATTATGTAACTAATTATATAAACACAATACTTGAAATAGTTTTTAAAATATTATAGGTATTCAATTAAACAAGTAATTAAATAATGTAGTTGTAAATAAATAGAATATGTTCTAATTGGAAAACCATTTTGTGTAATTACGTTACTAAAGTTGAATTGTAAATAGTTTAATCAATGCCGTCAAGTCCCATCACCATTACTTTTTATTCACGAGAAATGAAACGTACCATTGATCAATCTTGTCATTAGTACTATGAGAATATGTTATACGTTACCACGGGGCATAAAAGAGACTGGAAACTTGCATGGCCCCATCTTACAAGGAAGCTGGCTTGAATAGCTTTACCAACTATCTCCAAAATACGAAGCATGCCATGTCACCAATTATTTGACCGATCGAAGACCAATGGGGCGCGTCCACGTGCCCACGAACTAGCTGGCAGAACATAATGAAATGCCAGGGCCCCATTTTCAAATAGACATGGAGAAACACTTGTTTTGAATGCATTGTGTTAGTGTGCACGCCATGTGGATAATGTTTTGACATATTGTCATCGGTACATTTAGGCCTTCAAGGAAAACAATTTTTTTTTCTTCTTTGTAATAATTAACGTGTTTGTCATCACAATTTTTAAAACTTTCATAAATGTCATGAAGTCCTGTCAATAATATTATTCCTCACGGGCTGTCATACGAAACATTGATCAATCTTGTCATGAATACTATGAGAACATCTTATACGCTACCATGGGGCAGAATGTCGTATGAACTGATAGGGCCTCGGTGTGCAAAGGAGATGGACATAGCAGCTATTAAATCTCCAAACAACAAAAAACACCATGTCCCCAATTATTTGACCCATCGAAGTCCAATGGTACACAAACACGTGTTCGTGAAACATTCGTTGATATCTTGACCCTTGTAAAAATTGAAGAGTTGTCTTCATAAGCTTACCAAGTTATCAATCTTCTCATGCAATGACCTGGTTTCTATAAATAGCGTTTGGCATTGCGTTTTCTCATAGTATCTAAAATTTGTAATTGTAGATTTCATCTAAATTATTTGAAGGATGAGTAAAGATCAACAACAACACTCAGTTTCTCTTCCAGTGACTAAAGATGAAGAGGTGGATACAATGAAAAAGTATCCAAATTACAGTGAATACGTTAAACCCCAACTTAATCTAAATGCTCCGCCAAAATACGACGGATACATATCTAATGCCCAAGTAGGCCAAAAAGTTCAAGACGACATGTTGCAGATCTATTTACCAAACCTTTTCCCTTAATATCTCTATCTTTTTATCATCTTAGAATCATCGACATTAGTAGAATTTGTTACTAAACGTAACAATGTTACTATGTTCTTCTGCCTGATGTGTATTGTGCGCTTGTTATGTATTAGTGATAACGATATACTATGTTAGGTATTAAGTAGGTGTGTTTATGTAAGCCCTCGCAAATAATTTATAATCTTTAATGGGGGTTAGATAATAAGTCGTTGTGCTGTTGTATCAAAAATGCACGCCATGTAATCATTTATTAAGTATCAATGTAAAATTAAGTTTATGTTTGTAATGCATTAACTCTTATAAAAAAAATACTTTAATTATAATTCCGTTATGTTGATTTCAAAGAAGTAATTGTTTCTATTTTGCGGTACGTTTTATATTAATGTTGTATATAATTTATTTTTCACCGAGACAACAATTTGTCCCATAAATTATTTAAAGGTTGTATACATGTTTTTATTTATAGTAAAAGTCATATTTTGTTTTGTAAGTAATGATAAATAAAGTATTGTTACAATCAAAGCCGAAATGTGGACGACTTAGGTACGGGGAGCCGCCAATCCAGGATAATGTAAGAAGGAAAAAAATTACTCAGTAGTTGTATGTATAATGAATTAAAACAAATAATTCATATTATTAAATTTAAATTTAATGCTTTTAAGACACTCATAAATTGTTATATGAAATAATCGTAATTGTTAAACGTAAGCTTAGAACTAGTTGTTTGTATTAATTACAAATTACGATTATTGTCATGTACCGTCAATAATATTGGCTTTTATATTCGCTTTAATCGAGTAAGGGCCCTTGTCTTGAAATACACACGCAAACATCATTTCAAACGGCGACAGACGGCTTTGCCATTTGCTCAATTCGGCGACGGCAAGGCCTATCCCTTGCCGATTCGGCGAGGGCAAGTCCTCCCTCACCCAGCCCTCGCCGAAAAATGAGAGCACGGCGATGGCCTGTCGCCGAAATCGATTTTTCTTGTAGTGGTCAGAGGCTCATCAGGACAATATACTAGTAGCTTGGATAGCCGGATGATGAATCCAATCAACATGCCCCACTAAGGAGTTGGTAGTTTGATTCACAGCGAAGTCATTTGATGTTGTATATATATATTGCTTTTGAATGCTTTCTGTGATGTCATACTGTGTCTTCCCTTTAGCCTTCAACATAATGCTATTTCAAATGTCCTCATAATATTCGAAGTTGCGATCAGATTTATTTGTATTAAAGTTGTACAATGTGAAAAGTTTTTATTTTCTTTGTAAGAAATAATCCTTCGTTATTCATGTTAATTCGATTCGAAATTCAAATTGTGAAAATCGTTAATAGTTTCATATTCCATGTGATTAGATGAATATCGCAAACAATGTATCCTACTATTTGTTTCCTATTTATTCTGCACTACAGTCCCTACTTCTGATATCATTTATGTGAATTACATAATATAATTAACAATATTATCCTGTAATTCAATAGTTGTCACTCCAAGCTCACAAACACAAGCTCACAAATGAGATTAGAACGATCTTAAGTTTTAAATTCATTAATTTAAAATAATTAACTTGAGTTATTATTTAAATTTAAAACACTTACTTATAAGTCACACTCAAATATCGAGTGTCACACAAATTTGAGACATTATAATAGTAAAAAAGAAGGGTATGGGTGAGATTATAACTGTTTTTAAATTTAAAATTCACTCATTTAAAATGACTAATCTGAATTATTATTTAATTTAAATTACTTACTTATAGACCATATACAAAAATTTGAGACATGATAATAGTTAAGAAGAAGATCAAGGGTTTTAGAGCAAAAGTCAGAAATAATTCTATTGAGCTCCTTTTGAAGATTTTTTTTTTTTTTTAGTATAATGAAAGTCAAAGTCGTGCATCGAATTAAAAATCTCTAATTACAATATCTCATTATTTGACTATTTCACCAAACTCTTGACTGTAAAAAGTTTTACTTATAAGAAAAAGAGAAATATATCACATATAAACAACAAGGGCAAATTGGATAAATAGTTCATAATGTTTACAAGTTTTGGACAAATAGTCCCCATTATTTTAGAAGTCACCCGGTTAGATTGTTTCCCACAAGTAGTCCTCATTATTTCAAAAGTCATTCATAGTCTCTATTGTTTGCAAAAGTCTCTCTATATATTAGTCCTCAATATTTGTAAAGGTATCACCATTAGTAGTGAGACTTTTACAAACAATAGGAACTAATTGTGAGATATTTAAAAACAATGAGGACTAATGGTGAAACTTTCCTAAATAATGGGGACTAACCATGTGACTTCTGAAATAATAGGTACTAATTGTGAAATTTTTATAAATAATAAGGACTAATCACGTGACTTCTAAAATAATAAGAATTAATTGTGTAAAACAGGTAAACAATAAGGACTAATTGTGAGTTTTGCCCCAAACAACGACAAAAAAAATAACAATAAAGAATAATAATAACTAAAATTTATTATCATTACTATAGGACAATCTTTTTTGTTTTCTAATGGATGTGATATTAAATCCTGGTCAACTCTTACCTAGCAAACAAGGAAAATGAAAAAAAAAAAAAAAAGCACCATGTCAACACGCTAAGGACAAGTTGATGATATTCTATAGTCTATACTACGTTTACCAAGAACAGTTATGAATTTCTATACGTTATCATGGAGGGCCAATTGAGATATTTAGCAGCAATCAGGCAACACCCTCTCAGTTTACTTTAATTTGATAAATAAGGAGTGGACAAAGACTCCTGTTGCTTCGCCTTAAACAATATTCATTACGAAATATAAATTTTT
The DNA here is from genome assembly GCA_037974665.1 of Ehretia macrophylla. Taxonomy (NCBI): domain Eukaryota; kingdom Viridiplantae; phylum Streptophyta; class Magnoliopsida; order Boraginales; family Ehretiaceae; genus Ehretia; species Ehretia macrophylla. Next base: position 52,088,530 of record CM075775.1, read on the forward strand.
AAAATTAATTGATGTTAAGTACGTAAAGTAATTTGTGATTTATATACAGTAATCTTTTAACTCACGCTTTATAGATATGGTAGAAACATATGTTCTAATAATTTGAAACTCGACAATGAGTGGAAGAAAGCAAATATTTTTTCAAAAAATCAAAATCAAAATCAAAATCAAAATTCAATATCTTTAGAGGGTACCACACGACTAAATGAAGTTTATGTATCTCGTGAACCCTTACATGGCTCAACCTCTGTATGTAAACTTAGAGCAATAGCATGCATGACGAATCAAAAAGTCTCGAGGACCTAACAATATGAATTACTATTTTCATTAATAGCATTTCACCAACCAGGAAATCAGTTGTCACCATCTGTTTTACGTCAAACAATACGTGGAGTAACTCCCGATATAACAGTAAAAGCAAGACAAGCACTGAAGCATTTGGTTTAATTTGATGCAGACCGTTTCATTTTTTTAGCCTGGTTCGGTCTATAGCTCTTTTCTTGTGCCTATTTCGCTGTAGGGGGTTATGTTTGTACAGCTTTCTAAATCTAAATTTATCACCCTTTTGAGATCGAACACAATATTTTCAAAAAATTTATTACAGACTTAATCTATTAATATTCTAAGAAACCAACCACTATATCATATGTCACTAAATGAACATCTCTGCAAGAACACCCATATCATGCAAGAACACCCATATCATACCACGTGTAAGTATTATAGGCATCTTAATTTTCGAAATGATTTTTACAAGTTATAATGCACCAGAAAATTATTATATGCAAATATTACAGAAGCTTTGGAAGTCTTAATTATATTGGTATTCCAAAGAGTAGTATCACAGAAGTTTTGGAAGTCTTAACTGGTGCTGATTCTTGGCTGCATCCTTTTTTCTTCTTTATTTATTCTTACTCAAATGAGTTTGTAAAACATTATTTAAACCTTAGCATCAGTTTGGGTATTGAAATATCACCCAGTCCCAGAGACGTTACAAGAGTGAGTTTATCTCCTATATATGGATAAACATGATTGGATCTGTCATTGTTCATCATGTTAATAATGAGGAAGAAGAAGACGTAAGAGTTAGCTTTTAATTGCTATAATGCCCTATAGTAGAAACCATCAGAAAGAGGAAGGATGGAGAGATGCAGTAGTCGATATCCTTGGGACTTATTACTGTGTTTACATAGAAGAACTAGGTCATGGTAAAAAAAATTTAACCTTACTACATCATAATCTCCCAAAAACATTCTTAACATGGTATTGCTCAAAGTGGTTATGTTCTATCCCAAGATTCTTCCTTTTCTGAAATTTGTGTTTTTTTTTTTTTTTTTTTTTTGTCAAATCTGAAATTCGTGTTCATACTATTTAAATTCCTTTCTGGAATGTGGCAATTGGAGGATGCCTTATTACAACTTTGGTGGATGCAGATGCAGATCAAGCAGCGCAACAGAGTCAATTCAATAGAATATGCTAATGCATGTCCCAGAGTTCTTCTATTTTCGTTCCATACAACTCGCGATTATATACCTATCATTGATCTTGCATATTATGTTTCTTATGCACCTCATGAAGTAGAAAAATTACAAAGAATTAAAAGTGCATTCCAAATAGACAGACTTTTGGAGCGTTTGGCAAAGTAACTGCATCGCCATGCTTTTAATTTTTTTTCTTATTTATAGATGTAGATTTATTTTATTTTATTTCTGGATGAAATCTTTATTGACAGATTTTTGGATAAAATCCAGACAGGTAGAAAGCCAAACACTTAATGTTCTAGAGTTTGTTGACATAGACTATTGCCATTTTACTACAGTGGATTGATTTTACGGATCAAATGATTCTAATGTGTATATTTATGATATGTAGTTTTTTTCTCCCTTTATAGTTTCTCATTTCATTTTACTGTGCATTAGTCACCTCAAAATCAGGTTATTTTCCTTCCATGGTTAATTACTTTTTACTGATGCAAACCATTTTTAAAATTTCGTATTTACTTGAATCCTTAATTAATACAGCATGGTAACATGCAGTTTGGACATATTGAACTTAATCAATATGAGGATTTTTTTTTCTTTTTTTTGAGACTGAAGTCAAAGTCAATAATGTCAACGAATGTAAATCTCCATATTTCGTTACAAAAAAGACTGATGATCCAACTGTTATAACTTAGTTTTTGTCTTCTGTGTTTGTAAAATAAGTGATTTAGTTGTTCATAAAATAAATCTTAAGTTCTCTTTGTTTAATAACTTCAAGTTATTATTATTTAATTTTTAATTAATTTATTGCTTAGTTAGTTTTTTTTTTCAAGATATTTGGTGTTGATATATGCAATTAGATCAAGTTTCCCAAACATTTCTGACAAGATGACTGTTGATATAACAACAATGGAATTGGTTTTATATCCCGTTGATTATTACTAATACTAATTATGTTTGATTATTATGTTACTTATCGCACTTAACTTTTTGGTGTTGCAAGAAATTGGTGTAATATCCCAATGCTTTGAAAATATTGTCGAGTGGTCCAAGTTTGTGTGTCACACCTTTTAAGAGGGTTTGGGATAAGCAATAGATAGAGAGAATACTAAAGTTGGATTTTGATATGTATCCTACTAAAACGATGAAGAAGATGATTAAGGAAGAGAAGGATTAGTCGTCAAGAGTCATTTATTTATTTTGTTCTATTTTTGTACTTTAGTGGTATATATAACATGTGATATTTTATGATCTGCTAAAAATTTATTTTTGTACTTTATTTTGACATTTTTTTTATATAATATTACGTGTTGTCTCTGTCGATCTTTTTGGACAATGTTGATTAGTTTAAGACAATATGACGTGAATTTGATAGAGACAATAATTTAAAAGACGAAGATACATATGTCTTTAGAAAAGGGTGCTTACTATCATATTTCTTAGAAAATATGTGCTTATTTTATTTAATAATTTGTTATAATGATATAGTATTTATAGTAGGTACATATTATAGTATGTTGATAATGTGGTTATATAGTTGAGGAAATTGGTATTATTTTACATATTTTTAATGTATTCATATTACACCCGCGCGACGGGCATAAAACTAGTTTAGAAGATAAAGAAACAACCTTGCAAATATATACAGTTTTGTGGCTTTGAAGATCATATTAAGATAGATATATCTTTGAAAAATTAAGAAGGTTTGATTTGACCCTAAAAACTCAGACGTGAATGACGAATAATACTATCCAAATATTAAATTCATAATCGTTTCACTATTTTTTTCCATCTCTAATTTGGTGCAATAATCTCTAACCTTAGTACTTGAGCTCTTTATCATGTATTCCACGCCCATTAATAAGATTTTTTAGCTCTCTAACATGCATGCCGCCATGCCGTCTCTAATATTAATTTGGTCATGACCATTAATATACATAAGATCTCCGCTTATTATAATGAAGATACAAGCTTAAAAGCCTTGAAAAGGCGAGGAAGCTTAATTAATTGTCATCATCATCATCACTGATAGAGACCTCTAAAGAATTTATGCTACTAATATTGGGTCAAATCATTCTTACTAGATTTCTCATCAATGTATAGAATTGATTAACATCAGAAATGTAGTAGGTTTGATGTAAGAGGCATGAGACATCAGATGAAAGTAACCCTAAGTAAATGTTGGTAGTTTAACTAAAAGCCCAAGGTTTACTATTTCGGGTCAAGTGAATTTGGGCTCCAAAATAGTTATTTTTCAAACTTATGACATTAGTATTGTTTGTAGGTTTGAATTTTTAATTGATATTAAGAATCGTTACTTGTACCAGTTTAATTGCGATATTCTCAATTCAGATAATCCTAACCTGGGCACATAGGCGGATCTATATACAGGTTAGCAGGAGTTAAAAACTCCACTAACCGCGAGGGCCGAATTATTACCGAGTAAGTTCAGGGTTGTATTTTTTAAAAATATGTGTATTTTTATTTTTATTTTTGCTAAGTAAAATAAATTACGCATACACAGCTGCCTAGAGTCAAACCCACATATGCTCTGTAGACATAAAAAAATGTACGTATTTTAAAGATATTCTTAAGTTTAAAACTTAACTTAGCCCTCATTTAAAAAAAAAAAAAATACTCGTATATAAGTATTAAATTATGTAATTTTAATTCTTACTAAATAAAAATTTTGAATTCGTTCATGTCTAGCTAAGCATGAATTATTTCACAGTAGCCTCATTAGTCTGCAAAAATAGGGTAGCAGCAAAGAACATTCCTTTGACTTGCTAGAAGATCGATCTTTCTAAATCAAGAGGAATCTGAAGCCATTATTAGAGCAGTAGACTTATGAAACAAATTCACATGGCAACAGCCATTTTTCTGTGAATCTGAAAGAATTTTGACCAATTCCAAAGCCGTAAAGCATGCACAAAGTCTTCTGTATAAGACAAGCTAGGTGGAGGAGCTAATTAGTCAATTTGATTCTAATATAGCTGCTCGGTTCACCGCGTTGATTGGTCCAAACTCAATGAACTTTGGGTTGTTGATGGAGAAAATGTCACATTTAATCATTTTTGTTTATTAAAAGTTTTAATTTCGTTTTTATTATTTAAATTTTTTTAATTTTGTGTTTGTTATTTTTTAAAAAAATTCAATTTCATTTCTACCGTTTTTAAAAAGTTTTAATTTCTTCACTATTATTTCTTTAAAGTTTTAAATTTGTCTCTATTGTTAAAAATTAATCAATTAGTCCATATTATTTTCTTAAAAAAAATAAATTCGGCCTTTAAAAAATTTTAATTTAGTTCTTGAATAATAAGGACGAATTTAAAATTTTTAAAAAAATAATAGAGACAAAATTAAAAAAATATAAAAAATAATAGAAACGGAATTGAGAAATGTTAAATAATAAGAATAAAAATTAAAAATTTAAAAAAATAATAGAGAAAAAATTTAAAAATAAATAAATAATAAAAATAAAATTGAAGCTTTTTAAAAATAATTGAGACTAAATATACTATTTTTTCTTGTCAAATAAGAAGTGACCAAACAATTCCTCCGCCTTGTAAGTCAACTTGTAGACTTTCTGTATCGACAATGACGTGTATATATATATAATTTTGCATGATACTTTCACGTCCGACCTTTAAAGTCGTCTAAGCCTGACCTTCACCAATCACCATATAAATCGCAAACACATTTAAATCGCAATGAATATTGCCTGATATTGAAACTTTTAAGTGGTTCATATTTAATGATGATCTTCCCGTCATTTTTCTAACTTTATTGGAAAACTATAGACAGAAGCAACTTATGAAAATGATATATTATTGCTTTTAAAGTTGACTTTTGTAACCTCAATGGGCAAGACTAAGTACGGGTGGATTTACTCGGGCTAGTGGGATTGCAAACTCTGTTTATCTTAAGAGTGACCCTGTTAATGAGTAGAGCTATAATTTTTAAAAATATATGCGCTTTTAAAATATTTTTAAATTAAGAAAATAATTTAGTTTCTACTGAAAAAATTATTCATATATGATATTTAATTATGTGTTTTCAGTCCTCACTAAGCAAAAAGTCTTAGATTTGCTCCTGAGTCTAATGGTGAAAAGTTTGAAACATGACCAAGAAACTTGCTCATCACGTGTCAAGATTGAATCAGCCAAAAATCTAACTTTTTTAGACCAGTATCTATAGGTCTTGTACTTAACTAATTTAAATCATACCTTATTAGATAAGGCCATGTATTCGGAATTTGTTACCCTTAATATGAGCCGGAAATGCTTAGTAAAAAAAATAGAAAGGTCAATTTTTGAATCCTACGTGTAGGGTAAATTCACCCGGATCCTAGAGTAGGCGTGTGTATGTCTACAATCCAATGTACGTAAGCCTAAATATACCCTTTACCAAACTGATACAAGAATTATTAATTGGTTTAGTAAAATTGCCTATAAAACTTCCACAAAAGCACAACTTACTTATCCGCCCATTATTACATGAGAACTCCGTAACATGCTTTTTCGCATCGCCTGGCTTTGTCTCTGCGGGCTAGCGTTGACTCTAGCCGCAACCGACACTAACACCACCACCACCACCACCTCAACCAACACTACAGACACACACAGCATATTAAAAGCACCCATAATCACCAAACCTGGATGCATAAGCAAATGTGGAAACCTCACAGTTCCATACCCTTTCGGGCTCGGCTTAGGAACAGGCTGTGCTATCGAGCCATGGTTTGAAATCAACTGCAACTCTTCTTTCAACCCTCCCAAACCTTTCATAGGTGGCCTTGAAGTACGCGATATATCAAACAACGAAGTTCGCATTTTCAATGTCATGGCGAGGAAGTGCTATGGTCCATCAGGACAGATGCTCTTTGATAATCCTGCATGGGCTAGTCTTGGAAGTACATCTCCATACTCTTTCTCCGATGCAAACAAATTTACAGTTCTCGGCTGCGATGACTTTGCTTTGATCTTAGGCACAGAAAGGCGTAACTTCACCACTGGTTGCGTTGCGCTGTGTTCGAAAGCCGAAGATGTCATCGATGGATACTGCTCAGGCATTGGCTGTTGTCAAACGTCTGTGCCGAAGGGTTTGAAATACTACTACACAGCCCTCAGTAGTTTGAAGAATCATACTGCTGTTTATTCGTTTGATCCGTGCAGCTACGCGTTTCTGGGTGAGCAGAATCAGTTCACGTTTAATGGAGTGAAAGATTTCCAGGACCCTGAGTTTTTGAATAGGACGTTGGCTAGTGTTCCTATTGTGCTGGATTGGGCGATTGGGAATTTGAGCTGCGCACAAGCAAATCAATTGAATGATTATGCTTGTAAAGAGAATACTGATTGTGTTGATTCAGATACAGGCTTAGGAGGCTATCGTTGTAGCTGCAGAAAAGGTTATGAAGGCAATCCTTATCTCGATCCAGGCTGCCAAGGTTCGTGCACAAATTTGAGGCAGACTTTTTTTCCATTTTATTTTCGATACCGGAAAAAGTTTTACTGTTTCGTCGTAAAAATTTATATTTTAAATGTCAAATCTAACAATTCTTACCGTATAAAGAGGCATAAATTATAATGTCTCTAACTGATAAACTGATTACTTCACTTTCTCAAACCACATAAAAACTTAACACAAGAAAACAAGAATTTATTGATGCTTCATAGCCTTACTTTTAACCTTTTAACACCGTGGTATAAGGTTTGATTTAGTTTAGTATCGTAACGTTGTCTTTACTTCTTTTACTAGATATCGATGAATGTGCGACACCTGACAATCCGTGTGATATGGTTTGCAATAACATTCCCGGAAGTTTTACTTGTTCTTGTCCACATGGATACTATGGTGATGGCAATAAGGATGGACGAGGTTGCATTCGTGAAAACTCACAATTTCCAGTGATCAAATTTTCTCTAGGTACGTAATTTTGTGCAATCGCTTATACTAGTCATCCAGAAGTAAAGATTTCTTGTAAGTAGTAACATCATAATATTACGAGTAATAGTTGCAAATTGTCTGTAGTATTTCACACTAACTGCATGTATCAATGATTCGCAATGATAAAATTCTTACTCATATTGTTAAAATGTTATGAATAAATCTATTTCCGCATCTAGAGGGACTTGCATAGTTTACGATATGTTTTTGCCTATAAAAGCTTAGTATATTAATCACATAGAAAACTTTTGAGGCTTCTTTCCCTTTAATTGCTCCTTAGTTTCCATAGGAGTTCATTTCTATAGTAATATACAAACTTGAGATTTAACTTTCATTTTCATCAATGAGTTTACAGAAAGTATGATTTTATTGTCTTTCGTGAATAGTTGAAATGTTCGTATATATTATTTAGGTCGCGTACCAAACTTAATGCATTATTTCTTTGTCTTCAATTTCGGGTTTCAATTGCAGATGGCTAGAGTTTGAGTAATTTTGTTTAATGTGTCAAGCTAAGATTAATTTGAGAATTAACATAATATGCAATTAATGATTTGCTAAGGTTACATCGTCTTTTTCCCCCTCTAGATAGCAAACAAAAATGACAATCCCTGCAATAATCATTACCACATTTTTTCTGTTGCATATGATCTGGTTGAAAATTCTATACTGCAACAATTTTTTATAAATAATAACCAATGGTTTTGAAAAATCGATAAAACCATTGGAATTAGACTATAATCTTAACATCGAATTATCGATGTGACAACGCAATTTCATGAGCAATTATTTGTAAATTTTTAAAAAGAAATTAACTATTACAATATAAAACCCCTAGTCTCATAAGTAGACTAATTAATGTCCAAAACTGTGCTATCCTATTTCGACCTTAAGTTATTCATCTAAGGTGGCTCTGTATATGGAGAACAACTTTGTTCAGTCCGAGTTGACAATCAGCCCACTCACATATAAGTGAACCCACCACCTCATGTGTCTAGGGTTGATGGTCAGTCTGGAATGTTCTAAGAATTTTCACTCTATATGTCCATCTAGAATTAAAAATAAAATTAAGAATTATTTTTCATTAATTTTTGAAATGGCATGCAGGTGTGGGATTTGGATTTTTGTCCTTACTTATCGGGGTAACTTGGTTGTACTTTAGCATCAAGAAAAGGAAGCTCATTAAAATGAGGGAAAAATTCTTCCAGCAAAATGGAGGTATGCTATTGAAACAACAGATCAATTCAAATGACGGTGGTGTTGAATCAACAAAAATTTTCACAGCTGAAGAGCTAGAAAAGGCCACTAATAATTACGCAAAAGATAGAATCCTCGGCCAAGGTGGTTATGGAACAGTGTACAAAGGAATTCTACCCGAGAAGCGTGTGGTTGCAATCAAGAAGTCTAAAATAATAGATGAGGGCCAAATTGAACAATTTATCAATGAGGTCATTATTCTTACTCAAGTCAACCATCGAAATGTTGTGAAGCTTTTAGGGTGTTGTTTAGAGGCTGAAGTTCCTTTGTTGGTATATGAATATGTCTCTAATGGAACTCTCTTCTTCCACATTCATAATAGTGGAACTACTTGGTTGTCTTGGGATAATCGTTTGAGGATAGCCATTGAAGCTGCTGGTTCACTTGCTTATCTTCATTCGGCAGCTTCAAAACCTATAATTCATCGAGATGTGAAGTCTGCAAATATTCTTTTAGATGATTACTACACTGCAAAAATTGCAGACTTTGGAGCATCAAGACTAGTCCCATTGGATCAAACTCAGGTGACCACGTTGGTTCAAGGAACGTTAGGTTATTTGGATCCCGAATATTTTCACACTAGTCAGTTGACTGAAAAAAGTGATGTTTATAGCTTCGGCGTTGTTCTTGTCGAACTGTTAACAGGGAAGAAGCCTCTCGATATGGAAAGAAGCCAAGAAGAAAGAAATTTGGCAACATATTTTGTTATGTCCCTGAAGGAAAATCGCTTGTTCCAAATTCTTGATCCTCGAGTTGTAAAAGAAGGGTCACTTGAGCAAGTTCAAGCAGTAGCTCAACTTGTTAAGAGATGTCTTCATTTGAATGGTGAAGATAGGCCTACAATGAAGGAAGTGACAATGGAGCTTGAAGGTTTAAGAAAATTCAATAGGCATCCATGGTCAGACCAACAAGGTAACGAGGAGGGAGTTGGCTTAATGGATGAGAATGAAGCAACAGATCTCTATGGTGGAACTGATGAAGCAAGAGATCTTTACACTGTTCAATTTAGCCCTTTTACTAATGCCCCTTATACCAATGGCTCAGATGTCTCTGGACAATACAGTTTGGAATTGGATAGCACTAAGATGTTCTTTCCTGCAAATAGTCCCCGTTGAAAAAAAAAATCTCTATCCTAGACAAGACGTGCTTCGTATGGATCTTTTTTTCATGTTGTATAACTTAGACTTTATGTTGTCATGTTTGTTTTTGTCTACTGAGCTAAAATTCTCTTAATGTGTATCGACTGTATATCTCATAATGTGTTTCTCTTTGTCAACTTAAGATATTGATTGTCCTTCATTGATTTCTTTGTGTGTCAATTAAGAAAGTACTAGTAGTACTTAGGTAATTTCAGAAAATGAAGCCTGAAGATTGGAAAGGTTGCTGACTTTGTGTTTCTTTGTTTCTGTTTTCTAAAACATGAAACAAAAATTTGTTTGCTTTGCTCTTTTATTTATATGCAACTAATGGAGGAGACAAATGTTAATATTATAGTCATCAATCTATATAGCTGACCCCATCTAATGGAACAAAGTGTGATAATTTGATTTGATTTGCTCTTTCGTTTACATCTTTTTGTAAACAAAAACAGAACATATTGGTAAAATCTCAAAACAATAAAAAGTTCTTTTTTGAGTTCCAAAAACATTTCAGGAACTCGCAAAGTGTTGTACACGAATCTGTTCACCCATCGGTGATGAGGACTTAAAATTAGTGTACCCATAGAACTCCAATGGCTACATACTTGGTATAAACTCATGCTATCATTTCAATCATATTATACTCGATAAATTTTTTGTTTAGATTTATACCATGATTTCACTCGTAATATAATAATCGTAATTTTTCAACCCAACAAGTGAATAACCAAAGACCAATTATCAAAAGAATTGAAGATGATGTGCAAGCAAAATGTTGACCGGGAAGAAATATAGAAACAATAGTCCCCAAGGGACAGCCTAGTGGTAAGGGGTAAGCGTTGAATGCGGTGTGTTCCCGGGTTCGATTTACGCTACCTGCCATGGGCACCTTTGACTAACTTAGTGCATGTATTGGAATGTACCGCTGCACCCGGGAGTTTACTAGTTGGTGGTCGGGCTCCGCCGGTCTCCGGTGGTCGGGCTCTGCCAATTAGATTCTCATATCATCAAAAAAATATATATATATCTTTATAATATCTGAAACCTCCATAAAATTATAGGTTAGGTTTCAAGATTGTTTTTGTTAGTGACATTACACATGTAAATGGCTTTGCCATAATTTTTGCCTAATTAAATAAAAACTTTCACTTGCTGATCCAATAAAATAAAATAAAAAAACTATGGCGATGAACCCGTCGCTCTCAGACGCCATATCACTGCATCCAGCATAAATTCAATTATAGTTACGGTAGCACCAATTTTCCATCATAATATCAAGTATTTAAACATTACTTGCCCTCGAAGTATTAAATATTATTAATTTTATATACTAATTTGATAATTAAACATTACTAACTATTTGATAATTAGACTACAATTAAATACTAATTGGGTAAGTTGCACCAAACTCTCCTGTGGCGAGGCCTAAGTGCGCACAACCCCCCTGTGGTCAAAAAACTCCCTCCAGACCCCCCTGTGGTCATATAAAAGTGCACACGACCCTCTCGACCGTCAAAAAAGTATATTTTATGATCAATATACCCCTTGCTCCATGTATAATAGCCAACAACTCATTTAAGTTTCAAGAACCACTCATTTGAGCTTCAAGAACTATTCCTTTGAGTTTCAACACCCACTCCTCTCTCGCCTGAGATGCTACCGTGGTGAGTTCCTTAATATTTTTTATTTATTTTTAATAACAACACCGTCATTGGTATGTAAAATCATTAGTGTGTTATGATAATTGATAAAATCATGGAGCAAGGGGTATATTGGTCATAAAATATATTTTTTTGACAGTCGGGGGGGTTGTGTGCACTTTTATATGACCACAGGGGGGTCTGGAGGGAGTTTTTTGACCACAGGAGGGTTGTGCGTATTTAGGTCTCACCACAGGGGGGTTTGGTGCAATTTACCCATACTAATTTTACTAGTGTCGCTTCAGAAAATATGGGTACTAAAAATCCTAAAAATTCGTAGGTTTCCCCTATTTTATATGAGTCAGTTGACTTCGATTTTGATCCACCTAAGTAGTTAGGGCAGTTTCAGTTGATCTAGTTGCAACAACACTAGGTAAGGACTTTCTACTGGGAGCGAATGAATATTCACTTACACATACATAAAAAAAACATTAGTTAGAAAAAGGGCAAAAAAAGTAGTTGGGTTGATTGAAGTAGCACGTATTAATATTTTCCCCTATCAAAGTAATTATTACTTCTTCTTTTTTATTCAAATGAAGGTATAAGGTCATACATATATACAGATGTAGCAAGTGAAACTCGAGCTCACAATCTCTAACAAACACTGTGAGTATCATGTCGTTAGACTAAAGATCTTTAGCAAAGTAATTATTACCTGTTATATAACAATTCCTCTTACCCACAAAACCAAGCGCATAGTGTGAAAGTTAAAATCCACAAGGCCTCAATGAAGATAAAACGTGTATATATACAGTTTTCTACCTAACATACGAGTACCTGGTATCATTTTTTTGGGTTACTAGTGTGCTAGTGTATCCAAACGAATTAGAAATAACATAACAATCAACATAGCAATATTGGGTGAAAATGAAGTATTTTTTTTTTTTTGGTAATGATGCTAATTCTACACTCTATTTTTTTTTATCTCTGCCTCTCGAGAAAGTCGATGTGGACACTCGATCACTCTGTTAATTAGTGTGTTCTGGACGTCCTCGGACGATGGTTTGGACAGCTTTTCCTATTGTATCGTCTTGCACTCGGCCCAACTTACTGTGGTGTCAGTGATTGGGCTTTGATTAGTTTTTGTCTAGGAACAGTTGTTGGGCTTAAATGTTAGACTGCCGTACAAATATGATTATTGCTAACTTTTATTTTTATGAGCCGTGATGGACTAAACCCGTATGTTTTTAATTTTTCTATTCGATGCAGATCCTTCCTTTCGACCAAAAGAAAAAAAAGAAATCTACAATCCAAATATTTTAAATCGATACAATAAAATAACTTTTAGAACAAGTGTGAAACCATATGAAATTACTCGAAAGGATTGTTTGTTTTCTCACAAAAGAAAAAAAAATGACAACATGTTACAAATTAATATTTACGAAAAAAGCAAAATATCAACATGTTAAGTTTTTTCTCGACAAAAAAATAAAAAACACGTTAAGTTTCACAATATTTGTTATTATATTTCATAAGTACAATTAATTTGTCGGTAGTATGTTCTTCTATCCCCGACTAACATTGAAACGCTCGAGGATGGCTTGGTGGGTTATTTGTTACACAATAAAAAAATCATTTTTTTCTAACAAATAAAAAAAATTCTATATTTTATCTAAAATAGACGTTAACTACTAGATTTTGTGAAACATTTCATGAGCCAAAATTTGAAATTATCCAATTTTGAGATTATTTCTGGAAACTTAGAAAAAGCTAATGATGTCAAGTGACCTTGGCAGACAAGTGACAATGCTGTTGGAAAAAGAACCACTTAAATTATTGGGATTAACTTTTTATTGTATATGCTTGAATAGACTATGTCTAACCACTTTAATACAACAAAATGGATAACGATGAACTTGAATAAGATAGTTCTTGCAAATGTTTCAACTTAATTTATTTATACTTGATGTTACACAAGTGAGAATTTGGTTAATCGTTTATCATTTGCTCATTTTCTTCTTTTGTTGATATCCTACTTAATTAAAGATGTACCTACTTCCCTCTTCAATCCACTTGATAATAGGTTTCAAATGATATTTCTACCGACTTTTATCCTCTAGAAAATAATTTACAACAATATTAAGTAGTTAATATTCTTTTTCTACAACCTCATTTTCTGAATGTAAAATTGTAATTATGTATATAAAAAAAAATCTCCAACATCCAACTTCAAGTTAAATAAAGACATCAATAAGCAAAGATAAAGAGAGGGTTTCGAAAGCTAAAGAAAAAGAAAAATAAAAAGTTATCCAAGTAAAATTTTATTTCATTGTTATTTAATATTTTTTTATTATCATCTAATAGCGTTTGAATGTCTTATCGCCTACTATATGTCATTATTTATGTGTGTCAAACTATCATTTATTCTTATATATAGAAAATAGTATGATGTCAATTTTTCTTAAATTAACAAATTTTATTTCTATGTAATTTTTATCTTACAAGATAAGATGCCAATCAAAAAGTAAAGTTGGCGTGTCATTATCATAATAAGATAATATTAAATGGTCAAATTTGATTAGGATGGTAACGGGTAGGGTTTAAACCCGAATTTGATGGATATCCGATCCGATTATAAACCTGTTTATGAAACCGATGTAATATCCGTATGGGTTTTGTTTTTATAAGTGGTTACCGACGGATAATCCGATAGAGTTTGGTAATTCCAATTAAAAAAATTCGAAACCCCGATTATTAATTTAGTAAATAATAAATTAATAAAATATTTATATACATACACATATAACATATTGTTTAAGAAAATAATAACTCTTTAATATTGATCCAAAATTAATAGTTGTGGGCCTATAGCCCATCCCAATTATTATTATTAGTTGTTAACCCTGGTAATTTATATTTACTTATTGTTTTGCTAATCTAACATTAAAGCCACAGAGCCGCTTAATTGCTTAACTTTTGCAACGTCCAAAGTGACCGAGTACTCCCAAACTTTCAATCCTCTTGTTATCACGTGCAAATTGAAGGTACTGTACAACTTTTTTTATGCATCATACTTGTTTTGTTTGCATTTTTTTTATGTTTTCATTCAATACTGAAGAAGATGAAAGATATTTAGAAGAAAATAGTTATTAGGATGCTCCGTAGATAGACCTATCTAAAGCAGACTAAGCATAAAGGTAATTAAAATGGCCATACTTTATATGCTGCTCCATTGTTGTATTTTTAAGGCTTACAAAACTTGGACATGTATGATATAGAATGCCTAGATTCATAGTTAAGCATATATGCATTAAAGGAAGATAAGATATATCACCACAATAGAACAGAACTTGAGTTAATGGTTATGTACTGCATGACGCATATTTGCTTTTGTAAATCAGATTGGTGACTTGATGTTAGACTAATCACTACCTAAGAAAACAAACCATTCAACAGTTGATTTTAGATTTTTAAATCTTGTCAAAATCCTTCACTCCAATACACTCTAATTGTTCAGGACACTTAACTAACTGAATGATTAACCCTATGCTTTTATATTATGTATATGCTTCCTTTATTTTTATTCTAGTAAGAATACTCTTATCTATGTTCTATTGCTAATTTTCTTGAATTTAGAGTTCGAATATTTTGCATTATTATTTCAGATTGGAGTTTTGAATACAAAATGTCATCACCAATGGATGTTGACGAAAAAATTAGAAGTCAAGACGAATGCAAAACACCTTCTTATACACAACTTTCAACTTTAACACAAGAAGGTTTGCAACCCCAAGTTTCACAACCTACGTCACCCCAAGGCCAAGATAATGATAGCAAGAAAATGAAGTTGACTAGTACTGTGTGGGAGCATATGAAAAAGATCAAAAAAGACGATGGAGAATATGCAATTTGTAATTATTGTCAAAAATCTCTAAAATCATCAAGTAAGCTAGGAACTACAAGTTTGAGGAACCATTTGAATTCATGCTTAACAAAGAGACATGGAAGCATCGATGTGGCGATTCAACGACAAAAGCAAATACAAATGGAAAAACAAAGTAATGGAAAGGTTCAACTTAAAAACTTTACCTTTGACCCTGAAATTTCAAGACAAAAGCTTGCTTGTGCTATTATTTTGCATGAGTATCCTCTTTCTATTGTTGATCATGTTGGATTTAGAAGATTTGTTCATAGTCTTCAACCTCTTTTTAAGATGGTTTTGTGAAATACAATCAAGAAAGATATATTCAAAGTTTTTGACAACGAGAGAGAAAAATTGCAAAATCTTTTACAAAATAACACAAGTCGTGTAGCCATTACAACTGATATGTGGACTTCTAGCCAAAAGAAGGGTTATATGAGTATCACTGCTCATTTTGTCGACAACAACTGGGTGTTGCAGAGACGTATCTTGAGGTAAGATTAATTTTTTTGTGGTTTACAAGTTTTTTCATATTTCATAGTGCTACAATTTATAGCATGAATGTGACTAGTTAAATTAATGATATTACATGTAGGTTTATTTATGTGCCCGCACGTCACACTATGGAAGTACTAGCTGAATATTTGCTTAATTGCTTAACTGAGTGGAATTTAGAGACTAAATTATCTTCTATTACTGTGGATAATTGCACAACAAATGATGGGATGATAAAGATAATTATTGACAAGTTATTTTCTGATTGTTTGCTCGGTGGGAGGTTTGTTCATATGCGGTGTTGTGCTCACATTTTAAATCTTATTGTGAAAGATGGATTGACGATTATAGATGATGCAATTGCAAAAATTTGTGATAGTGTTTCATTTTGGTCTGGTAGTCCATCTAGAGTTAAAAAGTTTGAGGAGATGGCACGTCAAATGAAAATTTATTGTTTTAAAAAGTTGGCTCTTGATTGTAAAACTCGATGGAATTCTACTTATTTGATGCTTCAAGTTGCTTTACAGTACAAGGATGTTTTTCCTAGAATGAAGCTTAGAGAAAAACAATATTCAAGTGTTCTATCTAAAGATGATTGGAATATTGCTGCCAAAACTCGTGGAAAGCTTAAACTCTTCTATAATGTGACAGAGCTTTTTTTTGTTTGAATTATCCAACTTCAAACACTTATTTGGTTAAAATTTGTGAGATTAGGGAATCTTTGTGTAAATGGATGTTGTCAGAAGATGGATTGATTGCTTCCATGTCAAAAAAAATGTTTGAAAATTTTGAGAAGTATTGGAGTATTGTGCATGTTGTTATGGCAATATCAGTTATTCTAGATCTTAGATACAAAATGAAAGTTGTTGAGTTTTATTTTCCCTCCATTTACGGGGAATATGCAATTGAAGAGATTGAGAAGGTTAAGAGATCTTGTTATGATTTGCTTCACGAGTATCAGTCAAAGAATTCCATTGATAAATCTAGCAGAAATGTTCATGACCCACTTAATCAATTTGATTTGGGGGATTCAACTCTTTTTGATGGGGGAGCATAAAATATGACAAAATTGGTCCAGTTTCTTAATTCTAGTGCTACTACAGTGCATGTGAAATCAAAATTAGATCATTACTTGGAAGAGCCAGTTTTACTATGGACTCAAGATTTCGACATTCTTAATTGGTGGAAGACAAATGGAATAAAGTATCCTACTTTGCAGCTGATTGCGCGAGATTTAATGGCAATTCCGGTATCTACAGTTGCATCTGAATCAGTGTTTAGTACTAGTGGAAGAGTGGTTAGTCCACATAGAAGTAGACTTCATCTAAAGACTTTAGATGTTTTAATGTGTGCACAAAGCTGGTTATGGAGTGAGATGAAAGGTAAAATAATAGTATTTATCATACAAAATTGCACTTATGTTTTATATGAAATTCATTGCCCATTTACATGTATGTCATTTTTGTAGGTGGTAGCACAACTCCAAATTGGATGAAAGTTTCTTGTGCCGAGGAAGATATAGATTGAAGTATTTATAATATTTTATGTACTTTTAATAATTCAAACTAGAATGATTGGATTTTGTTGAATGTTTATGGACAAAAAATTTAATTTATTATTTTTAGTTTTATTGCGATTGGTCATTATTTTTAAAAACATTTTAAGCTTTTCTTTTAAAAAAATAATTATTCATTAATGGGTCGGGTCAGATACCCGCGGGTTTTAAAATACTTAACGGGTTCGGATTTGGTAAATAAAATTCAAATCTGACAGTTATCCGTGACGGGTTTGGTAAAAAATAATTTAAACGGATTCGAGTTTGATTTTATAATTTTTAACAGGTATCCGATCCGTTGTCATTCCTAATTTAATATAAGAATAATCAAAATTAAGTGAAATGATCAAGCACTTATCTATTATAATAAAAAAAATTTGAAAACGATTTCGATAAATTCATTAATAAAAAAGAAATCGAGGTAAAAATTTGTAAGAGTTGTGTTGATTTTCTTTCCGCCTTCATATTTCTCTAATAAATAAAAATAAAAATAGTAATATAATAGAGAATAAAGCAAAACCCTACACAGGAGAGAGCCAGTAACGCTAAGCTCACTGTATATAAAGCAAGCTAGACAACACTTGGCTACACCTCAGACCCTAACACATATCCCTCCATCACTCTCCACTCCAATGAGCCACCCTAAACACACACACACACACACACACACCCCTCATCCACTAAACCCTACCTCTCACTTCATCTCTTTCAACTATCAACTGGTATGTATGTATGAATCTTTTTCTAATTTCTATCAATTACTATAATTTCATTTGCTTTATTCTTTGTTGTTTTAGTGTTCAATTTAATTAGATTTTATTTGTGATTTTGATTAATTTTTCAGAGGTTTTGAAGATAAAAAAGGGCTTTTTTTGTCGGGTGAAGGATCCAAACGATGTCGTCGGATGAGGAAAGAGAGGAGAGAGAGTTGGATCTCACCTCTCCTGAAGTTGTCACCAAATATAAGAGCGCTGCTGAGATTGTTAACAGTTACTTTCCCTTCTAATAAATATATGTGTGTGTTTATACATTGTATTTGTGCATATGTGAATAATTAAATAATGATTTTTGTTAAAAGATTGATTTTTTTTTTTGCTTTTATATGTGTGTGTGCGTGTTTATACATTGTAATTTGTGCTTGTGTGAATGATTAAATAATGATTTTTTATTTTTTGTTAAGTTTTTTTCTTTTTTCTTTTATACAATGTATTTGTGCATATATATGTTTATGCATCGTATTTTCACATACATTTTTGTGCATAGTTAGATAATTGTGTATGTTTCCACATGTAACTTTACTACATGTTTTGTATATTGGAAAAGTTGGATTTTTTTATAAAAGTTGCAGTATTTTTGCGTTTGAAAATACTGTCGCTTGGTTTATATAAGCTATATATGTTTTCACATTAATGCATTTCATGATATCTGATTAAAAAGATGGGTTTTTGATGAAAATTTGCAGCCTTTCGCTGTTAAGTATGTTTCATATTTGTCTAAATTAATGGATATAGTGATGGGGTCAGATGTATGGAAATATGTTGATGAAAAAGGTGTTTTTTTTATGAAGAATTACAGTTTTTTGCAGTGGAAATTATTGCGATAGATTTCATATACTCTGTGTACGTGTCTATATTAATGCAGCGATGGGTGTTGCATGTAGGCCAATGTACTACTTGTATTTGGTGACCTTGTTTAATAAACAGATTAAATTTTTAAAATTTGCACAGAGGCATTGCAGTTAGTGTTATCAGAATGCAAACCAAAAGCCAAGATTGTTGATATTTGTGAGAAAGGGGATGCTTTCATTGGAGAGTAAGCTTTTTCTCCATTTCATTAGTTGTGGTATTGTATCGATTTTATGTCTTTGTATGCGATTTTTTCTTTTTGTATGTTTTGGTAGGCAAACTGGGAACATGTACAAGAATGTTAAAAAGAAGATTGAAAGGGGTGTTGCATTCCCGACTTGCATTTCTGTAAACAACTGTGTCTGCCATTTTTCACCATTGGCCAGTGATGAGACAGTGTTGGAAGAAGGTGATATGTTGAAGATGTAAGGTTTCTTTGCAGCTCTTGCATTGACTTACATAAGTCTTGTAAATTAGTTAGCCACATACTGATGGGAAAATTGGTGCCACTGTGGTAAATATAATTGAATTGTGTTGGATGCAGTGATATGGGGTGTCACATTGACGGGTTCATTGCCGTAGTTGCACACACTCATGTACTTCAGTCAGGACCAGTTACTGGCAGGGCTGCTGATGTAATTGCTGCAGCAAATACCGCAGCTGAAGTTGCTTTGAGGCTTGTCAGGCCAGGGAAAAAGGTGATTTTCTTTGAACTTTGATTGTGTTTATTCCTATATACGGGGCATACTTATCTTCGTTGAGTTCTCAATATGTAGTGCTGATGAGGAGTATATTAGCTAGAGAACTGTATGCATGTTTTTTCTTTATTGAGGTGGCTTTGTAGTTCATAGCTTTCATATTATGCATTTGGTTGTTTAAATTAGAGGAATAGCTGTATCACAAGTCTTAGTTTTTGATGCACAGTGCCTCTAAAACTGATTACCGGGAAGAAGAATCTGCTCTTCCTTTTCAAGTTTGTCGAAATTTTGGGAACCATTACTTAAGGACAAGTTCTCTTATGTGCAGTACCTTTTAAAACTTGATTGTGCTTTCCATTATCTACCATTGTCACGTGGGACTTTATGTGATTCTTGGAACATTAAATTTTCTGTGAATTTCTTTACTCTATATATATATATATATATATATATATATATATATAAATATATCTATATATATATAAACAACTCTATATTAGATCCTTCCAACTCCCTAAATGATGAATTTTCTAGATGAGCTATGGATTTACGTCTAGATGAAGCTTTCTGTCATAGTTACTCTGATAGGGGAAAATATAAATACGTGCTACTTAAATCAACCAGTGCAATGCTTCTCTCGCTTAGAATAAACTATCCACAGCAAATGAAAAAGATTGATTAAAAACAGAGAAGGAATTGTCTCCTGTGTGACAAGTTTGCATACTAATGATAAAGCTTAATCTATCCAATACATCTAATTGGAACTACAGCTCTGTGATAGACAAATTATGCATATATGTACTATCCCGGTAAAGATGCTGCTGTGGCAGACGGTAAATTGGTACTGATCATATGATGAGATTATAACAAGTATAAGCATATTAAAAGAGGCAACTTTGCCGAGGTGATCAATTTTCCTTCTTGATTCCCTCTTTTCCCTGTTGCCTATATGCGAACTGGCAAAACTTGGTCTAAATAGGCTGATGACTTCTATGATCAGCCAACGTCCCTAGTGAGCCAACATCACATTAATAAGAAAATCATGTTAGTTTGGCACAAGCTTTAGCGAGGCCTTTATGTTTAGAGAACTCCCAATGGAAATTTTTGTTCCCTTTTTTGTTTCTTTCTCGTTAGTGAGATACGAGAGGCCATTGGTTTTAAACTGGTGAATTCACTTGATCCTTTTCTTTGTTTCACCCATGTGTTTGTGTGTTGGTTATTTTATGTTGCTGCATAAATCTTGGGGTCAAGATACATTTGAGCATGATTCTCTACATGATGAAGACAGCAATGGCGAGGATCAAGTCCAATGAAGCTTTTGAAGTCATAGTTACACTGATAGAGGATCATGGTTTGCCTTCCCTTCTGCTTTGCTTGCATCACTTTTCCTTTGTTGTTTTTTCTAATCTCTCTTTTCTTACTCTTTATCTTTTCTTTCTTGTCCCTGCCCTAAAGAGTCATAACTGGTAGTCTAATGGGTTTGGAGTCTGTTAATTGAAAAATACATCTCATTCGCTTGAAGAAATACTTTTTTTTTTGCCTTAGGTTACTCAGCTTATTTTATTCCGAGTTTTGCCTTCTGCCGTTAAGGATCTTTGTTCGTACCTCCTGCAGGCTTGGTGCCTTCAATCATCAAATAAGACTCTGTTCTTGCTTCTCCTCTTTCTCTCTTTCCGAGCGTGTGTGTCACTGTCTCTCACATCCACACACACATATGGAGATTGGTGTTGGACTTCATTGTGCTAATAGATTTCAAAGTGTCCCATGTAGTGATTGGATGGACCACTTATATATGCCTCTATATGATGAATATTTCCCGAAGGCTATGGAATAACATTCCATGTGCTGCTTTTGTCATAGTTACTCTGATAGAGGCACTTCTGTATTGTTTGATGTGGTCCATACTCCATATGCATCTAGTTGTCATCTATGATGACAGCCTTCTACCCTTCACTTGCTTGAAGTTTGTATGATTATTTGTGTTATTTCTTGGAAAAAAGTAATTAAATTGGTTATGTTGATTGTATCCCATGTGCCTAGTTCGCATAAAAACGAGCTGTAATGGTTGATCTATGCTCCATTGTTTGTTTTTGTAGATATTTTTATGGCCATGTGACAAGTTTTTATATCAATGAGGTAGTTGTTGGATTTCTTTGTGTGGATAGACTTAAAAGTTAAACATATAGTGATTGGACGGACCATCTATATGCCTCTATATGATGAATTTTTCCCGAAGGCTATGGAATAACATTCCAAGTGCTGCTTTTGTCATAGTTACTCTGATAGAGGCACTATTGTATTGTTTGATGTGGGTCCATACGTCACTACTTCTCACCCATGACAACAACCTTCAATCCTTCAATTGTTTGAATTCTTTGTATGTTTTTTTGTCAAGTTAAATCCATTGCATGTTAATTTGTCTTTTCCTTGGAAAAGTAATTAAGTTGGCCATTTTGATGGTCTCCTGTGTGACAAGTTTGCATACTAATGATAAAGCTTAATCTATGCTCTCGTTTTTTGTTTCGTAAAAGTTTTGATAGACGTGACTCTACATAGCTAAGAGTTTCTTTCAATAATGAGGTCTTGGAGTTTGTATATTGCTAGGATTATGTCAAGAACACTTTTCCAATACCACTTCTTACCGCTGTTTTGAGTAGGGAAAACCATTAGTGAATGGTCAGTTTCGGTAGTTGTAAAGCCGCATTCAATTCCCTCTTAGAACCCCCAAAAGGAAAAACGATGGCAACAGAAACTAACTGTAAGAACAAATGGCTTTAAATTTTTTGCTAGTGAAGTGGACGATCATTTTAGATGGATTCTCGTGCACAATAAAATTTGAGCCTCATGTCCTTTTATCACACCCCTCAGGTATTATTCTTTCTTGATTGCAGAACAAAGATGTCGCAGAAGCAATTCAGAAGGTTGCTGCTGCTTATGACTGCAAAATCGTTGAAGGTGTTCTTAGCCATCAAATGAAACAGTTTGTGATTGATGGCAATAAGGTGATCTTGAATGTTTCAAATCCTGAGACCAGGGTTGATGATGCCGAATTTGAGGAGAATGAAGTATATTCAATTGATGTAGTCACGAGTACTGGTGAAGGCAAGGTAGTTATTATGTGTAGTGTTCATATTAGCGCAAAAATTATTATCTTATCTTTTGCCCTAGTTGGGGGCACTCAAGAAACTATGACCTCCTTGCAGCCTAAGTTACTAGATGAAAAGCAGACAACTATATATAAGAGAGCTGTTGATAAAAATTATCACTTGAGGATGAAAGCATCAAGGTTCATCTTCAGCGAGATAAACCAGAAATTCCCGATCATGCCATTTACAGCTAGGTTTGTTACTCTTTTGCATTATTTCTCTCTCTTCCAGATTTATACGAATCTTTTACTCTTTGGCTTACTATGTAATGAGCGGACATATTCATTACAGGGCTTTGGAAGAGAAGCGTGCTAAATTGGGACTAGTAGAATGCGTTAATCATGACCTGGTGCAGCCGTATCCTGTTCTCCATGAGAAACCTGGTATGATTTGCCAGTTAGAATTTAGAGAGATTAGTTGTTCTTTCTTATGTATCATCAATTATCCTCGTTTCTTTTCAACTCGTGTCATACAAGCTGATTTCTCATGGTGCAGGGGACTTAGTTGCTCATATCAAATTCACTGTCTTGCTAATGCCAAATGGGTCAGACCGCATTACATCCCATCCTCTGCCGGAACTTCAACCTACCAAAACAGTAGACGATCCTGAAATCAAAGCCTGGTTGGCAATGGGGACAAAGACAAAGAAGAAAGGTGGTGGGAAGAAAAAGAAAGGTCAGTTCTGCAGTTTACCTTACTATTGGCAAATTTTGATTTTGGAAAACTCCGATGGGAAAAATATCTGGAAATGTACATGATCTCCCAATCATACACGTTTTTGCAGGTAAGAAAGGTGACAATACTGAGGAGTCAGCTAGCGCTCAAGCTACGGATGCTGCACCAAATGGTGCAGCGGCTCAAGAATGAGAATTCTAATTTTATTTGTATTCTCTTTTCCCGTCCAATTTTGCCTACTCTATTGTATTTGGTTCCTTCAGTCTGTGGTCATGGAAATATTTATCTTAATGTGTCCCTCTCATATGTACACAGGGTTAACCTCTTTGTATCCTTTTTTTTCCTCCTTTTAGAAAGAGTATTTTAATGACACTTACAAGCAAGTTTAACAAAATCAATTGAGACCGGCACTGCAGATGCCCATTATGTGCTCTATGCTTGGTTGGGAAATAAGAATTTTCTGGTTTCTTTTGCTGGGCAAGAGCTTGGTAATTTTGATTTCTTTCATAACGTTACTTATTATATATTATTATGAGAGATCCAAATAACTTTTTTAACTGTTTAAATTAGTTCAGAATCTATATATGCTTCCATGGGCCCCACCCCATGTTGGGGACAGGTGCCGTCTTTCTTTTATTACGACATGTATGTTGCCTTGTGTCATAAACCCTTTACCTTTTTATATCATAGCAATTGCTTTCTAGAAAATTTTAAATTATAAAAATATTATGGTAATTTTGTGTCAACTATGTCAGGAACCTCGTTCTCCATTTATCTCTAGATAATTATTCATTGAAGAGTCTTCTTATATTCGGTGCTATAATTGATTTATCACAATTTTTGTTGAAAATCTTGGTGGGATACTGCACTCATTGGTTGGGTAGATGAATAAAGCAGACAAAAATGAAAATATCAAAGTAGGGTTTTGTTAAAAGAAGGCAAAAATGGAAGTATCAAATAAGGTTTTGTGTCATGAAATAAAAAAAGGAAAGTGCAAAATTGAAATTCATTTACAAGACAAAAAAACTTTTTTTTTTAATTAAATACTTAATATCCAAGTAGGCTTACAATCAAAATCTCATAACGTGAGATCACAACACGTAATAGACATAAATGTAAATCTTCCAAATTATAATAAACTTGAGGTACATGGGAGTCCGTAATACTTTATCAAAACATAAAAGTCTAATACAATCTAAATTATAATTAAAATGGATTAAAATTTTCATCATCACTTGCGATGTTTTCACAATACAGAATGCTCAGTCTAAAACCAACTATGCCAAGATATTCTTCACTTATGAGCGCCATGGCTTTTTCTTTTCCTTTGGAAATATCCATAGCCATCTCATAAGAAGGGCTGACTTGGTTGAAGTCCACCCCCTTCATTAAGGTTTTTGAAAAAATCCAGACCATAAAAGCTTCAAAAGTTAGACATAACATGAAGTAAATATATTGATCCTACTCATGGATGATAAGATAAAAGTCACGATGGAAGAAATATTACTACAAATTTAGTTTAATTTAGATTTTAAAGCCTATTTATGAATCTTGCACTTATTATACAAGTAGACGATTATATAGATTATTTCTCAGGCGAGAGAGTCCCCGTGTTACTGTTTCCGGTTGTTAGATTACTTGTACAAAAGAAAAAAAGAAAAAAAATTGTTAGATAAAGTAACAAAATATTTGTAGCTAAAGATAATCCCAAAGCTTACTCATTTTTCACGTTTGAATTAATGAGTCAAATAGTTAGTCTTTGACAATATCTCTTTGAATTTGGACTAAATTCAAACTCGGAGGACTTGGGACCAATGAAAAAAAATCCCAAAATGATCTCTGTTTTTAAAAGCACTTAACTTGAGCGATAAGAATCAATTATTTCACCAAGTTTCTCTATTCCAAAACTAAAATACGATATGATTTTGCTGCGATCTTTTAGAACATTAACCTCTTTATCTTTCTTTTCATCTCTATCTCTATATATAATTCTCGTAGCCTTACTGCACCTTACACAACATTTTCTCCTAAGTATTTTTGTTCATAGAGATTGGCTTAGGTAGAGGGTCGATTAGATTTGCTTTTGAGTATACATATTAACAAAAATAATGACGGATTGGTGGTTATAATTTGGAAGTCATGATTTAACCATGTGAAAGCTCTCGAAAGTGTAATAAAATTTTACTGATTTGGTGGTTGTAATTTGGAAATCACGATTTAACAATGTGAAAGCTCTCGAAAGTGTAATAAAATTTTACTGATTTGGTGGTTGTAATTTGGAAATCACGATTTAACAATGTGGAAGATATATTGTATTGTATTTTTTTTTTTTTTTGACACTTTTCCTCATGTGTGCCCAAAATTCATCCATGTGCAAAGATTGTTTACAAATCATTTTATAAATATTATAGAATTAATAATACAGTATATTGTACAAGAATAAAAAATCAACTCTGTATATCGTCATTGTATTTGGAAAATATTTTTTTTATATCATCGCAATTGCTTTCTAGAAATTTACAAATTATAAAACTATTATAGTATTTTTTTAGATTAACTGTATCGAGTACCTCATTCTTCATTTATCATCAGATAATTATTCATTCAAGAGTTTTACATTCGTTTCTATATTCGATTTTTCACAATTTTAATTGAAGAATGCAAGTGACAATATATGACATATATTTGCAAAATCATAAATTATCGAAAGACAGAAAATCTTGATGGGATACGACAATAGAAAAGGGAAAGTCTTAAGCCGAGGTTTGCTTAGCGTGAAACTTTAGTACATTAATTGTAAAATTGTAGCTTTATTTTTTGCCCCTTTCTGCCCCCAAACCAAAATCTTACCAAGTAAAAAAATTTCTCATTTTGTTTAGTATCCCCGATTTTTTTTTTTTCTAACTATCCAAGTATATATTCAAAGTCTCGTATTGACTACATTTTCTTTGACATTTTTGTTTATTTGGATAAAATATATCTTAATCATACTAATGGGATAATTGTAGCTAAACTTTATTTGGACAAAATATATCTTAACCATACTAATTGGATAATTGTAGCTCAACATGAAAAAAATAAGCTTGAAATTATCAACCTCGAATATCACTTTGCATAAAACATTGGATAAGATAATTGTTAGATTACTTGTACAAAAAAAAAAAAAAATTGTTAGATAAAGTAAAAAAATATTTGTAGCTAAAGATAATCCAAAGCTAACTCCTTTTCACGTTTGAATTAGTCAAGCAGTTAGCTAGTCTTTGACTATATCTGTTTGAATTTGGACTAAACTCAAACTTGGAGACTTTGTAGGACTAATGAAAATAAATAAATAAACAAAAAAATCCCAAATGGTTAGGATTTTGCTGCTATCTTTTAGATCTTTTTATCTTTCTTTTATCTTTATCTCTATATAACATCTCTCTCTATATATATAAATCCCTAGACAACACTTTCTCCTATAAGCATTTCGTTCATAGAGATTTGTTTAGTTAGAGGGTAGAGTAAATTTGCTTTTGAGAGTAATCCTATTAAAAAATTGAAGACCATGACGATCACTAGTCCGTCGATTGTGTGTTTTGGAGAGATGCTTATTGATTTCGTGCCTGACACGGCTGGAGTCTCCTTAGCTCAGTCCCAGGGTTTTCTCAAAGCCCCTGGTGGTGCACCCGCTAATGTTGCTTGCGCTATTACCAAACTTGGTGGCACCTCGGCGTTCATCGGCAAGGTTTTCTTTTTTCTCCTCCTTTTCTCTCCATATATATTTTTTCCCTACTTTTTCCTGTAATCGATGACACTTTGTCATGACTCGATGTATCAAGATATTGTTTTATGTCACTTGAATAATATTTTATGCTCGTCTTCTCCGTTTTTATGATAAGAATTTATATCATTATATCATAAATATATATATATATATATATATATATATATATATATATATACATACACAATTTGAAGTATCGATGCTTCTTTACATCAACAATCGTATTGTAATTAGGCTCCTGCTTACATATACCATAAGAAAGTAAATCTATGCTTGAATCCAATAGTATTATTTTACATACTCATATACTTATTCAATAGAAGAAGAAACATTTATATACCTCTTACTACATAGAAAACGGTGAAAAGTCACTCGTATGATATATTACAATGTCTCTTTTGTAATATTTTTGGGTTGAACACTAATGTGGATTTTGCATTATACACTCTAAACCGTAATTAGATCTACGATTAAATCATGAATCGTAATTAAGAGACATGGATATAATCTGTAAGAATATTAGATGTCTAATTTTATAGCATTAAATAGAACAAACAAAACTATAAGTGTCAAACATAATAAATGTATATCACACTACTCTCTCAAGACTGAATCGGGTAAGGTACACTGCTCAAAACATTTGATGTTTAATTATCAAAGAACCTTGATATTTATTGTCAAAAGTTAATAATTTGATGCATATATATCTGCTTGTGGTTTTTGTGTATATATATAGATACAATACTCAAAGCCGTATGTGTATTTATTATACGACAAACCATGCACTTGAAAAATATTGCATCCGCTAGTGATGGATGTCCTTTCGTATGTAACGGACCAATAATTTGAATGATACACTTGCCCTAGGAATGAGCAAGGGTTATGAACTTATTTTATGGACGCAATATTGACCCGTAAGTTTATTTGTGTTGTATAGGTCGGAGACGATGAGTTTGGCAAGATGTTAGTGGAGATATTGAAGAAAAATGGAGTGAACAGCGATGGTGTGTGCTTTGATAAGCATGCAAGGACAGCACTGGCATTTGTGACGCTGAGAAGCGATGGAGAGAGGGAGTTTATGTTTTACAGGAACCCTAGTGCAGACATGCTGTTGAAAGAGTCAGAACTGAACATGAGTTTGATCAAGAATGCTAAGATCTTTCACTATGGATCTATAAGCTTGATTTCAGAGCCATGCAGGTCAGTAGTGGCGGATTTATGTTAATTCCGGCCAAAGGGAGTTGCAGCCCCACTGACTTATAAAAAAGTTAAAAATTCTATATATTTCTCAAAAATAAAAAATAAATATCCTTAATTATCCCCACTAAGAAAAATATACTCATATATTTTAGCTTTCACTGAGAGAATTTTGAATCCGCTTTTGCAGGTCAGCTCATCTTGCTGCCATGAATGCTGCCAAGGAAGCTGGCGTTCTTCTCTCTTATGACCCAAATGTTCGCCTGCCTCTTTGGCCTTCGCAAGAAGCAGCTAGAGATGGCATCAAGAGCATCTGGAATGAAGCTGAGTTCATCAAGGTAACTTGCTCTACCTCATTGTAATTGCACTACATGTACCTCTTTGTTTTTCTTCTTCTTTATTTGTCAACGATAATGATGAAGTTATCGTCCTGCAACTTGGAGATCACATGAAATATGAGTTGTAAACCCCGTGCATAACATGAGTTGTGAAAACACCCTCTTGCATGATAATAATAAAACGCTGCAGCATGAAATAGACCCTCAAGTGAGTCACTGGACCCGTGCATAGCGAGTTGTGAAAACACCCTTTGCATAGGAAATTTTTTCAAAAAATCTAAACTGACCGGTCAGTCAGGACTTTTACTCATATGAAATGGTCTCCACATGTGTGTAGCCCCTTATATTTTGTGAGTAAAAATTTAACTGATCGGTTAGTCTATACTTTTTAAAGAGTTTCCCTTTTGCATAACAACTCCCTTTTGCACAATAATAATGAAAGGCTGCACGAATTAAATAGACCCCAAGTGAGTCGCAGACTCCATGCAAAGCATGGATTGTGAAAACACCCTCTTGCATAATAATAATGAAAGGCTCTACGAAATAGACCTTGAAACGAGTCGCAGACATGTGCATAGAATGAGTTGTGAATGTGAAAACACCCTAATGAAATATTCAATTAACTCTCCTATTGGTGATAGGTTAGTGATGATGAGGTAGAATTTCTCACACAAAAAGATTCCCAAAAGGAAGAAGTGGTGATGTCACTTTGGCATGATCGTTTGAAGCTCCTTATTGTCACTGATGGCGAGAAAGGTTGCAGATACTTCACCAAGGCATGTCTTTCTCCAAATTTTCTGCTTTACTATCTCATTTATATATATATATATATATATATATATATATATATATGCATATATTTGTATTAGAGGCATTTAATTGATTTTGCTTGTCACACAAATTGCTTTTATGTACAGAGCTTTAAAGGAAAAGTTGGTGGATTCTCAGTGAAGTCAGTTGACACAACAGGAGCTGGAGATTCTTTTGTGGGTTCACTCTTGTGTTCAATTGCCCAAAATCCCAACATCTTCCAGGTTGATGTCATGCCCTTTTACATTAGATTGATAAAATATACAAGTCTTGTTTCTTAATTTTTCTAACAGTCGGTGTATAAAATTCTCATTATCATATAACAAACCAAGATAGGATGGTGTTTTTACTACCACTCACAAGTTTTACGTTGAATCCAAGTTTTATACTGGAAATCATGATCAAAGATTCTTTTATCAACAATGTCATCTACTTCAAAAATCTTTGTTGAAACTTTTTTCAAATACAAAAGTTCAGCATCTTCCCATGAATTAGTGAATTAGACACTGGGGTTCAGGGAATTCTTGCCAGTACTAGAAATTAATTTATTAAACTCATTGTTGCGCAGGATGAGGAGAAATTGAAGGAGGCTTTGAGGTTTGCTAATGCCTGCGGTGCAATTTGTACAACTCAAAAAGGAGCCATCCCAGCACTACCAACAACTGCAGTAGCCAAAGAGTTCATGGAGAAATCCAAGGGGAACTAGATAAATTACTAGCTTAGTTGGATCATCTGTTTTTCACTTTTCCGCCATTAATTCGTTTGTTTAGTCTTTTATTTTATGTGGTGTTCTTGAAAATATGGGAGTTGAGAACTGTTTAGTTTTGTAGTTTTTTTCAGTTGACATGTTTCGTTAATAAAATTTTTAGATGTCGTTGGATGATTGCTTTATGCTATTTCAGTCAATCAATTGTTTTTATCTCTTCATGTAATTCTTATTGTTTTTACTCAGGAATTTTTATTTTTTTATTTTTAAATATACTGGAAGCTTTACTCTTAACCCCCAAGGTTTCGAGATGGAGTTTAACTTGAGTCTCAGTTAAAAATGGTAATTGATCTATGTTTCATCCGGTACATGATTGTATAGATAGTTTCATTTGACCTCGTGATAGAGGACATAACTTATGATCATCAGCTTTGATCATACAACTAGACATTTGATTAAGACATTACACAATAATTCGAACACATTGTCGCATCTATGAATGCAATAACGCTAGTAGAAAATCATTAGATAAATTCCTTCTGGTATGGGTAAGTTATAAATCAAGAAAAGAAATATATATAATTAAGAAAACGTAAAGGAAACTACCTAAATACAAGAGTTTGGATAAAATGATGAGATAGTGACTTATTGTAATTAGAATTCAAATCACGACTTTAACCTCTATCGTAAAATATAAATTAAAAAAAAAGTAAACGACCTAAATCCTTGTTAATTATTCAGTACAAAGATGTTATTACCTAGTAGGGTAATTGTGCAGGATAAGGCATCCAGTTGTAGAAGAATTGTGCCTACTCAAAATGCGTTGACCAAAAAAACAAAGAATGATTGATCATTTATTGATATCTGTCTCAGTAGATTTTCCTTCATTCGTATTACAAAGCTGACTTTTTTTTTTTTGGGTCAAAACATAAAGGTAAAAATGTCATTCAATTTTCGAAGGATGGATATTATAAGAAAATAAATATATCAAAAGTGAGGGGAGACATAACACCCAATTCAAAGGAAAATCTTCCCTAAACTTTCAATTTAAAACCCAGCCACAAATTTGGTTAGCCATCCTTCTTATGTAACGAAATCTCTCATCAACAAGTTTTCTACCACAGTTTTCTTAATATCCTTCACAATTGTGTCAACTTTTCAACACAAAGCATTCCCTAGAGAACTAAATACTTTAAAGACGACATCTGCATCATTTTCAATTATGATATGCTCGAACAATTCAACAGGTGAAACGGACGATAAATATTTCAACTTCAGCAGCTAACTGGCAATGAAAGGAAGAAGTCTATCCAAATAAGATATCTCCAGTACTGTGATGTTTTCCCTTGTTTGATATATATACAGTGCATCAATATTTACTTTAATCTGTTTTAGAAGGTACTAATTGCTTTAAAGATGACATCTACATCACTCTTAATTATAATGCTCGAACAATGCAACAGGTGAAACGGACTATAAATGTTTCAACGTCAACAACTAACTAGCAATGAAAGGAAAAAGTCTATCCAAATAAGATATCTCCAATACTGTAAAGCTTTTCCTCGTCTAATATACAATGCATCAACATTTACTTTAATCTGTTTTAAAAGGTCTAAGTCATAAACTAAATCAAACCAAACCAAACTTTATCCCACTAATTAAAATTGATAAAATTCCCTTAATTCTATAAAAAAAAAAATTGTCCTTTGTTAATTTGTGCGCGTGATTCCAGACTCATTATAGTTTTCTGCCTCCTTTTACATCTCTACAAAATGTCAGCTAACAATTCTCTCATTTCATCATTAATCATGACCACCCCTATTTTTTTCTTGTACTCATTTCATTTTTAATTTTGTCCTTCCTAGCCTTACTACACAACCATCTTGACATTCTTTTAAAAAGACTTGTATCTCCTAAATATCTTGGTACTTGATCATCTAACACTCCGAACCATAAAGGGCTAACGTTAAAACATAAAATAATTTGTCAGCTTCCATCTAAGATCATTGGAGAAAATGGACTAACAATTGAAAACTACATATATGTCCGAAATGAAATAGCCCTTTTACATCAACCTGCACTTGCATTGAAGGTTTTGCCGCATTGAGGAAAGTAACAAGCTCAATATGTTCTCACCCTTGTGCCTTTAAAAAAAACCTATGGCATGAAGGGATCACGCTATT
This sequence comes from Ehretia macrophylla, assembly GCA_037974665.1. NCBI lineage: Eukaryota > Viridiplantae > Streptophyta > Magnoliopsida > Boraginales > Ehretiaceae > Ehretia > Ehretia macrophylla. The sequence goes on from CM075775.1 coordinate 52,121,106, forward strand.
TACAATCCGAATGCACAAACAGAAACACGACCAGGGGCCGGGGAAGAGATTTACAACAACGATGGTTTCTCGAGTCACCTAAAATTACCCGCCCAAACAATTAGAAACAAATAAATGAATGACAACTCTTTCACCGAGGCGCCTTGTTGAAGAAGCTCATATGTTGCCTAGAAAGAAAACAGAGTTTCATGTCAGATACATATACTAATTGCAAATCGCTTGTCAAATGTTGTGTTTGTTTCCCCATGTGTCCGTGTGTATATCTGTCAGAGAGGAGTGAAAGCGGGAGGAGAATTTCCAGACATCACTTGTACAGATCAGGAAAAAAAGTTTCTTCTAGTAAATTATCATACACTAAGTAAATGAGAGATATAAATCGTGACTTCTGAAACGATCTTTGGGGAAGGGTGAAGGGTTCGAACACATCATTTTACTCGCTAAACAAAAGAAAGAAAAGAAGGGAACGAGAACATTGAAATTAAGTACACAAAGATGACTTGAGGATTGAGTAATCTATACCTTTCAGTGGATCATCATAAAGATTTAAGAGTTGTTCTGACATGAGAATACCATCACACATGATTCTTGGAAAACCAAAATGGCCTATGGCATTTTTAGTGCTTGTTTTAGCTGGGAAAGTACTGCCGGATGCAATTTACCGATGGCTGAATTGAAGGACTCTCCATGAAGGGAAGCACATGTTTGGAGATTGTCTCTCACTGAATTCTCCAGTGAAACCTGGTTTATTGGGTCGGAGAATTTGATCTTCTCCCCGGAAAACAGAAAAAGAAAATAAATGTAAGAGAGGGCGAGAGATGTTTGCTGAAGGCAGCATCAGAAAGTAACAACATGTTTACCTGTCTCCTCCTCAACTCTTTGCTTGGAATATGAGACCTGCTCGAGCTCATATTGTCGCTGCTGTTGTTTCACAAGCCAAGGTGAACTTCTAAATTAGAATGACTTCAAGAGGCTGCTGAATGAACCAGAATTAACTTGATGAATGAGAAGAATTAAAAACAAAAGACAACAGATCAGACCTGGACTCTTCTTCCGTCAAATCTTCGCTTCCTCCTAATATCACGCTCGTGCATACACTGTCACAAATTACATGCATCAGCATTACAAGACAAATGCTTTCTCGTGATCATCAATGCATAATTATATAAAATACCTCAAGATCTGATCAAGTTTTTCAAGTATCTGAGGCAATCTCAATGTCAGAATAATAGAAAGGGCCAAGGCTATTGTCTTTTTCTGGATGGAATTGACATGATCAACCTATAAGAATTTCAAAATAGGAGTATGAGATACAGCAGTAATAGAGAAAATTACAGGTAATCCTGAAACTAAATAAAAATTAGGCAGCAAAGAAAAAAAAAAAAACGAGCACAGTAGAATAAGTGTATCACAAATTTTCTTTCAGAATTAACTCACCTTGTCAAGCCATACGTCAAAAAGGCAAAGAAGTATGCTCTCGTCGCCTGCGAAACCCGCTTTCTGGAGATGCACTAAGAGTGATGTTTCTGATGTCAGTTGAGCAAGGTAATTGGTGTTCATTACCAAAGTCCTTGCTAGTATAGCAGCAGAAGATGCTTTTACAGCCGTCTTATGAGGATCATGATCATCACCTCCAGTTAAGCATATCACAGTCAATTTCTAGCCAAATGGTAAATCAATTTGTCACAAAACATTTCTAAATAAGGATTGCAAAATTAATTGGGGTGGAAGATTATCAAATAATAGAAAAAAGACCTCCTTACCTGCAGGATTGTGCCAATTAATGGGGGCACTTCCGCAGGGAAACACTGCCAAATTGCAGAAATAAAAGGTTATTTTTCCATCCAGATTCAGTCATAATCATATGCCAATATATCTTACATCTAGCATAATCTCAAATTTCAAGAGTTTAGTTTCAAATGCTGTTTAAATAAGGGTACATGGTTGCAATATTTGATGATCACATATATTTGCCTCTTTTAAACTTGCTTTTTTGTCGGTAGTTAAGATCTTATATCATAGCAGCATTCTAAGCAACTACCTGAACAAGAATATCGACGATGGGAAGAATTGAAAGCAACCCTCTGTCATTGACATTTCCAACCACCAGATCAAGAACTTTGACAACACAGGATGCATGCAAACTGAGGAACTCAGTTCCACCTAGAATTATATACCCTTCAATGATATTTGCAGCAACCTACATGTTAAATAAGACATCAGAAACAAAAGACCATAACAAAAGGTTGCAACCTAAATGCATCTCTTCCAAACCTTCAAATGGTCAAAACTCCTTTCCAAGATTGCCATTAGACAGGGAAAATAACCTAATAGCTCGGGTACCATTGAAGGGGCATGAGAAAGTGTGGCTTCCCATAGCTGCATGTAAATTTGCATAGAGTTAGTAACAGCATTATAGACGAATGGATGCAACAAAGCAGACTTACTTTAAACAGCTTAATTATAGCTATTAGGTTGGCGGCTGACCTGCAAGCTGTCTTCTAAAAGTTCATCCGGGCTATTTATATCGAGCCCACTTCGCAAAATGGGAAAAAGCATGTTGTAAGAGAGAGGTGACTGATACCCGAGAGCAATAACAAAATTCTTCAATGCAGTAAGAAGCTGAATCTGCAGGAGGCTTTCACCAGAAGATTCTTCCCAGGCCTAGATACGATGTGCTTCTAATTAGTGAAATGCAGGTTAACCAGTAAAGAATTATTAATACTGGCAGTCAAGGTAAAACTTGCAAACCAAAACTGCAGTCTCGTGAAATTGACTTCACTGGGACTTACAGAAATATTGGAGCAAATAAGAGCGTTAAGTTGAGTTGTTAAAAAATCCAGCTCCTGAAGTTTTAACTTTAGTTATTTCCCTATATTCAGAATTTAAAAATTACAATTGGACTTTATGGAAGGAATGAAATCGTAGAGCCTTTGAAGGGGAGGAGTCGACTATATTAGCCTTAAAAAGCCATTGTATTTATGATTATGTTTTTGGACTAAAGGATCTTGTAAGGTAGATGTAGATAGTATTCAAGAATATATAGATACTTTACGATGCAGATGTAAATAGCTTTTGGGCTGCGCGCCCTTGGTGCATGTTAATAAAAAATTTACTCATTTCTCGGGAAGAAAAAAGAAAAGAAAAATTACAATCTGCAATATCTCTATATGGACAGGAGGCTATTTTCACATCCTCGGGTATAGCCTGGGCCAGCAATCTGAGACTGGTTCCAGGATTCCAACTCAACCACTAATTACCTTTACCATAATCTCAATTTTTCAGATGAGCATCAGACAAACCTCTGCCATGAATTCTGCGTATCCTTCTCCACAACTAGCAAACCGAGGCAAAATGGAAATAAGCAGATCTCTAACCACCCCACCTCTCCCAAAGAAAAAAAAAAAAAAAAAACACCCTTCAATCAAAGAAGAGGAAGGCAACAAAGGGACATAACATAATCATTCAGACCATTTCATAAGCATATGAATCTATTTAACAGGTACATAGTGAACATAGACTGCAACATATAGATAAGGATGGTGTCACACCTTTTCAAAAAACTGCACCAACTTGGTAGCATATGGGATAACCTCAGAGATATGTGATATAAGAACAGAGATCGTATTTAATACTTGAACCTGAAATATGCAAAAAAAGTAAAAGATAAAAATAGAGGAAGTATCTCATTACTTGACAAATAATAAACTACTGCATCAAACCAAAGAATTTATCATGAAACTCTTAATTTTCTCTTTCCCTCTCTGTCTTTTGCTTGGTGGGGGAAACTGTTTCCGACCACTTATCTCACAGCTATCTGGTTCTAGTCTTAGGACATTTTCTTGATGGAAGCCTAGTTAAAGTTATTTTTTCTGCTGCTCTCTTCTACACCTTTCACGAATGGGTTGGTTCCTCATATGAAACATTTTATAGAACACCTCAAAAAAGTTTGCATATCAAAGTTAAGCTGTAAACTTAAACAGAAAAAGAAAAATAGAAGAATAAGAAAGTAACTAACAGAAAACATACGGAGCTATGTGCGTACTGCCATTACAACGTTTGTAACATGTACTGGGTCATCAATAAAATCTAGAAAACAGACACTTAAACTGTGGATGTACGGACAAACAGTTGGAGAAAAAATATGGGAGACCAGCTATAAAAACTAGCAATGATGCCTTCTCAGTTGTTTCCTCAGAAAAATCTAATAACTCCCACTTCTCATCATTTCTTTTCACCTCGCTTACAATATGGAAGAAATTATTTCTCTCTGCCTTGTTTTCTAGACCCTGAATGTATCAGACCTCCATTTCCTTCCTAGTGTTCTTCTTTCTCAAAGTTCAACTCATAAACCAAGAAACAACTTGGTAAAAGAGCACTTTTTAAAGTGATAAGAGCAAAAGATTCTATCAAATGGAAGCATAAATCCCAGCACATGTTAACTAGGATTCAGCACTCGGTATCATAGAAGGTTCTCAAAGTAACCTTAGCCCCAAACAGTGGAGACCACCATGCATTTAACAAAGGATAATAACCCACCTTTGAGTCAAACTCTTGGACTTCCTCTATCAAATGGAAGCATAAATCCCAGCACATGTTAAGAAGATCTGCAAAGTCTTGCTCCGCGAAATTGGCATCTTCAATATGAAAATACAAAGACCGGGCTGCTGCCAGCTGAAACAATCAAAGAATAAGCCCATCATCAGACTGTTTGTGGCTTACTGCATAATTTTCAAAGCATATTATCTGAAAATGCACATCATACCCTAACGCATAAGTCTCTGTCCTGAAGCAATTTGATCAGAGCACAATAAACTTGTCTTTTGGTATCATCTTTTATCTGTAAATAAAGCAAACATGTATCAGAAGAAACCATACTGGCAGAAAACTAATTCATATGGTATTAAAATTCACCTAGCATACCGAAAGCAGAATCATCCTTGCAGCTTTCTAAATAAACTAAATTTACTTTGCTCTAAAAGCAAGCAAAGGGTCATGCAGCATTGGAAAGGGGACAATTTCCTTGAAGATTATTATCGTCAAGACGCCAACTATTCAAAGTGTTAACAACTGACAAAGTTGTTGTTAGAATGTTTTTATAAGTTTTTCCTTTTCCTGATCATAATTACTTGGAAGGTGCCACTAAGAGAAGCTGAAGGTATTATTCCTCGCAAAGAAAAAAAAAAAAAGAAGAAGAAGAAGAACGAGAGAGAGAATTTATTTCCAATAAGAATTTACTGTATAAAATTCTGTGCTCTAGATCTTACAGGCGTTTAGCAATGCATAAATTTTCCTGGAAAGTATTTTAGGGACTTGATTTTCCAGCCTTCTAATTTTTAGGAAAATACTTTTCCTTCTTCGCCCTTGATTCAACCAGACACATGGAAAATTGATACTTTGAAACATTTTTTCCCTCAATTTTTAGGTGAAACAAAGTGAGTATCGAAGGAAATGGTATTCCAGGAACGCAACATTATGCCAGAAGACATCAAAATGCTCATCAATCTCCAGGAACATAGAAAATAGTCTGGGACAAGAGGTAGCCTTGATTATACCTTGAGCATAGGAAGAAAGAGAACATATTGCAAGTACAGAAGGAAATCTTTAAATTGATATTTCAAAAACACCTCATTAATTACATTACCTCTGAAACCCATTGCCCTAGTATTAATGCAACTTTCCTATGGATGATTCGCATATTTGGATGATCATTGGTAAGTTCCAATGCTAGCGCACCATTGAACCTACCACAATAATTTCAAACGCAAGAAGATACAATTGAGCATGTACTCTTAATTAGAAGAAAATATAGCAACTAGTTTTACCTTAAGGCATCCACATTACAAGAAAATAAATGGGAAGCACCAAAGAATTATTTTTATCCCAAAAAGTAAAAGCAAAAAAAATTTCATGACCACATTTTCAATAGTATAAAACATCTTCACAATGCGTATGAAGTCTGGATCAACTGCTCATGTCAACCCAGATCTCCCTCTCTTCCACTATTCATTCACATAAGTAATAGGTTGAGAACTAGAGATAAGTTCTCTAGTGTGTCAATAATAAAATGAATCCAATGATCACTCATTTACTGAGTGCAGTTAAAGTGCAAGACTCTAGCAAACATAACTGGTTTAAAATTACTAGAGTTAGCTGAGGATAAAGGTTGGAGTTGACTCACTGTGTGCATATTGCATAGGATAATTATTTCAGAGAAAGTACCAAAATCTGTCTGTTTATACATTTTACCCGTTATGGAGAAAGAGGAATTGTACAGTTTTCAGCCACCATCCTAAACACAAATGTAGGATATCAGTACCAGGGTGCAGGAGAAAGCAATTGGGTGGAGGAAAGTTCTAGGACGAACTAAACTGAGAATTATCCTTATCAGGGTTGTATACTGAAAGAGTGAAGTTACTGTACAGTGTCCACCTAAGCCCCCTTGACTGATTGTACTTAAATTCCTTTATGCTGATATTGACACAAAGTTTTAGCAAGAGAGGAAAAAATAATAGGTTTAGACGCACTTCTAAAATTCCATGTATTGCACACAGATGAAGGTACACATTAACGCAATAATCATAACCTACCAGTCCTTGAAGCTAAGATAATTAGAAAGTTCATAATAAACATAGGCAGCAGCACCATAAGCAGCATCCTTGAGAAGCAATGCAGGTGTTATTTCACTTAATGAAGAAGGGCAACCATGCATTGCCTCCTGAAGAATGGAAACAACAACCGGACCAAGGAGCTGAAATGCCAATCAAAAGTGTAAGTGTATGCCAGAAAATGCTTCATGTTTAAGGAAATCCAAAATATAAGGATTAAGAACTCCTACTTGGCTGTAATTTTCAAATAAAACAATGTATAGTGCTTCAGCACAAGGCCTTAGTTTCTCTGACCATAAAACTGAATCCTGCTCATGGTGAAAAGCCTCAGGATTTTGGTGCCATTCTTCCAGATCACTTGCTGTTAGCATGAAATACCTGTCGAACAAGAACAGTCATGCAGGGTATGAGGAGGAACGAGCCATTCACCAATATCTGAATCACAGATTCACCAAGGACTGATTTTTCCCCGAGGGAAAGGTGGTGTTGAAATGAGTAAAAGGTAAATAAGATCTTTGGAAGGAAATTGGGAACAGATTTTCCTCCTTTTCCTTGCAAAAAGGAACAAGCTTCATCTAATTTCCGCAGACCAGCTTGATACCAGGGCCAATTTTCCAAAAATATTCAAGAAGTTAAAAGCAACTCAATTAAATCCTCAGAAAGACTACAAAAGATGCTTAACGTGCCCCCCCACCCCTCACATACACAAAAAATAAGTGCAACAGGCACGCACGCACGCATGCAGACCTAGGAGAAGGAAGAAAAGAGAGGGGGGCAGCGGGGGTTGTTACTTATTCCAAAATAGCACTTAATAATGAGCTAAGTTCAGTTTAAACATCTTACTCAACCAATCAAATTTAATTCAACAAGAAACAACCAAATAAAGATGATAGGATGAATGGATCTTGAGTAATTGCCCTTACCTCTTTATCAATATATTACATAAGTGTATCACCCTCTCACTAGGCAACAAGGAAGCTAGGACCTGAGCAACTGCAGTGGATATATTTTTCTTCATTTGGCCGAGTGTAACTCCATTTTCATCAACCACACGGCCAGTCAAAGTTGGCCTATATTCCTTACATTCAAGAACAGATTTTACCATTGACATGCATTGAATGAGGAATGGCTCAAACGAAATTATATCTGGTTCCGGATCTGTAATCGTATTCAAGCAATAGTCTAAAACAGGTTGAAGGACACTTTTATCACCAAATGAGTAAGGATGCCTCTGCTGAATTGCAATTAAAATCTTCATCAATTTAGTACACACTTTCTTTATGAAGTCCCAAAACCTGGAATCTTTATCCCGGAAAGAAGAATCTGCAAATAAGCTCTAAATTAGAATGTCTCCAAATATCAGCTAGTAATTTGACAATGCAGAGTCGGTCCATTAAATGTCACAATAATAGAAACCTAATGACCGTCAAATCTCAATTGGCGAGTGTTTCCAGTAAATTGAGATCCTTACCATTGAAATTTGAAAGCAAGTTCAGGGGTTAGTTAAATCACAAGAAAGTGTTCATAGTATAAGCACTTCTTTCCCATCCTCTTCATTAAGTCATAATAACTGGTTTGATTTTCCTCAAGAACTAACTTCATTGCAAGATTCTACGCGATTAACAACTGCAACTTGAGTATATAAACGAAGAGAACCTTAACTTCAAGGGACAACTGCAACTTAAGCATATAAACCAAAAGAACCTTAACTTCAAGAGAGAGATCTCACAGTATGGGAGTAACGATTGGACGGCATTCAAGAGCATAGGACAGACCTCCTTGACTGGTCGCACCTCCTAAGAAGATATTAGGTAGCACAATTTTTATGAGGATTCAACTAGGACACCATATTTTTGATGTACAAAAGTGTAACAACCATTGAACAGAGGTAACTACACCAAGTACCTGTATAGACTTTGCATCACTCAAAAACCCAGAAATTACTAGTTGTCGTATTATCTTTGAACAGAGAAACCATCTTTGGCATGTAAGATAAAGATCATCATGAAAAAACTCAGAAGCATTTCCACCAAAGTTCTGAGCTAAAGAAGAGAAACCATGCAATACAGTCTGCATATCAGTCTGCCATAGGTGCCAGCTATAATCAAAGAATTGGGAAGATATCTGCCAAAAGAACAATTGAGAGAACAGCTAGTCAGATTCTATGATATATCTGGGTTTAATCCTTAAAACATACAAAATAAAGACGCATTGTGAAACAATGTATTTGACTGAAAATTCTGAGAGATAGAAACAGGAACAAATAAGACTTTGACTTTCTTGATTGCTACTCTTTCCTTTGATGAACCAGAATCGCCTTTAGCATGTCAATTACTGGTCAACTAAAGATATGGAATGCTGTAAGATATCAAGGACCTAAACAATTAAGAAAACAAATGTTTTTCTCGAAGACAGAAGGGCATTTATTAGAATGAGAAACAGAACAGGTCAATCTGGAAAACAAGGAAACAACAAGCAACGATTTTGAGCCTAAGGTGGAAATATCAATTAATCTTCACATTCATTTCCAAAATTCTTTTTATGCTGACCTTGCATCCCCAGCCTTTTGTAACATTAACCCATCAAAATTTGATTCCACAGCTAAACACACAGTAGCCATTTTGCTTGGGTTGTTCTTTCCTCTTTTAGGAAGTTAATTTAGATTCCCATGGTAATTACACCAAAAATCAAAATAGTAAATGTATTGTCATCTTTATAAAGGATCGAAATAAAGAAGAGGACATGAATATCACCAGCAGAAGTAATCCATATGTACTATAGATATATAAATATAATACATGGGGTAACAATCTTATTATAGAAAATGAGGTAATACCCCAATAGATTGATAAGCCAACATACGTGGACCTCACTTTCAAGAAATCATGTGGCTTAATTTGACAGGGTGTTGCCACTTTTTTAGTAACAAGCTTGTCACCCCAACATTAACTGAAAAAGAAAAATAAGATTGTCTCACAATCAGTACCTCAGCAAAGTTTCTCTGGTCAGCTGTCAGTCGTTTAGTCGACAACTCCTTCAAAGTCCGGAAGAGGATCATGAATATTCTATGAGAAGTAAGAATATCAGCTGATTGAAGTTGCTGAGCTAAAACAGAAAAGAGATCCGGCCTGCAAAAAGAGGTCAGCGGGTAAGCAAAGAGAGTAAACACTTCTAAAACATTGCAGAGGAACTAAAACAACATATAAGGCCAAGAATGCAAACTAAGAGAAAAGAAAAAAGAAAAAGACACCATTTTATTAAGGGAAGAAACACTGACTACAGAAAGATTACTAGTATACCAACAATTTCCTTTTCTTTGACAAGTTAAAGAATATAGCAATATATACACAAGTAACTTCCTTTGAAAATAAAAATACTCCATGAAAATGTAGCAGCACCCTACATTAACACAACTGTAAAAAATTATTTCACTCATGAGAATTCTTTACAGCAAAATGTTTCCCTCATGAGATTGCTGTAGCGGCACCCTACATTAACACAACTGTAAAAAATTATTTCACTCATGAGATTTCTTCACAGCAAAATGTTTCCCTCAAGAGATTGCTTTAAAGCAAAATGATATCATCTCAACTTTTAACTCAATTGGTGACATAGTTTTTCTCTATAGATGGACAAAATTGTTTGACGATAAATGTCTTAGATCTCCAATATCTTTAAAAAAGATCAAGAAAACAACAAAATGCCATTTAAAGGATCAGAATGTACAGAAAAAAAATATGCCTTGTACATGTTTAGCAGAGCAAAAATGTTCCAGAAGAGTATTATAGTCATTGTAATGAATAAAAAGATGTGTATAACAAGTGAATCTGTAGCTTAGCAAAAAAACAAGTAAATCTGTAGATTACATACTTCATCCATTTCCTAATTACTCCCACCTTTTATCATCCATAAGTTGAGAAATTTCTTTTTTCATCCTCTACTTTCTATCAGTTTTCCGTGTAAGCATTTTCCAGAATAGTGAGAAAACATAAAGTCAAAACAGAGACAAACTATTCAAACTCAATGTTATACGCAAAAAGTTGCAATATGCAAATTGAGGAATAAGGCTAAATCCATACCATTCCTTGGGGTAGTCAATGCGGGCAATTTTCGAAATGAGCACAGCCAGTGTAAGAGCAATCTGTAGTTTATCCATGTTGGTAAAACGCAAAAATCAGAAGAACAAATGTTAACACTAAGGGAATATCAAAGTTGTAATTAAGAATATGACACGTCAGCTAGAAGAAGTGATGGCCATAAGAAGGCAGCCAGGCATACATTGAACAAGTTTGGATATCCAAAGCATTTAAAAAAAAGTAAATGTTGGTTCTTTCTATTTTGAGTACAGCATATAGTTTCTAAAATGTAAACATTAAGCAAAAAAGGCACTATATAATGATCCACATGAAATCAAGAAAGCCACTACCTGATAATTATCTTCTCTCAAGTGCGACAAAAGTTTTTGCCTCAAGTGTATCTTCTCCTCGCTGCTTATTCCCCTGCAACAATATTGCTTTTAGCTTACAAAGTATGAAAGATCAACCACTGAGTCATGTGTTTTAGGGGTAAATATAAAGGTATTTTATTCCAAATTTCTCCCCCTCTGCAGGTAGAAGCCAACTGGAGTCAATTCCATTTACTATAATGACCACGCTGGACGCCAATGCAGTTTAATATATGTGCATAGATATTTATCAAATCCTTATTTCTCATATCATACAATTCAATGTGACAACTGTGAATAGCTTGAGCATTCTGAGCCTCCATGCCAAAATCACAAGTGTTTAAAACCAAGTGTAGCACATCTTTCATCCATGCCGTATGACATAAAACCACATCAAGCAGCAAGTATGGATATAGTTCACCGAAGCAATAACATCAGCTAAGCAAAATGATAACCTTCTTCACATTATTGACGAAGTCTGATTCTTAAGATTGTCGCCACAATGTATGTCCCAATTATTCTCGACTAAGCAAACTAGACTTGCACCAACAAAATGCTATTTCATTATCATATATCATCCTCAATGGAATGCAAAAGCTCAAATGAAAGAGTAAGAAACTCACACAGCATCACGCCTGGTTCTCCAATACCGATTAACACTGTTTTTGAAATACACAGATGCCATTAATCGAACATCCGTCTGCGATACTAAATCCTTTGCTGTTATCACTTCCTGCACCAATGTATACAACATCTCCATCATCCAATTATTCATACTATCCACATTTTTCGTACATCACAATTCTAAAACCCTAGCAATAACCAAGCCATAGACATGCTTATATATTTATATATACGCGTATGTTTCTTCTATACTTACAATTCTAAAACCCTAGTTATTAAGTGAGAAAACACACACACACACACATATATATATATATGTAATATGTTACCATTAAGCAAGAGCAGAAACCAGGCCGGTTCTCAGACTGAGCTAGCGCGGCCTCAGCAGGCTTGCGTATATTCTCATCGCCGCTCAATGAGTTGGCGAGCAGTGTATACATCGCCGGCAAGTCGGAAGCTGATAGCGCCATCGCTGTTCACCGTAAAGAGCAATAAATCAACTAACCAATATATAAAATACATACATATATCTGTACAACATATATATACATATATATAGACGAGTAATGTTATCTCTGTATTGCTAGAAAGCAATGAAAGGAAAGAGAATTGACCAGTCAAAGTTGAGCCGGATCGGTGACGATCAGAGTATATATAAATTGCTTTGAGTGATAGTTGAAATATGAAGGTTTGGGGTTTTGGCCTTTCTTGTCATCAATATTTATACTTCTCCATCTAAAGCTTAGTTGCCAACTCAGCATTTCTGCTTTTCTTTTCTTTTTTTCTTCCTTTTATTTTATTTTTTTCATATTTTTTGGTTTACTCACAGGCAAAAGCGATAAGACCCAAAATCCATTCTAGAGAATGAGTCACTCTCTTTACTAAATTTTGTAGCGGTGCTGAGATTTACTAAATTTTGTAGTTACCAAATGGTTGGCTGAAGCCGCAGCTCATCATTATTGTTTTTTTTTTTCTTTTTTGCCTCCTTTTATTTTTGTCATTTTTGGTTAACTCAGAGGACAAAAACGATAATATCCAAATTTCATTTTAGTGAATAAGTCATCCTCTTTTATTTTTCACTAATTATCCAAAATTTATTTTAGAGAATGAGCCATCATCTTTTGTTTTCTCTAATAATTAACGCAGTAATGAAATTTGCTAAATTTTGTATCTACTAAGTGGTTGGGTGAAGCCAAAGTTTAAAATCCAATTTTGCATGTTATTGGCTTCACATGAACATGTCACAAAAAATTCAAAATTATTTTGCAGTTTTCAATCATCGAATAATATGGTTGTCTGGAGAATATTTTTCTTAACAAATGTAAGGATTATCTTAGAATTCATTTCCAGCTGAAGGTACTCCAGTTGCTCTCTTTCGCTCTACACAAGCCTTCCCATAACGCTAACAATTCAATTAAAATTATTCTCGCTTAGTGATTGCACCAAAAAATAAAAATTCTAGTTTAGTGTACTTTCCATCTATAATGGAATGTTTCACTGGGTACTAGTTAAACAAGGATCATCGTTACCCGAAAAGCCCAATAATAAAATGGGCCTTGCCAAGGCATAATAACAATGGTTCAAGAGAGTAATAAATAGGGTATATAACATATTACCTAATGTGGTTTATCAAAAATACAATGAAACTTCTCTGTAATTTTATAATTATCACGAAACTTTCTTGTGGTTAATTAAAATGATGCATGATACCCCATTTGTTAGAAAATATGTTAACGTTAACCACAAATAAATGTCACGCTACTAGTTTAAACAAGTGAATGCCACCCCCCTCCCCCCTCCCTAAGTTTGGTAGAAGCATTTCATTCCACTACCAAAAAAAATAAAAAACACCAAGTACAAAGATGGCAAGATTAAGCTAAGATACCATTAATCTGTCATTAGTTACAAAGTTTCCTATTAGGGCAATCCAACACACTCTCTATTTTTTCTCTATAATAGAGAGTAAAATTGATGATTTTCTATTTCTACAAACTCTCTATTTCAATTTTACTCCAACACACTCTCTATTTTTTCTCTATAATATTCTTGACTAAAAATAAAATTAGTTGATATTTCATTACTTTCACTTGATGTTAGTATGTCAAAACCCCTTCAATCGTATAAATAAATTTTTTAACGTTGCTATACGTGTTGGTTGAAACACCAACAGTTGAAAAAAGTTACACTTGGTGTTTTGTTGAAAGAGCTTGACAAAAAAAAAAAAAAAGTGGCGAACTGATTCACTTGCTTGTAGCGAGCAAAAGGAAGCAATTGGCGATGTCTCCAATTTGGCGAAATTTAATGGCTAGGCTGTTGGAGCTTTAACTATCTAAGAATAAGATACTACTATTTGATCCTTGTGGTGGACAAATTTCGTACTTATGGTGATATCACGTTCAAGTCATATAGTGCCTAAAAATCTAAAAAAAAGTATTGTAAAATAGTCAAACCCGACAAAGCAATGTCTTATCTATAGAAATTAATATTATACCTTCAAAAAATTTAGTACTTTTCAAATGTCAAAGATCAACCAGGGAGAGCTGCATAAGGCCACTCATAAAGGAAATATGTGAACCCTGCTTTCCCTTGACGATGAGCATTAATTTTTGTCCATTTGCTTTCTAGATCATACAAAAGTGGCTTGTCATCAAACTCTAACAAAATATGTTCTGAATTCTGCGAATGCACATGATTTATAGTAATGCAATCACTATATTTTGGACTCTTTTCAATTATTTGATCCGTCTGACTTATTCTATATTTCATGTTTCACTCGATTTTACGGTTATGTAGGACCCATACTTCCACACCACGCTTACCACTTCTTGCTTAGTAATTTTTCCCCTCAGACTGGCATATTTTATAAGGATCAGCTATAGAAGTTATTGGAGGCAAGTCTATTATTTCTACACACTCATTTGCAGTATCATAAGTCACTATGAATGACTCCGAATATTCTTTCCAGTATTTGATGTCCTCCAATATAAGAACCTGCGTGTTGACCACAGACAAAGCAAATGGCTTGGGAGAGACGATTGAGGACTCTTTCCATTCACCGGTTTCGGAAGAGAATGTTTCTATGTCAAAAATTCTTGTTAATTCCCTCAGATTTGTCACCCCTAATTGTACTACCTTATAACCAACCTCGCCTGATGAACTGCCATCTCCTTTGCAAATAAATGCAAGTGCTACATAGTGGTAAGCCCTGTTGGGTTAAGGGAGGATAAAATATTCTCTTGTCACAGGATTGCATATGATATAATTCATGTTTTCGTTTCTTTCGGTGGTACATAGAAGAATCCATTGGAAGAACCCAAGATAAGGACTTTTCGCTCAAGAAAGCTTAAAGATGAATCGAGGCAACCCCACTTTCCATCCTTGAGGTCATTCCCTTGGTCACAAGTTGAGATAAAATGAGTACGTTGCTTACTTATATAGGTATAAGCCGGAAAATTATCATAATCATAAATAGTTGCACGTGGCTGCAAAAAGAAATCTAATGAAATCGGTAACTCAACAAAAAAGACACAGAGAAGGATTTATTAAAAAAATAAAAATAAAAAAACTAAAAAAATTGAACTAAACATACTCTAGAATCTAGGCAAAAGTACACATACTTTTATACTTCGATTTCAGTAATTACAGGCTTTCGAATATATGTATATACTACTACTGTATAATTACAAACAAATCAAGTTATATGTATTTATACTTTGTTTTAATATTTGTTCTAGGTGTTTTACAAATATTCCAAAAGAGCGTTGTACGTCTACGTAAAGGATTTCTCATATTTTGTTCATCAACTACTTGTTTAAGTGTTAACAAATCATTCTTTGCAATATCATACATGCAAAAAATCTGCGGATATTAATTGGTTTTGCTAGCTGTTTGTTTAAATTTCATACAATCGAATCTTAAAAATTATCTTTGCGTATATATGTGAAATACTAGTTGCTCGTTGCTTTAAGCATTTTTTTTTTTTTATTCAAGATAAGCTTAAAACCGTACAACATATATTATAGATATAATTAGCGAGATTTAAACTCAACTCGCAAACACTGTAAATAACATATTATTGGACCAAAACCCGAATGGTACTGCTTTAAGCACTTTACTAGTGCTATAAGCGTATACCTTCTCGTCTTTCTTTGACACAAAATTATGTCGCGACATGACAAAACAACATGGAACTAAATTAAAAAAATTATAATTTACAGGCATGTGATTTTTTGTGTACATGTATTTTAGGAATTAACTTTAACAGAGATGATATATACCTTGATGTCTCCTCGCTCTGCTCCATCTTTAACTGCTCATCCTTGACCTCTTTCGCAGCCAGTAAATATCAAGTACTACTCCTGATCTAGTTTTGCACTGATCTATATTTATAGTTTTGAGTAATTCTTCGTCTAGGCTGATGGTCAGCGGGTGCTTTGAAGAATTTTCAGACTTTTGTAATTATCACTTGGCAAGATACCAAGAAAAAAAAAAGATTCTTATTCCTTATCGAGTAGACAAGTAGAAAAAGGAAATCTTTGAAAAAAAATAAATAAATAAACAAGTAGAAAAGGAAATCTATCACAAAAAAAAAAAAACACTAGAAAAAGGAGTCCCTTTTTCCTATTTAATGTGTTCACACATATATACTCCTTTTCCTCTCAGGCTACCTACACTTTTCACATAATTGAACCTACTCATAATAAACTTGACAAAAAATAAAGAATCTACTCATAATATTATGAGTATTATATTATGATATTATGAAGAGATGCTAAATATTTATAATTATACGATCTTAATAATTTATAATAAAAAAATGAATTATTTAAAGTAGTCACTTTGATTTTAACACGCTTATTACACATTAGGCAAAAATTGCAATGCAAAACCGTTCACGCTTCAATGCCATCATAGGGGTCATCATTGCGATCACTATGGTCATCACTACCCACTTCTTCTATTCTCCTGTAGTCCATTACAGACACCTCAGCATACAGAAGCCTCATTGGAAGTCTATTGTATCTTACTGCTACAAGACACATACTAGAAGATATGGGTAAGCAACAAGAAAGATCAACAAAGATCTATTGTGACAACAAGTCTGTGATAATAATGGTGAAAAATCCTGTCTATCATAGCATAACCAAACACATTGCTATCAAGTACCATTTTTTACGGGAGACAACAAATGAAGATCAAATTGAGCTCAAGTATATCGAGACAGAGGAACAAATTGCAAATATTTTCGCGAAGGTGCTTCCAAGACCAAAGTTTGAGATACTACAAGAAATGCTTGGAATTACACAAATGAGCATTAAGGGGGAGTGTTAAAATCTAATGGATTAATGCTCATTTGGCCCAAGAGAAACTATGGTTCAGGAATTATTAACTAGCCCAATTATGTAATCCAAGTTAAGGTCGAAACTCTAGAGATTTCAAGAATAAATATCTAGAGATTATTATCTAGGATAATTCAAGAAAAATCTAGGAAAGTAGGATCCTATATTTTTCTATTAAAATATCTAGTTGACTTTTAGGAATAATCTTGAATATTTTATATAAAAATCTTGTTGCTATAAATCTCCATGGAAGGCTATAAATATGAGCTCCTCCATCATTTGTACTTAATGAGACATAACGCACGTTTCGGCCCAACAAAATCGACGGCTTAGCCGAAACATGCACAAAACGGAGCTAACGGTGCATGTGCGGAAATTTGACTAAGGCCTTGAAGTCCCTCTCCTAGCTGGTTCTAGAGCATTCTAGTGCTAACAAGCTTCCTCAACAAGCTATGCACGAGTTTTGGAGGGAAGCTACTAGATTTAAGGTGAGAAAATTCCAGAAAAATGGCTAAGGAAAAATCTGTCGGGTTAATGATGCAATGCTGATGTCATGTTGATGCTATAATCCACTAAAGAAGCTTAATTCTATCAGATTTTTCTAGAGCAAGTATATGTGGCTAAATCAGATTTATTTTGATGATCATCTTGATTGATTTTATGTATAGTTGACAAGTGGAACCATTGTGATGATGCCAAGTGTATAGATCATAGGCCTTTGATCATTCTTTGTACAAACTATAAATAGAGCATTGTATAGCCATTTTGATAAAAATAGATACAAACTTCAGCCATTTTCGTTCATCCTTCCAGCTTTCTTTACTTAGCCAAATTTCAGTTCCTTACAAAGCAATAGTCCCTTAGTTTAGCTTGCTTCGAGTACTACTTCACTCAAACGGCTGATGGCAAGCTAGCGTGCTAGAAAACGACTAAGTGTTGAGGCTGCCAACCTTCAACACTTTAGTTTCGTGCTGCTTACTCTGATTACACACACACAAGCGTACTTAGCTTGGCTAAGGCTGCACGGCGACGAGATTTTCGGTCTCAATCTCTGATCCCGTGGCACTAAGCCAAAAATCAATAACAACTATTTCATTCAAAGCCAAGCTCATTTCCTTCTCTACAAATTCTCTCAATAAATTCTCCATTCTTCCAAACTAATTCTATCAACTACTACAAATATCTCCCTCCAAAACCAACACAAATATCGAATGTTCTAACGCAATTCATTTTTTCCATTCTAGGGGTTAAGTGAGACTAGTTCAAAGAGGCATTGCTGTGATACGTGTGACCAGTAACCAGAATCCATTCCACGAATGAGAGCCCTAGGGATATGTATTGCCCAAAGAGATTGTGTATGAGAGCTCCACCATTTCAAAAGGGCCTTACTCATTTCTTTTTCTAGTGCATCTACCTCACCATCATCTGTCTCTTCTTTCCCATCATCATCTATTTGATCATTTTCTATGCCACTTATATCACTCACATCAGAGTCCACTTGTTTACTTTCTTCAAATTCTTGATCCAAGATTTCTTCATCTTCTTGGAACAAGTTAGGGTCTCCTTCAACAACACCATCTTCTGGACCCTCATTGAATGGAAAATTATCAAAGAAGTCAACGGCTACATCTCTCGAAATGTTACTACCCTCCTCATCACTAGATTCTGGCTCTAGCTCATCACGAAATTGTGGTGGTAATGCAGTAATATTTACTCGATGATAAAGTACTGCAATAATATTTATGTGATGATAATGGAACACATTGATGTAGATGATATTTAGTCCACCTTGGGCAGATCTAAATAGAAGAAGAACATTGTTATTTGGGTTAGGGGCAGCCATGTTAAAGTGTAGCGAGATCGAGGATGAAAGCGTATATAAATGGCTTCACGTAAGAGTTGAAATATGAACTTTTTGTTCTGGCCAATCTTATATTCACAATTTATAGTTTTCCACCTAAAGCTTGTTGCTTTGCCCAAAAAAAAAAAAAGTTTGCTTGTTGCCAACTCTGTATTATTGCATTTTTTGTGTTTTCTTCTTTTTATCTTTTCTATTTTACTTTTCGTGGAGCCAAAATTGATAATACTGGATATTAATCATCTTAAAGAATGTCACCCTTTTGTTCTTCTATATAATAACCTAGCATGGTGCTGAAATTTACTCAATTTCGTAGCTCCCCAAAGGTTGGCTAAAGCCAAATTTTAAGATCAAATTCATATGTTACTGGTTTCACGATAGACATATGTCACCAAAACATATAATTATTTTGCAATTCTCAATCATCGAGTTTTATTCTATGAGCACAATTGTGATAAACTTGATGTTCTTGAGCCAAACTCATGAAATTAATTATATAAATCCCTTATTATATTTTCACAATATACAACACTTGAAGTACAAAATATTGAATCATTTATAAACACATTGTCTTTTCATATCATTATGTATTCCTAGCTTGAAAAAAGTTCAAGGTGAATTATAAACTTAATATATAAATACTCATAGAGTGTCGCGTATATGTCCACACTAGCCCTTAGTTTACCCTAATACAATACATGTAAGATTCCAACAAGTCAAAAACTGAAATTATACGAAAAACTTCGTCCTTGATAGCAAACTTCATTGTGTTATGTTTGGCCTAACTGGAAAGTTTTAATTTTTGAGGTATAGACCTTTTAACAATGGTTGTTATTTTTTTACTAAGGAGGCTAATAGAATAATATCGAGAGAACTAAGAAGACTTACACATGATGTTAATTGACTTGGAGAAGGCAAGTGATTGAGTTTCTAGGAAAGTTCTATGGAGCATGTTGGAGAAAAAAGGTATTTGTGTGGCATACATTGAGGTGATAAAAGATATGGACAACAGAGTGATGACCAATGTAAGGACAATGGGAGAAAAGACTAGTTTTTTCCCGATTACAATAGGTCTACATTAAGGATCCGCTTTGAGCACATACCTTTTCTTACTAAATATGGATGAACTCATTAGCCAAATCTAAGATGAAGTGTCGTGGTGCATGTTATTTACAAATGATATTATTTTAGTAGACGAGTATAGAAAAGGTATAAATACTCAGCTAAAATTTTGGTGATCGACTTTAGAATCTAAGTGTTTTAAGCTAAGAAGATCAAAGACAGAGTATATAGAATGCATGTTTAACAAGAATAGGTCGATAAGTGAGATATAGGTAAAATTAGATTCGAAAAACATATATAAAAATGAGAGTTTTAGATACCTGGATTTTATGGTTCAACAAGATGATGAGCTTAATGCGAACGTTGATAACAAAATCAAAGTAGGATGGACAAAGTGGAAAAATGCTACCGGAATCTTGTATGATCGAAAAATACGACTTAAGCTAAAATGAAAGTTTTATAAGATTGTGTCCCATTAGACCAACTATGTTATATGGTTCGGAGTGTTGAGTGATGAAATATCAATATGTTCATAAAATGTCAGTGGCTGAGATGAGAATGTTAAGATGGTTGTGTGCTAGGAAGAACAAGATTAAGAACGAGATGATATGTAAAAGAACAGGATTGACCCTGATTGAGGATAAAATGAGAGAGAATTGTTTGAGATGGTTTGGGCATGTTAAGAGATGACCTGTCAAGACGCTTGTTAGAGGTGTGAAAGTTTACAGATAGTAGACCGAAATAGGGGTAGAGGAAGACCTAAGATGACTTGGATTGAGACATTGCATGTATGGAACTAACAGAATAGATGATTCTCGACAAAAATGAATGACATTGTATGATCCATATAGCCAACTCCACCTAATGAAACAAGACTCAATTTGGTTTGGTTTGGTTTGATTTAGATATAGAACTTTTAGTAGTAGGATTTTAGTTAGAAGTGTTGTTGAATAAAGCCTATTGATTGTTTAGTCTATGCTAAGCAATGTTGGGCTTTTAAAAATTGTGGAGGCAATTTTGGACTTTTAAAATATGGAGGGGGTATATTTGAGAAGAAAAGAGAAAATTAATTTTTACATTATGTAAAAATAGTTTCACAAAAACCTTTTTTGAAAAGTTTCAATTTGAAGTTTCTTAATTTTTAGTTTTTTTTAATTTCAACTTTTACCGAAAAACTCTTTCAAATCTAGGCCTAACAGATTTTCTTTAGTTTCTAAACTCATAGTAAGTACATTTAAGTATCTAAAAGTTAAGATAAAGAGACTCTTAATGTTATTGTTCTAGACAAGGAGCAGCTTTAGTCATAGAGTATGAATGTGGTATGAAATTAAAGAAACTAATTTTTTATATGAAGTGCAGATTGTGAAATTAATTTTTTTGTCCTTTTTTTTATTGAAAAATCCATTTTCCATATGGAATGATCTTCAAGATACTATTCTCAAGCTATTTTTTTGTGCTTGTGTGTATACAGTTTGGAAGTAATGTTACCACGGACTCCATAGAGCCACATTTGCCACGGAGGAACATATTAGGGATTGCATATTCAATGCTGTTAGGATGCTAATTCACTCTGGGAAAACATTTAACAGAACCACATCCATTGTTAATTTGGAAATTTGTACTAGTTAGAAATTTTTAATCCCTCCTCGGTCTAGATAGCCAATTTGAGAAATTATGTTGTGCTATCTCCTTGTTTCACTTTCTCCCAACTATTTTCATTCCGTTTTGTTTTTAGATGGAGTCTCTATGCAGGGCCGTGAAACTTGATGTCTCCAATACTCTTTTTTATGTACAAGTAAAAAATTTGAGCTATTTACGTGAAAAATAGAATGATAATGGCAAGACTCGTGCCTCCAACACAACTTATTTAAATCATTCATTAGATTTTTTTGGTTGAATAATTAGATGTTGGTCTTGATTGTAGCCAAACTTGTATGGACATTCCTTGTTTAACTCATTTTACTAAAGTTTTTGACGAAGTCTTTTACATAATATAATTTTACAAAGTTAATGAATTCTAATTTGATTAGGTAATATAATTTTACAAAGTTAATGAATTCTAATTTTTCGATCAACATGTGAAAATTTTTATTAAAAAAAAGGCTGAAAGAATTATCACCAATCTTTTTAGGTTGTCGGATTTAGAAGTCCTTTCTTTTGCAAGAGTCTAGATCTATTCCTTAGCAGGAATAGCAGCCTTGGTAAGAGCTATTTCCTGAAGTAGTCACTAATATCAATAAATACTTTAGTTGTAGGACATGAGTTTGAAAGACTTCTTTCGCTTTTCAAGTATTTATCGCATCTTGCCTGACTTTTGAAAAAGATTAAAGATATATTGATGTTTTCAACACTTCCTTTGATTATTGTAATAACCTAGTTACCCCATGTTGTACCACAATATTCTCCTAAACTACTTGTGTTTTTTAAAAATTGAACCAGCCACAAATCAAGTAATTTTAACTGTGTAAGCACATAATGGTTGTTATTTAATCTAACAGATAGTTCTCACTTGTGGTGCTTTCATTTCAGATTGAGTTGGGCATTCGTCTCTCTGTCTCTTTCATCTCCATGTGAAACTTTTCATTTCTTATTTTTCCAAAAAATTATAAATAACCTTATACGTCACGAGTGAGGAATTGAAAAGTATCAAACTTTTAAGAAACACAATATGCCTATTTCAAAACAATGCTTGCTTGAATTTTTGGTTTGTTTTCTCCTACCCTATGTAATTCATGTTGTAATTTGTAACCATATAGAATTGCCATCCTTAATTCAGAAATGTCGTCAAGCTTGCCGATTAATTAGATTATATGAAAATGTTATTATGCTATAAGATTATGTATAACTTTATTAATATTCTCTTATCCTATCTTACTATGTAATATTTTATTAAACTATGTCAAAATAAGATCGAAAATGTTGTTTGAAATATTTTGATTTTGATTTTTAGAACTTTTCTATATAGTTGTATATAAAAATTGATGAGATAAAAGATATTTAACTCTCTATATTAATACGGGTAAACGAAGGATCTTCTATTTACCCAAAGATAGAGAGTATATTCTATAAAATCTATTAGAATTGATCATTAATTATCTACTTTCTCTAATTCTCCATTTGCTAATTTTACTACCGAATTGACTAGAAGGTAATAATTAGAAAAAAAAAAAAAAACCTGGACACTGATTATACATGTCATAGTAGGTTTTTAAAGAATGTATAGGAGGGTGAATGATTTATTTGTTTTTTTATCGGTTGTGGAATGAATTTTGAATGTATAGTACCCAATGACTTGTTTGTTTCCCTACTAGTTCTGGAATGGATTTTTAACCTTTGACATAATTAGGAATTGAAGGATTCAATTTAAAAAATGGAACAAAAATAGGATAATGGTAAGAGAAAGGAAATTGTGATGCACATTTGACCATCAACTAAGAATGATGCAATAATAATACCTAATATGAGCTGCCAAGAAATCAGGTTTTGGATTGATGGATAGGAATTACCAATGAATTGTCAATCAATATAATAAATTAACACGAAATATTTTGATACAACAATTTTGTCATTTTCATGAATAATTGAGGATTGAAAAGAATTGGTATATTACACTTTAATACGTATGAAATAAAACTAGAAGCTATAACCAGTGCATATTTATCATTACTATTTGGCTTGTCTTTACTCAGGCTCAACAAATTTAAGATTTTAATTCCTTTTTCCAAATCATGTTTGAGATGAAATATGAAAAGAAATCAAGACATGGACAAGGGAGAGGGAGAGATTTTTACAACCCAAGTCCAAAATTCCTGTCCGCAAAAAATATTAGTATCGTGATATGTTATAAATTAAAAGAGAAGGAATAACATGATTATTTCATATATAAGCATATATCGATTTGCATATATAATGCTCTAGATTACAATTGAGGATTTTTGGCCGAGTGTGTTACTTATTGGATTCAACAAGAATGCCTATTTGACCAAAACAAAGAAAAGAGAAATAATACCACCGTACCCGCCCCAGTATGCAAAAACTTGATCAATTGTAAGATTACCCAAAGTTTGGTTTAACTTAAAACGGAAAGCCAATTCGTATTTTTGTTACAATATGCCTGTCTTTTCCCTAGTTACCCTACACGCACTACGAAGTAAGAGGGGTTAAGGTCATCTCCAATAACTTTTTTATTTTTCTTCTTATATGTAGGGAATTTTGATCATTTTTCTACATGTAGAGATTCTCTATTTCAGCTTAACTTCAACAGCTTCCCTACATTCTGATTTTAGGGAATCTCTATTTCAATGTCACTCCAACAACTTCTCTATTTTAGAAAATTTTTATTTTTGTTTTACTCCAAAAGCTCCCCTACATATTATTTTTAATTAAAATTTGTATCAATTTTACATTTTTTATTTGAATTTGCTAATTGTATATGATGAATTTTTATTTTTAATTACTAATATTTGTTTTTTTTAAAAAAATCCAATATTTTTGTATTTCTTTCTTTGCATTTCTTTATTTTTCATGACGTAATTTATTTCTAATCACTAATATAAAATTAGATAAACAAAGTTACAACTAAAATTCTAACCTTAAAACTACATTATATATAACCCATCCACATTTTCCTTTTTCATCTTCTGCCTATAATCTTAAACGTTTCATCTTAACCCCACCCCATATCCATATCCGAAACTACATTATCAATATTAGCTTTATGTCCAATCGGTCATTTTTCCTTATGTCATGTATTATCAATGACAGCTTTATGCCCAATCGGTCATTTCTCCTTATGTCAAATCACATAAAGTTTGTTAAAGCCTATAAATACACATACATAAAGATCACAAAATACATCAACAAATCCTCTAAAATTTGTTAGCTTCTTTGTTGTTATTTATTCTTGTGAATTTAACTATTTTGAATCCATTATATTCTATTAGAAATATGGCTTCCAATCTTCCTTGCATGAAAACTCTCGATGATTCGGACTTCGATGAGGAGGTGTTATTGCTCCAGATGTTGGTAAATGAAGATGAGCAACAAAGATGTCAAAATCAACTTCGCGGTTCTATTCCTGGCCATAATGTATTTTGGCGAGATAGACAACAGGGTCACGAAAGACTTTATCGTGATTATTTTGCAGAAGATTGTGTTTATCCTGCTAATATTTTTCGAATGAGGTTCAGAATGAATCATCCATTGTTTTGCAGGATTCAATCTGCAGTTGAAGCCTATGATTCATACTTCATTCAAAAACAAAACAATGCTGGGCAATGGGGTTTGTCTTCCTTACAAAAGGTCACAGCTGCACTGAGGATGCTTGCATATAGCGCAGTTGCAGATTCGGTTGATGATTATGTAAGAATAGGAGAAAGCACTGCCATAGAAACTTTAAAAAAATTTGTTAAGGCAGTTGTGGCAATATTCTCTGACGAATATTTGAGATCACCAAATGAAATTGATATTGCAAGACTGCTAAGAGTTGGAAATCAAAGAGGCTTCCCTGGAATGTTGGGAAGTATTGATTGCATGCACTGGAGGTGGAAGAATTGTCCTACTGCATGGAAAGGTATGTACAATGGCCATATCCGTGCACCAACAATTATTTTAGAAGCTGTGGCTTCATATGATCTATGGATATGGCATGCATTTTTTGGTTTACCTGGTTCTCTAAATGACATAAATGTTTTGGATCGGTCATCTGTATTTACTGAATTAGCTGAAGGACGAGCCCCTAAGGTTAATTATACGATCAATGGACATAATTATACCATGGGGTATTATCTTGCAGACGGTATATATTCGTCTTGGTCTACATTTGTTAAAACTATACCGACTCCACAAGGCAGTAAGAGGAAGCATTTTGCTACTGCTCAAGAGTCAACTAGGAAAGATGTTGAACGCGAATTTGGGGTGCTTCAAGCTCGATTTGCTATTGTTCGTGGACATGCACGATTTTGGGATGTTGAAACACTTACAAATATCATGAAAGCATGCATAATAATGCACAACATGATTATTGAAGATGAAAGGGATATTGATAACATAGATTTTAACTACGACTATGTTGGTGATAGTTCACATCCACAAATCTCACAAGAACATACTGCTGAACTTATGGATTTCATTGGAACACATTATCGTATACGTGATCGAGAGACTCATGTTCAACTACAAGAAGATCTTGTTGAGTACTTGTGGCAATTGCATGGAGGTGTATGATGTAACTTAATTTTAATGTAATGTGAGCACTTAATTTTAATGTAATGTGAGTTTTTAGTACCAAATGTAATATTTTATGTTCAATAATAAAGTTTCTCATTGAAGAAAAAGTAATTTAGATTAATATTAAAGTTTTACAATATCAAACTACATGGATAAATTTATACATCGCAGCAAACCATTTTTTTTTTCAGAATTTCTTCTTGCTTCTGTCTCCAATATTCAGCTTGCAAAGGAGACATGGTACTAAAATCTTTATCCATCACTCTTTCCTCCCACTCCCGTTCCACCTGCTTCATCTTTTCTTCGTGCATCCTTTCTTTAACATGTATCAACTTTTCAATCATTTTTGTAGCAAATGGTTCCTTATAATTTGTTTTTGCTTTGTTCTTCCGTTTACTCGATCTCTCTTTCTCTGCGTTTCTACCTGGTGGTCTCTCCATGGGGTTAAAGGTATCACATGGACTGTTATCTTCTTCTAAATTTACTGAATGCGGAGTTGATGGAGAAGAGGCACTTGGACTATCATCTTTACTTTTTTTTGCTTTTTTCATTTTTTTCTTTTCACCTTCTTGTATCCATTTCTGCTGATACCTTAGTAGATTCCAACAATGTTCAAATTGAAAAGTAGATTTATGGCATGCTTGATATAACAATTTGGCATCCTGGATCTGTATCATGTAATTAAACAAGTTAGTTGAATTAAAAACAAAAAATACAAATTCTATTGCATTTTAAATATTTTTGTCACCTTATCTTGTTCAGTCTTGCCACTCTGATGTCTGGATTCGATTTGAGCATAACATCCACATAATTTGTTTGTAGCAAGGTTAATACCCGACTGATGTGTGAGAGAATTTTGGCTACGTTCAGATTCAAATGTTTTGTGATCGTGGAAATACTCATAAATTCTACGCCAATATGTGTTTTTACTTTGATCGGTGCTGTGTACCTCATCTAAGCTAATGTTTAACCATGCTGAAATAAGTAGACAATCTTCTTGGACTGAGAAGTTATGGAGGTGAGATGATTTCTTTTTCACAGGTTCATCTGTCACGAATGGCGACGAGGGAGTCGGTTCAACCGGATGTTCAGTGCTCCGCTCGGGTGAGCCTAATGAGAAGTTGTTGCCAAAATCCAAATTTCCGTTAAGCAAATTTGTATAATACGGATTGCACTGTGAATCCATCTAAAAGAAAAAGAAAAATTGTAAGATAGAATATAATTAAATCAATTTGATAAAATTAAACCAAAGACAAATTGTAATTAATAAAATTTTATAATCTAGAACTAAACAAAATAAAAATAAAAGTGAAATGTAACTATTCATGCCAAATTGTAATTAATAAACTTTGATAAGCTAAAGTTACAATTAAAAAAAATTAGCTATATCAAACTATAATTAATAATAATAGATAATTTAAATTATAATTAAACAAAATTTAAAACCCTAAATTATAACACTCCATTCCCCACTTTTTTTTTTCAATCAGCCGCCTAGACCCTCTCCAACTAAACCATCGATCTTCTCCTCAGCCAACAGCCAACACCCACTACCACCCCTCCCTCCCTCTATTGGCAAATCACCCAACAGCCACTGCTACCACCACGCCGTGCCACCACCACGCAACCGCCTACCCCCCTATCCAAAAAACCTTCGATCTTCTCCTCAACCAACAACCAACAACCACTGCTACCACCACGTCGTGCCACCACCATGCAGCCGCCTACCCCTCTCTCCCAAAAACCTTCCGACTTCTCCTCAACCCACAGCCAACAACCACTGCCACCCCCCTACTGGCAAATCACCCAACAGCCACTGCCACCACCACGCGACCACCATATCAAATCACCACCCAACAGCCACCATGTCACCACCACGTGGCCAACACCACAGCAAGCCACAAGTTTGCTCATCTTTTTCGTGAAATTTTAAAACAAAACTTTATGGATGCAAATTTTTTTTTTTGAGGTAAAACTTCTTTTGCCAAATTTTTTGTTAAAAAAAAAATTACCTGTGGTTTTTGGTTTCTGCTTTGTGGCTGATTTTTTTTCGTAGCTGTAGATTTGAGTGTATTTTTTTTTTGATTTGAAATTTTTGGTTCAAATTAATGTGTGATTGAAGCACACATGACCTGTGTTTATATAAACACAGATCATATGTGCCTCCAACGGTTAGATTTCTGACCGTTGGAGACATGTTTTTTTTTTTGATTCATTTTTTTTTTTTTTTTACTGTCACTTGGTTTTCAGTTTAGTTTATAAACCCAGGTCATGTGTGCCTCCAACGGTCAGATTTCTGACCGTTGAAGACATGTTTTTTTTTTTGATTCATTTTTTTTTACTGTCACTTGGTTTTCAGATTAGTTTAAGGTATTTGTTCAGCATCTCCAGATGTGGAGATGCTGAAAATTGAATGTAGGGATTCTCTATAAAGTAGAGAATTCCTAGAGAACCTGTTGGAGATGGCCATCTCCATCTTGTTCTCTACATGTAGTGTAAAGAGCATTTTGCAGATCCTGTTGGAGATGGCCTAAGAAAGCAAATTGTCTTTAATTGTTATTAGTAGAAATGCTAATTATCTAATTGAGATTTTGTTTAGTTCAATTTTTAAATACTTAAAAGGCGTTTTCTATAAATATAAAAATTGAAGCTATTTGTTTGACAAGGTATTTAGGTAAAATGCAAAGTTAAAAAATAAGAAGTTCTAAATTTAAATTTTTTAAAAAGATTTTAGCAAAATTATTTTACATCATGCAATAAGCTAATTTTTTTTTCTTTTTCCCCCTCAAAAATATCCCCTTTATACATTTAGAAGCCGAACACGTCCTCAAAGTTTTTTAAAAATATACTCCTTTATATTTTTTAATAGTAGTTCCAACATAACAATCAAATAATTAACAGGTTATGTTTAATAGCACTTCTAATTAAAGTTTACTGCTAAACCTATATAACATAATAGTTAAAATTTCACAATTAGGTTAAATGAATTCTTAAAAAAAATTGAAATAACGATATGTCAATGAATTAGATTTCTAATATTTCTAATTTGTTGCAACAACTGCTCTCATCAGACTTTCTTGTAGTTGGGATTTGTTCTTTTTTTTAGCAATTTGTAGTAGAAATTAGATAATATAGTTTTACAAAGTTAGTGAATTCTAATTTTATTTTTATTTTTATTTTTTTATGTAAGAAAGGGAAAATAGCACATTTAATCCTTATTGTTTTAAAAAAATTCAATTTCATCTTTATTATTGAAAATTTTTCAGTTTCATCTCGTTGTTTTTCAAAATTTTAAATTTCGTCTCTATTATTTAAATTTCTCGATTTCGTCTCTATTATTTCTAAAAAATTTTAATTTTGTCCTTATTAGTTTCAAAAAGTTTTGAATTAGTCTATATTGTTCAGAATTAGTCACTTTAATCCTTATTATTTTTTAGAAAATAATTGGATTAAATTGATATTTTTTGAGAAATAATATAGATAAATTTAAATTTTTTTAAAAATAATAAAAATTAAATTGACTAATTTTGACTAATAAGAATGAATTTAAAACTTAAAAAAATAATAAAAATGAAATTGAGACTTTTTAAAAATAATAGAGATAAAATTAATTTTTTTAAAATAACAAGAACGGAATTAAAAAACTTTAAATAATAAAAACAAAATTAAATTCTTTAAAAAATAATAAAGACAAAATGGGTATTTCTTCGCATTGTTCTAATCGAGTGGGTGAGCCGGAAGTCACGTGGTGATTAGCGCTTGATCGTCGACATGTCTTACACAATCAAGAATTCTAAAATCCTATTGGACAATCCTCGTGGAACCCCAAGAGGCTGCCACGTGTACCTAACTGTCGAACCATCTGGATTTTTCGACCCGCCGCGAAATCTATTAATTCCATTCCACCTACACCTTTCCCACCCTTTCCTGTACGACAGCGCTATTCACCCGTAATATTATAACGTTAAATTACCTAGTGGAACATCGGATCATAGGGTTAAGATTAAGCAGCAGAAGATGAGACGGCGATTAACGTTGGCGACTGTTTTCTTCGTGTTATTGTTTCTTCTGACCATTGAATCCAAGACCCTCGACCCCTATAAGGTAATGCTTGTTTCTTAATGCGTGTATGTTTTATGATTATATTTTGTCAAAATTACACGATAAATTAAGCATATAATTATTAGATTATTACGGTATCATATCGTGACTAACGTGCTAGTTTGTGCTTTATCCATTTCTTTGTATGATTTTTTTTTTTCATTTTCTCATCTGCATTATGAAATTTTTGTAGTTACCGTGTGTGCATATATGTCATTGAGTTGCTGTTGTATTCTTCACTTAAGAAATTTTGAAGTTTTAGACCAATATTTTTGGGATTTTTTTTTTAAAAGCCATGGTTTTCCAGGCTTTGCCCCGACTAATTCCACGGGGGTTTAAAGTTAACGCCAGGTAAACTTTCGGTGGGTCTAAGAGGACTCAAACTGGCGACTGGGAGCACATGGGAATTATTTCTACCTTCGTATTTGTATAGCCATGGTTGGATATATTGTGCTGTCACACTATGTGGGTTGGCATTGAATGTAAGCATGACTAAGTCTATCTCTATGTGCAAGTAAATGATGAAAACAAGGGCTGATGCTGCCAACTGAATTTGGTATAGGCTGAGATTCTAGCTAGTACACTTGGGAGGAAAATTTCATTAGTGTACGTTTAGGCAATGTAAGATGGAGATAGATTGAAATTGTTCCGATTCAAGGAAAGGGAAAACAATCGAGAGTCTTGAGTGTTTCGTCTCACCTTTGGTGAATTTTTATTTTTTAGTCTTCTATGGCCTTGGATATGATCTTTGTTGTGATTGCTGCTTATATTCTTGATAGACAACTTGTTCTTGTCATAACCCATGATGAAAATATTTGAAACTATATATTGGTTTAACCGCCTTGAGGTATGAGAGGGTGTGAACGAGAGTTTGGGGTGTTCTTGGGAATATGATTGTGAGGATTTTTTAACTGTATCTAGTTTTTGTTTTTCATCATGGATGGTAGAATTCTTCTCATGACTGCCGTGGATGTAGGCTCCAGAATTACATGAATTCGGTGATTTTCTGTTTTCTTCGTTGTAGCATTTTGTTATCTCACTAGTCTTAGACATTGGAAATAGGCGAACATATTTTATTTGAATAAGGACTTGGGGATTTGATAGATATATATGTAGACACACACACACACTGTGAAATTGTTGTCAATTACATTTAAATTTCTGGAAATGAATCTAATGGTTGTAATGTTTAGTCTATGTATGTTAGACTGGGAGATGGTTGAAAATATATGATTTTAACAGGGCCCTTTCTTTGGCGGTAATGACTCATTTCCTTTTACTTTCCATCTTCTGTTATATCTCTTACTCAATGTACATTGCATCAGGTACTTGGGGTTGATAGGAATGCGAGTCAACGGGAAATTCAGAAAGCCTTCCACAAGTAAGTGCTTTATTCCTCTGCCATATTCGTTCATGTAATATATTGACATAGATGGATTAAGCTTCATTACGAACTGGTTTATTTTTAGTCAGATTAAAAGTAAGGTTCCAAATGCATACTTCACATTGAAGTCTGTCGACATGATTATTGTTGTTTGTTATAACCATGAATGCGGTTGAGTGTGTCTGTTAAGAATTGCAGGGCTTGTGTGGGTTGGGGGAGGATGGGGTGAATTGGCCAGTTTTACTTGGGCCAAGTTCATCATGTATATTGTGCATAAGGTTGATTGAGGATCAGTCATAAAAAGCTCAGCCTCTTGGCTCGGATTTGTGTAAAGTGTAAATGTTGTAGCTGCAAATTCTGACAATAAATTTTTTTTGGTCTAGATTAGTGTCCTATCAGGGCGAACTCGTAATAATTTTAAAGAATAGGCTGTGCATGAGCTTCGGCAAGCTTTTGGAAACAAAGCCTGATGATTTGGAGCTTTCTTTTAGTTTTCTGTTGTTGCTCTTCTGTCTACATCTGAGTGCATTCTAAAGTTGTCCATCACTTTTCTTGCAGGCTCTCTCTCCAATATCATCCTGACAAGAACAAAAATAAGGGTGCACAAGAAAAGTTTGCAGAGATTAATAATGGTAAGCAGTGCATATCTCTGCAGCTTCTTTTTTCTCTTTTTTCTTTTGTTTTCTATCTTGATCATTAGATGATGTTATCTAGAAACCCCTCCATGAATGCCCACTTGACGTGTTTCGCAAGGTTGCCAAAAAGTGCGACCAGAAGAAAATGAAACAAGGTTCTGCTCAGGTTTATATGAGTCCTGTATCAATCATATTAGCGTACTTTTCTCAAAATAAAATGTAAAAAATCTACCTTGACATTGTATCTTCCATTTCTTTTAGTGAATGACTGCTTTACTGTGAGAATATAGTAGAAATATGGCCTTGTGTTCAAGAATATATTGTTAGCTGAGTTGAAGATTAAGAATCTGTTTCTCCATTTCCTTTAATTTCCCCTGATTCACTCAAGCTGTTCTTAATTCTCCCTTTGATTTGTGATTTTATATCTGATGATGTTGGTACTTACCTTTTTAATTATTTACTTTCAGCATATGACATCCTCTCTGATGAGCAGAAGAGGAAAAATTATGATCTCTATGGAGATGAGAAGGGTAGTCCTGGATTTGATGCTGGCAGTTCTGGAGACCACGGTGGATATACCTATTACACAAGTGGACCAGGACAGAGTGGGTTCAATTTCAGACCTGGTGACTGGCAAAATATGGGTGGAGGTGGAGATTCTCGATCATTTTCATTTTCTTTTGGTGGGCCGGGCAGTCAGAGCTCTTCTGGTTATGGTTTTGGTTTAGATGACATATTTTCCAACTTTTTTGGGGGTGATATGAGAGGTGGGAGTCGATTTGGTGGTTTCAGTAGTTCAGGCAGAACCCAATCCGGAGCCAGGAGTGCCCCAAAGAGCATCCTTTCCGTAAATTCAGAAATGTACAGGAAAGAAATAGCTGATAAAGGGATTACTTGGCTTTTACTATCTTATACATCGACTCTTCAGGGTATCCAATCTTTTGAATCTACCCTAGAGGAGGTTGCTAGCTCTCTACAAGGAGCACTAAAGGTCCTGACCTGTTATTCTGTTCTTAGTGCTTACGCATCCATTTTTCATATATGAATATGCTTCTCCTCTGAGTGCTTACACATCTGTTTTCCCGTATACTAATATGCTTCTTCTCTTTCAGGTCGGAAGCATAAACTGTGAAACTGCCACGTCTTTATGTAAGGAGCTTGGCATATATCCTCGTAGAGCACCGAGAATTTTTGTGTATTCGTATAAATCTAGTGAAACTGGTTCCTTGGTGGAGTACAGTGGTGGCTTGGAAGAGAAAAGTTTGAAAGCCTTTTGCCAAGACAATTTACCTAGATTTTCTAAACGTGTCAATTTAGCTCAGTTTGATTCAGTTTCCATTGGGGTTGGATCTTTACCTAAAGTAATGCTTCTCTCCACAAAGAAAGATACTCCTGTTATCTGGCGCGCACTTAGTGGCTTGTACCGCAGACGTTTTGTCTTCTATGATGCAGAGGTAACTTTGCTTTTTGATGATAATGTAGTCCGACAAGTTAACCTTGTAGCTTCACTTTTGTTCTTATTTCCCCCCCTGTTTTGTTATTACCATGACTAATGGCTACTTCGTCGATTGTATAGGTCAATGATGCTTCTGATTCAATGGTGAGAAAATTAGGTGTTGATGCACTCCCTGCAATTGTTGGTTGGCTATCTAATGGTGAAAAGCATGTTTTAAGGACGGGGATCTCTGTGAAAGATCTAAAGTCTGCCATTCAAGATCTTAGTGTCCTACTTAACAATTTTGAGAAAATGAATAAGAAGGTAGCTTCCGGGCAAAGCAAACAAACACAAAGCGAATCAGGGGACAAACAGATTCCATTGCTTACAGGATCTAATGTTGATGATGTATGTGGCGAGAGAACTCCTGTTTGTGTAATTGGTGTTTTCCGGTCATCTAAAGCAAGGGACAAGCTTGAGAAGCTTCTGTTAATGGTAAGTGACTTGTTCAAATAGAGCTGAAAGTAATGAGATGAAAAACTATTTGTTGTGTTTATGTTACAAGCTGTCGAGAGTGTTATTAGGTCGAAATGCCAATTGATATATGACCACCTCGTTGCAAAACTGTAAGATAAGGCTGCATTAAATCCAAAATAGGTCCAACTCTTCCTGACCCTGCATATAGTGGGAGTTTCATGTACCGGGCTGCCTTTTATAGTATATGTTTTAAGTGCTTAGTGAGAAGCACAAAATGATAGTCATACATCTTATGCGCTTATTGTTTTCTACTATTGCCTGTGTGATTATATATTAAGTGCAGTTTCCTTTTCCCCTTTTGTTGCTGCTTTTTTGTTTTCAGGTGTCTCAGAAATCGCTATCCAGACGACAAAATGTGGCTTCTGGAGGCAAAGATTCGGTTTCTTACGCTCTCTTGGATGCGACAAAGCAGCAGTCCTTTTTAAATGCATTTGACAAATCAGGTTTCAAATCATCTAATGAGCTCCTTCTGGCGTACAAACCTCGAAAAGAAAAGTTCGCTACTTTTGTTGGTGAAATGACAGCAGAAGAAGCAGAAGGGTTTATTAGTTCAGTGCTGAATGGAGATGTACAGTTTACGAAGGCACGACTGAAGCCTGTACTCAAGTAATAGGGAACTAAATTAGATTAACTCATGGTATTTTGTACACAGAGAAGGTTAAACGTGCGATTGTATCGCACTTTTCAATTGTTGAGAAAACTATAGAAGACATCCGATAAATCACCGTATTTAGTGATTGTTCATCATCTGCAGAAGCGCTGGTATTCAGTAATGGAACCTGTACTAGTTCGTGGCCCTAAGAAGTAGAAAGCGCATTGGTTGGATCTTCACGGGCAGAAAAAGTTTAGCGGACGAGGATTTTGATAACACTAGAATTTCCGGGACATCCTTTTTCACTTTCCTGGAAAGTTGTGGTGTTTCGCCTCGTAGAGTTTTAGTACATGTAAATTGTATTACGACGATGTAAATTCACAATTTTCATCATTTGCAGAAGGTATAGAGAAACTATATATATATATATATATTTTTTTTTTTTCTCGCTAATATGGAGACTAGGTCAATTATATTAAAATAGCTTGAGAGGAGGTAACCTACTTCTATCTCTATTTAGGAAGCAAATATATATATATATATATATATATATATATATATATAGATTAGTTAGCCAATTATGGTTTGCTTCAAGCCATTAGGAATACGGCGTCAAATTAGTAGTGGCAGCAAACGAATTGGAATATGGGGCACGTACAACCATCAAGATCAAAGGAAGGTTCGACAAAACATGAAGTATCAGAGTAGTAGGTGGCTTCATAAAAATGGCAAAGCACGTCTGCCGGATTGGACTTTGGAGTTACAGTATATATTACTTGGTTGGCCAATCTTGTTTCAGTCAAAATGAAAATAGTAAGAGAAAAACAAGAAATGAATTGCATTTGTGTATGTGCTCAGCAGGAGGAGGAGGAGGAGGAGGAGGAGGTTGGGCCTTACGGGTGGGCATTTATTGCAAGGCAAGCACTATTGTTTGCAAGAAACCATAGAATGGTACTATGAAAGCCTAAGACTTGGCCGATCTATCATCGAACCTACTTGGCCCCTTTGCATTTGGAGAATGGCCGATCAATCTCATCACACAGATTGATTGCTCACACACAATTAGGTTAGACAAGGTTGGGGATATAGGAAGGCTTACCTCAAACCTGAGAGATAGGGGTCCCATGATCTAAGTAATCTTGTGTATATTAGTCAAAGATGTGACCTAAAACCATCGACAACAACTATCCCTCCTCTTCATCAAGAACGTAAAATCCATGTAGGCCAGTGATCAGAAACTGGGTACAATTCCTTGCTGTCGTGTGCCCAGATGTTCAAAATGAAAAAGGAAGAAAGTCCCTGGTCAAAATGATTTGTTGTAGGCAGTACAATTCCTTACTGTCACTGCATAATATATACATCATATCAAAAATGCAGTAAAAGTGCCTATACACAACTACTGACTGACACCATCTTTAACTGGAGCGGAAACTAGACGACCATTTTGGAGCAAAGCCGGAGGAATTGGAGCTTGACATGAGCTGATATGAGACTTGAGACGAGGTATGTTGGGATGTGCACTGCGACATCTATGGCATCGCAGCTCCATTGAGAGGGAACTATCATCACTATTTATCGTAGGCTTCCCATTTTCGCTAACTTCCTCTATTACATCAACTGAGTCCCGGAAGAAAGAAGAATTGAATGAATTCCAATGCTTCTTGTTCTTCAGATGTTTTGAATCGAAATCTTGGCTGATCACATGAAGGTGCAGTTGTCGCATTGAAGGGACCTGCAAAAACCATAAGTCAGATTCTTAGAATGATTTGGTTAAACTAGTCAATATGTAATTTGCACGTGAAAGGTGTCGCCTGAAGAGAATCAATTAGTTGTTAAGGAAAAGTTTCATCATGAAGGATAGACCAAGCCACTTCCATAAAGTTTCATCATCTCAAGTTTGATCTTCTAGAGATTTAGTTTAAATTGACAACAGAACACAAGAAAATCGCCAACTGTCCCGTCATGCAAGTCTTTCTTACTGTAATATATTTTAAAAGCTTTCGTATTGGAAATGAGGACATAATGGTTTCAAATGCTAACTCGACAAAAGATTTTCACGAATCCTTAAAGGTTCCCTTGGGTCTGGTCTTTACTCTGCTACCTTCATCCATACTCAAATATAGAAGACATGGAACCCAAATACAACAGAAACATTTTCTTCGCAATGATTTCTATATCCCATAGTCAAATCTCCTCCCCAAATCTGTCTCAAGTAAATGTCTTAAAATGGCACTGACCACCCATGAAAAGAAAAATAGAAAGAGAGGAGAGGGGGGGATAACTTCATCTTCAAATAGTTGGAGCTAAGCGACTCGTACCGAGTGGTATCCAAGACGGAAGACTAATGTTTCATTCTCTTTCAAGAATTTTTCTGCATACTTCAAGCCAACAGTATGCAGTGTCTTCAACAATGAGAGGTGCTCTTTACGTACATCTGCAAGAGAATCAAGACCTTCAACTCGTGCTAACACTAAAAGATGTCTTTGTGCCTGCAAGGAGGATGGGGTGTAATTTTAGTTTTCTGCAAATACGAAATTTTCTGCAAATACAAAAATGAGAGAGAGAGAGAGACCTTTGGATAAAGATCATTTAGAACAACAACACAATCTGAAACCTCTATCAGATCATTTTTATGCCTATCGGGATGCATGGCAATGTTGTAAAGCGCTTGAGCCCATGAACCCCAGGTCCTGGTCATGCTCTTACTTCCTTCACTATTCGGAATTTTTTGGCCACTAGCTGCGTTGCTAACATCTGGTCCAAGTTCATTCTGAAAGCCCTTGTACTTTTTATTTCTGTCAGGATGACTGAGAACATCTCTCTTGACTTTTTGGTCGCCATTTACAGGACTTCTATTGTGGTGATCTTGTGATTCGAAGGATTTACCATTTTTTTCCTTGGAGAAGGCTCTCTTGGTCCCCACAACAGAAGCAAAACCTTCAAAAAGTGATGAATAAGCTTCACGAAGTACATTGCAGCCCTTGACATAGTCATTGTTGAGACAATTTGGTCTGTGGGAATTCATATTTGGTCCAAGAACATGAATGACATGGGTCACTCCTTCCCTGATAAACAAGGGAGATGTTGAAGGAAGAGGGACAACCACAGCTTTCCCTGGTGTGAGGGATGCAGCTCTTTCCTTTGTGGCACTCTCAAGTTCAGGACCTGCAGCACTATATATAGCAGCGTTTACGCCTCCACCTCCAGGTTTTAGTCGCCTGCACAAACTCATATTTCAAATGATCTTCCAAACAAGCAACTTAAACATTGAGAAGCAATTTGATTGAATTTTCTATTTCACATAAAAAAATGAAAGAGCAATATTTGCCTGACTTATGAGTAAAAGAAAGTAGAAGTTACGAGGACTTAGGAGGGAGATTCTGGCATATGGATATTTTTATAGTAAAAGTAAAACAAAATGATATGATGACTCCAAGAAGATAATATTGGTTTCTTCACATATAAAGACCTCAGTAAAGTCTTAACTTAATTTCCTTTAAAACTTACCAGTTAGCAGCATTGGCAATTACATTGCAGCGTAAACCTCCACTAGAATGGAGCCGAGTAATATCTCCCACAAATGTGAAGAACTTACTAGAGTCAATGTTCCTTTTTGCAGCTTTTTTCCTAACCAGGGTCAATATTTTTGAGCTTTTAGATAAATCTACCAAAACAAGCCTAGAATTTCCAAGCTTATTCACAAATTCCTCGACTTTCTCAACTATAATATCAGATGCTTTTTCTAGATCGAATTGGAAATCTGCAGTGGAAATGGATGGGAATGCCAAAGTGGGGATATTATCTGAAGAACTCACATCGCCAGCAAAGCCAAATTCCAGGATGTTTTCCTCAACTGCACGAGTATGGTCTAACCGCGTGGAACCAATTTCTTGTGCTTTTGTGATTGACTGATCTTCCTTAGAGACTTCATTGAGAGAGATATCCTGAGACACATCTGACTTGGATGCAGTATTAGCAGGGGGGTCTACTTTTTTAAGGAATTTCATTATACCGAGTTGCACTTTCGCATCCGAGTTCTTCTGACCGAAACAGCCAGAGGGAAGGGTATCCAGTGGCCCAAGTGCACTATATGTATCAATGGCAGCTTGAACATCCTTCTCATTTTGACAAATCATAATCCTAGAGAATCCTTCACTCAGCTTCGGCAATTCTTTCTTTTGCAGCATCCGGTTCACTACAGCAGCAGCTTTGCCACCTTGCAACTTTCCTTCATGATCAGTCCTTTTCACTGACCGAGATATACAAAGTTTAGCAGGAAGATCAAGCACAACAGCATGTTTCTCTACTTGAGGACTCCCAAGCTTCACAAAATCAGCACGCTGTTCTCTCTCTAGGTTGCATCTATCAACAAATACACTTTTGCCTTCTTTTAATGCAGTTGCTGCACTCATTATACACTGGGTTTTCGTCCCAGCTTTACCGTTCCCAATGGTATCCTGTATCACCAAGAAAACAAATCTTAACTCTACGATCCGTAAAGAAAATTCATCTGGCAATAAAAGTAGAGGTGCACAAATCAAAACATTGAGATCAAAATCAAGAGCTGATACTCTCATAATCACTATCACTATCTCCGTGCAAGAATCTGTTTAGAGAAGCCCCAGCATAAACTAATTTCCCAACTTCCTTTATTGTTTGGTGTTCTGTAACAATTATAGCATAAATTAATTATATCTCCGTGTCAGTGTCGATAGGCTAGCCCAACGTGGACGTCGGCTCTTAATTTAAGGGTAATGAAATGTAATGATCCCACATCATAATCTCACTCTCACAAGGGGTGCTTCTTAAGTATAAGGGGTTCTTCCACCTAACAGACTAGTCTTTTGGGATGATCTCTCCATTTGGGCTTAAGTTATTACATTCTTAGGCTTATTTTGTTACATGTTCTTCTCTAGGTCCCCACTCTTTCCTGTAGTTTACATCTCTTGAAGTGTTTCTTTCTTGCCATGTGCAATACACAACAACTAATATGGCCAACGTGTTCAATCTACTATAAAGGTGTTGCCTGCAAGCGTTTGCACCACCCATAGCAATTCTTAAGTCCATATTTTACACTATCCTTTGACTGAAAGCCTATGCAGAAACTCCGGCCAAATCTATTATACGATCCTATAGGAGCTGTGCATACAAATCTTTGTTTACAGGGAATGCGTACAAATTAAGCCTGAACCTAAGCTATTACTCAGAGCTCTATGACCTATAGTCAGCCGGAGTTAACAACTGAGCAATCAGGATATCCGATGAGCCAATGCAGGATATGACAGTAGGCCCAAAACCCCCAGCACGCAAGCTAGACTAAAGTCATTATCTTAACAATAACTCTCTTGCACCTCAAATCTTACTCAGACAAGACTTATTAACTCGAACTATTTCAACGCTAACTTATAAACAACACACGTACCATTTCTCAAACTAATACTGACACACACATAGCATAATTACATTTAGAAGCACATAGAAAGAGATCAAGGAAACTGAACCTGGCAAATACGGGTCCAGAGTCGGGTCGAAACCCCCATGACCCGGTCACAGAAGGTTGACTTTCCACTACCAGGTGCACCCACCAGTATCACCACTATTGCATTTCCATTTTTACCCTTTTCCACTTTCTCTTCTTCTTGATTACCTAATATTTTTCAACAGAAAAAATTAATGAAAAATTCTATAAAATATCCAATAAATTGGTGAAAATAAAATAGATTAAACCCAGAAAAAAAAAAAAAACCTTACTTGTGGAGTTTGTTTGGGGATCAATGTCCATTTGTTCCATGGTGTGAATTCAGGCATATGAGAGTTTCCATTTCAAGATGATTGATTTTCTGTTATTAAAGAATCGGGTTTGGGCTTTTGTGCGTTTAGTGGATTCTAGAAACTTGGTCCGGGTTGGTATTTGGGCTTTTTTCTTCTGTGAAAGGTGTTTGGGCTTGGTTATGTTGGTGTTGTCACCTTCATGTTATGGGCCGAATCGATTATCC
Organism: Ehretia macrophylla; assembly: GCA_037974665.1. Taxonomy (NCBI): domain Eukaryota; kingdom Viridiplantae; phylum Streptophyta; class Magnoliopsida; order Boraginales; family Ehretiaceae; genus Ehretia; species Ehretia macrophylla. The sequence goes on from CM075775.1 coordinate 52,161,946, forward strand.
GTGCAACGTTCAGTCTCCAGAAGTTAATGAACGGGTCTAGTCTATAATATTGGGTGAACAAATACAAATAAATTTATATATGCTTTTTAGGATGGGTCAATAATAGTACATACTGGTAAGTTGGTAATGAATGGGTCTAGTCTATAATATTGGGTGAACAAATACAAATAAAATGATATACACGATTTAAGAAGAGTAAATAATAGTCCATACTGGTAAGATTGCTATTATGAATAATTTGGAGTGAAAAGATTTGGGGTGGGGGTGGGGATGGGGGGGTTGGTGGGCTAAAAATCAAGATAGTTTCTAAATTAACTTATTCATGCATTTTCACGAACTCTCTTACATGTATGTAATTTATTTTTTGAAATCGTATCTCTTGTAAAAGTGTAAAAATATATTTGTATTTCAATTTAAACTTTATAAAATCTTTTCATTCTAGCCTGCAAGAATTCATTGGAATGGTTGGCTAACGACTTTATATAATTTAAGTCTCAAATTTGAATTTATGTATTCTCATTATAAATATTGTCTGACTCTTAACTAGCGTAAAACATGTGTCGCATTGCATAATTATACTACGAAATTTATAATTTTAGAATAAATTTGAAATTATTAAAAAAGACATATATATTTCCATTTTCCATTGATCTTTACCGTGCGTAAAGAATGGCTAGAAATTTTATATTTTCTAGATCATATATATTCTAGTCCAAATTATCAGAAAATGTATAAGATCGAGGTGTCGATGCTGACAAATTTGTTTTTAGTGATTTGAAGAGCTTGGATGAGTTACTCCATTAGCACACCATGAAAAAAGGTGTAAAATCGATGTGTCGATATCGACATCTTTGTTTTTAGTGATGGTGAAGAGTTTATACAAGTAATTGCACCACTAGAAATAAAGTAGAAAATCTCTCCATCTATTTCTTTAATTCTTCTTTTCATAGTTTCCACATTGTTAGAATGTTTAATTTGCCTATTATTTCAATACTTTTTTTACTTAATATTTGTTAATTCTCGAATAATTTAGGAGCAATCTTATGAGTTTTGTATTCATTTTGTAACGTAGGCAATTGCTATAGGCAAGTTTGAATTTTGAATCAAAAGTGGATAAAATTGCCAAGGATTAACGCATACTACCTAAGAAGTATTGGAGTTGAAATTAATAGTTGTCCCGTCATAGCGCAGCTGCGCTGTGTCCAGAATGTTTAATTTCTCAGGGTTATTTTTGTAATATGGCAAGAAAAGAAAGAAACCTTAATGGATAAAAGAACACAAACGTGAGAAGCAAGAGGCAGCTGGTTTTTTGAGAAAAAACAACGTACTAGAGGAGAAAAATGTGGGAGATTGAAACTGAAGACAGAGATCACTTTCGAGATAGATTTTGACAACAATTCTTCTTCAAATCCCTAGTTTCCCTCTTTCTTTCATGATGTACTTTATTCAACTTTGGAGTTTTATTGCTTTCATTACTATGTTCTAAATTATTTTTCTAGGGTTATGATGTAGCTGGATTTTGAATACTTGAATTCTTTTGGTTTACTTGATTGATGAACTATTCTAATTCTATGTTGAGTATTTCATTTTAAACTTAATGCTTGAGATTATTTGGCCAACAATTGCACGATTTGTGGTTCGGTTTGAGACTGAGAAGTGATAATCGAATTAGATCACGTTTGAAATGCTATTAAATAGTCATAAGATAGAGATATTTATGAGAATTATTGCAGCACTTGAATTTCTAGGGCTTAATGAGTTCCATAAGTTCACAGTTATTACAATGATGTAGTTAGCTTACTTATCGGAACATGTTAATGATGCTTGAGAAATATTAATATCCACATTAGCGAAATTGCTGATGATATAGGGAATATGTATCAATTGATTCAAACCAATAGATTCGGATATGATTAATCTTGATGAAGTCGGAAACTCTAGAGTCTTTTAATTATTGAATTAGCTACTTTTATTAATTTTGAAATTACTTTAGTTGTTATTTTTATAAGTTTCGTAATTTATTTAGCCGTTGGTTGCAAATTCTCAATTTGTGATTATTCAAATAAAATTAGAGCTAAACCAATTTCAGTACTTAATAATTATAATTTTCGTAAAAATAATATCTACTTCACACTTTATTATTTATTGTAATACGTACACTTACGTTAAATTTTACACAATACACATTTATTTCACTTCCTCTTGGTTAATCATTGCAAAATCAAAGAGTTCAATTTACCTTGGGGAAAACGCAATATAGTATGCAAGTGATAACCACATTGTCAAATCAAATACCTACCATTTGCATTTGTCATGCAAGAGATTTGATAGTACTTCTAAGATATTTTATAAATAAAGACAAAAAACCTTTCGTTCAAGAAGAGGATGTTCTTTAATAAATAAATAAAAAAGAGGATGTTCTATTGATGAAAAATTCACGAAAATAATAATAATAATAATAATACAACAATAACACATCATAGTACCAACTCACTTATTCTTCTTAAAGATGAGCATAAATTTTCATGTAATCATGGGTTTGCACTATTAGTGGATAGAATTTGCATAGAACAGGCAAAAAATATACAAAAAATTTAGGAACGAAACAGAAAAGAAGCCACATACAAATATATTTCTTTTTCTTCTTCTTTTTTTTTTTTTGTAAAGAGAAGCAAAAACAAAAAAAAAAAAAAAAAAACTATAAACAAAATGCTTCCATAAAACTCTCCAGTATTTATAAATCATAAATTTAAAGATCACTGCGAAACTAAACTCTTTCAATTAACATCAATTAATTTTAGTTCAATTCATTAACATTTTTCCATGGTTTCAACTTTACATTTATCATTCATGGAATCTCTGAATCAACCGATGATTCATGATGTTGAAGAAGTATAGAAGCCCTGCAGAGTGGACAACTCGACCGAGCCTTGAGCCACTTGTCCACACATTCAGAATGAAAACCATGGTGGCAAAGAGGCAAAACCTTGACCTTATCACCCTCCTGAAACGCACTTAGACAAATTGAACATTCACCACCACCTTGATGGCTAGTTTTGTTGTTGTTGTTCGACGCACTTGAACCGTATGAGAAAATTGGCAATTGATTGATGGCAGCAAGGTCTAGTCCCATTGCAGGTCTTGGTGGTCCATTCAGCTGGTTGTTACTATTAGAAGCTTGTGGGCGACGATGGCTGCATACATAGAGGAAGTATACAAACAAAAAAGTGAAGAAAAATAAGAAGAACAAGAACAAGGCACCAAAAAGAGGGTTTTTGTCTTCAATCTTGTCCTTGAAATCAGCGAAATGAATTGGTTCAAAGTTTTGGGTAGCCATGGATGTAGATTATGTTCATCTATGCATGAAACATGCAAGAGAGAGTGTGAGAAAAGGAACAAGGGGAAGAGACAGAGAGAGAGATTGGGTTTTGAAGGTGGCAAGAAGTTATTGAGGAGTGTCAATGTTAAATGTTGTGTTTATTTTCGCTATTTTTTCTTTTTTATGACGTAAGAATTTAGTTAGTGGAGTCGATCATTAATTAGTAAACTCTTAAATATAATAATATGCACTTTTATATATGCACTAGATTAACCAAGGGTAAAATTTCGGAAGTATAGAGCTCGCAACCTATAAGGAGCGATTTTATCCCCACTACCACTGGACCATGCACCTAATAATGACGGAACCTAACTATCAGATTATTTCCGCTACTTTGAGTGTATTTCTTGACATACCTATATATATACGGGTTAGTGGTACTGTAGTTCCTTGCTGACCTTGAGAGGAATTATTGAAGAGTAAAAAAATATATATATTTTTAAGGTATTTTTAAATTAAAGAAACAATTTAACGCTTACTAGAAAAAAAATTACTCATATACGATATGAAATTGTATGTTGGGATTAGTGGGGACTGCACCAATTTTTTTTTAAAATTATATGTATATGACCTAAAAAAATATTAAAAATTTATTTATATTTGAGTATTAAATTGTATGATTTTAACATTCACTAAACATAAACTTTATATCACTCTTGATTGAACATGTGTGTCCTCGTCTCAACCGATAGAAATCGGTGGCAGAATAACATTGAACAGGTGGAGTGTGATCACATGGAGCTAAGAAGTTGAGACAAACAAGTGTTGCTTTTTTTCGTAAAAGCAAGTTATGGATGATTATGAAATCCACTTTTTTTATTTTCTTGTTTTCTGGGATTGAAAAAGTTTTATCCAAGACTTCCTTTTTTCGCTTGTTTTCGAGCCGTGACAACCCAATATTTTGTTTGGATGTTTTTTACTTGCTCTATGATGGAGACACCAGAGTCCACACTACTAAGTGTTCTCCTTCAGGTTATAGAAAATGTCCAACTCAATATTTTAGGTCAGATTACGATTGTTCTCGAGCATGATAAGAAGATACGTGATAGTATCTATATAAATCGCTTGATAGAGAAGTCTTGAACATTTTTAATAGATAGTTTGGTATCTTCATAAACCATAAATAATAAGGGACTAATTTTGTTACTCTAACGATTATACTCTTCAAGAACTTAATTACAACACTGTTTCACCATTTAATTGCTTCGAATGAAAGTTTAAAATTCTAGATTTTGAACTATATTTTCACAACTGAAATGCCCTTCTTTGATTATAAGAAGACAGTAATTTGAGAGAGATTTTGGTACAATTTTCTGTCAGCTTGTCTTCTATGTTATATGCATAAGAACTGAACGTATTAGTACTTCTTATTCTAGGGTTTGTGAAACCACATCCTGATAACTACCCCACAAGGCCTAGGTCAAGTCAGGTCAAGTTAGGTCCGTTTATATTGGACGACCCAACCTCAATTATTCAAGAAACTATAAACCAAAATATGGAACTAAATTTAGTAGGATCCGTTATTATATAGATTTATTGATACTACTTATCTTTATTGAACTAGTTCAAAGCATGTATAAACCAAAACATGTATAAACTACAAGTGTGACATTCATTTGCGGTTAATTTAAACGTTTTTTTCAAACGGAGGGAGTATCATGTACAATTTTGATTAATCACATAAAATTTTGTAGTAATTTAGGGGAGTTTTATACATTTTTGGTCAACGACAAGGAGGTAATATGTCATTTACCCAATGAACTTTAATAAACATAAATATATAAGAATGGTACGATAATTACTATAGGAAACTAAGTGCTTAACAATATCACGAAGTCCACTCTTCTAAAGGAAGCAATAATGGACTCTTTTTTAAAAAAAAATTTGAGGAGACATAGGTCGTATAACATAATTAATGAGACTGGACCAAACATATACCTAAGTTGATCGGAATAAATTCTCGATATTCTCCACCGCTTGCCGGAAAACCCCCCAAAGTAGAGCATAAAAACTTGCAGAAGTATATCCATTAACAGGATCTATTCTGTATAACCACTCAAATTGGCACCCGTGATCCGCTGGCAATACTGTCATCGTAGCAAAATAGTTGTTTTCTCCTACATTATCGTCCACCATTTCATATGTTAGATAACGTTTGATTTGATCAATTACTAGTAGCTTGTGTTTTTCCCAACCAACGAATGTCGTCGTATTGCCATCTGAGGGTGATGGTTGCTTGTAGGCTACGTAACGAACCTGGCATGGTCGATGATCTGGGACACCTTCGACACGGAAAGATACATCAATAGGAAAGATTTTGTAACTGTCGCAAAAATCCTCCAAGAGAGGCCATACTTGTTCTGCTGTCGGACCATTTATCTTAGCAGAGAGTTTGCCTCTCCATTGACGCTGTTCTTTTGTTGCCGCCATGGCTGCTGAACCTAAAATTACAAGGAGAAAAATAGTTGCCATGAGGGATGGAGAAAGAAATGGAAAGGGTTTTCTGTTCATTAATTCTACTTTTTTTGGCAAGTAGAGGAATTGAATCAGAGAGGTTATGGAAACGATATTTGTGTGAAAGGTTAGGTTAAGATCCACTGATTTATATAGAGGAGTAATCACCATTCACCAACCATTGTTTGACAAGTTTACTTTCGTCATTTTCAGATATGTTCATGGCTAGTTAAAGGGTCCAATCACAGAATAGAACGAAGACGAATACGATGGCCAATCGTTTTCAAGATAGAAGGGGAAGCATGAAAGAAAGCAACGTGAAATTAATAAGAAAAAGAAGCGAACAGACTTGAGATTGTGGAGAATCAATAATCAAAATCTGTTAGACGTGTACGTAAAGCTAGTTATTATATTGTTTAAGAAAATATTATTGCAGCACTGCACTTTCTTCGGTCTTGCTATATATTACTATCTAATGGGGATGGTGAGAGGACGCTCACAGGACCATTGATTCATTCCACGTGTTAATAGGAACTCTGTAATACTAATACTATAATTTACAACTGAAATGCCCTTCTTTGATTAAGGAAGGAGACAGTAATTTGAGAGAGGATTTTGGCAGAATTTTCTATCCTATATGCAATGAGAACTGAACGTATGAGTTCTTGTTCAAGGGTTGGGGGACACATCCTGGTAACTACCCCACAGGTTAGGGCTAGGTCAGGTAAGGTCAGGTCAGTTCATATTGGGTGACTCAATCTTAATTTCCAACAAATATAAAAAACAAGATTATGATTTCTAGTTATACTAGTTTAGAAAAACTATAAACAAAATGGAATTAAATTTAATAGGATCTGTTATTATATAGTTTTCTCGATACTATTTATTTTTATTAAAAATTGTCTCGTCCATTATTTGTATACCACACAAGATCTTGTTTAAGAAACGCATGAAGTCAAGCCCTTAAAGATCTGCTTCATCCTATATAATTTATGCAAATTACGCAAGCTCATTTCATTGAAGTGTTGTTCCATCGCTATCAGTTTAACAAGCTTTGTTTTGATTTTACCCCAAAAAAAAAGAAAGAAGGAAAACAAGCTTTGTTGCAGCCCAAACACTGGTTCTAGCCTAAATATGCTTTAACAAGATTAAACAAATTGAACTTTTTGTGTCTTGAATACTATATTCTCTAAGCCACTTGGCCACATATAAGTTAGAAAACTTTTTGCACAAAACTTATTACGCAAGACTATTACAGCTTATGAAAATTACTATCCATGAAAGAAAAGTGAAAGTGGAGTAAGCAAAAGCACATCAAATATATCGTATTGTTAGCGAAATGTGATCTTAGATAATAGCCTCCTCCCTTTACAACAAAAGAAAAAAAAAAAAAAAAACCCACATAAAATATGTGTACGTTTAGGATTAATATGTAACGAGAATTGAAGCGGCAATGCTATACAAAAAGGTTGGTCCCGGCGGGGCTCGAACCCGCGACCTTCGGCTCATAAGACCAACGCTCTAACCAACTGAGCTACGGGACCTTGATGTTTATCTACGATGGTCAAATATTAATGGTTACCTTCTTGAACGATTGGACATTTAAGTCTTGTTTGGATTTTCGTTTTTTGGTCAAAGATCTTGTTTGAATTCAAAAGGGGAAAAATAATAAAGGGAATGATTAAATCTTATTTGGATTGAGTAAAATTATAAATGAAATATTCATAAAACATTACATATCTCTATTCTTTGTTTGAATTGAGCTGAAAATGGATAAAATTTATTAATACACGTGATATTTTTTTTGTGATATTAATGTGTGTAATTTGGATGATGAGTCTTGCTAATTTAGCAACAACAAAAAAAAAAGAAATACGTGATATTAGAAAAATAGGAATAAAATAGTCATTAAACATTTAATCAAATCCAATCCTTTCATTTGATCCCAAGTTGGATTTGCTGTAATTTGGGGTATGTTAATGAATTTTGTAATCTGTCCTTAACCATCTTTATCAACCTTCCAGTAAAAATAAAATGACATAATTAATCAAACTTATATACTTAGCTAACATTATAGAACTAGCATACTTTTTGCACGATTTTTAAAAATATTATTGATATAATACTTTATATTATGCTACAAAATATGCGTACGTCTACAGAGACACAATACTGATACCGCAGCTAACTATACTAAATACTACTTTTCCATATCATCTTAATTCAGCAACAGAAAATACAATTTCCAACAACCCCTCGGGTAGAGCAAAGAGTGAGTGCATTATCTGTATCTATCACTTCATAATTCATTCTAATAATTTTTTTCATAACGTTATAACATTATAAATAGATTAAAAACCCAAATATTGCTAGTACATTATGGGTGGATCATATGGCTTGGTTCTTGATCATCTTGGATATAACAATTTGGAACCGCTACTTGTGACACTTGATGCACTTGAGCTGATCCCACATTGATTAGTGAGAACAAATCAGGCTGTGTAAGCAGAGAATTTGTGGGAAGAAACATACTGGGATCATCATCAACACAACGTCTTAACAGGGCCTGGTGAAGCCATATTTGAGTCTTCAAGAATTTCACATAGTGAATGGCTTGATCTAACATGGACACAGTGTCCATCTTCGACGACCCACCAGGGACCAAGCTTTGCAGAATCTTGAAACGGTGGCTGATTCTGTGCCTCCTCTCCCTAGCCGCTACGCTTTGTGGATCAGTGGACAGTTTCATGGCGGCGCCATTTCCTCTCTTGGTTTTGTTCTTTGTGTCTCTGCCGCCATTGGTAAGCATTGAAGGGTGATTAGGGTTACAGGAGGGAAAGTAATCCATTGCAGTACTCTCTTCGTTTGACGGAGATTGAGAAAGAAAGAGTACGCAGAGGGATCAAAAGTAGTGACGAATTAATCAAAAGTATCTTGTAGCTCAGAGATGAACCACCTATTGGTGATGCATGTGGTATATATAGTGGTAGAGAATCAAATTATATGTACGTTGAAGTAAATGATCAATCGATTGAGACATGGTCATTCAAGTCAGGCAAAGAATCTGTGGTGTCGCTAATCTAGGGTCTAGGGCAGCAAAAGAAGGCTTAGCCATGTTACAAATCACAAGATTTTACGCAAAAGCTGGTGTGATATATGTCCTGTGTTGGTCGATCGAGGACGACTCCATCAAGAAATTGTGGTAGGGTAGTTCACTTTCTTATAGAATTTTTTGATCAGTTTAGATTGATCTATTAATTTCCTACATTATTAATAAAACTTACATATATAAATTTTATTAATTTATAAAAGACTAATGTCAATTCGAACTAAAGAATAATTTTCCTATTTCTTTTTGTTTTTTTTTTCTGTCATGAGAAGTACTAGAGTAGTAGTAGTAGTATTTTTTTAGGTTGGTTAAGAATGAGAAGGGGGCCAAATCCCAATAGAACATAGAACAATAAAAGAGGAGAGGGCAGGCCTCTCCCAAAATCCAAGTAGATCTATCACCACAAGGAATTAAACAAATAGTTAAAGTGGTTTTTCGAGTTGGATAAAGTGATTGGTTAACTACTTATTATGATTAAAAGTTTTGAGTTGGAAGTATATATGTGTTGGCATTTATTGTGCACATAGTTTGTGACTTTAGAGTAAATCCCAGATAATCTTATCTAAATTTATAACGCATATATTCCAAATCATTATAATTCAAACTTTACTTTAGATGATAAATGTCATATGTAAATAAAATATATTTGCTTATGTTGTGACGAGCCTAGAGAATCTAATAAGAAATGAGCCTTAATCCATAAGTATAGAACTCAACTGTTGACCCAAAAGTTTAAGCTATGGGGTCTTGAGCCTATATACGTTAATTAATAACTCATTTTTCTTCTAATATTTTCATGTGGGAGAAATTCATCTCTTTGCTCTTTAGTTTACAATGTGAAACTCCTAACAAATCTCTCTCTTTTCACATGTAAACTTCATGTGGGGTCTCAACTCCCCCTTGATCCATATTCATTGCCGATGAATCCATCTTCACCACTCTCACAAGCTATTTAGATCTTTTTTGCACCTTAGCTACTACCATGTCAACTCCAATAGCTCTTCCCCATGTACCCCAAGTCAGCCATGCACCTTAGCTACTACAATGCCTACTCGAATAGCTTTTCTATGTGCACCCCAGATCAATTATGCACTAGCTACTACTCATGTGCACCCCAGATCAACCATGCACTTTAGCTACTACTACCATGTCAGCTTTAGTAGCTCTTCTTCATGCACCCGAGATCAACCATGAGGCTCCGCAATCTTACTCTCGTACGAGCCTTCTTAGAATCACCCAAATCAACCAAGTCTTGCTCTATTGCATATCCCATACAACTTGGAGAGAGTAGCCCAAGAATTCTGCTTATCGTGACCCTACTCCATCCTCTAAGCCCTGCTGCCAAGCTCCACCACAAGTCCATCACAATAGTCCACCATAATTCTTCAAGAGTTCGGGCTAAGATCATCAAACCATCGACTCTGATACCAATTTGTTGTGACCAACTCATAAAATCTGAGAACAAATAGGCCTTAACACCCATGTTTATTAATAGCTCATTATTCTCCTAATTTTTTTATGTGAGAAAAATTATTATTTTTACTCTTTAATTCACAATATGAAACTCCTAATAGTTTAAAAAAACAAAAAATATGACATGTATCTAAACATAAAAAGGAAGAATATGATGACACTCATAACCTTCTAAGAAATATCTAAATATTTTTATCATAACTATATGATAAGATTTTTATCACTAAATCTCTCTCGTAAATTTATAAACAGTTATTTTATTATATTTCTTACTTAGTTCTATTTGCAAATAAAACGAGGGGCATTCGTGGAAGTACTAGCTTTTGCAAATAAAACGTGAGGCATTCGTGGAAGTACTAGCTATCTAATGTAACTACGTCTAATAGTACTGGGCAGGCAGGCAAAGGCACATGAGCTTCCGGGTTTTACGTCGGGAGGGTAGAATCCTCATTATTGTTTCTTGTTCAACTGAAATTACTTGCTTTAACTGTCACTCAAACATCAACCTACACCAGTCACAATTTGCTTTGCCGATTTGTTTGATCATGATAGTAATCACACCATCCTTCTAGCCGCTAACGGACTCACGCATAGTTGAGTTGAGAGTGTAAAAAATTACACGTTGGTTTAGAAAAAAATATATTTTTTATCAAAAGAAAGAACCTGACCAGTACGTTTTTGTTAATTGTTGCCTTTTTCACTCGGACAAAACTACTTCAAAATGATCGAACTATTAAGGATGGACAAGAATGTTTCTCATGAAGACAAAGATTGTTAGATTGAATGAGAAACCAAACAAACATGGACAAAAAACCATGCAGTTGATGGTGACCCACCAAGAAAGATCATTTGCTTTTCGGAAATATTGGAGAAGAAACCAAACAAACATGGACGTTGAATGAAAGTCGACGTACGTACACTTTGATTACACAAATTGCATGTGATAGCAGAGAGACATGTCTGCTGAATTTCATCATATGATTACAACAAGTTCATGTACGTGAAATGATCATTTTATCAACTGTCTTCTTGAGCCACGTCAATCACCAAATTTTCGCAACAACTTGGGCAACTTGTAATCGAGGAAGTACTGAAGACGTTACAGGCGTGATTCAGATTAATCAGACATAATTTTGTCAAAACTGGTGCTAAATATATTAACTTTTTGTTTGATTTAATTTTATTGATAATAAATTATCTTCATCGTATATGCTCAAACGTAGCCAGCAAACGAAGCTTTCTGCTCGAAGTAAAACGATGGCTAGCTAGGCACAGAGGTAAAAAATCGGTGAAAGATATGCTCAATTAATATCAATCAAAATAGGAAGAAGTGAATGTTGCATATGAACGGTTTTGTGGCTCTCCCTTTTAGTAACAGAACAACTTGAAATTCACGTTTCTAGAGTTTGAGTCATAGAAATAATAGAATGTGTATTAGAAAGTTATAGTAGCATATATAGAAGGTTTAAATCTGGAATTGAAAGATATTCTATTCTATAAAAATTGGAATGAGGTATCAACTTAGATTGGGTTTTTATAAGAGGCAATTGACAAGTAATTCAGTAGGTTTAGGTATTAGATGTGAAAAGACCTAAAACTCAAAATCAATTTATTAATTTACTAAGAAAATATATATATATATATATATATATACACACACACATGACACATATATCACATAATGCTTAAAGTTGACAAAAATAAAATATCAGTAGTTATATTAATTAGTCCAATAGGCCAATACCTAAAATTATCATCTGATTATGTATGGATTTTTACTCATTTTATTTTTGGGCTTTTGACATTTGAATTGAATTTTTCTACAGTGTTTTCAGGTTTTTTATATTTAAACTTTTTTTTCAATATCAGTTTCTAGATCAAGTACCCAAGAGTTTTCTAATTCTTATCAATTTCAATTTTGGTAAGCGATTCTCAAATGAGTATTAGGGTTTGTGCTTCGATATTTCATTTTGGTAACAAGTTATGCTAATCGGTTTCTGGTTTAGGTTTTCAATTTTTTGAATTGTTCCATCTCTAGCACTAAAGTGAATTCGACCCTCTTTAGAACCTAACACATAATGAGATTTTCGTGCATCGAACTATCTTATCTTGAATATAAAAACACACACCAAAGGATAGAAAAATAAGAAATGACAATTTATCCTAATTAGATTTATTATGATAATGATAATTTATCATAATTAGATTTATCTTGCATGGTTGAGACCGGCCTTCCTTAGAACCTTACACATAACAAGATTTTCATGCATCGAACTATCTATCTTGAATATGAAAATACACATCAAAGGATAGAAAAATATGATAATGATAATTTATCAATAAAAAAATTGATCAAAGAACTTCATTAATTTTTTTTCAAATGAAAATTCTTATAATGAACAAGGATGTTACTTTAGCATCAGGTGTTCCTTGACCTTATTGAACTCAGTAGACAGATTAACCTCTTTAAAATAATAGTTTTCGGATCACCTAAATTTATTAATCTAACGAGATATCAATATATTAATAATTATTAATTTACAAAGATATTTTGAATTAGTTTCTTTAGTTAGACAATGAAATATTATCATATCAAGTGACAACCAAATTAAAATTCAAAGTACCATAAGATTTAAAGTACTATAAGATTCAAAGCAAGTATATACAATGAATATTTAATCAAATCAAACACTATTTAATAAAACAAAATCTCTTATTATTATTGGTATCTTTAGTTTCAAAATAGCAAAAATGGATTTTGTATATCAAAGAAGAAAAGAAACATGACATATGAAACGTGTAAAGAATTGTGAGGATAGCAAAAAGCAACCTTCATGGGCTCAAAAAAGAATTGCAATATACATAATAGATTTTGGAAAAACATGATTTGCAATTTAGTCAAGAATAACTTGTATAAAAAGAAAAGTTTTTAGAGAAGGTTCTAATTTAAAAATAAAAAATATAAAAAATGTGATAAAGAAAAAATATTAATTGATTGGTGCAAAATTGTGGAAAAAAATATGTATTCTTTTAGCTACTTACTAATTTATAGAATATCTAGGACCTATAAAATACAAAAGAAATATTTAAAATATATTATCTTATAATTTTGTAAAGATTATTAATTTAATACATCGGTATTATATTGGGACTAAATAATTTTATTATTTGAAAAAAAATATTAATTTATTGAATATTTAGTTTGAAAAGATTCTACTATAGTATCAAAGGAAAAAGTCCCACTTACATTGGCTTTCTTTCTTCTTTTTTTTTTTTTTTTTTGGGGTACAAGGCTGTCTTTTTGCTGAACTAGTAGTGTGAAAGCGGTTGATTAGTTTCCAAATGTTGATCTTGCTAGATCTTGACTTGCTATTGACCTTTACAGCATTTTATCAGGATTATGCTAAATGTCGATCTTGCTATTGACCTTTAACATCAAATTAATTTAAATCAAATCATATTAAACATCATGTCTTTTTATATACTTTTACATCATTTAACATGCATGTGTCTTTACGTTAATCTCTTAATATATCTAAACCGTCTCAGAGGTGTATTAAATTTAATAGGCATATCAAAGTAATTATTGAGCTTCAATATGCTTGTATAAAATTCAATTTTGACTAAAATTCTAGCTTAATAAATTTTAACATGTGCATATATATATCTAATACATATAATTTCTTTTTCTCTTGTTTTCTTACAATATATAAATTAACTCGTGTTTTTTTTAATCAAAAAAAAATTAACTTCGTGTGAAAAGTTTTTAAATGGATTTCATATTAACAAACCAATGCCGGAAAATTTGAGAAAGTTCTTGGTTTTCCGACTTCTCCACCAAAAACCCTCAGATTACGTATTTTTTTTTAAATTTAAGAAAAATTTACAAGTCAATATTACATGTCGAAATGTTTACTCTGACTTCTCCTCCACAAGAAATTCTCAAATTACGTTTTTTTTTTTTTTTTTTTTAATTTACAAATCAATATTACATGTTGAGATGTTTACTCCGATTTCTCCTCCACAAGAAACCCTGAGACCACATACCATTAATGAACCTTTTCCATGAAACACATGTCATCAAAGTGAACTAGTAAATACAAACTAACTCCCTTCAAATATGCATCTTCACAGTTACACACACACCTATAAATATCGCGACCCAAAGAGGAGCTAAGCATGCACGCACAGAGCTGCATAAATTAAGTGATCAGATCGAGTTGCAACAAGAACAACAACAATGACATTTAAGGTTTTGTGTGGTGACGGAAAGTTACCAAAGAAGTATGCAGAAGAGGGAAAGTCACCAGCAGTAGAGTGGCAGAATGTGCCTGAAGGGACTAAGAGTTTAGCACTTGTCGTGCAAGACGCTGATCCACCGGACGGCGAACCACAGGAGTCTGATGACCCACCACCGTCGACGACTTATTGGGTGGTGGTGAACATACCGCCGACATTGACGGGCTTGCCTGAAGGGTTTTCAGGCAAAGCAGCAGAGTTGGGTGGTGATTATACTAAGATTAAAGAAGGGCATAATGATGAGAAAGTGCCTGGTTGGAGTATACCAAAGAGTATAGCTGATGGGCATAGGTTCGATTTCGGGATCATTGCTTTGAAAGATGAGCTCAATCTTGGAAACGAGGTTTGCTTTTGGCTATATATTTTGATTGGATAAATAACTAGTTTAGTGATAATTATTCTTTTATTAAATTAGGTTCAAGTTATGAAAATAATTTCCTATAAATTTATATTAAGAAAAGATGTAAGGTCAATCATAAAAATTAAACTCACTCTTTATATTTAAAAAGTTTCTTTATCATAAAATTGACTTCTGACATTGATATAAGTTAAGTTTGAATCATAAAAATAAACTCTTACATTGAAAGGCGAGGTTTGAATCGTATGATTATAGACCCCTAATTGGGTTTAGTGTTTACAAACTCGTCATGAGTGGTGCACCTGGTTAAGGACATTATAATAATGTTTGTGAAAGCTAGAACCTCGTAGGCCCTAATTCTTTTTTTTTTTTCTTTAAAAACAAAAAAAAAATGTGTATTGACCTTTTTTTTTTAAATGAAAGTATATTTAGTATGAAAAAATATTTAATTAGAAAGTTTCTACTTAAAAAATTATAGACCCGTCTTAATACCAGAAATTCTAATCAACCTAGCATAGATATTCATTGATTTTGACAAGCTTTTTAGTTACTTATGGACATTTTGATGTGATTGAATTGCAGTTTACCAAGGAAAAGTTGTTGGAGGTAGGAGAAGACCTTGTACTTGACGAAGCAAATCTGGAAGTTACATTAGCCTAGTTAATTTGCTCTGTGGAAGAGATGTTAATTTACTCCATCAAGAGAAAAATTCAAGTGCAAATAAGCAATTTACAAATTTGACCTCTTACTTTTCAGTATGAGAGTTTGTTTTTAGGTTTTGTATTCTGGCATTTTTACTGGCTTATTCTAATGTTAGATGTAATAAAGGCGAGCTGATCAAGTTAGTTAGTTGCTTGAGAATTTGTTTTAAGGTTGTATTTTCGTGTTTTAATGGCTTCTAATTAAAGTACATTAATAAGATCATAAGTTTTCAGCAATTTTATTATTAATCTTTTTTTTGGCTAAGAAGTTTTGATAGGGACATGTCGTCATTTATATACGGTTTTATTGTTTTTGATTTGCACGATGTTAAAATGAATAATTATACAAGATGGCTACATTTTCTTTTTCTCTTTATGGTTAGTATGTGACATTAGAGTAACAAATTCTGACCCGAAAATATAAGAAGATATATTCAAATGGGCTCAAACCTGAAGCCCACTGGGAAAAAAAGGTGATTACGACTGACTATGGCCCAAAACCACAATACCTAAAGGGCCAGAAACCAAAAAACAAGACAACATATTGAGTTAGACCCAAAACACGATGCTCCCGGCAATTCCCTTTATCTTTGATAGAGCCAAAAATTTTCCCCTCACTAATTGGAGTACACCGATTACCCCTGAACCATACAAGATAGCTACCACCCATTATACGGCTTTCTATCTTAACTTTTTTTTGTTTGGTTGCTCTGCTCTTTTGATCGATGGTGGTATAAAAGATTTGTATCTCCCTAAAATTATTCACATAATAATGATTCTTGCTTCCTACCCATAATTAACATGTATCCCCCTAGGTTATACTTGAGTATCACATTGTATTCCTTATCAGTGAACTAGAAGTGCATAGGTGCTCTTCGATAAAGTGGGAATGAGACGAGTTCACATACTACGTTGTTAGATTGAGAAGTAGAACCATCTGACTTAATTCGTTTTCAATAAACATGAGATGATCATCTTAAGGTCATCCATTTTGTCGATGGATCCAAAAAGACAGCCCCATTCATTCTCTATTATGGTATTCAAAACTAATGGGCAACTATATCACAAACCCACAATTAGATTAAGAAAGGTTTAGAAACCCTCTTATCGAATAAAAGACGTGTTACAGATAATAAATAATATAATAAACTTCTTTTTAAAAATTTAACCTTTTAGATGAGGTGGTCACACTTAACATGGTATCAAAGTTTAGGTACCAAAAGGTCATGGTTCAAAATTCACTGCTATCTATTTAAAACATTAAAATTGTCCAAGTATAAGATTAAAAAACTAACTTCGTCTGCAGGGGCATGTCAAGCTAACAGCTTAAACATTAAAATTGTCTAAATACAAGACTCAAAACTAACTACGTCTGCACTTAAAGGCATGTGTCATCTAATAATTTAAATTTTTAGATAAAGTAATCACACACAAGACGTGCAAATGACTCCATGGATATATGAGAAGACGAAGTTTGTATGGATGATATATAGGTTTAATAATATTATTGTACACGTATATGTTAAAGTATGTCAGGTTTTGTGCAGTTTTGTACATATTTTGTACACATTAATTATTATTTTTTTCAAATTGTGAGCTATCATATTTGATATGTTTAAATCGAATCTAGAGTAAAACTATGGTACACTCATTCCAAATTTCGCTTCAAAGCTTCATGCTAGTCTGGATTATTTAGATAAATTTGAAAACATAATTAATCAACTTTTAAGACTATATTAATTGTGTATGATGATTAACTATAAGTTCAGCTATTTCCCAAATTAAGCTTTGCTTAATTTAACAATGTTCAATACAAAAAAAAAAAACTTATCTCCTGATCTTGAGCCATGCTACTGGGAATCAAGAATATTATCGTGCTGCTAGCGGCTTGTGTTATTAATGCTAACAAATCCGATGTCGGGAAAATGAGATTTAAGTTATTTTATATGTCAAAATAAGAAATATTTAAATTATTTTATATTAAATAGATATTATATATAAAAATTAATTTTGAAATTTTTTACACAATCATACTACTAGACTAAAATAGCCACCGACACAATTGAGAATTCTTTATTCTTTATTTTTAAAAAATATAAATCAAAATTATAATTTAAACTTAAAAACTCTAATTATAACGTGTTATTTTTTATCATTCTATTCAGCTCTCGCTGAATTGATTCGTTTTCCTACTTTAATTTCCTCGAGAACCCTCTATTACGTTCCACGTGCATATACGTGTCACGTTGTCAAAGCCACCAAGTGCCTTCTATTGCCAACATGAACCTTCTCATGACACACACATGTCATCAACCCCACTAGTCAAGAGAAACCAACACCTTTAAATATGCATCTCTATTTGGACAAATTCATCACATACAAACCATAATTATTATCTTTTTATTGATCTATTCAAGAGCTTAGCAGAGCATAGAGTGAGGGGCAACAATGGCAAATGCAAGTGATGAGTTTAGACTAGTGTCTGCAACCATAAACCATGAAGGAAGATTACCAAGAAAGTACACAGACGAAGGACAAGGAGCACAGAAGAATGTCTCGCCGCCATTAGAGTGGTACAATTTGCCTGAAGGGATTAAGAGTTTAGCAATCGTTGTGCAAGACATCGATGCTCCGGACCCTGACGGGCCGATTGTGCCGTGGACGGTTTGGGTGGTGGCGAACATCCCGCCGACCTTGAAGGGCTTGCCTGAAGGGTTTTCTGGGAAAGGAGATGAGTTGGGTGGTGATTATGCTAAGATTAAAGAAGGTAATAATGATGAGAAAGTGCCCGGTTGGCGTGGACTGAAGCTGCCATCTCATGGACATAGGTTCGAGTTCAAGCTCTTTGCCCTGGATGATGAGTTGCATCTTGGAAACAAGGTTTGTGATCTCCATTTTTTTATTGGATTAATTACTATTATGTGCTAATTATTGTTTTACAACCAAACTATCCCTCCCTCGTCTGAAAACGACATTTTCAGGTTCGAGTCATGAAAATGATATCTTGTAAATTTATTTTTGTAAAAAGGACTTAGGCTCGATCATAAAAACTAACTTTCGCATTTTTGCGAGCCAAGGATTAAGTCATGGAAATGACATATTGTAAAAACTTCTTGCACAATACAAGATATAGCAAGGTTTGAGGGAAACATAGCAAGGTTCGAAGGAAACAAACTCTTGCAAAAATGCTCGCTGGAGTGGTATGACAATAGACCCCTAACGGGTCTAGTCTTTCACGAATTTGCATGTGGTGTGCCCCTCATCAAGGATGGATTCATAATAGTTTTTGCGATGTTTATAGCGCTATTGATCTAAATATTTTGAAAATTATATGTATATAGATGTATCGTTCATTTGTTACGTTGTTATGTACATTACTTGAAATTCTAGTTGGTCTTACGAGATACACATTGATTTTTGACAAGCTTTTAATTTACTTGGTGGACATTACGATGTGATTGAATAGCAGGTTACAAAGGAAAAGCTACTGGAGGCAGTTGAAGGGCATGTACTCGGGGAAGCAGTTCTGATAGCTAGATTCTAGTTATATTTACTCTTTTATGTGGGGCTGTTTGTTCTTTCATGTATCTCCTCAAGTGTGAAATTCAAGTGTAATAACAACAGTCAAATTTTACTTTTTTCACTTTCCAATATTGTGGGAATTTGTCAACAATTTTCACGGAAAGTTTCAGTTTCTCATTTGGGAAAATCTCACATTTAGTCCCTATTATTTGTAAAGTATCTTAATTTAATTTTTATTATTTAAAATGTCTCAATTTAATCTCTATTATTTTCTTAAAAATTTTAATTTCATCCCTATTATTTAAAATTTTCAATTTCGTCCATATTTTTTCTCAAAAAATTTTAATTTCGTCCTTATTATTTTAAAAAAATTTAAATTTATTCTTATTATTTTTCAAAAAATTTTAATTTAGTCATTGAATAATAGACGCAATAGGGATGGAATTGAAAATTTTTAACGAAGTTGAAATTTTTTAAAAAATAATAGAGATTAAATTGAGACATATTAAATAATAGGGATGAAATTAAAATTTTTGGTAAAATAATAAGAATTAAATTGAGATATTTTAAATAATAAAGACTAAACTGATATATTTTATAAACAATATGGACTAAATGTAAAATTACCCCTTCTCATTTCACTACGTTCAACTTGCTCCATGTGAAGCCCTTTGGGGCATGATTAGTGGCGCGCACTGTTGTATATTGAGATTTATTAATTAATGATTAGATTTTGTCTTGATGGTCATAATTTTCACGTTATTCACAAGAATTTTAAGATTAAACTTTCGTGTATACACGATGAGTTGATCACGGTTATCTGCTTGATTAAATACGTTTGATAAGTACCCATGCAAGGGAAAGAATATAGAAAATGTTTTATGGCATTGGCCTCGCGCGATTATAATCTTATATGGTTTCTTTTTTATCATAAAAGCTTTGAGCAACTTTTTATTTTTGTTTTCTTCTTGGGTCAATAAGTTTTGTGCTTCAACAAACAGGAAGGAGTACGTAAAGTGGGCTCAAGCCGGAAGCACACAATTGGGCAGTGCCCAAAACAAGAAGGCCTAAAATGCCAGAAACCGGAAACACAGACTGAGAAAGACAAATAAGTCATTTAGAAAAGAAGAAGAAGAAAAAAAAAAAAGATGTGACCGAGACAAATAAGTGGATAAGGGCAACTCAAGATGTATTTTAGCCGTTATGGTGTCCACTAAGATTCTTTTGTCAAGAGATTGTGGATTTGAGTATATTTATTACCGTTATAAATTATATTTTAATTTATTCGATAAATATCTTGAGTCGAGTTGTTATATTTTGAAAGTTTTGATTTATATTTAACCTCAATAAAAGGACGTCGACGTGTCTCATTTTATGTTAGTAGATAGTGATTAATTTGATTTACGTTTTTGAGTTATAATGTTTTCCCATATTACGAAAAAAAAATCAAGAGATAACATGTACCATAGCAAAATGAGGGGGGTTGGGCATCCAATCTATAAGTAATTTATTGCAAAGTTTGTTTTTAACAACATAATTACAACGTTAATTTATCATTTTCCTAATATATTGGAATCACAATTTGGGAGGTCTTGTCACAATCTTTCTGATATCTTCTATTGCCTTTTAATTTTACTTGTTTCAATATGTACCATATAAATTGCTTCCATCACAAAAAGGGGAAATATTCACTCAAGCACAAATGCTTGGGTTTTCATCATCTTTTGTAATATCAAGTCCACGGTTAAAACATTTTAGGTAGCAATTGTTACACTATAATAAATTTGGACAGAAATATAATGAGCTAAAAAATGGAATGAAATTGGGAATTGAATGAATTTAGAAATAAGAATGACTTGTTTGATATGCTCTAGGAATTAAGAGTAGTAATGTGAATCATTTGTATAGTATGACAAGATTGCCCTTTTATTATTATAGTATTAAAAATAAGAATAAATATAAACATAATCGTAAAATATAAACATAAATAATAATAATAATAATAATAATAATAATAATAATAATTTTTTATTATTATTAACAAAATAAAAATAAAAATAAAAATAACAATAATAATAACAACAACAACAACAATTATTATTATTGATCTTCTAGAGATTTAGTTTAAATTGACAACAGAACACAAGAAAATCGCCAACTGTCCCGTCATGCAAGTCTTTCTTACTGTAATATATTTTAAAAGCTTTCGTATTGGAAATGAGGACATAATGGTTTCAAATGCTAACTCGACAAAAGATTTTCACGAATCCTTAAAGGTTCCCTTGGGTCTGGTCTTTACTCTGCTACCTTCATCCATACTCAAATATAAAAGACATGGAACCCAAATACAACAGAAACATTTTCTTCGCAATGATTTCTATATCCCATAGTCAAATCTCCTCCCCAAATCTGTCTCAAGTAAATGTCTTAAAATGGCACTGACCACCCATGAAAAGAAAAATAGAAAGAGAGGAGAGGGGGGGATAACTTCATCTTCAAATAGTTGGAGCTAAGCGACTCGTACCGAGTGGTATCCAAGACGGAAGACTAATGTTTCATTCTCTTTCAAGAATTTTTCTGCATACTTCAAGCCAACAGTATGCAGTGTCTTCAACAATGAGAGGTGCTCTTTACGTACATCTGCAAGAGAATCAAGACCTTCAACTCGTGCTAACACTAAAAGATGTCTTTGTGCCTGCAAGGAGGATGGGGTGTAATTTTAGTTTTCTGCAAATACGAAATTTTCTGCAAATACAAAAATGAGAGAGAGAGAGAGACCTTTGGATAAAGATCATTTAGAACAACAACACAATCTGAAACCTCTATCAGATCATTTTTATGCCTATCGGGATGCATGGCAATGTTGTAAAGCGCTTGAGCCCATGAACCCCAGGTCCTGGTCATGCTCTTACTTCCTTCACTATTCGGAATTTTTTGGCCACTAGCTGCGTTGCTAACATCTGGTCCAAGTTCATTCTGAAAGCCCTTGTACTTTTTATTTCTGTCAGGATGACTGAGAACATCTCTCTTGACTTTTTGGTCGCCATTTACAGGACTTCTATTGTGGTGATCTTGTGATTCGAAGGATTTACCATTTTTTTCCTTGGAGAAGGCTCTCTTGGTCCCCACAACAGAAGCAAAACCTTCAAAAAGTGATGAATAAGCTTCACGAAGTACATTGCAGCCCTTGACATAGTCATTGTTGAGACAATTTGGTCTGTGGGAATTCATATTTGGTCCAAGAACATGAATGACATGGGTCACTCCTTCCCTGATAAACAAGGGAGATGTTGAAGGAAGAGGGACAACCACAGCTTTCCCTGGTGTGAGGGATGCAGCTCTTTCCTTTGTGGCACTCTCAAGTTCAGGACCTGCAGCACTATATATAGCAGCGTTTACGCCTCCACCTCCAGGTTTTAGTCGCCTGCACAAACTCATATTTCAAATGATCTTCCAAACAAGCAACTTAAACATTGAGAAGCAATTTGATTGAATTTTCTATTTCACATAAAAAAATGAAAGAGCAATATTTGCCTGACTTATGAGTAAAAGAAAGTAGAAGTTACGAGGACTTAGGAGGGAGATTCTGGCATATGGATATTTTTATAGTAAAAGTAAAACAAAATGATATGATGACTCCAAGAAGATAATATTGGTTTCTTCACATATAAAGACCTCAGTAAAGTCTTAACTTAATTTCCTTTAAAACTTACCAGTTAGCAGCATTGGCAATTACATTGCAGCGTAAACCTCCACTAGAATGGAGCCGAGTAATATCTCCCACAAATGTGAAGAACTTACTAGAGTCAATGTTCCTTTTTGCAGCTTTTTTCCTAACCAGGGTCAATATTTTTGAGCTTTTAGATAAATCTACCAAAACAAGCCTAGAATTTCCAAGCTTATTCACAAATTCCTCGACTTTCTCAACTATGATATCAGATGCTTTTTCTAGATCGAATTGGAAATCTGCAGTGGAAATGGATGGGAATGCCAAAGTGGGGATATTATCTGAAGAACTCACATCGCCAGCAAAGCCAAATTCCAGGATGTTTTCCTCAACTGCATGAGTATGGTCTAACCGGGTGGAACCAATTTCTTGTGCTTTTGTGATTGACTGATCTTCCTTAGAGAGTTCATTGAGAGAGATATCCTGAGACACATCTGACTTGGATGCAGTATTAGCAGGGGGGTCTACTTTTTTAAGGAATTTCATTATACCGAGTTGCACTTTCGCATCCGAGTTCTTCTGACCGAAACAGCCAGAGGGAAGGGTATCCAGTGGCCCAAGTGCACTATATGTATCAATGGCAGCTTGAACATCCTTCTCATTTTGACAAATCATAATCCTAGAGAATCCTTCACTCAGCTTCGGCAATTCTTTCTTTTGCAGCATCCGGTTCACTACAGCAGCAGCTTTGCCACCTTGCAACTTTCCTTCATGATCAGTCCTTTTCACTGACCGAGATATACAAAGTTTAGCAGGAAGATCAAGCACAACAGCATGTTTCTCTACTTGAGGACTCCCAAGCTTCACAAAATCAGCACGCTGTTCTCTCTCTAGGTTGCATCTATCAACAAATACACTTTTGCCTTCTTTTAATGCAGTTGCTGCACTCATTATACACTGGGTTTTCGTCCCAGCTTTACCGTTCCCAATGGTATCCTGTATCACCAAGAAAACAAATCTTAACTCTACGATCCGTAAAGAAAATTCATCTGGCAATAAAAGTAGAGGTGCACAAATCAAAACATTGAGATCAAAATCAAGAGCTGATACTCTCATAATCACTATCACTATCTCCGTGCAAGAATCTGTTTAGAGAAGCCCCAGCATAAACTAATTTCCCAACTTCCTTTATTGTTTGGTGTTCTGTAACAATTATAGCATAAATTAATTATATCTCCGTGTCAGTGTCGATAGGCTAGCCCAACGTGGAACGTCGGCTCTTAATTTAAGGGGAATGAAATGTAATGATCCCACATAGGAATCTCACCCTAACAAAGGGTGCTTCTTAAGTATAAGGGGTCTCCCACCTAACAGACTAGTCTTTTGGAATGAGCTCTCCCTTTGGGCTTAAGTTATTACATTCTTAGGCTTATTTTGTTACATGTTCTTCTCTAGGTCCCCACTCTTTCCCGTAGTTTACATCTCTTGAAGTGTTTCTTTCTTGCCATGTGCAATACACAACAACTAATATGGCCAACGTGTTCAATCTACTATAAAGGTGTTGCCTGCAAACCTTTGCACCACCCATAGCAATTCTTAAGTCCATATTTTACACTATCCTTTGACTGAAAGCCTATGCAGAAACTCCGGCCAAATCTATTATACGATCCTATACGAGCTGTGCATACAAATCTTTGTTTACAGGGAATGCGTACAAATTAAGCCTGAACCTAAGCTATTACTCAGAGCTCTATGACCTATAGTCAGCCGGAGTTAACAACTGAGCAATCAGGATATCCGATGAGCCAATGCAGGATATGACAGTAGGCCCAAAACCCCCAGCACGCAAGCTAGACTAAAGTCATTATCTTAACAATAACTCTCTTGCACCTCAAATCTTACTCAGACAAGACTTATTAACTCGAACTATTACTTAAACACGCAACGCTAACTTATAAACAACACACGTACAATTTCTCAAACTAATACTGACACACACATAGCATAATTACATTTAGAAGCACATAGAAAGAGATCAAGGAAACTGAACCTGGCAAATACGGGTCCAGAGTCGGGTCGAAACCCCCATGACCCGGTCACAGAAGGTTGACTTTCCACTACCAGGTGCACCCACCAGTATCACCACTATTGCATTTCCATTTTTACCCTTTTCCACTTTCTCTTCTTCTTGATTACCTAATATTTTTCAACAGAAAAAATTAATGAAAAATTCTATAAAATATCCAATAAATTGGTGAAAATAAAATAGATTAAACCCAGAAAAAAAAAAAAAACCTTACTTGTAGAGTTTGTTTGGGGATCAATGTCCATTTGTTCCATGGTGTGAATTCAGGCATATGAGAGTTTCCATTTCAAGATGATTGATTTTCTGTTATTAAAGAATCGGGTTTGGGCTTTTGTGCGTTTAGTGGATTCTAGAAACTTGGTCCGGGTTGGTATTTGGGCTTTTTTCTTCTGTGAAAGGTGTTTGGGCTTGGTTATGTTGGTGTTGTCACCTTCATGTTATGGGCCGAATCGATTATCCGTGCAACGTTCAGTCTCCAGAAGTTAATGAACGGGTCTAGTCTATAATATTGGGTGAACAAATACAAATAAATTTATATATGCTTTTTAGGATGGGTCAATAATAGTACATACTGGTAAGTTGGTAATGAATGGGTCTAGTCTATAATATTGGGTGAACAAATACAAATAAAATGATATACACGATTTAAGAAGAGTAAATAATAGTCCATACTGGTAAGATTGCTATTATGAATAATTTGGAGTGAAAAGATTTGGGGTGGGGGTGGGGATGGGGGGGTTGGTGGGCTAAAAATCAAGATAGTTTCTAAATTAACTTATTCATGCATTTTCACGAACTCTCTTACATGTATGTAATTTATTTTTTGAAATCGTATCTCTTGTAAAAGTGTAAAAATATATTTGTATTTCAATTTAAACTTTATAAAATCTTTTCATTCTAGCCTCCAAGAATTCATTGGAATGGTTGGGTAACGACTTTATATAATTTAAGTCTCAAATTTGAATTTATGTATTCTCATTATAAATATTGTCTGACTCTTAACTAGCGTAAAACATGTGTCGCATTGCATAATTATACTACGAAATTTATAATTTTAGAATAAATTTGAAATTATTAAAAAAGACATATATATTTCCATTTTCCATTGATCTTTACCGTGCGTAAAGAATGGCTAGAAATTTTATATTTTCTAGATCATATATATTCTAGTCCAAATTATCAGAAAATGTATAAGATCGAGGTGTCGACGCTGACAAATTTGTTTTTAGTGATTTGAAGAGCTTAGATGAGTTACTCCATTAGCACACCATGAAAAAAGGTGTAAAATCGATGTGTCGATATCGACATCTTTGTTTTTAGTGATGGTGAAGAGTTTATACAAGTAATTGCACCACTAGAAATAAAGTAGAAAATCTCTCCATCTATTTCTTTAATTCTTCTTTTCATAGTTTCCACATTGTTAGAATGTTTAATTTGCCTATTATTTCAATACTTTTTTTACTTAATATTTGTTAATTCTCGAATAATTTAGGAGCAATCTTATGAGTTTTGTATTCATTTTGTAACGTAGGCAATTGCTATAGGCAAGTTTGAATTTTGAACCAAAAGTGGATAAAATTGCCAAGGATTAACGCATACTACCTAAGAAGTATTGGAGTTGAAATTAATAGTTGTCCCGTCATAGCGCAGCTGCGCTGTGTCCAAGATGTTTAATTTCTCGGGGTTATTTTTGTAATATGGCAAGAAAAGAAAGAAACCTTAATGGATAAAAGAACACAAACGTGAGAAGCAAGAGGCAGCTGATTTTTTGAGAAAAAACAACGTACTAGAGGAAAAAAACGTGGGAGATTGAAACTGAAGACAGAGATCACTTTCGAGATAGATTTTGACAACAATTCTTCTTCAAATCCCTAGTTTCCCTCTTTCTTTCATGATGTACTTTATTCAACTTTGGAGTTTTATTGCTTTCATTACTATGTTCTAAATTATTTTTCTAGGGTTATGATGTAGCTGGATTTTGAATACTTGAATTCTTTTGGTTTACTTGATTGATGAACTATTCTAATTCTATGTTGAGTATTTCATTTTAAACTTAATGCTTGAGATTGTTTGGCCAACAATTGCACGATTTGTGGTTCGGTTTGAGACTGAGAAGTGATAATCGAATTAGATCACGTTTGAAATGCTATTAAATAGTCATAAGATAGAGATATTTATGAGAATTATTGCAGCACTTGAATTTCTAGGGCTTAATGAGTTCCATAAGTTCACAGTTATTACAATGATGTAGTTAGCTTGCTTATCGGAACATGTTAATGATGCTTGAGAAATATTAATATCCACATTAGCGAAATTGCTGATGATATAGGGAATATGTATCAATTGATTCAAACCAATAGATTCGGATATGATTAATCTTGATGAAGTCGGAAACTCTAGAGTCTTTTAATTATTGAATTAGCTACTTTTATTAATTTTGAAATTACTTTAGTTGTTATTTTTATAAGTTTCGTAATTTCTTTGGCCGTTGGTTGCAAATTCTCAATTTGTGATTGTTCAAATAAAATTAGAGCTAAACCAATTTCAGTACTTAATAATTATAATTTTCGTAAAAATAATATCTACTTCACACTTTATTATTTATTGTAATACGTACACTTACGTTAAATTTTACACAATACACATTTATTTCACTTCCTCTTGGTTAATCATTGCAAAATCAAAGAGTTCAATTTACCTTGGGGAAAACGCAATATAGTATGCAAGTGATAACCACATTGTCAAATCAAATACCTACCATTTGCATTTGTCATGCAAGAGATTTGATAGTACTTCTAAGATATTTTATAAATAAAGACAAAAAACCTTTCGTTCAAGAAGAGGATGTTCTTTAATAAATAAATAAAAAAGAGGATGTTCTATTGATGAAAAATTCACGAAAATAATAATAATAATAATAATACAACAATAACACATCATAGTACCAACTCACTTATTCTTCTTAAAGATGAGCATAAATTTTCATGTAATCATGGGTTTGCACTATTATTGGATAGAATTTGCATAGAACAGGCAAAAAATATACAAAAAATTTAGGAACGAAACAGAAAAGAAGCCACATACAAATATATTTCTTTTTCTTCTTCTTTTTTTTTTTTTGTAAAGAGAAGCAAAAACAAAAAAAAAAAAACAAAAACTATAAACAAAA
Organism: Ehretia macrophylla; assembly: GCA_037974665.1. Classification (NCBI taxonomy): domain Eukaryota; kingdom Viridiplantae; phylum Streptophyta; class Magnoliopsida; order Boraginales; family Ehretiaceae; genus Ehretia; species Ehretia macrophylla. Next base: position 52,190,163 of record CM075775.1, read on the forward strand.
TGCTTCCATAAAACTCTCCAGTATTTATAAATCATAAATTTAAAGATCACTGCGAAACTAAACTCTTTCAATTAACATCAATTAATTTTAGTTCAATTCATTAACATTTTTCCATGGTTTCAACTTTACATTTATCATTCATGGAATCTCTGAATCAACCGATGATTCATGATGTTGAAGAAGTATAGAAGCCCTGCAGAGTGGACAACTCGACCGAGCCTTGAGCCACTTGTCCACACATTCAGAATGAAAACCATGGTGGCAAAGAGGCAAAACCTTGACCTTATCACCCTCCTGAAACGCACTTAGACAAATTGAACATTCACCACCACCTTGATGGCTAGTTTTGTTGTTGTTGTTCGACGCACTTGAACCGTATGAGAAAATTGGCAATTGATTGATGGCAGCAAGGTCTAGTCCCATTGCAGGTCTTGGTGGTCCATTCAGCTGGTTGTTACTATTAGAAGCTTGTGGGCGACGATGGCTGCATACATAGAGGAAGTATACAAACAAAAAAGTGAAGAAAAATAAGAAGAACAAGAACAAGGCACCAAAAAGAGGGTTTTTGTCTTCAATCTTGTCCTTGAAATCAGCGAAATGAATTGGTTCAAAGTTTTGGGTAGCCATGGATGTAGATTATGTTCATCTATGCATGAAACATGCAAGAGAGAGTGTGAGAAAAGGAACAAGGGGAAGAGACAGAGAGAGAGATTGGGTTTTGAAGGTGGCAAGAAGTTATTGAGGAGTGTCAATGTTAAATGTTGTGTTTATTTTCGCTATTTTTTCTTTTTTATGACGTAAGAATTTAGTTAGTGGAGTCGATCATTAATTAGTAAACTCTTAAATATAATAATATGCACTTTTATATATGCACTAGATTAACCAAGGGTAAAATTTCGGAAGTATAGAGCTCGCAACCTATAAGGAGCGATTTTATCCCCACTACCACTGGACCATGCACCTAATAATGACGGAGCCTGACTATCAGATTATTTCCACTACTTTGAGTGTATTTCTTGACAGACCTATATATATACGGGTTAGTGGTACTGTAGTTCCTTGCTGACCTTGAGAGGAATTATTGAAGAGTAAAAAAAAATATATATTTTTAAGGTATTTTTAAATTAAAGAAACAATTTAACGCTTACTAGAAAAAAAATTACTCATATACGATATGAAATTGTATGTTGGGATTAGTGGGGACTGCACCAATTTTTTTTTTAAAATTATATGTATATGACCTAAAAGAATATTAAAAATTTATTTATATTTGAGTATTAAATTGTATGATTTTAACTTTCACGAAACATAAACTTTGTATCACTCTTGATTGAACATGTGTGTCCTCGTCTCAACCGATAGAAATCGGTGGCAGAATAACATTGAACAGGTGGAGTGTGATCACATGGAGCTAAGAAGTTGAGACAAACAAGTGTTGCTTTTTTTCGTAAAAGCAAGTTATGGATGATTATGAAATCCACTTTTTTTATTTTCTTGTTTTCTGGGATTGAAAAAGTTTTATCCAAGACTTCCTTTTTTCGCTTGTTTTCGAGCCGTGACAACCCAATATTTTGTTTGGATGTTTTTTACTTGCTCTATGATGGAGACACCAGAGTCCACACTACTAAGTGTTCTCCTTCAGGTTATAGAAAATGTCCAACTCAATATTTTAGGTCAGATTACGATTGTTCTCGAGCATGATAAGAAGATACGTGATAGTATCTATATAAATCGCTTGATAGAGAAGTCTTGAACATTTTTAATAGATAGTTTGGTATCTTCATAAACCATAAATAATAAGGGACTAATTTTGTTACTCTAACGATTATACTCTTCAAGAACTTAATTACAACACTGTTTCACCATTTAATTGCTTCGAATTAAAGTTTAAAATTCTAGATTTTGAACTATATTTTCACAACTGAAATGCCCTTCTTTGATTATAAGAAGACAGTAATTTGAGAGAGATTTTGGTACAATTTTCTGTCAGCTTGTCTTCTATGTTATATGCATAAGAACTGAACGTATTAGTACTTCTTATTCTAGGGTTTGTGAAACCACATCCTGATAACTACCCCACAAGGCCTAGGTCAAGTCAGGTCAAGTTAGGTCCATTTATATTGGACGACCCAACCTCAATTATTCAAGAAACTATAAACCAAAATATGGAACTAAATTTAGTAGGATCCGTTATTATATAGATTTATTGATACTACTTATCTTTATTGAACTAGTTCAAAGCATGTATAAACCAAAACATGTATAAACTACAAGTGTGACATTCATTTGCGGTTAATTTAAACGTTTTTTTCAAACGGAGGGAGTATCATGTACAATTTTGATTAATCACATAAAATTTTGTAGTAATTTAGGGGAGTTTTATACATTTTTGGTCAACGACAAGGAGGTAATATGTCATTTACCCAATGAACTTTAATAAACATAAATATATAAGAATGGTACGATAATTACTATAGGAAACTAAGTGCTTAACAATATCACGAAGTCCACTCTTCTAAAGGAAGCAATAATGGACTCTTTTTTAAAAAAAAATTTGAGGAGACATAGGTCGTATAACATAATTAATGAGACTGGACCAAACATATACCTAAGTTGATCGGAATAAATTCTCGATATTCTCCACCGCTTGCCGGAAAACCCCCCAAAGTAGAGCATAAAAACTTGCAGAAGTATATCCATTAACAGGATCTATTCTGTATAACCACTCAAATTGGCACCCGTGATCCGCTGGCAATACTGTCATCGTAGCAAAATAGTTGTTTTCTCCTACATTATCGTCCACCATTTCATATGTTAGATAACGTTTGATTTGATCAATTACTAGTAGCTTGTGTTTTTCCCAACCAACGAATGTCGTCGTATTGCCATCTGAGGGTGATGGTTGCTTGTAGGCTACGTAACGAACCTGGCATGGTCGATGATCTGGGACACCTTCGACACGGAAAGATACATCAATAGGAAAGATTTTGTAACTGTCGCAAAAATCCTCCAAGAGAGGCCATACTTGTTCTGCTGTCGGACCATTTATCTTAGCAGAGAGTTTGCCTCTCCATTGACGCTGTTCTTTTGTTGCCGCCATGGCTGCTGAACCTAAAATTACAAGGAGAAAAATAGTTGCCATGAGGGATGGAGAAAGAAATGGAAAGGGTTTTCTGTTCATTAATTCTACTTTTTTTGGCAAGTAGAGGAATTGAATCAGAGAGGTTATGGAAACGATATTTGTGTGAAAGGTTAGGTTAAGATCCACTGATTTATATAGAGGAGTAATCACCATTCACCAACCATTGTTTGACAAGTTTACTTTCGTCATTTTCAGATATGTTCATGGCTAGTTAAAGGGTCCAATCACAGAATAGAACGGAGACGAAGACGATGGCCAATCGTTTTCAAGATAGAAGGGGAAGCATGAAAGAAAGCAACGTGAAATTAATAAGAAAAAGAAGCGAACAGACTTGAGATTGTGGAGAATCAATAATCAAAATCTATTAGACGTGTACGTAAAGCTAGTTATTATATTGTTCAAGTAAATCTTATTGCAGCACTGCACTTTCTTCGGTCTTGCTATATATTACTATCTAATGGGGATGGTGAGAGGACGCTCACAGGACCATTGATTCATTCCACATGTTAATAGGAACTCTGTAATACTAATACTATAATTTACAACTGAAATGCCCTTCTTTGATTAAGGAAGGAGACAGTAATTTAAGAGAGGATTTTGGCAGAATTTTCTATCCTATATGCATGAGAACTGAACGTATGAGTTCTTGTTCAAGGGTTGGGGGACACATCCTGGTAACTACCCCACAGGTTAGGGCTAGGTCAGGTAAGGTCAGGTCAGTTCATATTGGGTGACTCAATCTTAATTTCCAACAAATATAGAAAACGAGATTATGATTTCTAGTTATACTAGTTTAGAAAAACTATAAACAAAATGGAATTAAATTTAATAGGATCTGTTATTATATAGTTTTCTCGATACTATTTATTTTTATTAAAAATTGTCTCGTCCATTATTTGTATACCACACAAGATCTTGTCTAAGAAACGCATGAAGTCAAGCCCTTAAAGATCTGCTTCATCCTATATAATTTATGCAAATTACGCAAGCTCATTTCATTGAAGTGTTGTTCCATCGCTATCAGTTTAACAAGCTTTGTTTTGATTTTACCCCAAAAAAAAGAAAGAAGGAAAACAAGCTTTGTTGCAGCCCAAACACTGGTTCTAGCCTAAATATGCTTTAACAAGATTAAACAAATTGAACTTTTTGTGTCTTGAATACTATATTCTCTAAGCCACTTGGCCACATATAAGTTAGAAAACTTTTTGCACAAAACTTATTACGCAAGACTATTACAGCTTATGAAAATTACTATCCATGAAAGAAAAGTGAAAGTGGAGTAAGCAAAAGCACATCAAATATATCGTATTGTTAGCGAAATGTGATCTTAGATAATAGCCTCCTCCCTTTACAACAAAAGAAAAAAAAAAAAAAAAACCCACATAAAATATGTGTACGTTTAGGATTAATATGTAACGAGAATTGAAGCGGCAATGCTATACAAAAAGGTTGGTCCCGGCGGGGCTCGAACCCGCGACCTTCGGCTCATAAGACCAACGCTCTAACCAACTGAGCTACGGGACCTTGATGTTTATCTACGATGGTCAAATATTAATGGTTAGCTTCTTGAACGATTGGACATTTAGGTCTTGTTTGGATTTTCGTTTTTTGGTCAAAGATCTTGTTTGAATTCAAAAGGGGAAAAATAATAAAGGGAATGATTAAATCTTATTTGGATTGAGTAAAATTATAAATGAAATATTCATAAAACATTACATATCTCTATTCTTTGTTTGAATTGAGCTGAAAATGGATAAAATTTATTAATACACGTGATATTTTTTTTGTGATATTAATGTGTGTAATTTGGATGATGAGTCTTGCTAATTTAGCAACAACAAAAAAAAAAGAAATACGTGATATTAGAAAAATAGGAATAAAATAGTCATTAAACATTTAATCAAATCCAATCCTTTCATTTGATCCCAAGTTGGATTTGCTGTAATTTGGGGTATGTTAATGAATTTTGTAATCTGTCCTTAACCATCTTTATCAACCTTCCAGTAAAAATAAAATGACATAATTAATCAAACTTATATACTTAGCTAACATTATAGAACTAGCATACTTTTTGCACGATTTTTAAAAATATTATTGATATAATACTTTATATTATGCTACAAAATATGCGTACGTCTACAGAGACACAATACTGATACCGCAGCTAACTATACTAAATACTACTTTTCCATATCATCTTAATTCAGCAACAGAAAATACAATTTCCAACAACCCCTCGGGTAGAGCAAAGAGTGAGTGCATTATCTGTATCTATCACTTCATAATTCATTCTAATAATTTTTTTCATAACGTTATAACATTATAAATAGATTAAAAACCCAAATATTGCTAGTACATTATGGGTGGATCATATGGCTTGGTTCTTGATCATCTTGGATATAACAATTTGGAACCGCTACTTGTGACACTTGATGCACTTGAGCTGATCCCACATTGATTAGTGAGAACAAATCAGGCTGTGTAAGCAGAGAATTTGTGGGAAGAAACATACTGGGATCATCATCAACACAACGTCTTAACAGGGCCTGGTGAAGCCATATTTGAGTCTTCAAGAATTTCACATAGTGAATGGCTTGATCTAACATGGACACAGTGTCCATCTTCGACGACCCACCAGGGACCAAGCTTTGCAGAATCTTGAAACGGTGGCTGATTCTGTGCCTCCTCTCCCTAGCCGCTACGCTTTGTGGATCAGTGGACAGTTTCATGGCGGCGCCATTTCCTCTCTTGGTTTTGTTCTTTGTGTCTCTGCCGCCATTGGTAAGCATTGAAGGGTGATTAGGGTTACAGGAGGGAAAGTAATCCATTGCAGTACTCTCTTCGTTTGACGGAGATTGAGAAAGAAAGAGTACGCAGAGGGATCAAAAGTAGTGACGAATTAATCAAAAGTATCTTGTAGCTCAGAGATGAACCACCTATTGGTGATGCATGTGGTATATATAGTGGTAGAGAATCAAATTATATGTACGTTGAAGTAAATGATCAATCGATTGAGACATGGTCATTCAAGTCAGGCAAAGAATCTGTGGTGTCGCTAATCTAGGGTCTAGGGCAGCAAAAGAAGGCTTAGCCATGTTACAAATCACAAGATTTTACGCAAAAGCTGGTGTGATATATGTCCTGTGTTGGTCGATCGAGGACGACTCCATCAAGAAATTGTGGTAGGGTAGTTCACTTTCTTATAGAATTTTTTGATCAGTTTAGATTGATCTATTAATTTCCCACATTATTAATAAAACTTACATATATAAATTTTATTAATCTATAAAAGACTAATGTTAATTCGAACTAAAGAATAATTTTTCCTATTTCTTTTTGTTTTTTTTTCTGTCATGAGAAGTACTGGAGTAGTAGTAGTAGTATTTTTTAAGGTTGGTTAGGAATGAGAAGGGGGCCAAATCCCAATAGAACATAGAACAATAAAAGAGGAGAGGGCGGGCCTCTCCCAAAATCCAAGTAGATCTATCACCCCAAGGAATTAAACAAATTGTTAAAGTGGTTTTTCGAGTTGGATAAAGTGATTGGTTAACTACTTATTATGATTAAAAGTTTTGAGTTGGAAGTATATATGTGTTGGCGTTTATTGTGCACATAGTTTGTGACTTTAGAGTAAATCCCAGATAATCTTATCTAAATTTATAATGCATATATTCCAAATCACTATAATTCAAACTTTACTTTAGATGATAAATGTCATATGTAAATAAAATATATTTGCTTATGTTGTGACGAGCCTAGAGAATCTGATAAGAAATGAGCCTTAATCCATAAATATAGAACTCAACTGTTGACCCAAAAGTTTAAGCTATGGGGTCTTGAGCCTATATACATTAATTAATAACTCATTTTTCTCCTAATATTTTCATGTGGGAGAAATTCATCTCTTTGCTCTTTAGTTTACAATGTGAAACTCCTAACAAATCTCTCTCTTTTCACATGTAAACTTCACATGGGGTCTCAACTCCCCCTTGATCCATATTCATTGCCGATGAATCCATCTTTACCACTCTCACAAGCTATTTAGATCTTTTTTGCACCTTAGCTACTACCATGTCAACTCCAGTAGCTCTTCCCCATGTACCCCAAGTCAGCCATGCACCTTAGCTACTATAATGCCTACTCGAATAGCTTTTCTATGTGCACCCCAGATCAACTATGCACTAGCTACTACTCATGTGCACCCCAGATCAACCATGCACTTTAGCTACTACTACCATGTCATCTTTAGTAGCTCTTCTTCATGCACCCGAGATCAACCATGAGGCTCCGCAATCTTACTCTCGTACGAGCCTTCTTAGAATCACCCAAATCAACCAAGCCTTGCTCTATTGCATATCCCATACAACTTGGAGAGAGTAGTCCAAGAATTCTGCTTATCGTGACCCTACTCCATCCTCTGAGCCCTGCTGCCAAGCTCTACCACAAGTCCATCACAATAGTCCACCATAATTCTTCAAGAGTTCGGGCTAAGATAATCAAACCATCGACTCTGATACCAATTTGTTGTGACCAACTCATAAAATCTGAGAACAAATAGGCCTTAACACCATGTTTATTAATAGCTCATTATTCTCCTAATTTTTTTATGTGAGAAAAATTATTATTTTTACTCTTTAATTCACCATATGAAACTCCTAATAGTTTAAAAAAACAAAAAATATGACATGTATCTAAATATAAAAAGGAAGAATATGATGACACTCATAACCTTCTAAGAAATATCTAAATATTTTTATCATAACTATATGATAAGATTTTTATCACTAAATCTCTCTCGTAAATTTATAAACAGTTATTTTATTATATTTCTTACTTAGTTCTATTTGCAAATAAAACGAGGGGCATTCGTGGAAGTACTAGCTTTTGCAAATAAAACGTGAGGCATTCGTGGAAGTACTAGCTATCTAATGTAACTACGTCTAATAGTACTGGGCAGGCAGGCAAAGGCACATGAGCTTCCGGGTTTTACGTCGGGAGGGTAGAATCCTCATTATTGTTTCTTGTTCAACTGAAATTACTTGCTTTAACTGTCACTCAAACATCAACCTACACCAGTCACAATTTGCTTTGCCGATTTGTTTGATGATGATAGTAATCACACCAAACTTCTAACCGCTAACGGACTCACCCATAGTTGAGTTGAGAGTGTAAAAAATTACACGTTGGTTTAGAAAAAAATATATTTTTTATCAAAAGAAAGAACCTGACCAGTACGTTTTTGTTAATTGTTGCCTTTTTCACTCGGACAAAACTACTTCAAAATGATCGAACTATTAAGGATGGACAAGAATGTTTCTCATGAAGACAAAGATTGTTAGATTGAATGAGAAACCAAACAAACATGGACAAAAAACCATGCAGTTGATGGTGACCCACCAAGAAAGATCATTTGCTTTTCGGAAATATTGGAGAAATGGAGAAACCAAACAAACATGGACGTTGAATGAAAGTCGACGGACGTACACTTTGATTACACAAATTGCATGTGATAGCAGAGAGACATGTCTGCTGAATTTCATCATATGATTACAACAAGTTCATGTACGTGAAATGATCATTTTATCAACTGTCTTCTTGAGCCACGTCAATCACCAAATTTTCGCAACAACTTGGGCAACTTGTAATCGAGGAAGTACTGAAGACGTTACAGGCGTGATTCAGATTAATCAGACATAATTTTGTCAAAACTGGTGCTAAATATATTAACTTTTTGTTTGATTTAATTTTATTGATAATAAATTATCTTCATCGTATATGCTCAAACGTAGCCAGCAAACGAAGCTTTCTGCTCGAAGTAAAACGATGGCTAGCTAGGCACAAAGGTAAAAAATCGGTGAACGATATGCTCAATTAATGTCAATAAAAATGGGAAGAAGTGAATGTTGCATATGAACGGTTTTATGGCTCTCCCTTTTAGTAACAGAACAACTTGAAATTCACGTTTCTAGAGTTTGAGTCATAGAAATAATAGAATGTGTATTAGAAAGTTATAGTAGCATATATAGAAGGTTTAAATTTGGAATTGAAACATATTCAATTCTACAAAAATTGGAATGAGGTATCAACTTAGATTGGGTTTTTATAAGAGGCAATTGACAAGTAATTCAGTAGGTTTAGGTATTAGATGTGAAAAGACCTAAAACTCAAAATCAATTTATTAATTTACTTAGAAAATATATATATATATATATATATATATATATATATATATATATATATACACACACACATGACACATATATCACATAATGTTTAAAGTTGACAAAAATAAAATATCAGTAGTTATATTAATTAGTCCAATAGGCCAATACCTAAAATTATCATCTGATTATGTATGGATTTTTACTCATTTTATTTTTGGGCTTTTGACATTTGAATTAAATTTTTCTACATTGTTTTCAGGTTTTTTATATTTAAACTTTTTTTTTCAATATCAGTTTCTGGATCAAGTACCCAAGAGTTTTCTAATTCTTATCAATTTCAATTTTGGTAAGCGATTCTCCAATGAGTATTAGGGTTTGTGCTTCGATATTTCATTTTGGTAACAAGTTATGCTAATCGGTTTCTGGTTCAGGTTTTCAATTTTTTGCATTTTTCCATCTCTAGCACTAAAGTGAATTCGACCCTCTTTAGAACCTAACACATAATGAGATTTTCGTGCATTGAACTATCTTATCTTGAATATAAAAACACACGCCAAAGGATAGAAAAATAAGAAATTACAATTTATCCTAATTAGATTTATTATGATAATGATAATTTATCATAAGTAGATTTCTCTTGCATGGTTGAGACCGGCCCTCCTTAGAACCTTACACATAACAAGATTTTCATGCATCGAACTATCTATCTTGAATATGAAAATACACATCAAAGGATAGAAAAATATGATAATGATAATTTATCAATAAAAAAATTGATCAAAGAACTTCATTAATCTTTTTTCAAATGAAAATTCTTATAATGAACAAGGATGTTACTTTAGCATCAGGTTGAACTCAGTAGACAGATTAACCTCTTTAAAATAATAGTTCTCGGATCACCTAAATTTATTAATCTAACGATATATCAATATATTAATAATTATTAATTTACAAAGATATTTTGAATTAGTTACTTTAGTTAGACAATGAAATATTATCATATCAAGTGACAACCAAATTAAAATTCAAAGTACCATAAGATTTGAAGTACTATATGATTCAAAGCATGTATATACAATGAATATTTAATCAAATCAAACTCTATTTAATAAAACAAAATCTCTTATTATTATTGGTATCTTTAGTTTCAAAATTGCAAAAATGGCTTTTCTATATCAAAGAAGAAAAGAAACATTACATATGAAATGTGTAAAGCATTGTGAGGATAGCAAAAAGCAACCTTCATGGGCTCAAAAAAGAATTGCAATAAACATAATAGATTTTGGAAAAATGTGATTTGCAATTTAGTCAAGAATAGCTTGTATAAAAAGAAAAGTTTTTAGAGAAGGTTCTAATTTAAAAATAAAAAATATAAAAAATGTGATAAAGAAAAAATATTAATTGATTGGTGCAAAATTGTGGAAAAAAATATGTATTCTTTTAGCTACTTACTAATTTATAGAATATCTAGGACCTATAAAATACAAAAGAAATATTTAAAATATATTATCTTATAATTTTGTAAAGATTATTAATTTAATACATCGGTATTATATTGGGACTAAATAATTTTATTATTTGAAAAAAATATTAATTTATTGAATATTTAGTTTGAAAAGATTCTACTATAGTATCAAAGGAAAAAGTCCCACTTACATTGGCTTTCTTTCTTTTCTTTTTTTTTGGGGGGTACAAGGCTGTCTTTTTGCTGAACTAGTAGTGTGAAAGCTGTTGATTAGTTTCCAAATGTTGATCTTGCTAGATCTTGACTTGCTATTGACCTTTACAGCATTTTATCAGGATTATGCTAAATGTCGATCTTACTATTGACCTTTAACATCAAATTAATTTAAATCAAATCATATTAAACATCATGTCTTTTTATATACTTTTACATCATTTAACATGTGTCTTTACATTAATCTCTTAATATATCTAAACCGTCTCAGAGGTGTATTAAATTTAATAGACATATCGTAGTAATTATTGAGCTTCAATATGCTTGTATAAAATTCAATTTTGACTAAAATTCTAGCTTAATAAATTTTAACATGTGCATATATATATCTAATACATATAATTTCTTTTTCTCTTGTTTTCTTACAATATATAAATTAACTCCTTGTGTTTTTTTTAATCAAAAAAATAATAATAACTTCGTGTGAAGTTTTTAAATGGATTTCATATTAACAAACCAATGCCGGAAAAATTGAGAAAGTTCTTGGTTTTCCGACTTCTCCTCCACCAAAAACCCTCACATTACGTTTTTTTTTTTAATTTAAGAAAATTTTACAAGTCAATATTACATATCGAGATGTTTACTCTGACTTCTCTTCCACAAGAAACCCTCAGATTACATTTTTCTTTTCTTTTAAAAAAAAAATTTACAAATCAATATTACATGTTGAGATGTTTACTCCGATTTCTCCTCCACAAGAAAACCTGAGACCACATACCATTAATGAACCTTTTCCATGAAACACATGTCATCAAAGTGAACTAGTAAATACAAACTAACTCCCTTCAAATATGCATCTTCACAGTTACACACACTGCTATAAATATCGCGACCCAAAGAGGAGCTAAGCATGCATGCACAGAGCTGCATAAATTAAGTGATCAGATCGAGTTGCAACAAGAACAACAACAATGACATTTAAGGTTTTGTGTGGTGACGGAAAGTTACCAAAGAAGTATGCAGAAGAGGGAAAGTCACCAGCAGTAGAGTGGCAGAATGTGCCTGATGGGACTAAGAGTTTAGCACTTGTCGTGCAAGATGCTGATCCACCGGACGGCGAACCACAGGAGTCTGATGACCCACCACCGTCGACGACTTATTGGGTGGTGGTGAACATACCGCCGACATTGACGGGCTTGCCTGAAGGGTTTTCAGGCAAAGCAGCAGAGTTGGGTGGTGATTATACTAAGATTAAAGAAGGGCATAATGATGAGAAAGTGCCTGGTTGGAGTATACCAAAGAGTATAGCTGATGGGCATAGGTTCGATTTCGGGATCATTGCTTTGAAAGATGAGCTCAATCTTGGAAACGAGGTTTGCTTTTGGCTATATATTTTGATTGGATAAATAACTAGTTTAGTGATAATTATTCTTTTATTAAATTAGGTTCAAGTTATGAAAATAATTTCCTATAAATTTATATTAAGAAAAGATGTAAGGTCAATCATAAAAATTAAACTCGCTTTTTATACTTAAAAAGTTTCTTTATCATAAAATTGACTTCTGACATTGATATAAGTTAAGTTTGAATCATAAAAATAAACTCTTACATTGAAAGGCGAGGTTTGAATCGTATGATTATAGACCCCTAATTGGGTTTAGTGTTTACAAACTCGTCATGAGTGGTGCACCTGGTTAAGGACATTATAATAATGTTTGTGAAAGCTAGAACCTCGTAGGCCCTAATTCTTTTTTTTTTTTCTTTAAAAACAAAAAAAAAATGTGTATTGACCTTTTTTTTTTAAATGAAAGTATATTTAGTATGAAAAAATATTTAATTAGAAAGTTTCTACTTAAAAAATTATAGACCCGTCTTAATACCAGAAATTCTAATCAACCTAGCATAGATATACATTGATTTTGACAAGCTTTTTAGTTACTTATGGACATTTTGATGTGATTGAATTGCAGTTTACCAAGGAAAAGTTGTTGGAGGTAGGAGAAGACCTTGTACTTGACGAAGCGAATCTGGAAGTTACATTAGCCTAGTTAATTTGCTCTGTGGAAGAGATGTTAATTTACTCCATCAAGAGAAAAATTCAAGTGCAAATAAGCAATTTACAAATTTAACCTCTTACTTTTCAGTATGAGAGTTTGTTTTTAGGTTTTGTATTCTGGCCTTTTCACTGGCTTATTCTAATGTTAGATGTAATAAAGGTGAGCTGATCAAGTTAGTTAGTTGCTTGAGAGTTTGTTTTAAGGTTGTATTTTCGTGTTTTAATGGCTTCTAATTAAAGTACACTAATAAGATCATAAGTTTTCAGCAATTTTATTATTAATCTTTTTTTTGGCTAAGAAGTTTTGATAGGGACATGTCCTCATTTATATACGGTTTTATTGTTTTTGATTTGCACGATGTTAAGATGAATAATTATACAAGATGGCTACATTTTCTTTTTCTCTTTATGGTTAGTATGTGATATTAGAGTAACAAATTCTGACCCGAAAATATAAGAAGATATATTCAAATGGGCTCAAATCTGAAGCCCACTGGGAAAAAAAGGTGATTACGACTGACTATGGCCCAAAACCACAATACCTAAAGGGCCAGAAACCAAAAAACAAGACAACATATCGAGTTAGACCCAAAACACGATGCTCCCGGCAATTCCCTGTATCTTTGATAGAGCCAAAAATTTTCCCCTCACTAATTGGAGTACACCGATTACCCCTGAACCATACAAGATAGCTACCACCCATTATACGGCTTTCTATCTTAACTTTTTTTTGTTTGGTTGCTCTGCTCTTTTGATCGATGGTGGTATAAAAGATTTGTATCTCCCTAAAATTATTCACATAATAATGATTCTTGCTTCCTACCCATAATTAACATGTATCCCCCTAGGTTATACTTGAGTATCACATTGTATTCCTTATCAGTGAACTAGAAGTGCATAGGTGCTCTTCGATAAAGTGGGAATGAGACGAGTTCACATACTACGTTGTTAGATTGAGAAGTAGAACCATCTGACTTAATTCGTTTTCAATAAACATGAGATGATCATATTAAGGTCATCCATTTTGTCGACGGATCCAAAAAGACAGCCGCATTCATTCTCTATTATGGTATTCAAAACTAATGGGCAACTATATCAGAAACCCACAATTAGATTAAGAAAGGTTTAGAAACCCTCCTATCGAATAAAAGACGTGTTAAAGATAATAAATAATATAATAAACTTCTTTTTAAAAATTTAACATTTTAGATGAGGTGGTCACACTTAACATGGTATCAAAGTTTAAGTACCAAAAGGTCATGGTTCAAAACTCACCGCTATCCATTTAAAACATTAAAATTGTCCAAGTATAAGATTAAAAAACTAACTTCGTCTGCAGGGACATGTCAAGCTAACAGTTTAAACATTAAAATTGTCTAAATACAAGACTCAAAACTAACTACGTCTGCACTTAAAGGCATGTGTCATCTAATAATTTAAATTTTTAGATAAAGTAATCACACAAGACGTGCAAATGACTCCATGAATATATGAGAAGACGAAGTTTGTATGGATGATATATAGGTTTAATAATATCATTGTACACGTATATGTTAAAGTATGTCAGGTTTTGTGCAGTTTTGTACATATTTTGTACACATTAATTATTATTTTTTTCAAATTGTGAGCTATCATATTTGATATGTTTAAATCGAATCTAGAGTAAAACTATGGTACACTCATTCCAAATTTCGCTTCAAAGCTTCATGCTAGTCTGGATTATTTAGATAAATTTGAAAACATAATTAATCAACTTTTAAGACTATATTAATTGTGTATGATGATTAACTATAAGTTCAGCTATTTCCCAAATTAAGCTTTGCTTAATTTAACAATGTTCAATACAAAAAAAAAAAATTTATCTCCTGATCTTGAGCCATGCTCCTGGGATTCAAGAATATTATCGTGCTGCTAGCGGCTGGTGTTATTAATGCTAACAAATCCGATGCCGAGAAAATGAGATTTAAGTTAATTTATATGTCAAAATAAGAAAAAATTAAATTATTTTATATTAAATAGATAGTATATATAAGAATTAATTTTGAAATTTTTTACACAATCATACTACTAGACTAAAATAGCCACTGACAGAATTGAGAATTCTTTATTTTTTATTTTTAAAAAATATAAATCAAAATTATAATTTAAACTTAAAAACTCTAATTATAACGTGTTATTTTTTATCATTCTATTCAGCTCTCGCTGAATTGATTCGTTTTCCTA
This sequence comes from Ehretia macrophylla, assembly GCA_037974665.1. NCBI lineage: Eukaryota > Viridiplantae > Streptophyta > Magnoliopsida > Boraginales > Ehretiaceae > Ehretia > Ehretia macrophylla. Next base: position 52,205,426 of record CM075775.1, read on the forward strand.
CTTTAATTTCCTCGAGAACCCTCTATTACGTTCCACGTGCATATACGTGTCACGTTGTCAAAGCCACCAAGTGCCTTCTATTGCCAACATGAACCTTCTCATGACACACACATGTCATCAACCCCACTAGTCAAGAGAAACCAACTCCTTTAAATATGCATCTCTTTATGGACAAATTCATCACATACAAACCATAATTATTATCTTTTTATTGATCTATTCAAGAGCTTAGCAGAGCATAGAGTGAGGGGCAACAATGGCAAATGCAAGTGATGAGTTTAGACTAGTGTCTCCAACCATAAACCATGAAGGAAGATTACCAAGAAAGTACACAGACGAAGGACAAGGAGCACAGAAGAATGTCTCGCCGCCATTAGAGTGGTACAATTTGCCTGAAGGGATTAAGAGTTTAGCAATCGTTGTGCAAGACATCGATGCTCCGGACCCTGACGGGCCGATTGTGCCGTGGACGGTTTGGGTGGTGGCGAACATCCCGCCGACCTTGAAGGGCTTGCCTGAAGGGTTTTCTGGGAAAGGAGATGAGTTGGGTGGTGATTATGCTAAGATTAAAGAAGGTAATAATGATGAGAAAGTGCCCGGTTGGCGTGGACTGAAGCTGCCATCGCATGGACATAGGTTCGAGTTCAAGCTCTTTGCCTTGGATGATGAGTTGCATCTTGGAAACAAGGTTTGTGATCTCCATTTTTTTATTGGATTAATTACTATTATGTGCTAATTATTGTTTTACAACCAAACTATCCCTCCCTCGTCTGAAAACGACATTTTCAGGTTCGAGTCATGAAAATGATATCTTGTAAATTTATTTTTGTAAAAAGGACTTAGACTCGATCATAAAAACTAACTTTCGCATTTTTGCGAGCCAAGGATTAAGTCATGGAAATGACATATTGTAAAAACTTCTTGCACAATACAAGATATAGCAAGGTTTGAGGGAAACATAGCAAGGTTCGAAGGAAACAAACTCTTGCAAAAATGCTCGCTGGAGTGGTATGACAATAGACCCCTAACGGGTCTAGTCTTTCACGAATTTGCATGTGGTGTGCCCCTCATCAAGGATGGATTCATAATAGTCTTTGCGATGTTTATAGCGCTATTGATCTAAATATTTTGAAAATTATATGTATATAGATGTATCGTTCATTTGTTACGTTGTTATGTACATTACTTGAAATTCTAGTTGGTCTTACGAGATACACATTGATTTTTGACAAGCTTTTAATTTACTTGGTGGACATTACGATGTGATTGAATAGCAGGTTACAAAGGAAAAGCTACTGGAGGCAGTTGAAGGGCATGTACTCGGGGAAGCAGTTCTGATAGCTAGATTCTAGTTATATTTACTCTTTTATGTGGGGCTGTTTGTTCTTTCATGTATCTCCTCAAGTGTGAAATTCAAGTGTAATAACAACAGTCAAATTTTACTTTTTTCACTTTCCAATATTGTGGGAATTTGTCAACAATTTTCACGGGAAGTTTCAGTTTCTCATTTGGGAAAATCTCACATTTAATCCCTATTATTTGTAAAGTATCTCAATTTAATTTTTATTGTTTAAAATGTCTCAATTTAGTATCTATTATTTCCTTAAAAATTTCAATTTCATCCCTATTATTTAAAATTTTCAATTTCGTCCTTATTTTTTCTCAAAAAATTTTAATTTCGTCCTTATTATTTTTAAAAAATTTTAAATTTATCCTTATTGTTTTTCAAAAAATTTTAATTTAGTCATTGAATAATAGAGACGAATTTGAAATTTTAAGAAAACAATAGGGATGGAATTGAAAATTTTTAACGAAGTTCAAAATTTTTAAAAAATAATAGAGACTAAATTGAGACATATTAAATAATATGGATGAAATTAAAACTTTTGGTAAAATAATAAGAATTAAATTGAGATATTTTAAATAATAAAGACTAAATTGAGATATTTTACAAACAATAGGAACTAAATGTGAAATTACCCCTTCTCATTTCACTACGTTCAACTTGCTCCATGTGAAGCCCTTTGGGGCATGGTTAGTGGCGCGCACTGCCGCATATTGAGATTTATTAATTAATGATTGGATTTTGTCTTGATGGTCATAGTTTTCACGTTATTCACAAGAATTTTAAGATTAAACTTTCTTGTATACACGATGAGTTGATCACGGTTATCTGCTTGATTAAATACGTTTGATAAGTACCCATGCAAGGGAAAGAATATAGAAAATGTTTTATGGCATTGGCCTCGCGCGATTATAATCTTATATGGTTTCTTTTTTATCATAAAAGCTTTGAGCAACTTTTTATTTTTGTTTTCTTCTTGGGTCAATAAGTTTTGTGCTTTAACAAATAGGAAGGAGTTGGTAAAGTGGGCTCAAGCCGGAAGCACACAATTGGGCAGTGCCCAAAACAAGAAGGCCTAAAATGCCAGAAACCGGAAACACAGACTGAGAAAGACAAATAAGTCATTTAGAAAAGAAGAAGAAGAAAAAAAAAAAAGATGTGACCGAGACAAATAAGTGGATAAGGGCAACTCAAGATGTATTTTAGCCGTTATGGTGTCCACTAAGATTCTTTTGTCAAGAGATTGTGGATTTGAGTATATTTATTACCGTTATAAATTATATTTTAATTTATTCGATAAATATCTTGAGTCGAGTTGTTATATTTTGAAAGTTTTGATTTATATTTAACCTCAATAAAAGGACGTCGACGTGTCTCATTTTATGTTAGTAGATAGTGATTAATTTGATTTACGTTTTTGAGTTATAATGTTTTCCCATATTACGAAAAAAAAATCAAGAGATAACATGTACCATAGCAAAATGAGGGGGGTTGGGCATCCAATCTATAAGTAATTTATTGCAAAGTTTGTTTTTAACAACATAATTACAACGTTAATTTATCATTTTCCTAATATATTGGAATCACAATTTGGGAGGTCTTGTCACAATCTTTCTGATATCTTCTATTGCCTTTTAATTTTACTTGTTTCAATATGTACCATATAAATTGCTTCCATCACAAAAAGGGGAAATATTCACTCAAGCACAAATGCTTGGGTTTTCATCATCTTTTGTAATATCAAGTCCACGGTTAAAACATTTTAGATAGCGATTGTTACACTATAATAAATTTGGACAGAAATAGAATGAGCTAAAAAATAGAATGAAACTGGGAATTGAATGAATTTAGAAATAAGAATGACTTGTTTGATATGCTCTAGGAATTAAGAGTAGTAATGTGAATGATTTGTATAGTATGACAAGATTGCCCTTTTATTATTATAGTATTAAAAATAAGAATAAATATAAACATAATCGTAAAATATAAACATAAATAATAATAATAATAATAATAATTTATTATTATTATTAACAAAATAAAAATAAAAAAAAAAATAACAATAAAAATATCAACAACAACAACAATTATTATTATTATTATTATTGTTTTTATTATTATTGTTATTATATTTGTATTATTATTATTTTTTTTTGTTTTTATTTTTATCATTATTATTTTACTTTATTATTATTATTAGTATTTTTATTATTATTATTTTAACCACTATTATTATTTTTATTCTTGTTTTTATTATTATTTTTATTTATTTATTTATTTATTTATTTTAATAATAATTATTATTATTTTCATAATAATATTATTATATTTTATTATTATTATTATTATTATATTATTATATTTTTATTTTTATTTTCATAATAATAATAATTATTATTATAATTTTTTAAATTATTATTATTATTATTATTGTAAAATAAATTATTTATAAAAGTTATATTATATAGGGGTATGATAGTCAAGTTTATTCTTAAACACATGAGAATGAGTTATTCCCATGTATTTGGTGTGAAATGACTATTCGTATGTATGTGAGAATGAGATTCCCAAGTCCATTCCCTTATACCAAACATGAAAATTAAAATAGAATTGAGAATATAATTACATCCCAACAGATTCCAAATATCAATCACTGCCTTAGAAATTGCTTATTATTTTCTTCTAATCATTGAAGAAGTAACAATTGGGAGATTTCAACACAATTTTTTTTTAGCTCTCCTTTTTTTTTTTTTTTTTGTCAATAAAATATTTTAGAACAAAAGAATGATGTTTTACCACCAAAGTATCACCTCACAAAGTCTCATTATTAATTATTAATAACGAAAAACAATTTTTTTTTAATGGGTGATTTAAAATTTTGTACTAGTTGAGTTAGCATAATTTTTTTTGGATAAATTTCACACTTAGTGTCTATTATTTACATTTTTTTTCAAGTTGGTACTTAATATTCTAAAAAAATTATATTAGTCTCTAATATTTATAAAATGATTCAAATTAATTTTTATTGTTCAAAATTAGTTAATTTAGTCTTTATTATTTTTTTATAAAATTTAATTTAGTCTCCAAATAGTAATCACGTGTAGGGACTAAATTAATTTTTTTTTTAAATAATAAGAACTAAATTAAATATTTAAAAAAATAATAAGGATCAAATTGACTAAATTTAAATAATAAAGACTATTTTAAATAAAATTTATAAATATTAGAGAGTAATATAAATTTTTTGAAATATTAAAAATTATTAAAAAAATATATAAATAATAAAAACTAAGTGTAAAATTTACCCATATTTTAGTACCATAAAAATTAAAATCATAATTCAAACTTAAATTATGATTATGGATGATATTCGATTATCCTATCAAACTGCTGTCGCGTGATGTAATTTATCCTTTTCATTTTTTTGTTTTTCCTTGGACTAATTTGCTAACCGCACCTAATAAATTTCTTGGAGCAAAACCGACCAAACCAACGCTGCAAAAACCCTCGACACACAATCGATCCCTCAGCTTTGAACACTCTTATATATATATATATAAATTCAAACGATGAGAGGCTCAAACTCAAGGGGGTCGTCAACGTTAGATAACGGAAGCATCAGCAACAGTGAGGAAACGGCGTGGGAGATGAGGCCAGGTGGCATGCTTGTCCAGAAAAGAGACGGTGACGGTGACGGTGACGGTGACGGTAATGGTAACGGTGGTGATGATTACGGCGTTAATGGTGGTGGGCCTACTACTAATGTGAAGATCAAGGTCTCATTTGGGTCTAACCAACACGATCTCTCTGTGCCCTCTGATTCCACCTTTGGTAACTTCTAATTATTTGTCTTGCTGACAAGATATAGATGTATTCAGCTATAGTAGTTTGATAGTATAGCACTTTATCCAGCTTGATACTTAAGCTAATTTTTTTTGCTTGTCTCTAAAGTTTCTCACGTCATCAATGGCTTCCTCTTCAATGGCTGACAACTCCACTTCCACCACAGAGCTTCCAGTCCAATTGAATCTTCTTCTGCAGAATTTGCACTCTCTTGTGCAGATTAAGCTAGACAATTCTAACTACATGCTATGGAAGACTCAGCTTCAAACAATTTTTCGTGCCCATGAGATGTTCGATCATTTGACTGGAGCTGATCCTTGCCCTCCAAAGCTTCTTACCACATCTGCAGGCTCTTCTTCACCCAATCCAGCCTATGCAGCTTGGTACATCAAAGATGAACACCTTAAGTGTTGTCTGTTTGCTTCTATCTCACCATCTCTGCTTCCACAAGTGCTTACCTTGCCCACAGCTTCTTCTATTTGGCAAGCCCTAGCTACCAGGTTCACCTCAATGAGTAGGTCTCATATTCAACAGTTGAAACGTCAACTGCACAACCTCAACAAAGGAACTCAATCCATGCAAGCATATCTTGATCATGTGAAGACAATCACTGATAATCTTGCTGCAGTTTCTGAGGTCATTTCAGAAGAAGATCTTCTTCTCTATATTCTGAAAGGTCTACCTGCTGAGTATGAATCCTTCAAAGCATCAATCAGAACTAAAACTGTACCCTTATCTTTTCTTCAACTCAGCAGTCTTCTTATCTCAGAAGAACTGCACCTGAGGCTTTCCAAAGCTGCGACTCTACATGAGCACTCTTCAGCTCAACAGCTCCACACTGCACTCTATAGTTCTGCAAACAATTCAAACAAGGGCAGGGGCAGAGGTAACAATCACAGAGGGGGTAGAGGTGGTAGAGCTGGTAGAAATCCAGGGAGAACCTCTAACAACTATAACTCAGCCACTACTACCTCATCTCCCTCCTATTCCACTCATCCTTCTCCTTTTCCATCCAAAACATATTGTCAGATATGTGGCAAACCCAATCACACAGCCTTAGAATGCTGGCATAGATTGGATACCACAAATTACTTCATCCAAAAGGCTGAACCACAAGCTTTGGCAGCTCAACTTCCATCTCCCAACCCTGCAGATACAGCTAATGCCCATGTCACACATGATCCCTCACACCTGCAAACTTCTCAGGCATATACTGGCTCAGAGGCAGTTGCAGTTGGGAATGGTAACTCTCTGCCTATTCACAGCACTGTTAGTGGTACTCTTTCTGCCCTTTCCTCATCTTTCTTTCTGTCTAATATTCTCTATGTGCCCCAAATATCCTCTAACCTTTTTTCTATCTCTCAACTCACTAAAGACAACAATTGTACTGATTTCTTTTATTCCAAGGAGGTGACTATTATGGACAATCACACCCTTCATATCAAGTACAGGGCCCCTGTGAAAGGTCTCTATCCATTACCTTCTGCTGCTTCTCTTCAGCATCCTACTCCTAAAGTTTTCAACTGCAATCACAGTCCCACCCAGGTTTCATTACCAGCTCTGTTATGGCATTTCAAGTTGGGCCATCCAACTGCTACTGCTGCTCAGATTCTTTCTAAATTTCTGCATGTGAAACTTCCTACTAGTAGTTTAGCATGTTCTTCCTGTTCAGTTGCAAAGTCCCATAGACTACCATTTACACTGTCTGATTCTTTCACACACAAGGCTTTTCACTTAGTACACTCAGATGTATGGGGCCCAACCCGTTTATCTTCTTGTATGGGATTCAGATATTATCTTCTATTCATTGATGATTACACTAGATTTTGTTGGCTATATCGTCTTAAATCTAAATCTGATGCATGTGATGCCTTTATTTCCTTTAACACCATGGTTGAAATACAGTTTCAAACTAAAATAAAGGTGTTTAGGACAGATAATGGAACTGAATATGTCAATAACAAGTTCAGACTGTTTCTGCAACCCTGAGGCACTCTTCACCAAACATCATGCCCCTATACACCCCAACAAAATGGTAAAGTTGAAAGGAAACACATGCATTTTATTGAAACTACACTAGCCCTTCTCAATCAGGCCAACTTACCATCTAAATATTGGTTAGAAGCACGGGCAGTAGCCAATTATTTGATAAATGGACTGCCCACTCCAACTCTCAAGAATATCTCCCCCTATGAAGCCCTACACTCTCAACCCCCAGATTACAACTACCTCCAAGTGTTTGGCTGTCTTTGCTACCCTTGGCTTAGACCCTACACCCACAACAAACTAGAGAACAGAACCACCCCATGTGTGTTTCTAGGATATTGTTCTAATACCAAGGGCTACAAATGTTTGGATCCCATTACTGGAAAAGTCTATGTGTCTAGGCATGTGAGCATGTCAGATTTGTGGATGGTGTCTTCCCTTTTTATTCTCCTAAATTCTCTGATTTATCATCTCCTAACTTGACTATTATGCAGTTTCCTCCAATATTCACACATACATCTGAGCTTGGTTCATCAATCCAAGCCTCTTCTTCCTCTTTGAATTCTCCTCTATCATTAGCCAGTGACTCTTCTTCCAGTGCCACTCAACCTATTAGTGGTTAGTTGTCTGCATCCTCTATTCCCAGCTCACATCCAACAGATATCTCTCACTTCAATCCAGATATTCAGTCTGCTAGCCACTCAACTTCTGCTTCTCATTCCATTCCCGCTACTTTTTCCTCCGTACCACCGACAGAGAACTCTAACGCCTCCAACACATTCTCTCATTTAGCACCACAATCATTACATCCAATGCTTACTAGGTCTAAAACACGATGCTTACCTCCTCCTGTATATCAACTACATTCTCTTATTACCACTCCTCCTTCTGTTGAGCCTACCACCTATAAAGAAGCATCCAAATACTCCTGTTGGGTTCAAGCTATGCAGGAGGAATTTCAGGCCTTACAACAACACACCTGGGATCTAGTTCCCTTACCTCCTGATAGACAGCCAATTGGGTCCAAATAGGTCTATAAAATCAAGAAAAATGCTGATGGTTCTATAGCTAGATTCAAAGCTAGGCTAGTGGCCAAGGGCTATCTACAAGAACAAGGTCTTGACTATACAGAGACATTTAGTCCTGTAGTTAAACCTCAAACAATCAGGGTAGTTCTCTGTCTAGCTCTCTATTACAATTGGCCTTTGAAACAACTTGATGACTCTAATGCCTTCATGGGCATCTAGAAGAATTTGTTTTTATGACACAGCCTCAATGGTTTATTGATTCCTATAATCCAACTCATGTCTGCAAGCTTAACAAGTCTCTATATGGCCTCAAACAGGCTCCAAGAGCCTGATATCACATGTTGGCCTCCTTTCTCATAACTCAGGGTTTTCACATGAGTACTGCAGACTCCTCTCTTTTTATTTATAAAAGCAGTTCAGATTTTACCTTGGTTCTCATTTATGTGGATGAGATCATAGTGACTGGAAGCTCCTCCTCATTTATCTTTACTTTTGTCTCCACTATGGGCTCCAAGTTTGCTATGAAGGATCTGGGCAGTCTTTCTCATTTTCTGGGTATTAAGGTGCATAGAACTTCTAGAGGTGTACTCTTACATCAAAGCAAGTATGCTCAGGACCTACTCACTAAAGCAGGCATGGCAGACTGCAAATCTTCAGACACACCTACTCTTGCTAAGTCCATAATGCAGAAAACTGAGCTGTCAGAACCATACCCCAACCCAACTCATTTCAGGAGCTTGGTTGGCACACTACAGTACCTTACAGTGACTAGACCTGATCTGCAATATGCAGTAAATTACATCTGTCAACACATGCATGCTCCTACTCAGTTAGATTATGCAGCCCTTAAGAGACAATTGAGATATATCCAAGGCACTCTCAGTCATGGATTATTTTATAAGTCAGGACCTTTACATCTTTATGCTTATTGTGACTCAGACTGGGCTAGTGACTCTAATGACAGAAGGTCTACTTCATGCTATACAGTTTTCTTAGGCCCTAACTTACTATCCTGGTGGTCTAAAAAGTAGCCTACAATGGCCAGATCATTCACTGAGGCTGAATATAGGGCTATGGCTCATGCAGCAGCTGAGGTGAAATGGTTATCTTATCTTCTCAAGGATTTGTATATTCCTATAAACGCTGATTAGTTAAGTATGGAGCTAATAACTGATTAAGAATGTAATGAACCAAATAAATCCATATAAATTATGTTTATAAATATTGAAGTGTTGTATTAATCTATTTATTTACATGAGGGGTGAAGTGCATGAAAATTCTCGTCTTTTATTGAAATTGCACATTATACATGATGTTCGTAGTAGTCTTGTGGTCCATAATTATTTTGCTGAAGTTGCACGTGAGATTGATGGATTTTAATAATTTAATTATCGAGTTGTAAGGACGTGGCTCACTGCCTTGACTTTGGTACTGAAGGGAGGTTTTTGTTTGAGTCATAAAAGCAGTGTCTTGTGAGATGCGAGGTTATTCTGCGTACAATAGAATTCAAAGTGGGTTCGGTCCTTCCTTCCCTGGACTTTGCGCACAGTGGCAGCTTTATCCGCCTTTTATTATAGAATCACATGGTTTAACGTGCAAATTCGACAAAACATAAGTTTTGTTTTTTCTGTTTACCTGACATAAGGCAATGCATCTAAGTAGGGGTCTATTATCTTCCTTGTAATATATAAGGGAGATCTTAATGTTCGAATTGTTTGTAACTTTGTTTATTGCTCTAGATAGGAATGTGATTTGTGACCTTGGCCGTTGTTGAAATTTAGTGTTTATCAATGCCTGTCCTTAATTTTCCATATATCTTCTATTTGAGTTTATTCATCCGAGATTGTGTCTTTAGTCAACTTCAATTCTAATGATATATTTAGCTTGGATGATAAATATTTTAGTTAAATTGAGTATCTCATCATACACAAGCTGAGTGTAGTCTTTGCTTGCCATTTGTGAAATCATTTATGATTTTTGATTTCAATGATATTATACAAATACAGGTGATCTGAAAAGAATTATTGCCCAAGAAATCGGGATGGAGCCTAAGGTTCAAAAACTCTTGTTTAGAGGTATAGAGAAAGAAGATCATGACTATTTACACATGGCTGGTGTTAAGGACAATTCTAAAATTTTACTCATGGAGGATGCAACGACCAAGAACGAAAACCCTGAGGAAGTGAATGCATCAAGTGAAATATCAATAGGAGGTGCAGCTGTTGCTGAAGTGAGGTTGGAAGTTGATAAGCTCTCAGAGCAGGTTATTATTTTGTTATGTTGTTGTTTTTTCCGTTGCTTCTATGTGGACTTGATTGAATTTCTTTTCGTTGTTGTTGTCTAGGTGTCAGCCTTAGAGACAGTTGTAAACAGTGGAACTAAGGTGGATGAGAAGGATATAATTTATTTAACGGAGATGCTTATGAGGCAGTTGCTAAAATTGGATGGTATTGAGGCTCAAGGTGAAGGGAAAGTGCGAAGAAAGATGGAGGTTAGTATCTATATCAAACAGTTCATATTTCATCCATAGTTAGCTTACTAACCTGTGATGCATTTGCTAGATAACGTATATTATTACATAAATGCAAACATCGCCATAAGAATGATATGAATAAGAGAGTATCTAGTTGTTGGTATATATCAATGTCCACCTCATAATAAGTATCATTAATTATATGGTAGCATAAAATTAACGATTCCAACTTATACGTCGATGAGGTCAAAAGAGACCGCGATGGCTACAAGAAAGAAGTTCGGGAATTTGGAGTTACCTAAGATGACGTCGGGATGATGCAATGCTAAAGTCAACAAATTTGACTAAAGGAAGCTCCCAGAAATTGACTTGGATATTAGTCACCAATGTAATAAATATGGGAGGTCAATACTTTGAACATGGTTGGTAAAGCCAACCAAGATGAATATGTTTGATAGGAAAGTCTCCTATGGCGGACTAGCTGAATTCTATAAATAGTCATGCATTAGTTTATCAAATTAATCCACAACATAACTCCAAACACAATCATAAGTTAGCCTTTCTTTCTTGTATTCTTCTTGTAAGTCCAGAAGTCATTGAAGTTCTAATATTGAGAGCGCACGGTGGGATAATTATCTTGTAAGTGTTATATTGAATTGTTATAACGAGTAGTGTTGTCTTTCTATTTGATTGTTGTTAACACGTTTTTGAGAAATTGGTTATATTCTTACATGGTATCAAAGTTTAAGGGGCTCTTAACAACAATCTTATCTTGTAAAGCTCAAAAACTATGACTACTCAAGGTGCTAGTTCTTCTTCTATCAATTCTAGTTCCAGTTTAGTACCGACAATTCGTATCCGTCCCCTTACCTTCACAGAAGGAAACCTTGATGGCACAAACTATCTTTTGTGGAAGTTCAAAATCACTACAGTTCTGGACTCCTATGAACTCCTTGATACAGTGTTAGTCACAGATGCAGAACCAGTTGCAGTCCGTGTTGAAGATGACACAAAAAATGTCACACCTCCAGATCCTCAACTTGTCAAAGAATGGAGGAGACGAAATGCTAATGCACTTTGTGCAATTGTAACAAGTGTTCAGGATTTCGTCCTTACTCTAATTCAACACACAACCAAGGCAACTGAAACTTGGAACATACTGAGAAATCAGTATGAAACAAGGAATCAGACTCGCATTCAGAACTTGGAGAATCAGTTAGCTGCTGAGAGATTAAGTGAAGATGAAGCAGTTGAGTCATTTATCAGTAGGATGAAAAACCTACGTGATCAAATGGCTGCAATTGGTATTTCCAAATCAACTGAGGAACTAGCTCGAAGGTGTATTAGGGTGTTGCCTTCAAAATATGATGGCCTTGTGACAACGCTTAATACATAAGTTCGCATTCCTCCTTTGTCGTTTGAAGAATTCACTGCCATGTTGATGGATAAAGAGATGAGGCTGAAAAGTAGAGAAAATCAACTTAACTCTACCTTTACAACCAAGGAGATGAGCAACCAAGAAGAAAAGAAGAAAGCAAAGAAGAAGACGTTCTCTGGATCGTGCTACTACTGCAACAAGAGAGGCCATGCTGTCAAAGATTGCAAGAAACGAATCCATGATGAGAAGAACGGAACTCTAAAGCCAAATTGGAGAAATAAAGAATTTGCCAATACGGCTAAAACATAAGTGCATTTGTTTACTGTAACAGATGTATCGGAGGAAACGTGTACTAGCGCACATGTACATCAAACAAGTGCATGGGTGTTAGATAGTGGAGCTTCCCAACACATGACCAGCAAGGAGTTATATGACTCCATAAAACCTCTACAAGAACAAATGAATGTTGTCGTCGGGAATAAAGCTAAGTGTCCTGTTGAGGGCACTTGAACCATCTCGCTCGTGTCTAAAGATGGAAGAAGCAAGAAGCTGTCCAACGTACTCTTTGTACCCCAGATCACCAGAAATTTGCTATCTGTAGCTGCTATTACAGATAATGATCTAGAAGTGCGGTTCAAGAAGACGGAAGCTTTGATTCTTGACAAGGATCAAAATATAGCAAGTAAAGGTATTCGCAAAAATAACCTTTACGAAATCAGCGCTCAATCTGTCTTTGTGGATGCCAAAACAAGTCAACTTTGACATGAAAGGTTCGGACACATTTCCTATCCTGTGTTAAAGGAAATGCAAAAGAAGAAGATGGTGGCTGACTTGCCTTCAATTGAAGAAGTTAAAGGACCATGTGAAGCTTGTATGCTGGGCAAGCAACATAGACAGTCATTTTTCAAAGAGAGTCGTAACCGATCAAAGGCTCCTCTAGAGTTGGTACATGCTGACCTCTGCGGAAAAATGACTACCACGGCGTTGGGAGGATCTTTCTACTTTATGCTGTTAATCAACGATTATAGTAGGAAGATGTGGGTGTACTTCTTTCAGGACAAGGCTGATGCTCTTGAAAAGTTTATAGTGTGGCACAAACTTGTGACAAATGAAAACACAACTCAGTTGAAGAAACTTCGTACCGAACGCGGGGGGGAATTCTGTTCTACAGAGTTCACCAACTACTGTAACAAGCTTGAGATTAAGCGCCAACTGACTGCTCCTTACACACCACAACAAAATGGAGTTGTGGAACGAAGAAATCGAACAATTGTAGAAAGGGCTCGATGCATGTTGAAAGGTGCTGGCCTACCTGATACATTTTGGGCTGAAGCAGTCAACACAGCGGTGTATATCCTCAATCGGTGCTCAACTAGGGCACTCAACGATAAGACTCCTAATGAGGCTTATTATGGTACGAAACCTTCTGTGTCTCATTTAAGAAAATTTGGGTGTAAGTGTTTTGTACACGTCCCAAATGAAAATAGAAAGAAATTGGATGACAAGAGCAATAAAGGCATTTTCTTGGGATATATAGTGAAGAGTTTAAAGCATACAAACTCTATGATGTAGAGGGCAAGAAGGTGATCATAAGCCGAGATGGGGTGTGTAATAAGCGACCACACTCAATGGAGGATAGCGGTCCTGCCATTTCGTCATCAACCGATGAAGTATGATGTAGAGGGCAAAAATGTGATCATAAGCCAAGATGTGGTGTTTAATAAGCGACCATACTCAATGGAGGATAGCGGTCTTGCCATTTCATCATCAACCGATGAAGTAATCCACCAAATGCCTGAACAACGATTGTTGAACAATGAAGAAGTCTCTAATGATGAAGAGACTGAAGACCAACCTGTTGTGTCCACAAGGAAGCCACAACCGAAGTAGTCCCAATAGCTCTTTGATGGAAGAAATCCAGGAGTTACTGATGATAGTCCATGTCCTGATGGACTAAGACGATCAAAGAGAATAGATGAGCAGAAAATATCAGGACAACAGCTAGTAAACATGGTTTTGATGACCCAAATCATCAAGACGGTAAATGAACCGGTAACTGTGGAGGAAGTCATGTCAGATCCAAATTGGAGAGCAGCTATGCAAGCCAAGTATGATAGTATCATGAAAAATGATACTTGGGAGATTGTTGAAAAGCCACCGAACATAAAAATCATTGGCATCAAATGAATCTGGAAAGTAAAGTTCAAGGCAGATGGAAGTTTTAAAAATACAAGGCACGCCTTGTAGCACAAGGATTTTTTCAAGTTGAAGGTTTCGATGTATATAAAACCTTTGCTCCAACAGCAAGAATGACAACAATCAGGTTAGTTGTTGCAGTTGCCGCTCATTTTGGATGGATTGTACATCAAATAAATATCAAGTCGGCTTTCCTTAATGGGCACCTTGAAGAAGAAGTCTACGTTGTACAACCCCCTGGCTTCTAAATACCAGGTGAAGAAGAAAAAGTCTGCAAATTGAAGAAGGCTTTATATGGGTTAAAGCAATCACCACGAGCTTGGTACAAATGTATAGACTTTTTCTTCTTGCAACATGGTTTCTGTAGAAGCAAATCAGAGACTAACTTGTATGTTCTAAGTGAACAAGGAAAGAAGGTAATTATAGTCCTATATGTGGATGATCTTGTAATCATTAGTGACCATGAAGATAATATTCAGAAGACGCAAGAATGGTTGAGCCAAGAATTTGAAATGACAAATCTTGGTCTTCTTCATTATTGCTTGGGAATCGAAGTATGACGAAAACCTCATACTATCTTCATCTCGCAACAATGATATGTTCGTGAGCTCCTGACTGCATTTGGTATGTCCGAGTGCAAACTAATTGTCACCCCAATGGAAGTGAATACAAAGTTATCAATTGACGATCCTTTAGAACAAGTTGATAACAAACTCTACAGAAGGTTGGTGGGAAGTTTAATCTTCCTTTGTAACACAAGACCTGATATTAGTTATGTTGTGGGAGTTCTTAGTCAGTTTTCAAATAAACTGAGACAAAGTCACTGGCAAGCAGGGATGCGGATCCTCAAATATCTCAAAGGCACGTTGGAGTATGGCATATCATACAAGTCTGGAGATACTTTATCTGGGTACTGTGACTCAGACTGGGCTGGTGATATTGACTCAAGAAAATCTGTTACAGGTTACGTATTCATATTCGGTGGTAGAATCATCTCATGGTCTAGTAAGAAGCAACCCACCGTTGCACTTTCATCAACGGAGGCGGAATAAAAGGCTGTTTGTGTAGCATCCTGTGAAGCTGTTTGGCTACGATGCATCATGACTGATATTGGCATTCCAATAGAGGAAGCAACAATGTTGAAATGTAACAGTCAGAGTTGTATAGCCATCTCAAAGAATTCGATATTTCATGCTAGAACAAAACACATAGAGATTCAGTATCACTATGTGAGGGAACTGATCGAGGAAGGTGAAATCTACATGGAGTATTGCCCTACAGAAAATAATTGTGCAAATATCTTCACCAAAGCATTAGGGAGCATCCAATTGAGCAAGCATTTTCAAACATTGGGTGTTTGCCCAATAGCTTAGTCAACATAAAGTAAACATTGAGGGGGAATGTTGGTATATGTCAATGCCCACCTCATAATAAGTATCGTTAATTATATGGTAGCATAAATTAATGATTCCGACTTATACGTCAATGAGGTCAAAAGAGACCGCGATGACTACAAGAAATAAGTTCGGGAATTTGGAGTTACCTAAGATAACGTCGGGATGATGCAATGTTAAAGTCAGCAAATTTGACCAAAGGAAGCTTTCTAGAAGTTGACTTGGATGCTAGCCACCCATGTGATAAATATGGATGATCAATACTTTGAACATGGTTGGTAAAGCCAACCAAGATGAAAATATTTGATAGGAAAGTCTCCTATGGTGGGCTAACTGAATTCTATAGTCTCCTATGGCGGGTTAGCTGAATTTTATAAATAGTCATGCATTAGTTCATCAAATTCATCCACAATGCAACTCCAAACACAATCCTAAGTTAGTCTTTTTTTCTTGTATTCTTCTTGTAAGTCTAGAAGCCATTGAAGCTCTAATCTTGAGAGCGCACGGTGGGACAATTATCTTGTAAGTGTTATATTGAATTGTTATGAGAAGTAGTGTTATCTTTCTACTTGATTGTTGTTAAGACATTTATGGGAAATTGATTATATTCTTACACTAATTCCTCTGATTTTCATGTTTCTCGTCTGATGTACTAATTCACGTAATTCCCTCATTTTCATTTTTCTGCAAAAATATGACAATTAGGAAATTAGTGAGGCTCTCTTACTCATTTTACTTTCTTCCTTTCCTACCCGCTCCCACCCCTCATTGCAAATTTAAACAAAAGCAATTGCTATTTTTTGTAGCTTTTTTCTGTCCTCGGTCAATTTTGGAAACTCAGTTAACTTAGGTTTGGGATCCTACCCACCCACCCCCACCCCCACCCCCACCCTAAGAATCAGTGGTGGAGTCTGCCTTGCTTAAGACGAGTAGCTTAAAAGGCCCGTGTAGAGTATAGTTGCCAAATGTTAATATTCCCTTGCATAGCTTCCGGTTTATGGAAACAAACAACTTAGGTCTTTAGTAGGGTGCAACACCAATTGACCCATTGACTTATGTCAAACATGTAGGGCAAAAATTATTACCATGTTCTGTTAGTAATTTATGGGAATACGAAGGGAAAAGAAAGTTTTGCTTGCATAATAGGTAGGAAGGCTAGTGGTATTCTCAATCTCGTCCTCTTTTCTTCGTTAAGCTTTCCAATGTTTTAAACCTGAACTAGACAGGCCGGTTGAACTAGGAATCAGTTCCTATTATGGTCCAGGTTCCTTCTGAAACCCGAGTAATGAATGGGTTGGAACTGTTTGATGCCCGATCTTATTGGTTTGCACCCCCTTGGTGCCTTTTAATAAAATTCTTTTTCATTTCTCAAAAAAAGTTTGATGCCCGATCTTGCCACTAGGTCAGGACTCTCAATTTCTCACTCTTCAGTACTCTAGAAAGTTGTGTTTTGATCTCGTGATGATTTCACCTGAGGCTTCAATTGAGTCATACAAGTAAACCACTTCTTCAAATTGTAAATGCAAGACTCATATGGCTTAAGCTGGATTAACTGGCGGTTGAACTGGTCAACCAAGGAACCAGTAGCTTCACTAGTTCGCTTACTGGTCTTATCAAAGAATTCGTTAACTGGTAGTTTTCAATTAGAAAGATGACTAACAATAACATTTATTTGTCATTTATATTCTGTTTATGATTTTAGCTTTCTATGTATTTATTTCGTTGCTTTTCCTGAACATGAGTGGGGAATCTTTTAGACTAAATATTATTGACATGCTTAGAGTAACATTAGAATGGCTACCAACTGAATGAAAGGGAAAAAAGAAAACCCAATAAAGATGGATAACTTTCACGAAGTGTCAAATCTGGATTTTCCATGGCAGTAATTTTTTATTTTTTGGTCAGAAAAGATATTCCCATGGCAGTACTTCGATGCGATAGTATTTAATATGAGTTCCCTTATATGCATATACACAACATGGTGTTTGACTTCTCAGAATCTAAAACCATACAAGGAAACTTAATGGTCTTTGTAAAATAAAAGCTGTAGCGGTTGTACATTTGATCAGAGAATTTGGCATATTTTTACTGAAGAACTATGTTTGCAATTTACAATCCGCTGTACAGGTGCGTCGGGTTCAAAGCTTTGTCGAGACCGTGGACACTCTAAAGGCTAGGAATTCCAATCCTTTCAGCAACACCAATAATGCCGTCTCAGTAACAACTGAATGGGAGACATTTGATTCTGGTGTTGGAAGTCTTAATCCTCCACCTGCCCCTGTTAAAGAGACTCAAGATTGGGAACAGTTCGACTAGTTGTAGTAGTATTCATTTTTTGGGAGGATGTAAGTCGCCGTTAGGTGCTTTCATTGTTCAGTATGCTTCATTTCATTATGAAGATCATTGATTCTTGTCTATTTGGCAGAAGACCTCTTAACTGGCCGTGGAAATACATTATTATGTTCGATGAACAAATTGTACTCCTAGCATGGAATTGGTTGAGGAAGCTGTTCTTTTGCAGTGACACCTGAGCATTAATCTTGTCATGCTTAAAGTAATCGGCAAGTAAACTGCTGATGCCTTTTTTTCATTTTAGTCGCCTTTTGGTTGTGACATGAGGGATCAGTGTTAAAAGTCCATTAAATTTGGCTGTCTACAGCTTGTTGCACCCCTGCATCGTGAGGTTTTGCGCTTTCTCCTTGTCCTGTAAGAGCATGATGTTACGAGTTGATCTCAAATTGCCCATTTGCCCAATTCCAAAGGTTATAGACAGGATCAGCCAGTCGCACAAGATTAACGAATCGAACCAAGTCAATATAATCTGTCTAGAATGGATTGAAATAGATATTCACATGTTCTTATGCAATAAGTATACGTGTGTTCGGTGTGACTTGAGCGAGTATGAAAAACTTACAGTATGAGACAATAAACTTTTTCTGGGATGCATATGTCCCCTTATCATACCAGCATTGTGTAGTTTGTTTTCCCAGTCTCCTCTTATCTTAGTAAAAGCTTCTGGCTTTAAAGAGGTGTGGCACTAACACAATCTATATCATATGTTTAGCCTAGTTTTTTATGCAAAGTAAAATTCTTAGGTCGGTCTAAATTGATTGATTAATTTTTTATATAATTTGTGAAATTTATACGTGTAATCTGAATTGACTAGTTCAGTTTCCCATAACATGATTCACAAATATGGAAAAGCTGACCTTTTATGTCTTCACAAGTCAATAACGACGTTGTACACACGAATCAATTCTTTTGTCTATCGATAGGAGCTGCATGTCATTACAAGTCTAGACTCTAGAGGACTAGTCGCTTAATCCCGGGAGAGGGCAACTGTAATGTCTTACATTGATTGAAAATATTATATAATATTAATTTATAAGTTAATATTATGGATTTAAATATAATTTAAATAATTATTTCTGATCCTAGCCTCGCTTGTTTGAGGTTATATTAGATTTTTAATAGATTATGACTGTAATATCTCAACATTGATTAATATTATAAGAGAATAATTTAAACCCTCGTATAAGTTACTGTTGTAAATTTAAATAGAATTCGGGTTTACAAATAGGGACAATGGATTAAAAATTTAAGATAATTATTCTTAAATTTATAATATTAGTCTTGTGGGAAATTTGGAATTTGGAATTTGGAATTTGAAATGCAAGCATTTAGTCAATTAACTCATGCTTGACGTTTTCTGTAAAAAGTCAACAAATTGGATTTATCAACTTGGTGATGCATATGTTGGTCCGACGTTACATCAAAGTGAAATTGTACACGCACCACTCGGAATTGTCATAAATAGAATACAAGTTGAGAAATTTGATCCAACAAATAAGTTGTGCTTCTAGCCTTCTTGGACTTTTCAACTATAAGTTGAGTTTATAACTTTCATTTTTTAGTCATGGAACATTCGATGTGATGTTTTTTTTTTCTTTTTGTCAATTGATGTGATGTTGAGTATACAAATTTATAAAGTACTTGAAAGTCGATTATAATAATAATATTTCACTTAGATAATTATTGAAGCATTTTAGTTTTCAAATTTGGTGGGATTAAGGTTCAGTTTGTTTGTCGTAAAATAATTTATTTGTATAAAATATTTTTCTTGAAAAATATTTTTTTTTAAAAATAAAATATTTTATAGGGCTCCGTTTGTTTGCCGTAATATAACTTGTTGGGAAAAATATTTTTTCGAAAAATAGATTACTGGAAAATATTTTCTGATGTTTAGATGTATCGTGAATTTCGAAAAATATTTTCTTCTCCCAAAGGCCGATAAAACATTTTATAAAATTTTGTACTAGCTGCAATTATTGATCAGAAAATATTTTATGGTTGACTAATTTTACAGTGTTACCAAATACAGTAAAATTTAGAAAAAACAGCCGCAATTTTTGACAGTAAAACATTTTATGATTGATCAATTTTTTGGTATTATCAAACATCGTAAAATTAAAAAAATATTTTTTGAAAAAATATTTTACGGCAAACAAACGGAGCCTTAGATGGAATCGAATGCACTTGTGGTTAAGACAAGTCCAGCATCGGGAAAATATTTTCCGGCAAACAAACGAGGCTTAGATGGAATCGAATGCACTTGCGGTTAAGACAAGTCCTGCATCTCCTACTTAATTCAATTGACTCATTCACCAACCCTTTTCTTAAATAAAGCGGTTGTTTTGACAAAAAGTAAAAAATAAAAAATAAATATCATTGTGCATCATTACTTATACAAAAATAATTTATACATGTGTAATGAAATACTTACCTAATAAAAGAAAAACAAAACTATACACATTAGCTAACAACTTTGCGTGTTTAGTGTTGTCAATATCAGTGTAGAAACAATTTTTTTTTCACCTAATTATAAATTTATGGTGACTCCTCTAGCACCATTAAAAAATCCAGGAGGTGTTGATTGCTCAACATCAGTTGAACCATGTCTTGTTGGATCATATTTCTCTCCATCACCCCAGAGAGCATAGGCTTCCTCTCCATGAACTGCATCGTCTCCGATCATCAGCTGATCGTCCGACATTCTCAATGGTATAACTAAGCGTATTAACAGAAGGATAATGGTTGTTGCAGTAATATTCCAAGCAATTATGAATACAGCTGCAACTAATTGCTTGACGAATTGTACGCCTCCACTGCCACCATAAAATGCGCCCCGGGAGTTGGTCACGGGCAATACAAGGCTGCAGAGCGTTGGCTCCGCTAATAGACCCGTTAGAAGGCCGCCTAGTAGTCCGGCCACCGCGTGGGTGTGAAAGACTGCCAGCGTATCGTCCACCTGATTGCCGGAATTAGAAAATCGAATAAGATGTCAGAGCAATAGTTGTTAAATCTGCAAATCAAAATATTATTTTTCTTTCGCTATAAAGTTTTCTTTTATTATGTATTTTTTAGCTTTTTATTATGGTTTAATGATTTTTTAAGACAAAAAAGAAAAAGAAAAAAAAAGAAAACAATATGACATGGCTTAGATGTAGTATAAAAGTAAATCATACTGAATCGTTGAATCGAACGGCAAATTGTAAGATTTACTACAATTTGATGCAACTCAACTTCGATTTATGTACATTTTCGATTTATAAGCCGTCATTTGAAACTTAAATAGTATCGTGTTTGAGTAACCTGAGAATATGTAGGGAACCACTATTGATTTTCTTTTTTTTTTATAAAAAAAAAGAGTTGATTCTTATCATTTTATTCGTTAATTGAACCAAATCATAGTATACGAATTGCGAATTGTATGATTCTGATAAACATCAATAATACTATATGATGTGACTCACTAAATGTCTCATAAATAGCATTAAATGCAAATATCACGCTATGTATTTTCTTAAAACAAATATGTCTCATTTATATGCGGTACTTGCTACAAAAAATCACATGCGTTGCCTACTAGACGATAAAATTTGAGTGATACAATTTGGTTGATACATGGATCATTTTTGCATTAGTCAATGGATGAATGATGGCTTTTGGTTCTGCGTTAGTTGTCCCATTATTAGTTTGTCAGTCTTCACACGTAAATGATATCATGATTGAAACTAGTAAATTTAATAAACTTGACAACACATATACACTAATAAATGGAAAAGATTATTTTGAATTGTACATGAGAAGTCTTTTGCTACATTTGAAGGGGCATGGAAGTACATTCTAGAATCGTGATTAAATGAGGAAAAATTTAAAAGCTGACAAAATTAAAACTAACATGAGAATAATCAAAGTCGATAGTTATGAATACACACGGGTTAGTGTTGGGCAACTGGACCCCATTTGACTCTAAGAGTACCCCATTCGATAGTTATGAATACACACGGATTGATGAACAAGTGGGTTCAGATCATGTGAGACCTAAGTTGTACTCAAGTATTTTTCGTCTCATTTAAATACGGTACTTATTATAAAAGATCACATATGATACTAATTAGATGATAAAATTTGAGTTATATAATTTGGTTGACATACATCGTCAACGTTAGACATATGTATCATTTTGCACTTTGCATATGTCTAAAGCTAATTGTTTTAAGAGCTAGTTCCGTTTCGACCAAAAAAAAGAGCTAGTTCCGTAATTTTTATGTTTGACTAAATTGAGCTATGTGTTTTTTTTTCAAAAGATAGTGACACTTTTTGTGTGTATTCAAAAGACTTCGAAACCGAATTTTTCATCATAAAAAAGATAAAAAAGAAGGAGGAAGCGTGCAAAATAGAATCAAGGCAGAATGGAATATCATACCTTCTGTAGAAAAGTAGACTTCTTATGGAGGATCATCATGGAGAACCATGGAATGCTGCCAGATAGGATGCCCATTATAATGGCTGCCCACGACTGCACAACTCCTGCATCACATCAAATACTCTTGGCAATACAAATTGGATTGGTTCATTTTTATGCCTAACAAATTTTGAATCCGGAAAGTCAAGCATGTTACAAAAAGATTCACATTTGAATCTGGTCATAATATTATTATATTGTTATAAAAATAATCAATAATGGTATATGATAATGTACTTATTTGACTTCCACACTCAGCCATCCAAACAAGGATGAATCTAAGTTTTTTTTTCAATGATAACTAAAATCACACAATTTCACAATTATATATAAAATTCTTTTTTATTGGCTTTTTAGCCTGAAACTACTTTCAATATATATATATATTTTCAAAAAACTTTGAAGTGAAGAGGGCTACAGGCCGGCCGTAAAGTAGCTTTGCACTGTGTTCAAATTATTTAATTATAATTGTGCTATCATTTCATCGCTATTTAATCTCTTTTGAAATTACTCCCCTTTAAATTTAACTATGTAAACATGTAGACTACCCTATAGGATATACCTGCACCAGGTGTCACGCAAGCAAGGCCAGTCATCATGCCCTGAACAGCTCCGATAACAGATGGCTTCCCAAAGAAAATGACATCAAGAGTTGTCCACACAAGTAGACTTGTTGCCGCAGATATATTTGTGTTCAAAACTGCTATGGAAGAATCAATATTTGCAGCAAGAGGAGCACCTCCATTGAAGCCTGACCACCCCATCCATAGTAGACCAGCTCCAGCAAGCATTAGCAAGACATTATTTGGAGGAAACCTCTCCCTGTCACTTTTTATTCTCGGCCCAACCTGCAACAGGAAATAAAATGTTTCAATACTTCAAATAAAATTGATGGCATGTAATGGACAACCCGATGCACAAAATTATCTCCTGGTATAGACAAACATATAGATTTTTGAAGTTGAAACTACTTTGATAGAACAGGTTTTTGAGGGCATGTGAATAACCTGCTTCTACCATATAGTATATTCATCTTTACCTGTGATTGATAAATAAAACATCCATATCTCTCTGTTGATTTCTAAGAAATTTCATAAAACGGGCTTTAATTTCTAGATTAATTGTATCAAGAACCTATGTAAAAAAAAAAAAGAATATCTTCTAGGGTCGAGGGAATCGCACGTATATAAATTCAAAAAAGAGAAGAGGTGTTTGAGGGCATATATGTAGTACCCAGTAGGCTGCTGTGAAACCAGAAATTCCTGAAGCAAGATGAATAACATAGCCACCAGAATAATCAATGACACCCCAGTGATAGAGAAAACCACCACCCCAAAGACTGAAAGCACCAACAGTGTAACAAAACACCAGCCAAAGAGGGACAAATGCCATCCAGGCCTTGATGTTCATGCGAGCAAGCACAGAACCAGCTACTAAAATGGTAGTGATCGCAGCAAAAGTGAACTGGAAATACACAAGCGACGCCATCGGAAAATACGCCTCCCTCATGGGAGTTTCAACAGTTCCATTCTCAAATTTATGGGTGCTTTCAGGAATCGCAGCTTGTTTGAGGAGATATTTTTGCGCCAAAGATGGTGCGCCTTTGCCCCAAAAGGGTAAGAGCTCATCACCAAAGGCTAAGCGATAGCAGACAAGCACCCAACAAATCAAGACTGCTGCAAATGCATAAAGCGCCATGAAAGCTGAGTTCACAGCCCATTTCTTCTTCACAATGCTGGCGTATAAGATCACAAGGCCTGGCATGCTTTGAAGACCAACTAGGGTCGCTGCTGTCAATTGCCATGCATTGTCTCCTTTGTTTAGCCATGGCGGAACCGCCGGAAGGTACTGCTCGTAAGCCCCAGGTGGTGGAGAAGCCATGACTATATCTATATCAAAAATGGTTGAGATATGAATCGATGAGGTTTCACATTTGTTTCTGATTCTATACAGCTTTGAAAGTTATTTATAATGGGTAGGTGTGGGTAGAAAAAGTGAGGAAAATACGTTGGAGTCGTCGTAGTCTTTTTTGTGCTACACGTATTGCTAGAAGTGAAGAAAGGTCAATGATCAAGACTTAGCCAGCATAGAATTACACGGTTGGAAAGTTCTTGTAAGAAACACCATGATCATGTGTTTGTTGCAGATACAGATTTAAAATTTTATTTTATTGTATTTATTTACCCGCCTCACTTGTTTTCATTTCTTGAGAATCAAACTCTAACTACTCACAAATTAAGAAAAATAGCTTACTAATTGAGCAATTCTAAAATCTCGGATTTAGAATTTTGTTTAAGTGAGATTATAAGACTAATATTTTTTTAATAAAAGTTAATTTAACTTTTTTATCCAAAACATACATATATTTAAAATAAGGGAAAAATGCAGCAATGGTCCCCATTGTTTACTCAAAAATTAATTTAGTCCCCATTGTTTTAAAATGCTCAAAAAGGTCCCCAATGTTTCAGAATCTGCTCATTTTCGTCCCTGCCGTTTATCTTGCTGTTTAATTTGACAGAAAATCGTGAAAAGACAATTGTGCCCATGCTTAAGTTTCTCAATTACCATTATACCCTTCAGACACTCGATTTTTTTTTTCACCCATATTTCAGTTTGACATTTCAATTCAACAAAAAAAACCCTTGTTAAAAAAAAACCCCACAAATTGAAAAAACCCTCATTTTCATTCCCGTTCGCTGTCGTCGTCGTCTGTCGTCGTCGTTTGTCGTCGTCTGTCGTCATCGTCTGTCGTCGTCTGTCGTCGTCGTCTTCGTTCGACCGTCGTCATCCTCGTTCGTCCGTCATCGTCTGTCATAGTCTTCGTTTGTCTGTCGTCGTTCGTCATCGTCTGTCGTCGTCCGCCATCGTTTGTCGTCGTCCTCGTTCGCCATCGTCTGTCGTCGTCCGCCATCGTTTGTCTGTCGTCGTCCGCCATCGTTTGTCTGTCGTCGTGCGCCATCGTTTGTCTGTCGTCGTCCGCCATCGTTTGTCGTCGTCGTCTGTCGTCGTCTGTCATCGTCCATCTGTCGTCGTCTGTCATCGTCCGTCTGTCGTCGTCTGTCATCGTCCGTCTGTCATTGTCATCGTCCGTCATCGTCTGTCATCATCCGTCGTCGTCCTCATTCGTCTGTCATCGTCTTCATTCGTCCGTCGTTGTCTCTGCCATTGTCTTCTTCGAAGCCCGTCGCTTGAAGTTAGCTCGTCGTTGGCGCAAATGGCATATGTGCGAAGAGTTAATGGTGATGCCGAGCCCACCTACGGTATTGTGCTTCTAATTTTTTTTTTATCTTGCTTTTTACATTTTTTTTTATCTTGCTTTTTTACAGTATTTCAGAAACCCTAAACCGTATAATTAGGATTTGGGTTTCTGATTACGAAACCCTAATTCCAATTTTGGGATTAGGCTTTCGAATCTGTGAAACCTTAATCCCAAAATTGGATCAGATGTTGTATTTAATTTGATTATAAATTTGGTTTGTATTGCTAGATCTTGGATCAGATGTGTTATATACTATTAAGGTTCATCATGGTGGAGCCTTTTTAAAACAACCATTTAGAAGATATGTAGGTGGTATAGTTGACTATTTTGACTATATTGAAGGGAATGTAGTTGGAATATATGACCTGTTGACTATGGCTGAAGAGTGTGGATATAAAAGAGAAATGATAAGGATATGACATATGTATGGGGTTGATCTTGAGAGCAGTAGTAGGTGTGTTAAAACTGATGATGGAGTGAAGGGTTTTATGAAGTTCTTGACTAATGATAGAGTTGTTGTTATTTACTTCGAACACTTGGATTTGGATGATGTAGTGAGAAATCAGGTTGAGAGTGGTGGAATTTTTGTTAGGCAGGTTGAAATTGGGGATAGGATTGATAGGGTGCATAAGAACTTTGATGAGGAAGGCCGTGAATCCTCGGATGATGAAGATTTCAATGACAATGAATATGGGCAGAGTGATGATGATCATTTGTTTGATAAGAATGTAGACCAAGGAGTGGTCGACTCAATGATTTGGAATGAACAGGAAAATGGTGAAGAAGACTTGGTGGGTTCAGATAACATGGATGATTTCAAGGGTTTAGAGAGCGAGGAAAACTGCCCTATATTCAATCCAGTTGATATGCACGATGTTGAATTCAAGGCGGGAATGATTTTTAGTTCTAAAAATGAGTTCAAAGAAGCAGTGCGTGCCTTATCTGCTAAGAAGGGTAAGGCCATTGAATTTAATAAAAATGATGACCTCAGAGTAAGGGTTAAGTGCAAGGAAAAAGGATGCAATTGGTTAGTTTATGCTAGGAGAATCAATGGTGAGGAAAGCTTCCAAATCAGGACATATAGGTCTGAACATTCTTGCTATTGGTCATATTTTAGAGGAAGTGTAAACTCAAGGTGGCTTGCAAAGAACTATGGGGACAAGTTTAAGACTAATCCTAGGCTAAGGGCCAAAGAGTTTCAGAATGAACTCACAGTGCAATTGGGGGCTCATATATCTAGGAGTATGGCACAGAGAGCTAAGATATATGCATTGAGTAAAATTCATGGTGATCTTGAACAACAATTCAAAAGGTTGTGGTCCTATTGTGAAGAAATCTTAAGGACTAACCCTGGTAGTACAGTGGTTGTGAAGATGGTTGAGCAACATGATCCAATAGAACATCCTAGATTTATGAGGATGTATATGTGTTTTGATGCATGCAAGAGGGGGTTCCTAGCAGGTTGTAGGAGGATTGTTGGTGTAGATGGATGTCATATCAAGGCAACACAAGGGGGACAGATTTTAGTGGCAGTAGGGATAGATGCCAACAACAATATGTACCCAATTGCATGGGCAATTGTTGAGAATGAGAACACAAATAGCTGGATTTGGTTCTTGACCTTATTGAAAGAAGACTTGAAGATTGAAAATGAGTATGAAAGTGGTGTGAAATGGACCTTCATGAGTGACAAACAAAAGGGACTGATTGAGGCCTTTGACCAGGTATTGCCACAAGTATATCACAGATTTTGTGTGAGGCATTTACATGGGAATTTTACAAGGGTTGGCTATAGAGGTAAAGCTTTGAAAGATGCCTTGTGGTCTGCTGCCTCTTCAACAACAATACCTTGGTTTGAAAGTGCAATGGAAAAGATGGGAGCGATAGATGTTAGTGCTATGAACTGGTTTCATGACAAGCCTCCTGCACATTGGTCAAGAGCATATTTTGACACTTCAGTAAAGTGTGACATGTTGTTGAACAACCTCTGTGAGAGTTTTAATTTCTTTATTATGGATGCAAAGGATAAGCCATTGATAACTATGCTTGAGACCATTCGAGAACTAGTGATGACCAGAATTCAAGTGAATAGAGAAAAGGCTGCGAAATGGAGTGGGCCATTGTGTCCTAGAATAAGAGAAAGACTTGCAGAATTATCACAATCTGGTTCTGCATTTATTCCTATAAAATCGAATGACTTTCACTATGAATTGGTTGGAAGTTATCAAGACAGATATGCAGTGGACTTGTTGAACAAGAGTTGCAGTTGCAAGAAATGGGAGTTAACAGGAATACCTTGCAAACATGCTTGTGCAGCATTGGCAATGAAGATGAGCAACCTTGATGATTATGTAGAAGACTATTATAAAGTGGAGACATTCAAGAATATCTATGAACCTGCCATTATGCCATTGAATGGTCCATATTTATGGCCTAGAAGTGAAAGGATTCCACCTTTGCCTCCAAAATATGACAAGAAGGCAGGAAGACCAAAACTAGTTAGAAGAAGGGATCCATTGATTGAGCAAACTCAAGACCCTACACACTATAGACCTACAAAAAGAATCAATCGTTGTAGAAGATGTTGGCAAATGGGGCACAATACAAGAACCTGTCCATTACCAAAAGAAGTAAGTCCTTTAATTCTTTACTTTGTTTTTTAGTTTCATTTCAGTTAAACTATTTATTTTCTTACTTTATTTGACTATAATTAGCAGGTAGGTGGCAGTGGTGTATGTGATGGCAATGAAAACAGACAAGGATATGAAGACCAAAATATGAGTCAGGGTGAAAGTGATGTCATTCAGGGCAGAGGGGCATTCAGAGGAAGAAGTACTAGGGGCAGGGGGGTTATGCAAGGTAGGAGGGATATTCTTGATAGGGGTAGTAGTAGTCAACCAATGAGAGGGAGTAGTCAACCAAGGGGTAGGGGGCATAATTTGGGAAAGAAAAGTAGCAGCCAAGGGATGGTGAACACCGCATTTGAAAAGGTAAGCACTTGCAAATGCTCATACTAACAATTAAATAGTGTTCTAAATGCTCATACTAATAACTTGTTATTTTAGGTTGTCAATGTTCAAATTGGTGGGCCTCCAAATGAAGATGCATAAATTCCAAATGCTCCATTTTCAGCTACTCGTGAATCAGTCCCAACTTCTCAACACTCAAATATTTCCAAGCAATTTGGATAACTTCAAGAAGATCATGTTTTTTTTTTGAGTTTTTGACAACTCTTGATTCATAGTTATAGATGAGTTGTTTATTGTGAAAGATTTTTGCAGTTGAAACCTTGATATAAAGAAGGTTTTGTGCAGTTTTTGTATGTGGGTTGTTGGTGGAATGGGTTCTAAGTTTGCAGGTTTTGATGTAGGTTTTGATGTGCAATTTGATTTGTATGTTGCAATTGGCAGTGGTTGAACTTTACTGTGCAATTTGGTTTTTGTGTATGACTATACCAATAGGTTATGAAATGCAATTGTTGATTTATTTCTTATTTGATGGAATTTATTTTGTTATTTGTTCCATTTTTTTTTTTTTGACATTGTTACTTCTTGTTCCTTTCAAGTTTATTTTTAGACTTATTCAATAAAATGCGACAACAGATTCAATTTTCTTATTAGTTCATTACAGTCTAATTCAATCAAAAGCTTAATACTCATTTATTACCTTAAAAAAAATAATCCAGTCACTTCTACTAATTTTTTTTATTTTTATATATAGTTTTAGGCTCATGTACTTCACTTAAAAAAAAGAAAAGACTAACAAAAAAAATGACAATGCTGCTGCGATATGGTTCATACAAAACATTGGGGATTAAATGCATATTATATATAACATTGGGGACATTTTCTTACACCATTTTATAACAATGGGGACCAAATTGAATATTTATTAAAACATTAGGGACTTAAATAAATATTTCAAAAATTTTACAAAATTGCCCTCAACCACAGATCACGTGAGATGCACATGATTGATTTTCTGTCAAATTAAACAGCAAGATAAACGGCAGGGACGAAAATGAGCAGATTCTGAAACATTGGGGACCTTTTTGAGCATTTTAAAACAATGGGGACTAAATTGATTTTTGAGTAAACAATGGAAACCATTGCTGCATTTTTCCCTTAAAATAATTTAGAGTAAATACACGTATATTTAAAATTGTGAATTTAACAGGAGTTACAATCCCACTAACACGATACTAATTCCGCCATTGACTGATCGCTATACATGCATGGAATGATTTCATATCCACTTATCATTCATTTGTGAATTCTTGAATATTCCTATAAGCAATTGCTTTTATCAAGTTGACTTTAGGTACAAACATCTGGAGAGTTGGTATGTGATTATTGGCTCCACCTACTCATAGTAATGAATATTATTAATTATTGCATTAAGTGGTAGTTCGTTGATTTTATTTATGGATACATGGTATCAATTAATTTAGATTACCATTTCGAGAAATTATAAAGAAAGCATATTGTAAAGGAGTTAGATACAAAATATTAATAGGTAAATTTAGTGGACTAGCAATTTATATAAGATCACTGGGTTTTAAAGTGGATGCCATGGAGAATTTTGGCTGCCATTTCTTCTCATCCATGTCCCTTCCACCTTTCTCAAACACCACCCTCCCAGAAAACGGATTCCTATTCGAAGAGTGCATAACCGTATAGATAAGCTCACAATAATTCGTTAATTTGGCAATTGAACAGATTGAGCAAGCTCGAATTGACGTAACATGAAACCTGTTAGTCCGAAAGCGCCATGGAGAGCAACAAAAGTCCATTGAGCCGGCCTTGAATAATCCTCCTTTTGCCGGATGATTGTCGATGTAATCATAAAAAGCTATTTTTTCAGGAATTTTAGACCAGGCTTTTGATAAACTTTGATTTTTTTTGACAATAAATGCAAATCCCTCTGATATCATTCGAGAATACAAATTCTTTGCAATTCCACCAAGATCTCTTCGTTAGTTGCGAGAAGAATCCTAACACAGTTCTACCTGCGGGTACAAATTCAGTTATAAATCAGTTGTGGCTACCCACAAATTTTTTTGGAAAACAATAATATTAATTTTTGTGATAATTATCAAATTATATATATATTATAGTTGTTACTCCAAAAAATTTCTAACTTCATCCCGACTTTATGAAGAATGACACTTTGAATATCCTGGGGTATGGGTTCCCAAGAAAAAAGAGTAAAAAATAAAAAAATAAACAAATAAAAGAGAGAAATTGAGTTGAAAAGTTTGTATTGACTTTGGGATGCTTATCTAATTCCTTTTTCCTTTTCTCCTTTGTCTTTTCCCCATAAGTAAAAACCTTATGAAAAGTTTATATGAGTTCGGGATTAATTTATCTTATCTAGAAATTTTTCTTCCTTTTTGTCTTTTATATACAGAAGTAACTGAGGGGAGTGATCAATTTGACTTGGATTATTTTTCGAGTACAATTTTGATATTGATGCATCTTATTCAATGAATATCTATTAATAGCTGAACATGGTAGGGTGCTCTTCATTTATATCATCGTTGTACGGGAAAGAGGATATCATAACAGAGGTTGTTGAATGAAGTAATTTGGCTATCGTTTAGTCTCATCATATCTAGAATTTATACCTTGGCATTATAAATTCTATATTTGAATTATGATTTTGATTTTTTTTACATCAAGAAATTTTTTTTTTTAAGAGAAAGAAATTGAGTTGATTTTGTTCATGTTCTAGCTTTTAGGTTCTTGAAAATATTTTAGAAAACCAAATTTTTACTGGATAAAGTTTAGTGATCTGTCGAATGAAATTTCTACTATATACAAGATCGGGAAAAGATTAAACGCACTTTATACTTTTTCTTTGAATGTGTAAATCAATGAGCCAACTATTCGTGGCAAACCAACAGGAAACATATAGTTGTGGTCAAAATTCGGATCAAGGGTAAGAAGCTTTAAGGTCATCGCGTCGCAATCTTGCTGAACATTAGAATCATGATGAAGTGAAATTTCTCATCTCCTGCATTCTAAGAAGCCTCGAAATATCACTAACAGCAATGTTTCAGCTTAAAAGATATATGGAAAATTTCTTTATTCTTGTAGACGTTCAAAATTATTAGTATAAAAATTCAAGCACGAATTGGGCAAGAGGTTTAACAAGGCTTATTGTATCTCATTAATTTAATGTGTTTTGCGAGATTTGAAAATCATCATTGATAGCTGATCAATCTAAGTATGATATATAAATCTTGAATAAGAATTTATAACACATGCATCTGTTGATAAAGCACGCTGAAATGTGATTGATTTCCCTTCTTTTGCAATTAGTTTCGTTGCAACACCTCCCACTCTAACTTGAACTCAACTGACTACAAAACTATATGGATATGATAACACCCAAATTTTTCCAACTCGAAATTTCCCAAAAGCATAGCCATTCATACCTCTTCATGAGAGTGTTGAGATTTTTCGTTGAGAAGGTCAGAAAGATATGAGAGGTGAAACATCTCCTCAAATAGTTTAGAGTTTTCTCAGCTTTCGTCTCCCTTTTAGCGGAAAAAAAAAAAAAAAGCTCATGCCTCTTGATGTCAATTTTATGAGCCTCTTATATGATCACATTTTATAAGAGGGGAAAAGTGAATCTTAGCAGTTGGCCTATTAGCTCAGTTGGTTAGAGCGTCGTGCTAATAACGCGAAGGTCGCAGGTTCGAGACCTGCATGGGCCATTTATTGATTTATTTATTGATTTTGCTTTTCAATCAATGTCGTACTTATTGATTTTGCTTTTCAATCAATGTCGTTTTTTCATTTTCTTTTTCAGCTCTGTTTGACTTTGATCCATCCCAATATAAACTTCTGTTTGAGGACTGAAGAGACTGATTTGAAATCATGGCAAACATCGGAACTCATGGGCAGATTGGTCTTTTGCTCCCAGGAATGTATACCCTAACTATGCAAGCTCAGTAGGGATATTGATCTGAGCCGATGTCCAGCCCATCTAATCTTATGAAATCGAATTTTATATGCAAGCATCCGAACTCACATTATAATGTGCTAGTTCAAATAGCTAGGTATTTCCTAATCATCCTGGTCGAAAGTTGACAAGTGACCCTTACTTGGTTATACAACAATGGTTCCTTATTTTTTGGGTGTGTGGGAAAGGAAATGTTGAAAGAGTGACATAAAAAATAGGGGTAAGTAACTAAAATAAGGAGTAAAAAAAAAAGGAGTGTATTAGAGTGAAACTTAAACAGGGTCCTATTCAGGGTCATTAGTTTGACTCCCTATTATAAGAAAAAAAAAAAGGAGACTATTGAAATAGGCCTTATAAGCTCTAGCAGAACCTTGAGATATCTCTTGAAAATCAATAGGAAAGTTCTTTTTTGTTTTTATTTTTTTATGACATAAGAATCCAGTTCGTAAAACTCGATCACCCGTTGAATCTGACGGAGCTCGACCACCAATTAATAAATCATTGAAAAAGAAGCATTTGTCTTGATCAAAATTGTATCCATTACATACTAAGTAGAAGATAAAGCTCTACATTAATTGTTGGTAATTTACTCCGAGACCAATCACGTACACATCAGATTCTACAAAGCATATAAAGAAATTCAACCATTGAAAGGTGTTAGTAAAACTTAAGTGATGCCGCAGGCTTAGATTCCCAAACCTACAAAGCAAGGCGATTTCGGCTTCTATAGTAATTTTAAAAAAACCTTAGTTTCGCCAAATATTGCATATCGAGACTTGAGATCTCGGGTGTATGGAGATTAGAGAGGAAATAACTCTTTAACGAATGAATAGGCAACCATCAAACCGTATAATCATCAATCCACCTGGGGATTGATTTGACTTGATTTATTACATACCAAAACTTATTGCTAGTTCATGGTGTATGTTCAGTGTTTAGGGTTTCTTTAATTTTTCATTGCGTTTATTTCACTAATTATTCGTTTTCTTTGAGTCGATTTTTTATTATATTTATGTTCATCCTTTTGGTTCGAATTCTAAATGGAAGAATTTGATGATTGCTTTTGATTTGCAGACGTAGAAGCTGCCTTGATCGATTCTAAAAGCACTTCGAGTAAGTTCGTTTCTCAAGTCTGAAACATGAAGTATTGAACGCACAGTGGCAAGTTAGTTTACTGCCTTTTTTTTTTTATAGTGATAATGAAAGCTGAAACCGTAGTTCAAACTTAGAACGTAATTTATTGCATTCTTAATCCAGTGCTTTAGTAACATAACTAAGTTATCGTATTACGAAAATTAATAAGTTTGCTTTAAACCTTCTCACTCAACCAGTATATATCCATATACTTGTTATATGAAATCAGCTCATATTATTTAGGTTAATCATATGAAAGCTGAAGGGTTATCTATAGTCATTTTTCGTCTTAAAAACTGCATATAATTATGTAATTGAGAAGGATTTAGGCTTTTTTTTTTTGGTTCATAAAGCCACATGTAATGATGATTGAGTAATAGCAATTATTCTAGAAGTGGAATCGTGAAAGTTAGAGGTGACTGAATCACGTTAAAAGTATAGTGTGTTTCTCTTGCTTTGATTGTGCATCTATGTCCTTGGCCCAGCACCTAGACATTCAATTAATTAAGAATGAACCCTCCTTACTATTATTAGCTAAAAATTACTTCGAATGTTCTTAGAAACTAAACTGGCCAAATAAATCATGAGTTCATATTCGCAAAATCCACTGGATGTATCCAAGAGAAACATTTGCTCTAAAGGTATTCAAATTCAGAGTTATATCATTGATATTCTTTGCTTATTCCTATTATGCTATTGATTGTTTGATCAAACAATGATAAAATGATGATTATAAAGAAAATTATATCATTTTATAAAAGTAATCATCACTTTGTCACTGTTAAATTAGACGATCAATGTCTAAATCTCTCGAATCCTCTCATACATCATATATAACCTAGTGAGAGAATTCTTATCTGTGATTAAAGATACCATGTAGAGACTTTGGGACCCGACTAGTTTCTTGTATGAATTAGTGAGTTAGATCTGTGTGCAATAGGGCTGACGAGGAAGAGCTACCCATGCTTAGTAGGGCTTCTAGAGCAAATCAAATGAATGTCGTGAAGGAAACAAAAACACAATTTTATGTGAAATCACAAGAGTGATGTATATCAATGATGAGTGATATATAACTCATTGAGATTCTTCTTGGAATTTGAATATAGGGTAGGGGTCAAATTTCAGCTAACTATTCACATAAATAAACTATGTATACTTATATCAAGGAGGTGGTGCATGGAAATGCATCTTTGAATGCAAAGCCCCATATCTTTTGTATATACAATGGCTTGTCTTTCTTACCTATTTTAATACTTTTCTTCATTTCCCGAGGTCTGAAAACCTATTGTCTTTACTGCAAAATTGCTCTAATTTAGAAACAATCCACTGGAATTTACGCATTATGTAAGTTTGGTCCATTGGGAGAAATTGCTAGCTTCCCAACTTCTTTGCACACAACTTGTTTGATTTTGAGATGACAACTAGCGAGGTAAATGTGATATAGAACAAACATACACTTATTGAAGTTAGGCCATTTTTTAAACTTGTACCCACTATTTGATAATTCAAAACATTCCTGGAAATAATAGACCTTAACAATAAAAGGAAATTATTCTATTAGTTTAGACGGATGTCCTTCTATTCATATGAGATTAGGCTTACTTTTTTCTCTTAGATTGATATCCGTCTTGATGGATGTGTAATAATTTTTCATAATAAAGAAAACATAATAAAGTATAATTCAATACACAAAATTCTTGTTATGTTCCGGTTCAGAAGAAAGGTGGACCGATATACTTTCTCAGGATAATTCTATGGTCTTTCTACTCTCCTGAGACTCTTTCCTTTCTTGTAAACTTTTTCATTTAAATCTTTCCAGCCACTTGTTAAAACTACACAAGTCAATTCTTAAATGCTATACTTAATACTACACAGGTACCAGCAGCTAGCTTTTGCAAACAAACACTAGTAATTCCAAAATTGAAGTACTACAAAACACGAATAAAAACAGTGATATTACCTTTATATGATGATACAAAAGACAACCAGCAAATGCATTCTTGGAAGCGAGTACCTCAAGATCTCACTTAGAATTTTGTCTCATTCATAGAGTCAGATCCAGAGTACTTGCCCCACTAGCCATATAATTACTAGTATCTTCATTCAACCTTGTAAGCTTCAATGAAGATGGTGACGAGTACAATGACAATGATAAGTTACTGTCATCATCTTCAAGCCCTTCCTGGCTTAGATCATTCTTTGTTTCCAACCCCAGAGATAAATTTAAATCCAGGTCACACTCAGAAGCCTTCCTTTTCGCGGTTCGATTCTGAAGACTGATGGTCATGCTTCTGTCCTCATCTACTCGTTTGTTTCTATGACTCGAACCGGTTTGCTCTTCAGCTGATCTTCCATGATTGTGCTTCGAGCAGTTAATAATAAGCTCGGGAGAGTTCATTCCAGATTGATGTTGATGATGCCTAGACTCATGTTGATGAATAAAGGGTCTAAATTGATCTTTGATCAGTTTATGGTATTGCTGTGCTGATTGTTCACCGAAAGAGGGACTTGTAGAAAGATCAAGATTTGTTGGACCGAAGATACTCTCAGTGAGTGAACCACAAAATCCTGGTCTGGTCCTGTCGATTGTGTAGCGACCCAATTTTGAGCTATGCATCCAACTCTCATGATCATTCCAAAAAGCATCTCCGTACCTAATGGAAAGAGGGGTTAAAATCTTGTCGTGAGAATGAAAGTCCACTACACATTATAGTCGTGTAATGATATGTTATAACCAAAAGTTCTAAATTCAAAACACTGACTTGGCCTCCAAAAAAATGAAATATCACTGTGGCAATACCCAAAAAGAGATCAGCGAAAACATGTATACATGTTATTCACTTTGTGCATTGCTACGTCTCAACTAGGTAATACTTCACCCCTTTCTATATAGTAAGTGTTCTTACTATATAAAGAGAGATTTGACATTTAATATATGAATTTTTAACCCACAAAGGAAGAGTGAGGTATCACTTGAGTGATATAAAGCGTTACTCCTTTAGTTTTCTTACCTGAAAGCTGAATTATGCCTTTGGTTCAGCCTGGATAACATGGGAATTTGGCTCAAGTTGTATATATTTCGATCTCCACCTTCCGTGAACAGCCTGTGATCTACTATTCCTGGAACGAAAAACAAAAATAGAACCCTTATACACTGGTGATGAGAAATGAAATAAGACAAAGAAAACGTAGAATTGATCACACACCATAACCGGATGCATCAATCTTCTTGTTTCTGTACATCTGAAACAACATATGAAAATAATAAAGATCAAATCAGGGAACAGGCCTTAAAGATTCATCACTTGATCTGCTTCATATGAGTAATTAATACCTAACTTGGGAAGAGTAATTTTTACCTGCAAATGACTCTTGACATGAGCAATATTGAGTCCTTTGACATTCATCAGTTGAAGAGCTAACTTGGGTGTTGCCCCTGCACCAAAAAGGAAAACCTTTTTGTAAACAGGATCAATTGAAAACACGGAGTCTATAGTAACGTTCTATATCACCTCTTCATCCTTAGTTTGTACAGTAAAAATTTATGTATTGAATATCTAATCTTTACCGTATATGATAAAAATTCTAACATTTAGAGAGCGTGAAGGGGTAACATATAACAGTACTTCGGAATCTAAACGAATCCAAAAGGTAAGTTTACAAAACTTACTCTCTTGTCCACCAAGTCTCTCTACAGCATGAACAAAACGAAGATGGAGTTCAGGTGTCCAACGTAGTCTAGGCATCTTAGATCGAACATAAGGCCTCACAGATGACTTCTTCTCACTCTCTTCAACAGTGCTATTGCTTGAGCTTCCTCCATCTTTGATCTTGCGCTCCTCAATTCTATTATTAACCCCATCATTTTCATCCTCATCGTCATTTTTGCTAGAAGGGCTTGTCTTTGAACATTCAGTATCACCACTACCCTCCATTTTCTCAACAGATCTTTCCATCCCTTCGACTAACGACTCGGTCTCGAGATTCGTCGTTCCTAACCCTACTTTACCTTTCAAGCTTAGCGTACTATAGGGTCCCTAAAAAGCAAGGTCATCTTCTACGATCTTGAGGAATTAGGGCTACCTAGTGTATCAAGAACATATAGTTTATTGGAGCAATTGTTATATATATGCAGAATAATGATTCTACTAAAGAACAAGGCACTACTTTAGCTTGAGAATTTGATCAACTAGATAGAAAAAAACTGTGTAAATCTTCTTTGTGTTACAAATGGAAGCGAAACCCTAGACCTGGACAAAGAGAAGAAGGAGTAATCTCTCTGTCTCTTCTCTCTCTCTCAATTATTTGGCTGGTAGAATATGTATGCATTTGTTTGGTCAATTGTATATGCGTCACTCTATGTATTCTTTCATGCATGTTGTTATGGCGGGCTGAAAATGACATTACACTCCTGTGTTCCTAGATTCCTGTATTTATGGTTTGCTGTAAAGCAACAAATGTTACCGTCTAATAAATGTAACCTGGATGCAAAAATAAAGTTGTCATTATATAATTTAGTGGTCACAAATTCAAGTCGCGAAAATAATTTTTTTTTTAAAAATGCAATGTAAAATTGCGTACAATAAGCTTCAAAATGAGGTCAATTTTTTTCTTACGCCGAGTGCTAAATGGGTGATCAAAATAGGATGACATATAACTTTTCTCTTAAGTTATTAGGACTTTATTGCATCATTTGTCGTCTACAACAGGACGCTTCACATGCAGGCTTGATTGTTGTTTTTTTGTTTTGAATTTTACATATATATGGACGTAATTTTACAAATAAGTAGTGAGAAGACTTAAACTCATAAAATTTGATAGCCTAATCTCTGATAGCATATTACATCATTACCTCATTAAAAGTTTACAATGTTAAAAAAAAAATTATTATATAATTAATTATTTTTAACAACAAAAAATTATGTATACTGAACTATCTTTTAATAAATTTACCTATTTGACATTAGGCACAAGCTACGTTCATGTATAATTTTGATTGTCTAGATAAAAATACGTCGATAGTTTCTTGTGGGTTCAAAAAATAAAGAATGTCTTCACCAATTTTAACACAATCGCAAAGGCCAAGAAAAATTTTGTTTACTGAACGAGTCAAAAGACATTCAAAGTAAATTTTGTTAAAACTTTTGGCACTTAACTTGGAAAACCAAGTCATGGGACCAGCCTACTTGCATGTTGAATGAACGTAAAAAATAAAACAATTAAATATATTATCAATACGAAGACATTCTAATACAGCCAGGAAAAAGGTCTTCTTAAATTTCCTTTCCCTTTCACATTGGTAAGAGAAGGAAATTTCTCAACTTTGTCCCTCATAATTCCTTTAGCTTCTTTAATATTATGGCAAATCATTCTCTTACTGAGACTTGAACTCATTTGGATACATTTTGGCCCTTTGATAATATATGGACGATTGTTGAAATACCGCTAAGAAAGCATAATTTTTCTCCATTGATTATTGGCCTGATGGTATAATGTGTACACTAAAGTCCAAGGGGTTAGTCTTGTGTTGGAGGCATGGAACACCATAAGTGTGGATGGGTGATCTGCTCATATCTCAGGTTCAAATCAGCTAAAAACTTATTCTCTTTAAAATTAATTCCAATAGACCTATCTAATAAAATTAGACCATACCTCTTTTTGACAAGGTCATGTATCCTACAAATTTAGAACTTGATTTGAGCTCAAGGAACTTCTCAGAAGTTTTAGATGAGGACGATCTAATGTCTTGTTTGTCCATCAAAGTACATGGAAATAAGTAAGTGACGCTTACAAATTTTTCTTTTCAAAATTTTCACATTAGCATCATTAAATTTTTTTTTTTTAAAAGCTTAGAAATAAGTGCACAGAAAATTTAGGGTACTTCAAGATTTGCACAAGAAATTGTGTTTTTTTAAATCAAAACACAGCCAGTAGGTCACATTGTTGCTGATGCATCAATACATGACCCTTTGCTGTATCTGATGTTGAAACTACAATAACTCTATAAAGAAAAAATATGCAATTTTGCAGCTTCTTTTGCGTCGCGAATCACGGGCTATGTTCCTAATCGAGACTTTGGACCTACCACTTTGCTCATCCTGTCTAACACACATGATATGTATATATATATAGTTCCATATGTGGGTTGTATATATCTACCTTGATATAATATTTTGGGGGTAATTTTACATTTAGTCCCTATTGTTTGTAAAGTGTCTCAATTTAGTCCTTATTATTTTACCAAAAATTTTAATTTCATCCCTA
Organism: Ehretia macrophylla; assembly: GCA_037974665.1. NCBI lineage: Eukaryota > Viridiplantae > Streptophyta > Magnoliopsida > Boraginales > Ehretiaceae > Ehretia > Ehretia macrophylla. The sequence goes on from CM075775.1 coordinate 52,245,503, forward strand.
TTGTTTAATATGTCTCAATTTAGTCCCTATTATTTTTTAAAAAGTTTCAACTTCGTTTCTATTATTTTTAAAAAGTTTCAATTTAATCCCTATTGTTTTCTTAAAGTTTCAAATTCGTCCCTATTATCTAAGGACTAAATTAAATTTTTTTGAGAAACGATAGGGATGAATTTGAAACTTTTTAAAAATAATAGGGATGAAATTAAAACTTTTTGAGAAATAATAAGGACGAAATTAAAAACTTTAAACAATAGGGATGAAATTGAAACTTTTAGAGAAATAATAGGGACTAAATTGAGACATTTTAAACAATAAGGACTAAACTAAGACACTTTGTAAACAATAAGGACTAAATGTGAGATTTTCCCTAATATTTTGATTCTGTGCAAATCGGATGAAGAAAATCGATGTCTAGTCATAGAGACATACTACAGATGCATTAGGTTGTAGCTAGCTAGATGGGAGCAGTGTAGTCATTTATGTACTCAATAATTAGGTGAAATGGTCGGATAACAACCTAACTTAGGATTAGTTGTAATGATCGGATATTGTTCGAAGAATGGAGAGAATGGTCGGATAGCGACCTATTGTAATAAAAAGTTCTAAACTTATTTGAATTTCGAACTACAATTTTAACCTCCATTGTATTAATTTATAGGAGGTCCCTTAATTAAGTTCACCTAGGAAAATTAAGTAATATCAAGGCTCCGTTTGTTTGCCGTAAAATATTTTCTTGAAAAATATTTTTCAGATTTTACGGTGTTTGGTAACACTGAAAAATTGGTCAACCGTAAAATATTTTCCGATCAACAATTGCGGCTACTTTTTCTTAATTTTATGGTGTTTGGTAACACTGAAAAATTGGTCAACCGTAAAATATTTTTCGGTCAACAATTGAGGCTAGTACAAAATTCTGAAAAATATTTTTATTTTCTTTGGGAGAAGAAAACATTTTACGGAACTTACGGTATATTCAAACACCAGAAAATATTTTATAGTATTCAATTTTTCAAAAAAATATTTCCCCCCAACAAGTTATTTTACGGCAAACAAACGGAGTCCCGTAAAATATTTTATTTTACAGAAAAATATTTTTCACAAATTATTTTACGACAAATTAACGGAGCCCAAGTAATACCAATATAGGCTTCTATCAACGGACAATCTGGTATATGAAATTCTCAACATGCACAAAGTACAAGAAGAGTTGTACCCATTTTAGAACTTTTTATACACAATCTTATCTTGTATTACAAGATATTACTTTCATAACTCGAATTCGAGACCACGAGTCGCACAGCAAAAATTTGAAAGTCTATTGCAGGAAAGTCCTATTTACATTCTTTTTACCTAGCATAGCAGATTGGCAGGACTATGTTATTGTGTGTTCTGAGTTACAAAGCAGAAAATTTTGGGGTTCGAATTGTTCATGATAACTTTTCATTCTCCCCACGTGTATAGGCATGGTATTCAGGGCCATGATCGAGGCTTTAAGAGAAAGAAGATGCAACATTATGGTTGATATGTTTTTACAACTACATTGTGTGATCTATCACGGGCTTCTTGAGTTTGGTGATGATAACCGTTGGGAAAACTTTGTAGAATAGTTGGAATTTGATATATCTTTAACTAATGTTTTTTTTTTAAAAGAATTATATATATGTATATTTTTTAAAAGAGAAAATGCTATCTATATATGAATCTTGGAATAAAGAAAAATGGAACACTCAACCTGTGGGAATTGAATTGAAATTAAGGTTGAGCCAGTTGGAGACCTTTGTAGCGAAATTGAAATTTGTATGAGTAGGTGACGGCATGTGGACGAGATTGTCCTATTGTCTTTCCCTCGTAAGTTCCTTTATATATATATATATATATAGGTGAAAAATCATCTTATATATTGCTATAAGAGAAAACCTAATTAAACACCTAATTGTTGGGTGGAATGATCGGACATGTAACAAATTGTAATATGAGATTCTGAGTTCGAACTTCGGACTATAGCTTCGGCTTCCATTTTACTCAAAAACAAAGAAAAAACCTAATTAATCTACTACGAGCATTGCTAGCTGCACCCTGTTTTTCATCACATCGAATGTGTATGTCTAGTTTGCTGCCAAAGTAACCAACTTTTTTATATACCTCTTTTCTTTTGATAAGCCAACTAAGTATGCACATACTAGGTGAAATAAATAGATGATAAAAATAAGGTGACATTTAGTATTTCTTATCTACTTTTGGCTTATAGATGGTCTACATTCTTTGCAATAGGTGTCACATCTCCAAATCTAAACCTCAAGTTCATAAATCTAACTAGTGTCATTAGCGGACGAGCTACAAATCTAATATTGTGGGGGTGGGGGCGGGGGGGGGGGGGGGGGGGGGGGTGATGGGAGTTTAAGTTAGTAGAAAAGAGATTGAATAAAAAAAATAAAAAAAAAATGGCAAAAAACAAAATGACTCGAACCCATGCCCTCAACTACGGTGTCTTAGGTTTAAAACTAATTATTTTGAATTTCAAATTTAAAATCGAAATTTCTAATTATAATAAACTGTTATTCGAGAATTTTATCTAACTGTTGGGTGTAATTGAGTGTATTCCTCAATAGTTGAATTGAAATGAGAACTGCTTGATGTAATTTTAAGGAACAAGTATATATATATATTATATAGCACTAAATTCCAGACAATAGTCATAGACATGAGCTTCCAAAAAGGACCACAAATTTCTTATTCGTCTGGTCTGAAAAGATTCACAAAGACAAATCCAACCTGTGAAGTCAACCCCCAACAGTTTATTTTATTTCCATATGTTTTTTTCTCTTAAAAATTGTGTTATAGGAATATGTGTACCTATTAATGCGGATCTAGCATTATTTGAGAATGAGGATGTCTGTCGTCTTATGAATTTCTAAAATACTTGATCTGCTGCATCACGACATTACATTTTCAATGACATGCATGGAGCTTGATGCATGTTGTGTAGGTGTCATGAACTCCTGCCCTATTGTGGAATGTTATGGTGGGTTTCATTAATCGATTTAGAAAACAACTATGAAGTTGCATGAAGGATTACAACCGTTCTACATTAGTTTTATAAAAGATTTATATTCAATTAAGGAAAAATTAGTGATATGCCAAGTCGAGAAATATCCACCGGTCTATATACATATGTACTGATCTTTGGGATTTCTTCATAGTGATCGAATTTCTCTTTCATCCGTAAAAATATATAAGTGGGTGACAATTTGAGTTCCCTACTAATGCAACACAAATTTAAGTATTTTAAACTAATTATTTAGACTTAATGTGTTAGTAGAATAGTACTTGGATCTGGGTGTAACACAAATGAATAATAGTTGCGAATGGATATAAAGAAAACTTACGTATTTCCATTTGCTTCCATCTACAATAATGACTTCTTCGCATGAAAGTTCACATGATTAGTTTGTTTTTTGTTTCTCTCTCCCCATGTCTTCTATTTATTCTCATAATTCGTCATGCTTAAAAACCCTAATGAGAATAGAAGAATAATATAGGTAACAATTAGATTATTTTTTATGACGACATGTATTATTCAATCATCAAGAAAAAAGTTGAATAAACATAAAAATTATATTAGGTCAAATTCATCACCTACCCTGTTGAAAGTTGCACGAATCTCTTCATATGTTTTTCTCTAGAAATTATAATTAGAAGATTATATATTTCATCTATTATAGTTGAGAGGAGAGTTTGAACCCCTTATTCAAATTGATCGCATAACTTGTTGACAATTGCACGAAGATCTTCAAATGAGTCATTCTGTTGGTTTAAGTCTTTCCTTCCCAACCAAAGCGGATAATTCGACTCTTGTGAAAAAAAGTCACGAACGCCCTGTTCTCTTTTTCTATTTTTAAGGGCCGTTTATAAGTCGATGTTACACGGGGCGACTTTTCTGCTTGGCATAATTGTAAGAATCACTTTTCATTTCATCCATGTAATTTTTCCCTAAAAATGACAAATATATAGAATATTATTTCATCAATTTCAGTTGATTGTTGAGTTTTGAACACTTGTTCACAAAGGTTACATATTTTTATTTCTTCTTTCTCTATTCGCTCGCAGCCTGCAGGGTCCAAGAAAATAGCTCTTCTGCTCTTTATTTCTTTTTTCGTTTGATAAAATAGAAGCTGAAACTGTAATTAATTTCAAACCTCTTGTTCATTCTACCCAACTCTTTCGTGGTGCTCTTTTACTCCTTTATCTATTCTCCTCGATTATTAATTACACAGTATTGGGAACAGTTCGAACACCACCTTCAATTTTCTTTTTTCTTTTGGTGTCAGAGAACACCTTCTTCATTGCAGTCACAAGATGCCAAAAATTAGCAATCTCATTCCTAACTTTTAGAGATAACGAAAAGCTTTGCTCGAACAAGTATGGATCAGTCGAGCTCCTTTGGATCCTTTTAGAAGGGTACTTTATCAATAGGGGTAAAGTAATTTTCAAACAAAAGATATAAAAAAATTTTAAAAGATCGATATTTTAAAATATTTTGTAAGTAAAAGAGAACAACAACTCTACAACCTCACACTTAAATTCGTTCCTAACCATTTTTTTGGCGTTGATGTACGAGATGCTTACGAGACAATTGTTTCCTTCTATACATGGTTGTATTTGCAGTTATCTCAATTGGTATGTCATTTCGCTACACTTTCAAGCCATTTTCTTCATTTCCTTAGAACACTTGTATAGAACAATTTTGGCATTGATATAATAACAAGGAAAATCAGCATAAGCTTGTGGCCTTAGGCCTACCCTGAGTTCAAAAATCAGCATAAGTCCTTCAACATGTATTTTGTTATTTACATCTTCAAACGCAGAGTAAAAATTCGTGCAGACCTTACTTCATTTATATTATTCTTTATAGACTAATGAATATTTCGGAATATTATGTGGGGAAGAATATTGTTGAAAATTAGTCCATTATATTCATTTCAAAGGTATTTAATTAGTGTCTCATCGTAGCAGTTATATCTAATCTATTTTTTCTAATTAACATTTAAATACATGTAGTCCCTAACACAATAGTTTAATTACTCAAACATAATAAATTAGTTATTATGAACTTGTTCAAATGTCCACGTCACCCTTATCATCTCCCTTTTTTTTGTTAATTCCGAATTGTTATTTCCCCAATTAAGTTATGGATAATATATCCTGTTCATATTGTGTCTATTGACTCATTAACTTTAAAAAATCTCATGACTATTACCTTTTGGGAAAAAAAATAACAATCTTACCATATTTCAAAGGCAAAGTGTAAACCGGCCTTGTAATTTAATCTTGTTATATTGTAAATCTTCAACAAAAATGTCAATACAATTTTTAAATATTGGAGTAAAAGATTTCCCATGAAATGGGTATAGTTTGACTCAAAAAGTAAAGGAAAATTAAAACAACAGTCAATTATTTCTAGTTTTTTAAATTATTATATTATAGGAAGAATTTAACAATAATAGACATTTATTCCTCTAATTATATTATAACAACAAGAGAGAATACATTTCATTCTTATATAAATTAATTGTTCGATCCTTCAACACAACGAATCATAGCTTGATGCACGTTGTGAAGAACATAATCTCGTGCAATTATCTTCCTTTTCATATCATGATAAACAATTCCTGAGAATTTCTCATCACATCCAATGAAAAGAGGAAAGAAAAAAAAAAGTTGATAATAAAGAAATTTGAAAACGGTCGTTGCTATGTAGATTTCAGTTGACCTAATGTGTAGATCACTACATTACCATTATATTTATCACGACACGTTACTGGGCCTCCTTTTTTTATTCATTTCACCTAAATAGTATATAATAAATTTTACATCAAATTGCTTTAACTTGAGCTCCTGGTTAATACATTTCCCATTTCCATGAAATTGACAAAAGTTTTATTATTAAAGAAGAAAATCATTGTAGCAACACCGTCCCAATTAAATTAAACCAAGTTTTGTCTTATTACGTAAGGTTCGCTATATGGATATGAGGATACCAGACATTCTGTCAAAAATCGTCTCCTCCATTAGTTAGCTAAGCTTCGCTTAATTCTCTATACAACTTATCTTAGGTCTTTCTTATTCTGACAGAGGACTACTATCTTTTTATATTCGCATCTTCTAACAAGTGCCTCTTAAGATCGTTTCTTAACATGTCTATACTATTTTAAACGATTCTCTCTCATCTTGTCTTCAATTTGAATCACCTCCACTTTTTTTTTTTTTTTGGTACTACCTCGCTCTTATCTTGTTCATCATGATTTTGCCACATGTACACATGAATCTCAACATTCTTATCTTTTTTACTTTTTTTTGGTAACCTTATTTCTAGCATTGACCCAAAAAAAAAAGTGATATTTCTAGCAGCATGAATGGATTGCATTCAAGTTTGACGTGGTCTTTGTAAATCTTGAGAAACTACGTGATATTCTAGAATGACTTAACACTCCTATAAATGATAGACCTTTTTTTTTTTTCTTGTCATTATTATAGGCCTGGTTTGACTAGACCTTTTTTAGGCCATTTAACTCTTGGTTGATTTTTGAAGAAATGTTCAACTCTCACGTTGGTCGAAGATACTTGCAAGTTGGGAGTATGAAAGAAGCCTGAATTAGGGTTTGTGAACCATGGGCTAGTCTTGACAAAAAAAAAAAAAAAAACATGGGCTTGTAGTTTGTTTAATTTGGAGCCCAAATGTAGCGAAATTGACAAAACACGAGATCACAAATCAAAATTATAAAAAGTAACATTTTTAAACATGAAATTTGTATTAAACGAAGAGTTTAAAGAAGTTTTGAATTACTTTGAATTTACTCTATCCGGCCTTAGTTTATATTTTTAAAAGAAGTTAATGGAAGAGTTATATGAATTGAACTATTAATCAATCTTATTACGAAAACATTTACTTTTTATAATTTATTTGGGATTAGAGACGATACCCTTTACTTGGTCCTTGATTATATCAGATACAGTTTTTGGAATGACTAAATAAAACATGATAACTCCTGATACACACGGTTTGAATCTTACAAAGATATTCACTCAATTAAAACAATAGCTACCGTCAATGTTATCCATTGTTTTTTGTGGTTTTTTTTTTTTTTTCGTAATATGAAACTGGTTCATATTAACATAGACTAGAAAGTACAACAAATTAGTCCTAGACTCACACCCAAGAAAAAAGAGAAATACATACATTTTGGCCCAACCCAAGAAAACACACATGAAAATAAACCAACACATGCCACATAGGAACTGGGCCACACCAAAGCCCAGAAACACGGGCCATCCAAACCACAGCAGAAACAAAAAATAAAAAATTAAGACCATTCCTTGGCCCATTGAATTTCAATTTACTGAGATTATAGTGGCAAAGATAGAGTACAATGGCATATGCTAAGAAGTGTTTAGCACAAGAGGCAATTCAAGCCGAAGCCTTAGCTCTTAAAGAAGTTTCTCTCTCTTTTTTTTTCTTTTTATGACGAGCAACACTCTAAAAAATCCTTTAATTTTATTCAAAATTTAAATTCTAAGACATATGATACCACCTAAAAATACACTTTTAAGACCTACCTCAACTAGTTCAAAAAGAATAATCTATTGGATGATTTGGATACAAGACAAAAGTAAGTCTCCTTTATATATCCTAAGAACTCCACTTTTAAGCTAGCCGCTTGGGATTAAAGTCTTATCACATATTAAAGATGCAACTTTGCAGTTATCTCTTTGGTGATTCATGATTGATACAGGAGAAGTATATCTTCTTCTTACTCAAATACATTTTTTTCATAATATCTCATGTTAAACTCAACCTAATAGAAACAATTGAAATTAATGTAGCAGAGTGGATTATTAAGAATATCATAAGCAATATTTTGCCTATTGCCTGATGCAATAATAATTACAACCTCTGACCTGCTAGCAGAAGAAATTGGTTAACTTTGTTTGTCAATAAAAAAATTTATTTCTGCGCCAAAATAAAAATTTAAAAACTCATCCTAATAGATATATTTTTCTCTTTAAATTTAGAGTAATAATAATAAATTAAGTGACTTAAATATTAAAAACGCCTGAAATTGAGGTACGTACAGATTGGGCTTTTCTTTTTCTTTTTGGGTTGTAGATTGGGCCTTATGAAAGTGTTCGACTATACGTCCAGCCCAGTCCATTTTCTTGATTCCCTAATTAGTGGCGAAAGTTAGATAGGTATTGAATCACTCCCAGCATCTCAAGTGATTTACAGGTGACTGCATAATGGTCTACTTTCTCATAAATTCGTGATTTGGACTATCAATTTTTAAGAATAGTTAGCTTAAAAGTCTATTAAACAAAAACTATACATTTTTTTACGGATAAATTGTAAAAATATTATTATATTTTATCGAAATTACACTTTAAATTTTGTAATATTGTATTAATCTAATAACTTGTTATGAAAAAACCTTCATATGCTATTGGGCACAATGGACAATTAGCCGCCTTGGGAGGACAACAATTTTTTTCAATTATTTATTGGGTGGTTGCTAGGGAGAGCTAGTTGTATTAACATCTTCACAGAAAAGAACTATTCCAAAATTTAATGGTCGACACCATAATTCAACTATTGAAATGGTAGCATTTTGTTCAGAAAATGATTAAACGAATCAAGTTGGCCATGGCCACTAATTAGGTAATGAACAATTTGCATCATTATTTAAATAACATTGTTTACACTTTCAACACAAGAAGAAAAACATCATCCAAGAGATATGAGCTGTATGGTTGTGGTGCTCCATGAGCTAGTACTCTTTGTTCCTGTATAAAAATAATAGATCTAAATTTGACTTTTTTTAGTGCAAATACTTTTAAGGTTTGGATATAGAAAATTTATAGTTACTCAAAAGAGGTCTAAGTCATACTTTTAACATTTGATGTTTCGAAAATACGTTTTTAGAGTACTTGTTAAGTTAGCAAAAATAACGTGTTTCCCGGAAACATGATGCTGCCGGCCACACCATTTTGCAATTTATGGAAAATCTTCACTTGCTTATATTTTCTTGCTGAAAAACTTTGAGGAAGTAATGGTGAGTAAAGTATTCAAAGGAGGTCTAAGTCATACAATACATATCAAATGTTACTCACGAGAGCTGATTTCGCAACATCTAACACTCACAACAAGATATCACTAAACCAAAGTTCAGGTGGTAGGTAAGATGTTTTTATTAACAATCTTTTTCTCTTTTCGATGGTGTGAACACTATTAGAAATCTTTCAAACTCACACTACAGTCTAAATACTGGGACACAATACTCTCTTTGAAGAGATATGATATGGTTTAATTAGCAATACAAGACTTACTAGAACTAACCCCAAAGAGAATGGTCTATTTCGTTTTCGCTGACTCGTATGTCCAAATGTAGTTCTCATTGAGTGACACGTGAGAAAAAGTGTTGGAATATATGTTTCTCCTATATGAAAACCCACCTAGTTAGTACCAATTGATTTTTATGATAAAATCCCATGATTCTTAACATTGAGAACTTCTCGCATTTATCAGGACCATAACCAGAGGATCCTGAAGCTAACATCCCTGGAGCGAAGCATGATAGTTCATCCATTTGCATACATTAAAACTAACAGTAATACTTTGTTGTGATCCCTAATTTCAATCCCAAACCTTCTAAGGAATAATGCATCAGAATGAATAGACTTGACAAACAAAAAATCAACTGAATCACTTCATCAAAACAAATTCTCAATAAATCCTACTAGAACGACCAGGAAACTTCAAGGGATGTCACAAGTATGAAGGCTTCTACCTTAATCCTGACATGCTTGATCAGAATTCTGATCATTTATCTTGCCCAAACATGGTTTCTGTGTTAAAAGCTAGAGCTCAAAACTGTAATTCTTACAATCAATTAATATAAGAAGACGACTTAAATAGCTCCAGTAACTTGAATGACATTCAGGAATACTATTTTGCTTGAGAGACTTATTCAACATACGGTGCAACACTTCTCTCATCCCACAACCGCTCTATCCATATCTTATTCACATACTATTATACCTGCTCTAACATGATTGATCGGTTGAGAACTATAGAGAAGGAGATGCTATTGAATCTATGGTAATAGATTCTAAATGCTCTAAATACAACCCCACGAAGGTTTTGCGAAAGTGCTCACATATGTATGAGCATTTCTATATATCACATTCCACCCATGTTTATATAATAGAATTTTTACTATATACACAAGAAATTTGACGTTTAATACATAAATTCTTACTATACCAAGGATGGGTGAAAGGGTGACATATATCAACCATTAGATTTTAAAGGATTCAATACCAGAAAATAGAACACCATAATAAATACATAATAATCTTATAGAGTCGAGACATACCAGAAGTCCATGCGATATTTCTTTATTTGTTGCAATTAATCTTCAAGAGCCTTTGGTAATCTTGCAAGAAAATCTGGGCGACGTGTTATGGTAGGCAAGTCTAGACTAGGGACTCCCTCTCCCTCTCAAACTTCTGTATGGTGGCTCTCAATGGGGCAAGCCAACCCTAATAGTCTTTTATAGACTATAAGTATTCTGGATGGGAGAGAGGGCCTAGCCTAAAATCTTTATCGGACCTTCCCATCAAGCTGCCCTATAAATTAAACAAGCTCTACACCTTACATACCACACCGCTGAAAATAATATCCATGAGACGGACCTAGGCCCAACTGGAATGAATCACTATAAAATTATGTTTTGTGCTTTACCGGTCAACCTCAACCCATTTTTCAAAAATAACAAAATATTCAATCAGTGGAAGCCCACAACTAAAAACTCCAACAGTCTCCCACTTGGACAACACTGATTGGTTTTACACTTTGAAAATATTTTATTTTATAAAAACGACTCTCGGGCTAAAAACAACCTTAGTGGCCACAAATATAAACGTCTCAATCCAGAATCCAGTCCAATAAGTCATCAATATCGAACCATAACAGTCATTACACCATCTTTCGGCATAGGACTTCTATGATCACAAATACTAATGCCCTGTCAACATGGATTCCATGGTGTGGTAAAGTGTAGTGTGATTTTTGGCACATGTGATCCAACTATAATGATGAGTATGCCAAACCACAATCGGCCACTTTTTGGTCTTATAAGACCCTTTATGGGATTAAATCTCCTTTTGCCTCATAAGAAGCCTTTAAACTTTATTAGGGTCTAAGAACTCCCTTTAATGCTTCTAAACCGAAGCCACTTCAATAATAAAACCTTTAACTGTATATCTCGAGATATGAAACTTTAGACCTGTGTGAGCTCACAACAACTTTATCTGTGTACACATAAAACAATGATCACTAACTGAATATAATTGGAACAAACTTTAACATACTGTAAATTACTCAAAATAAACTGTATCCTTACACTTTACGCTTCTAACCTGAAGCTTTTCAATTGAAGCATTAACAGAACTTCAACATGAGTTCCCAAATGCATGCATATACAAAATTCAGTGCACTTTAATTTGAGTGTATAACCTGCTTACACTTGCATAAGCATACCAAGCACACAACTATACCTTAAACACTTGTTTGCAATAAATTTTCATAGCTTATGCCTTTATATCCCATTAGTGGATTCAAGTTGTGTAAATAGTTAAACAGGTAATAATAACATGATTGAATCACAATCACCACTATTAGCTCAGATAAATAACTGTACAATGATAATTGTAAATATTTTAATAACTGAATATGAGAGTAATAACCACGTGTCAATGCTTTGTAGAAGCAAACCATGCTTCAACTAACCAAATACTTCAAAAAAACCTTGAACACCTATGCACTTAATGACAACCTCCTTTGGTTAATGACATTACAATCCTGGAAAAACATGCTTTGATTGTAATCTTTTACTTTAAAAGTGTTGAATTTTAACTCTCATAAAAGAGAAACTCTAAAAACTTTATCTCTCAATAAAGAGACACTTTAAAGATATGAGCATGTCAAGGTTCAATAAATTGCATCAATCAATTTCCTTTAAAACATATAAATCACTTTTTAAACCTCCAACCTTTACTTTTCTTTAAATGTAATGTCCTCAATATCACTGGTTTATCTCAAATGCTTAAATGTGATATATTCGTCATGCTTATATTAAAACTATAATATAAGTAAATCCACATAAACTGTCTTTTATGCATGTTGCCTACTTTTCTTAACAATAAGCATGCACATTTACATGTTAGAGAACATGAACTTATGAGTATATTACTCCCACTGATCCGAAAATTACTTGTCACTTTAGGACTTTATATTCTTTACGGCTTGAAACTTGTATGTTGCAAGTGAAACTTTTAACATGAAATAAGTCCTTTTATGATGAAACATTTCTGTAATACTTACACTTGCAAATTATATGCTACCAGGAAGCTTTATTAGCATATAATACTACTATCATGAAAAACACTATAATAGTGCTCTTTCTTTAAAATTTAAATTTAATAAAAATAAAATAATATAATGCAACAGAGACACGCTCCATCCATTAAATCTTAAAGATAGTAGTAAGTATACTTTTGAATAGCCAATTTAAGGACCATAGTGTCAAGCCTTATTGTTTTTTACAAACAATGGAAGCATTCACTAGAAATATATATAAGACAAGTACTTGACTATAATAAACTTAATAGCCTTTAAGCTAGGATGTATCGACACATATGCTTACAAAAGAATCTTCACTTCCAAGAATCCTTTAGATGGAAGCCCTTTTAAAATATTGCACAAAAGCAATATACTTAATACTTTGATTCCATATAACTGTCATTATATAAAAAAATGATTTATCGGGAAGTAAAGTTCCATGAAAAATCTATTCACCTTAGAACAATCACACATACATGTGAAAAATAGAAGCATGGAAGGAGGCAATCATGATTATGTCCAATAAACCTTCTATGACCACTTGAAGTACAAGTAAGAAGTGCTATAATACTAATTTTAAATATAAATTCAAACTTTACCATTAAGCAAAAATAATGCACATCATATGAACTTGCAATTTGAACATTCAAATAAAAACTTGTCCCATTTGGAGACTTTGACATGTCATACAAACACGTTCAAGCAAAGTTACATAATACCTTAGAGTCTCCACAAGTGAATAGTCATAGTTGCCTAATACCTTTAGGCAAATAAAGTTTTATAAGATCAAATTTATTTTTACACCTTTACTATTCACTCATACTCATCAAAAGTTAATGCTTGCAATTACCACCTTCGTGTTTTCAATTGTGAACTATAACTCCAAGAAGTAAATCATCCCAGTATCCTTATTGGATATCTCATAAATTTCATTAGCCAACCCGTTTCGGCTAAGTCACCCAACTTTCTTAGAGAATTGTCCAACCGAGACAAACAAGATGTTCTAGAATACTTATTAGAAGTCTTCTGAACCTTAATAATCTGATATAGTAATACCATTCTAGAGTCTTATGAAGATACCAACCAGGACAAATAGATAATCTTTACATTATTGGACAAATTCCATCACCCATATAAATGTTGTTCATGTAAAGCCTCCAACTAACTTGAATAGGATCATGCATATCATTAACTTGTCTAAAGATTCAACTTTAACATGTCCCTTTGGTAATACTATCAAATACATTTGATAAACTCACATAAGAGACAAGCAAATAAAACACCATGCCTCCAAAATAAATACCTCAAAAATTATGAAGATATGATTAAGGCTAGTTCGAAAAGGAACATAAAATATGATTAGCCAAAAATGCAACTTTAATATGGAAGAGCACTCATTTAACTTAAACTATACTTAATCACTACATAATCAAACTTGAGCAACATCTATAGTAAATAGAATGTAGTGATGATATTAGCATCCCAATCATGGAATAACCATAATTATAATAATTCGCTTTCATATAATTTTAAAAGAATGACTATATCTTGATATCTGAATTTTGAATCAATAACCTAAGTATAAACTTTAGAACTATAAAGGATGATAGTTATAGAAAAATAAATTTGTATCTCTTAATTCTTTTTTTATTTATTTATAAAACATAACAGATCTACAGACAAATCAAGTACTCATGTAATTTAATCTAACACTTACATGGCCCAAAGGAGTGCCCCAGTACATCTTGGTAAGACAACAAGCTTTATAATTCCACAATTGGATTAAATCTCAATCTTGATACATGCAAAAGAAGCCAATGAAAGACACTTCCAACTATAATATAGTATCTCAACCTTAAAATGTCTTTATAATTTGAAAAACTTTAATGGCTTCAAGGATCTCAAATTCACTTTTGAATGAAATTATCTTGAAAGAGACCTCATAATAAAAAGAAAATTGGCAACACCTATGTGATATAATCATAGACAATAAATATTTCCAATCAAAATTGGTTGAACAGAAAAGATCATTCATAAGAATGTTGCTACCTGCAATTGTGAAAAAGTAATGAAAAAATGTGATAATCATGCAATAGCAATATCCTTATGAGAGCTCAAGTGTATCATTGCATATTCCTTTTCGGGCAGAACACACAAGATACAACATGAACTCCCACTCAAGTAAAAAAGTGAGATAACTCTAAAGGAATCTATCCCCTTTGGGCAGACAAATCCCTTTAGAGTCAAATAAAATAGCCCCCACTGCCACTCCCACTTCCCCCAAACTAATACACACAATTATCCCATTCGGGCAGACAATTGCATATACTAATTCAGAGAAGTAAACATCCCATAATCCTTATCAAATAATTTGTAGATCAACATAGAGGTCCATTTCGGCGCTTCGGCGCAACCATCTACATCAATCATAAATTATTCAACTGGGATAATATCACCTTTATGCCACTGTGAATTAATAATAATTTTAAAAATTAAACTTAAAATTCACGTGTAGGCACAAACAAAATCCGCATATAATCAATAGCAACTTCATTATGTGTTCTTTAATATTTCTGTAAATGGAAGCGCAAAACACATTATCATAGAAGTGTCCACAATAAATGTGGCTTGAACTTGAAATAGTCTAAAAAACCACAATTAAATGCATACGGAATCTATATAATTAATGCACCGTAGTTCCATCAATTATATGCATTAGGATGCATCTTTAAAATTATATTCTTGATTATACACATAAGAAACAAACAACAATGCTCTTATAACTTTAACATAGTCATATGTGCATATATATCCTATAAAAATTCTTAAACTGTAAATGTGCTCACTTAAAACTTTGTGTATGTAACGAGATAGAAAAACCATCATAAAACAATATAAATACTTATTTGCATTGTTGCAACATACAAGTCTGGATTCTTCATAAAATAAGTACATATAAGTGCAATATCACCACCCACTGTAATTGTTGTAAGTAACATGTAATATGTATTGTTGTGTCTGTCAAGTAAAATATATATAGGATGAGAGTGATCATCTCCCACATGCTTGGTGTAATATAATTGCTTGCTTGATTAGGAAGCTATCAAGTAGTCTTTAATAAAACTTAAAAGAAGTAATATTATATATAGCCATTTAAGCTTAGCCCTTAACACAACCGTGGCTATGAGTTTCTTTAATTAGTAAACTATTGTCCATGGCAAGCAATAAATATAAAAGAGTTAAAAGTTATGTCAGCACATAACATGATGGTGTAACGTGGCTTCAAAAGCTGTAGAGCCCGTGGAGGTTCCGGCCTTTGTCCCCCTCCACTTTTGTACATTTCTTTTGATATTAATAAAATTCCCAGAGGGAAGAATCCCTCATTTTATTAAAAAAAAATACGAACAAACAATATCAAATCTTGTGTCTAAATAAAGCAGATCGTGAAGATCCTTGGAAACGAGAATAATTTGAATCATATGTAGCCCTTTTTTTTTTTTCACCGAAGCGACTAAAATATGCCTTGTAAATATACTGCTTGATAATAATTAATATGACAATTACTAGAAAAACAATCAACTGTAGGCAATTAACCATTGTTGAGGTCGGATTCTCACAATTGAACTGTTCGGCTACGCCTGCTGAGTTGAACGTTTCAGGTTGGCCTCCGAGTTGAACTTTTCAGGTCGGCTACGTCCCCTGCACAGAGAAAAGAAGAAAAAGGCGGGGTGATGACCCGGATTTTCCCCTTGGGCGCGCGAATGATTAGTATGTCCGAGCTGACAAGGTAGCTGAGAGCATTTAATGACGAGTCTCTCTTTAAAGTGAAGAGGGTGGAGCTCTATTTATATTAAATTCGGGTCTGAAAACATTTAATACAGTGCAGCTTTATGTCCCATCAGTACTTTATGTCCCATCAGAGCAGCTGGCACTGAGGTCGGGATTTTTTGGGGTCGGGTCAGCATTTTGGTTGGGCATTTAGCTGAATGCACTGGGCTTGGCTCAGATTAGCCCGTCTCAGCTCGGCACAGGTAAATCACCCCAGCTCGGTTACCCCTCGTCAATTCCCCCCCCCTAAGTCAAGATCGAGGGGGTGAGATCTAGAATTGGGTTTTTTCTCGAGCTGGATGTGCCCGACCCCGACAGAGTAGGGATGGCCACGTCAGCGGTGCATGCCCTTCAGATGGCTGACACATCACTTGGCGGTTCTGACAAAACGCGACGTTTGGGCTCCCCGAGGTGATTTTCAGAAGCGCCTATAAATAGGGCCTTGACATCCGAGATTCGCTCTACACTTCGCTTTCAACCTTCAAGATTTTTAGGTCGGACACCAGAGTGGTCGGACGCAATTAGCTCGGAAAGAACCTCCTCGGGATTTTTCAGCTCGGAGCCAGCTAGGTCGGTCGCATTCCGCAGTCAAGAGTAGTAGGTACGTCCCGACTCCCTTTAGTTATTCCTGTACATTTATATTTAGTCTGTAGACAGGATGGGGAGGTCGGAGTCGGAAGATTCCTAGGCCATGGAGGTGAGGTCCTATGGTGGGGATGAGAGTCCGTCGAGCTCGGAATCTACCTCAAATAGAGATCAAGGGGGAGAGAGCACTAGTGCGTCTTCAGGGTCGGCTCGAAAATCTGGGCCTAGGGAGAGCGATGATGACTGCCAAGTTATTGGGGTCAGACTGGCGCAAGAGGAGGCCGAGGCGGATCCTTTGGCCGACCTGGGAGACTTGGAAGACAGGGAGGATGAGGAGCCGCTAAATCAACTGGAGGGCGTCGAGATACCTCAAGAGTTCCTAGCTGGGGTTTCTGCCACCGAGCCGATCGAAGCTGTCCCAGTTAGCGCTGTTCGACCTCAGAGCTCGGCCACAGCCAGCGCTTCTTCAGTTCGAGGGAAGAGGATCGAGCAGCTGTTCGCCTGTTGTAAGCGTGAGTGCCATTCCACAGTGCAAATGGCCAACGCCAGGCTAAGGAACTGGTCGGTGGATCGTCATCACAAGTTGAAGGTTCTAGGTCGGCAAGAATCGGCGTGCTATCCACCGGCCGACCACTTTACCATATACGATCTAGCGTTCGACGTCATCCAGCTCCCTCTCTCCAGTTTTGTTGTTGAAATCCTGAACTATTTCGAACTCAGCCCAGGTCAGATGTTGCCGAATGGTTGGGCCGTGATGGTGGTCTTCTACGTGTTCTGTCTGGAGAAGAAAGTGAAGCCAACCTTGCGCAGGTTCAGGTACTTCTTCGTGTGCAAACCCAACCTGAAGCAACCAGGGTGGTTCCACTTCGCAGCTCGGGTCGGTAACTCTATATTCACCAAGTAGCATTCTTCTAACAAGGGCTGGCATAATGAGTATTATTGGGTGGAGCCGGCCGTGAACTCTGGGTGTAGGCTGGACTGGAATCCAAGTTTGAGGAAGACCGCCAACGATGACCCCAAGCTCTCGAAGGAGGAACTCGGGGAAGTCGCGGTGCTCAAGCCCGCGCCCGGGATGCTGATCGATATCGACAGTGTGCTCAAATGGGAGCGAATCTGGGATTCCAAGTTGTTTGGTAGGGAGCCCGACCTCTCGAGGGACCATCCCAACCTGCTTCCCGAGTCTGAAGAGGATGCGGGGTCTAACTTAGAAGAGGGTCAGTTTGCAGGATTGGCGCTCGACCCCCCCATTGTTCTATCTGCTAGTCTTTTTAGGTTGGCCTTCGGCTCGTATTCACTTCTTTCCTCTACCTCTTGTAGATATGGCGGACATGAGGAAGCTCACATATGCCCAGGTGCGGAGGAAGAGCGAGGTTAGTGGCGAGGCGTCGGCTCTGTCAGGCTTGGGAGGTGCCGCTCAAGGGCAGAGGCAGCGGCCCAGCGGCCAAGTGTGGGAGGTCGGTTCCGAGGTCTCCACTAAAGGGGCTTCGGGGTCCCTTTTGCCCATGAAGTCGGGCTTGGGATTGGCGATCTCGGAGCGTTCTTCATCCCGACCTGAGAGCAGAAAGCGGCCTCGGGCCGAACACTCCGGGAAAGGTAAGGCCATAGAGGTGAGCCCTTCAAGCAAAGACTTCATGGAGGCGTCCAAGGTGGACTGCGACCCCAAGCTAGCGACGGTCCTGACAGAGTAGCTCTTACTCGACTTGAGGACGGCCATCGTCATGGTAAGTCTTTATCCAACTTCTGGTAATGTTGTTTTTTAGCTCAGCTGATTGCCTTATTTTCTACTAAGCAGGCCGAGTCCCACATCCTCTTGCCTCCCAACTACCTAGTCAAGGCCCAGACTCATTGTGTTGAGCTCGAGCAAAGATACGTGGATGCCCGAGCCGAGCTTAAGACAGTGAGGGAGGAAGCCGCTCAGAGGCGGAAGGCAGACACGACGGAGATCGACCGCCTAAAGAAGGAGCTTGACTTGAAAAAGACCCGGCGCGAAGTCGCAACCAAGGACGTCGAGCGGTACAAGAAGGAGAAACGTGAGGCCGATGCCAAGCTCCGGGATCTGGTGGACCAGGTCGGCTTCGAGGGAGAGAAGGCAGTTGAGGCCTTCAAGTCCAGCGACGCGGCAGTGGATTGGTTGGCCACGAAGGGCGGAGCCATGGCGAAATACGCCGAGATGGAATTCTACTTCCGGGGTCAAGTCGCGGCTCGGGAAAGAGCGAAGACCTTTTTTCCAGCCACCAAGAATGATTACATCGAGATCTTGGAGGTTCCGCTGCCGGAGTTCTGGGAGATTCCTGAACTTCCATCCGACCTGACATCCCAGGCTAAGGAGGTGACTGAGTTCATCCAGAAGGGCATGGACCAGGTCGGAGATGAAGTCGAAGCTACCACCTCTGCCGCTGTGCCAAAGTAGATTTTGTAAATTTGCCCGAGTTGGGCTCTTGTAATTTCGCCCAAGTTGGGCTTTTTTGTAATCATGTTTCAATTAAATGAAATGAATTTTTTTTGCGTTTTATCGGAGTTAGTACTTGTGCACTTTTTCTTTTTTCGCAAAATTTTTTCCAAGTAAGCGAGGTCGGACAATATAGTGGATCACTCGAACTTAAGTAAAAAGAACCGAGCTGGAAGCGATTAATGAATTATCATCCTAATCCGAGCTAGTCAACTGGGTAATTTCATAATCGTCGCCAACCTGGACTCGTCAGTCCGATTTAAAATTGGTTAAACTAATGTTGACGAATGTTGAGTTCGAGTTTAGACCCAAACTAATATACCAACCTGAAGCCGGATTACATCGAGTTGGACCTTAATCCGAACTGGTAGCATATCAAATTGTTATTGATTATACCCGAGCTGGAACATAGTCCTAGCTGAGTTGCTTGATCGTTAGCTCATGATTAAGCGTAGCCACCGCGTTAATTCGAGTTGGAAGTAGCTGTGTAGTTGTAGCACTTGGGCCTGGGTCGGGCATTGCGCTTGTTTTGGTACTTGTCCCCAGGTCAGTCATTGCACTAATTTATAAAAATGCATTGTATTGAATTTGTACACGAAGTACTTGGGCTCGGGAGCCACTTACAAGCAATGTCTTGGCCCGGGGCCTTAACAAAAGATTTCGGCCCGGGGCCGTTACAAAATTTTCCGGCTCGGGGCCATTCAGACAAAATATCGCTTCAGATGTTCTGAGTGCCATGCGTTCTTCAACAGTTTCCCATTTTTGTCGCGGAGGTAGAAGGTCCCAGGTCGGACTTCTTTCACGACTTTGTACGGTCCTTCCCAGGTCGGAGATAGCTTGTTACCCGAGCGTGGCAAAAAGATGGCCTTTTTGAGCACGAGGTCTCCAACTTTAATAGGTTTAGGCTTGACTTGTTTGGCAAAGGCTCTTTTCATGGCAGCTTTGCTGGCCAGCATTCTGACCTGAGCTTTAGCTCAGAGCTCTTCGGCGAGGTTGAGCTCTTCACGGATCCGTGCTCCGTTTATTTCTGGATCATGATGGAGGGTTCTACTGGTTGGGGAACCGATCTCCACTGGCAATACTGCTTGAGTACCGAAGGTCAGCTCGAAGGGCGATTCTCCCGTTACCGAGCTGGTGGTGGTCCGCTGAGCCCACAACACCTCGGGAAGAATCGATGCCCACTGGCCCTCTGCTTCCTCCAGCTTGGTTTTCAGGCCCTGCAAAATGATTTGGTTAGTCCTTTCAACTTGGACATTACTTTAGGGTGAGCAATATACGAGAATCTAAGGTTGATCCCAATCTCAGCACATTTGCCTCGAAAGTATGCACTGTCGAATTGCTTGTCGTGGTCAGTAACGATGACCTTTGGCACCCCAAATCGGCAAATGATGTTTTTCCATACGAAATCCCAAGCTGCCTTTTCCGTTATTCTAGCGACACCTTCAGCCTCGGGCCATTTGGTGAAGTAGTCTACAGCTACGAAGGCGTGCTTCTTTTGGCCGACACCGGTCGACAATGGGCCGATGATGTCTAGACCCCATTGATAGAATAGCCATGGGCTTATCATCACTGTGAGGTCTACAGCAGGCTTCCTCTGTACATTGGCGAACCTCTGGCAGGTGTCGCACTTTTTTACATACTCTTTGGCATCTTGCTCTAAGGTTGGCCAGAAATAGCCTTGCCTCAATGCCTTCCAGGCCAGAGCTTTGCCTCCCAAGTGGTTTCCACATACCCCTCCATGAATCTCCCGGAGTACATAGTTTCCCTCCTCGGGTCCAACACATTTCAAGAGAGGCCAAGTGTAGGCTCTCTTATAGCGTTGCACGGCAATTATGACAAACCTTGAGGCCTGTTTCATGAGTTTCCGAGCTACTTTTTCATCCTCTTGGGTCATTCCCCCCTCCAAGTAGTCCACGATTGGTTTGGTCCAATTTGGGCTTAGATTGAGCTCGGCTACGGCTTGTACCTCTAACTGAATATTTGGTTCGGATACTTCTTCTACATGGACCAGGGCAGGTCGGCTCTCGCCCAAGGCCAACCTGGACAGGGCATCAGCCTTCGTATTTTTTCTCCCTCGGAATTTGCTGTATGGTGAACCTTTTGAGCCCTGAGGTCAAATTCTTGACTTTGTTGAGGTAAGCTAGCATGTAACTGTCCTTGGCTTCGAATTCTCCCGATATCTGACTAGAAACCAGTTGAGAGTCAGTGCTCAGGTCGATTGTCTGTGTGCTGAGCTGAGCTGCAATTTTCAATCCTGCAATCACCGCTTCGTACTCCGCTTCATTGTTGGATGCCGAAAAGGTGAACTTGAGGGAGTATTGGTGCTCATGTTGGGTCAGGTCGAGGATGACCACCCCAGCTCCGCTACCAGACTTCCCTGATGCCCCATCCACATGGACCTTCCACATTTCTTCCTGGTCGTGCTCGGCTCGGCCAGTGCACTCCACCATAAAGTCCGCGATGGCTTGGGCTTTGATGGTTGTTCTGGGCTGGTAGGTGATGTCAAATTGACTCAGCTCAATTGCCCATTTCAGTAGTCTACCCGACGCCTCTGGCTTGTGCATGATGGACTTGAGTGGGGCATTCGTCATGACCTTAATCGGGTGAGCATCAAAGTATGGCTTCAGCTTCCTTGCCGCCGTGATGAGCGCGAGAGCAAGTTTTTCCAATGGTGAATATCTCACCTCAGCCCCTTGCAAGGTTTTGCTAACATAATAGACAGGCTTCTGTTCCTTTCTTTCTTCTCGGACTAGTGTTGCTGCGACTGCTGTCCCCGAGCATGCTAGGTACAGTACCAGTTCCTCCCCCATTTCAGGTCAGGATAGTAGGGGCGGCGAAGTTAGATACCTTTTCAGCTCTTGGAAGGCATTCTAGCATTCTGCATTCCATTCAAAGTTCTTAGGATTCCTTAATATTTTGAACAGAGGAGCACACTTGTCAGTCGACCTGGACATGAATCTGCTCAGCGCTGCGACCTTGCCTGCTAACACCTGGACGTCCTTCACGCAGGTCGGCTGCGCCAGGTCAAGTATCGCTTGGACCTTCTCCAGGTTGGCTTCTATTCTGCGGGCTGTGACCATGAAGCCCAGGAATTTGCCTGCTTTGACGCCGAATGCGCACTTTTTCGGGTTCAGCTTTATCCCGAAATGCTCTATTACGGCGAAGGCTTCAGCCATGTCAGCTACATGGTCTTTCGCCCTTCTACTCTTGACCAGCATGTCATCTACATAGATTTCCATATTCCGGCCAATCTGATTTTTGAAGACCTTGTTCACCATCCGAGTGTAGGTAGCTCCAGCATTCTTGAGGCCAAAAGGCATGACCTCATAATAGTAGAGTCCTTTATTGGTGGTGAAGGCGGTCTCCTCTTTGTCTCCGGGTGCCATCTTGATTTGATTATAGCCTTTGAAGGCATCCATGAAAGAGAGTAGCTCGAATCCGGAGGTGGCGTCCACCATCTGATCGATCCGTGGTAGGGGAAAGTAGTCCTTAGGGCAGGCTTTGTTGAGGTCAGTGAAATCAATACACAGTCTCCATCCACCTGAGGACTTAGTCACCATCACCACATTGGACAACCAGGTTGGGTACTGTATTTCCTTTATGTGGCCGGCGTCCACTAACTTGTCAACCTCTTTTGCTATGATTTGTTGCTTATCATAATGGAAGTGCCTGCGCTTTTGCTTTATCGGATAGTGATTTGGGTTGGCATTCAGGTGATGCTCAATTACATCCGGGTCAATACCTGTCATGTCAGAGGCAAACCAGGCAAATATGTGTTCATTCTTTAAAAGAAATTGGCTTATACCTTTCTTGAGGTTGGCAGAGAGTTCACTCCCAATCTTTGCTCTCTTGGTTTCATCAGAGAGCTCCACCTCCTGAAGGTCTTCAGTTGGGCTTCATCTCTTAGCATCTCTCTTTTCTTCGGGTAGATCTCGTCCCCAGCCGACCTGATATTTGGGTCGGAGTGAGTTTTCATAACATTCCCGAGCTGATAGCTAGGCTCTGCGAATGGTGGCCGTGCCGGCCGAGGTCGGGAATTTTAGGGCCTGGTGGTAGGTGGATGGGACGACCCTGAAATGGTTGAGCACCACCCGACCTAGAATTCCATTATAGGTAGAGTTACAATCCATCACAATGAAGTTGGCTTGCATTGAAACCCGCTTATCTCCATCCTCCAGCTTCAGCGGAAGGTTAATAACTCCTTCTGCTTGGTGTGCTTGCCTAGTGAAACCAGCTAAAGTGCCTCTCAATGGCCTGAGTCGGCTCCTGTCCAACCCCATTTGCTCAAAAGCGCTGAGGAATAAAACTTCTACCGAGCTCCCTGTGTCCAACATCAGCCTTTTTACGGTGAAGTTGGCTATTTCAGCGTTGATCACTAGTGGGTCATCGTGGGGCAATATTACCCCCTCTAAGTCTTCTGAGGAAAAGATGAGCTCCTCCACCCTCGGGGTCAGACCCCGCACTGGTCCATACTTCCTTCCAACCCGAACATAACCCTTCCTGCCTGCCGAGATCTCCCCTCCCGAAGCCAGTCCTCCTGCAATGGTTTCGATCACAGCCAAACGTCCGCCCCCAGCCTGGCGCCTGGGTAGACTCCTCTCTCTATCTCTTTGATCATGATTTTGGGTCGGCTGAGGGTCTATGTACCTTCGGAGATAGCCTCGGGCTATCAGTGCCTCGATCTCCTGTTTTAAGTCTTTGCACTTTTCGGTGGTGTGGCCGTAGTCCATGTGGTAGTGGAAATACTTGGTTCTATTGCGCTTCTCGGGTTGGCCTTTCTTCCTCGGAGCTGGAGGCAGGTGGTTCTGGTGCTGGATCTCCATCAGGATCTGCTCCCTTGTGGTGTTTAGTGGAGTGAACATAGTGAACCGGGGGTTCTGCTTTGGCTGTTGGGGTTGCTTGCCTCGGTCGTTTTGGACTTTGCCCCCAGGTTGGGCTCGGGAGGTTTCTCCCTTCCTGCCAACTTCCTTCTCTTTGTCATCGTCCCTCTTTGCCTGATGGATTTCTTCCGAGTGTATGTACCCTTCTGTTCGCACCATCAGCTCGGACACAGTATCCACGGGGTTGATTGCCAATGAAGATGTAAGGGGGCCCGACCTGAGCCCACTCTGATAAGCCATCAACACCATAGAGTCCTCCAGGTTAGGAATTCGAAGGGACTCTTCATTGAATCTGGCTGTGTAAGTCCTCAGACTTTTCCCTCTATGTTGCTTTACCAGCAGCAGTGTAGAAGTGTGGCGGGTGGCGCGCCGACTCCCCGCAAAGCGGGAGAGGAAAACCTCAGCCAGTTGATGGAAACTTGCAATTGAACCAGGACGAAGCTTCTGGAACCAATCCAAGGCATTATCAACCAGGGTGGTTGGGAATGTCTTCATCTTCATGAGGTCGGACATGTCATGCAAGGTCATGTGGTGATCAAAGTTGAGCAAGTGGCTGGCTGGGTCTCCATCTCCATTGTAGACGGCCAGGTTGGGCATCCGGTTGCCGGTGGGTAGTGGTGTGGCTAGTAACTTGGGCGAGAGGGGGCTTACGCCGAGCTGGTTGATAACCTTGGCTATGGCGGCCGCGGTTTTAGCCTGCTCGGGGTCGGCTTGAGGCGCCCTTGGACCTCTCGCCTCACCGGGTCTCGCCAACCGGCTCTAGGAAGCCCTCTTGGTCCTGCATCGGCCTTGGCCTGGGGTCTGGGATGCAGAACTGTGGACGCAGAGGCCGCGGCGTAGCTTCTTGCAGAGCTGAAAAGCCCTCAGCTAGCCGGGCTACCTGTTCTTTGAGTTCCTCAAACATCCTCAGCATCATTTTTATCTCTGGTAAAAGGTTGGAGTTAAGTTCTCCTTCCACCGCGGGGTTGGTTTGAGTGGTTAAGTGTATACGTTGGCTCGTCCCAACGTCGGCTGGGTTTGGGTTTTGGCTAGGCACCTGCGTGGTTTTGAGGCCCCCATCCGGGTTAGGCGAATCCTCTATCGGTGCGCTATGGCTTCTTGTTTGTACCATAATGGTTTCTCAGTGAGTGGTGAAGGAAAGTGAGAGAAAGAACTGTTCCCACAGACGGCGCCAAACTGTTGAGGTCGGATTCTCACAGTTGAACTGTTCGGCTACGCCTGCCGAGATGAACGTTTCAGGTTGGCCTCCGAGTTGAACTTTTTAGGTCGGCTACGTCCTCTACACAGAGAAAAGAAGGAAAATGCGGGGTGATGACCCGGATTTTCCCATCGGGTGCGCGAATGATTAGTATGTCCGAGCTAACAAGGTAGCTGAGAGCATTTAATGACGAGTCTCTCTTTAAAGTGAAAAGGGTGGAGCTCTATTTATACTAAATTTGGGTATGACAGCATTTAATGTAGTGCAGCTTTATGTCCCGTCAGTACTTTATGTCCCATCGGAGCAGCTGGCACTGAGGTCGGGGTTTTCTGAGGTCGGGTCAGCATTTTGGTTGGGCATTTAGCTGAATGCGCTGGGCTCGGCTCAGATTAGCCCGTCTCAACTCGGCACGGGTAAATCACCCCAACTCGGTTACCTCTCGTCAACCATGAATTAATCTTGTGAACCAAACAAGAACAATGAAAAGGACAACAGGCAACCCTGATATAAGACCTGGTTAATTATTACTTTAATTGCTTTTACGCCATATGCTTCGATGTAGAATTCTGTCATATAAAGAATTTACGGGACAATGAAAAATGCTTCATCATCTATATCTGCTGGCATGCAGCATCTTATATTTGATTTGAATTATGCTAGCTTTCATATGAAGAAAAACTGATTTTACCCAAAAGTTTGATATCAAATACTTATAAGTTCATGTCAGCTCCGATAGAGAAAACAGATAATGATTATATATAAAAGTCTTTTCTTATGTTCCCCAACTAAGTGCAAAACGTATGACCGATATCTACGAACTTAAATAGTGAATAAGCACCTCTACTTCATGCTATCTCTATGAACATAAAGTACACATCATCCGAGTGGCCCCGACGACCTATTTTCGTAATACAAAATTGGATGCCAAATTAACCGAATATATCATTTTGCTTTACGCGTTATATCTTTGGTATTATTGGCTCTGATACCACTTGTTAGATTTTAAAAGACTCAATACTAAAAAATATAACACCATAATAAATACATAATAATCTTATAGAGTCGAGACATACCAGAAGTCCATGCGATATTTCTTTATTTGTTGCAATCAATCTTCAAGAGCCTTTGGTAATCCTGCAAGAAAATTTGGGCGACGTGTTATGGTAGGCACGTCTAGACTAGAGGCTCTCTCTCTCTCTCTAACTTTTGTATGGTGGGGCTCAATGGGGCAAGCCAACCCTAATAGCCTTTTATAGATTATAAGTATTCTGTATGGGAGAGAGGACCCAGACTAAAATCTTTATCGGCCCCCATCAAGTCAAGCCAACCCTAATAGCCTTTTATAGATTATAAGTATTATGTATGGGAGAGATGACCTAGCTAAAATCTTTATCGGCCCCCATCAAGTTGTCCTATAAATTAAACAGGCTCTACACCTTACATACCATACCACTGAAAATAATATCCATAAGACGGATCTAGACCCAACTAGAGTAAATCACTATAAAATTATGTTTTGGGTTTTACCAGTCAACCTCAACCCGTTTTTCAAAAACAACAAAATATTCAATCAGTGGTAGCCTACAACTAAAAACCCAACCTCAACAACTCAAAATTAAATATGGACTAATTGCTTTGCTCGTATCTTTTCTTTTAGGACTAAGGGAATTGAGCATTCATATTATTACTACTGTAAAAAGCAAAAATATTAGTAAAAAGTAGATATATAACTTTAGTTTGGAGAACAAGCAAACTCCTTTATAATTATACAAACAACTTATCAACAGAAAAACAAGATATTAGTACTCTCATAGAAAATGAAAAAAAAAAGGAAAAAAAATGTGAACTCCAAAAGCTGTTTTGTTTCTTTCTTTCTTCTTCTTCTTGGCAGCTCACAAAGCATTTCAAGTGGTCCTTCACCAAAGCTGTCTGGCAAGGCTTTTCGCAATATTCATTCATCTTCGTCCAGTAGGGGACTAGAAAAAAGACAGTAGATAATGATGGATGAATTAGAATTTTTTTTTTTTTTTAAAAAGAAGAAGAAATTAAGAGGTGACCATACCTATCCCGAGTGTAAGTGACATCATCAACTTTTATTTTGGGAATATGAGATAGAAGTTGCTCGATCATGAGGCGACGGCGGCGGTGGTGGGGGCTGTCAAACCCCACTTTTCTATGTTATCTCGTTTTGCGTGCTTTATCTCATTTTGCGAGAATTAACCTGTCTATGTGCTATGTGACTTAGAATGTTGTAATTTTAGTATCAATACTCCTAGAACATGCTAAATGTGCATTCATGAAATTTTCATAAAAAACGGAGTCATAAATTTTATCGTTGATTTTTAGTGAATAGTGTTTTCGAAACACGTCCGCTAAATTTTTGAAACTGGTCTTTTTAACCCTTCTAGACCTAGTCCACGGACTTTAATAGACCTGTGTTTGATTAAAACGGTTTTAAAATCGGCTTAAGAATTTATTAGGGTTTTTACACTGACTTTTGCGAAAATCGAGTTTTAATCCGACTCGGGTGAAATTGTTCGATTGTAAAACTTCTTGTCACCTAAAAATAACCTACTTGAGCTATCTTGGGTGTTGAATAATTGTTTTGAACTTTGGTGATCAATAAAATGCATTTAAAGTCAAGAAAACACTAAAAATACTAAAGTTTCAACTTTGACTTTCATTTAACTTGTTGACTTTCAAGCTTATATCACCAACACACACTCACAAAGCACAAAAAAACCCACAATTTCACACACATTACTGAGAGGAAGAAGAGAGAAAAGAGAAAAGAGTTTTCAAGGTTTTCAAAGTAAATTTTCAAAGAAAAACCTAGTTTTTGTCCGTAGAACTTCGTGCTGAGTTGGATTCCGCTTGTTGGGCACGCATTGCATGTATTCCTAGGATTTTATCGCATCAAAGGTGAGAGAAAAATTCTGGATCTCAAAACTTATTTTTTTGTTTTTGCTCATAACTGCATTTTGAATCGTTAGAATGTTAATCTGATGTTAGATTATTGCTCCATGCATGCTAGGGATCGTTTATGTGTATTACTACGAGATTTGTGCCATTGTAGCGAAATTATTTATTTTCGGGTATTTAAAGTTGATAGAATGGCTTTTTGAGGATTATTTTGAGTTGTTGTGGTTGGAATCGATTGCCGTCGATTTCTAAAAATTTGTTAATTACGTGGTAACGCCGTTATAATGCCGAATTTTCGATTACGGTGTTTGGGTGAAAATCTAAAAATTTCAGCCTAGGTGCCTTGAGGTTTTAGGGTTGTTGGGCTTGATTTTGAGGTGTCTTTGTTGGTTTCTGAGAGGGCTAATGTAGTTGATCTAGTGGGTGAGTGTTTGAAACTGATTTGGGGTTGTTTGGATTAGTAGAATGTAAGATATGATTAATTGAAGTTTAGGTTATCTTTCTTTAAATTATTGAATTGAGCCTTAGTTGATCGGGTATGGTTTGAGTGATTGAATGGTGAGTTGTTGATGGGTAAACTAGGGTTTGATTGTGTGTTTAACGCATGTTCGGTTGGATGGCTTACTTTGTCATCTAACTTAGTTATTTGTTGTTAAATTGACTATTGATGTTATTATGATGATAATATGATTATTGATGATGATTGATGATTATTGATTGATGATTGATGCCGGGAGGTAGGCAGTTCTGCTAGACTGTCCTCCTGTGAATGATTGATGTTTATTATTATTGTTGAGTCTTTGGTATGTGTGTGCCACCTCTCGGGCAGCATCGGGCTGTCGGGTTGATAACGGCATGACTACCAGAGACTGCCTCCAGCTCGCATGACGGAGGTGTCATGGAGGGAGATGTTATTGGGGTACCTCGGGTGCGTGAGTTTATGGGAGTCACAAGAAGACTGTTATGATCGTGATGGTGATTGGAGCTACACCAACTAGTGTATCCTTTATTGAATGGTCATTATAGATTATGTGATGATAGTATTATTGATGTTATTGTGTGTTTACTTGCTCGAAGGATTAAATCCAAGGAGCATAGTGAATACTGTAGAGATCTATCGGATCTTTTATATAAGCTCACTCTCTATTATTGCATGCCTACAGGTGTACTTTCACAGGATTACGGGTACGTGCCTCCTGAAGAGGAGAATGTAGAAAATGTGCCTTACATGGATGAGTCTTATGGTCCGGAGTCTTATCCTTGATGTTGTACTGTTTTATTATCTTGTAAATTAACTTAGTAGACTTTTATATGCTTTGTAGTTCATAGTGTAAAAGATGTTGAAAAGTTAATGAATTAGTTGATGATGTCTTAGTAGCCTTTCTTTTGTTTATGATTAGGTGTTAGGTTGGCTCAATATGATTTTGTAATGTATATTAAGGTTCATGTATTGTTGGAACGGAGGCGTATAACGAGGAATTTTTATTATATAATATGGTTATGATGTATGTTGTTATTTTATTGAGGAGTTGTTTGTTGTATGGTTTGTGAAGTTGATGTATGATGTCTAATGAGGTTGGTTTAGAGCCTCGGTATTCTATTTACTGTCGTTATACTGCCGAAATTCCGTTGCGTCCTAACTGATCGTAGGTGGGGTCGAGTTGGGGCGTGACATTTAAGTGGTATCAGAGCGCATGTTAGTTGTCAGCCGGGGTATTCTCGGAATGTGGGTAATGGTCTTAGCATGAAAGTATGTATGAAAAGAAAGAAAAGTGATCTATGTATTAATATGATTAAATGATTAAGTGATTATGTGATTTAGTACTTATGTGATTATGTGATCAATTTGTTTATGTGTTTTATATGACTTTGTTGTTTATGTGCTAATAGTTGTTCATAACCTGTTTACGTGCTATAACCTGTGCTAACTCTTTGATTAGTAGAATGACGGGCAGACCGAGAACCAGAGGTAGGCCTGAGATGACTGATGAGACTCCTGGTAATGCGGCACCGGGCCGAGATAAGGGTGATGACCGTTTGGGGGCAGCTATGGAGAGGATTGCTGAGTAAGTGGCCAGACAGGCTCAACTGATAGCAGGGCAGGCTGCCCAGACTCAGGCCTGGCAGGCTCAATTGTTGAATGTGCATGGTGGAAACCACGGGCGTGGTACCTTGAAAGAGTTCTTAGGGTATTATCCACCGAGATTTCAGGGGGAGCCGGATGATAGGAAGGTTGAGGCGTGGATTAGCAAGTTGGAGAAGATTTATGATCCTCTTGACTATACCGATGAGCAGAAAGTCTCCTTTGCCGTGTATTTGTTAGATGATGAGGCAGAAGAATGGTGGCGCACAGTGAGAACTAGCTGGGCGACTCAGGGTATACCGTATGTTTGGGGTGCCTTTCTATTGGCTTTCTGGGCAAAGTATGTCTCGAGGATCGCAAGGGAACGGAGAGAGGCAGAGTTTCGAGCCTTACTGCAGGGAGATGCTTCAATGGCTCAGTATGAGGCCACCTTTACTCGATTGTCCCGTTATGCACCGGAGTATGTGGCTGATGAAGAGCGGAGGACTCGTAGATTCATGTTGGGGTTGAGGCCCGAGATTCAGAATGTGATGGCTTTGAATCGGTATGATGTATTCACTAAGGCCTTTGAGGCAGCTTCTAGACTAGAGAAGAGGAAGGGGGATCAGCTAGTTTCTAGTCAGCCCAGTAAGAGGCCGTATCAGCCGCAGTATCAGTAGAGTATGTTTAGGCCTCCCGTACAGCAGGTTGTGTACAGGCCACCAGTTCAGCAGGGTTCTTTTAGGCCACAGGGACAGCAGAGTTATTATCGGCCTCAGTTTCAGCAGGGGTCATATCAGGTTCAGTCCCAGTTCAGGCCAGCCCAGTCTCAGGGTCAGTACAGGCCTAGTTTGGTAAGGCCTCAGCAGCAGACTGGTTCAGTTGTTCCTTCAGCTTCTGGTTCATCCAGGGGCAGTGTTAGTGCATCATCACCGCAGTGTACACACTGCAAGCGCACGGGGCATGTGGAGGCCGATTGCAAGGTGAAAGCAGGGACGTGTTTAGGATGTGGCAACAATCAGCACAGGGTGAGGGATTGCCCTAGGTATTCAAGGACTGAGGGTCGGACAGCGACTCAGGGTTATCAGGGCCGACCTGCGGCCAGTGCACCACAGCAGCAGCGGGTTCAGGCTCGGGTCTACGCAGTTGACTTAGAGGAGATGCCTAAGGAGACTGTAGTTGTGGAAGATAACTTCCTTATACTTGATCAACTTGTTAAAGTGTTGATTGATTCTGGTGCTACACATTCTTTCATTACTCCTGCTTGTGTGCAACGTGTTAATATGCAACCTAAAAGATTGCCTTATGTGGTTGAGATTAGTACCTCTTTGACTGATAAGTATGTTACTGGCTTAGTATGTAAATACTGTATAATACATGTTAAGGGGCATAATTTTCCTTGGGGCCTTATCTTATTTCCTATCTGGGGGTATGATGTTATCTTAGGTATGAATTGGCTTTCTAAGTATGATGCTCAGTTAAACTGTAGAACCAAGGTAGTACAGTTTCATTTGCCAGATCAGCCAGTAGTTGAGGTAGTAGGGAATCGGGGTGCAAAGACGAGTTTTGTTATCTCAGCAACTAAAGCCGTTAAGTTGGTGAGTAAGGGGTGTACGGGTTATCTAGCTTATTTGATCAACAAGCCATCTGATAAGTTACAGCTAGAGGAAATCCCTATTATTCGGGAATATCCCAATGTATTTCCCGAGGAGTTGCCAGGGTTACAGCCAGAAAGAGATGTGGAGTTTGTGATCAATCTTATTCCCGGTACTCAACCTATTTCTAAATCAGTATACCGGATGGCACCAGCTAAGTTGAAGGCGTTGAAGACTCAGTTGCAGGAGTTATTGGAGAAGGGATTCATTCAGCAGAGTTCTTCACCTTGGGGAGCTCTTGTTTTATTTGTGAAGAAGAAGGATGGTACCTTGAGATTGTGTATTGATTACCGTGGTTTGAATCAAGTGACCATCAAGAACAAATATCCTTTGCCACTGATTGATGAGTTGTTTGATCAACTTCAGGGAGCCAAAGTCTATTCTAAATTTGAGTTGAGGTAGGGGTATTATCAGCTTCGGATTCGTACGGAGGATATTCCGAAGTCTGCCTTTAGGACTCGGTACGGGCATTATGAGTTTGTTGTTATGCCCTTTGGATTAACTAATGCATCGGCAGCATTCATGGATCTTATGCATCGAGTTTTTCAGTCGTATTTAGACCAGTTCGTGGTAATCTTTATTGATGATATCTTGGTCTATTCTAAATCTGAATCGGAGCACGAGCAACATCTATGGCTTGTCTTACAGAAGCTGCAGGAGCATCAGTTGTTTGCCAAGTTCAGCAAATGTGAATTTTGGCTGCAACGCATATCTTTTCTTGGCCATGTTATCACACAGAGCGGTATTTCTGTAGATCCCACTAAGATTGAATCGGTGATGTCTTGGAAAAGGCCAGAGAATGTTTCTGAGGTCCGTAGCTTTCTTGGCTTGGCGGGTTATTACCGTAGGTTTGTAAAGGATTTCTCGAAGATTACTGGGCCACTTTCTAAGTTGACTCAGAAGCAGACTATCTTTGCTTGGGATGAGAAGTGTGAGAGTGGGTTTCAGGAGTTGAAAAAGAGGTTGACTACTGCTCCAGTACTTGCTCTACCAGAGGGGACCGATAATATGGTTATTTACAGCGATGCATCCAAGGAGGGCTTGGGATGTGTTCTTATGCAGGATGGCCGAGTTATTGCCTATGCTTCCAGGAAGTTGAAGCCTTATGAGGTGAATTATCCGACTCATAAACTTGAGTTGGCAGCAGTTGTCTTCGCACTGAAGAAGTGGCGTCATTATCTGTGGGGCAGTAAGTTTGAGATTTTCACTGATCATAAGAGTTTGAAGTTTTTGTTCTCACAGAAGGAGTTGAATATGCGCCAACGGAGGTGGATGGAACTTCTTGGAGATTATAATTGTTCTATCAATTATCTGCCTGGCAAGGCAAATGTTGTAGCAGATGCTCTCAGCCGGAAGGCGAGTGTTGCTTGTTTGGCTGTCAAGAAATGGGAGATTCTTGAGGAATTCACTTATTGGAGACCGGAGTTGACTCAGGTTGGGGTGATGTGTTCACATCTCCGTATTCAACCTTTATTGCTGTCTCAGATCAGGGAAGCTCAGCAGCTTGATGTTAAACTTCAGAAGATCAAGGATCAGATCACAGATGATCAGTCTGACTTTAAACTGCATGAGGATGGTATTCTTCGGTTTCGGAACAGGGTTTGTGTTCCCGATGAACCGGGCTTGAGGCGAGGTATTCTGGAGGAAGCTCATAATTCTAAGTACACTATTCATCCCAGTGGAACCAAGATGTATCGGGATTTGAAGCAACATTATTGGTGGAATAATATGAAGAGGGAGGTTGCTCAGTTTGTATCTAGATGTTTGACTTGTCATAGGGTGAAAGCTGAGCATCAACGACCTGCAGGTTTGCTTCAGCCGTTGGCTATACCAGAGTGGAAGTGGGAGCATATTACGATGGACTTCCTCACTGGTTTGCCTAGAACACCGAGGGGTAACAATGCAGTTTGGGTTGTCGTGGATCGTTTGACGAAGACAACTCATTTTATTTCGATGAGGATGGGAGATGAAGTTACAAAGTTGACGGATATTTATTTGGATCAGATTGTTAGACTTCACGGAATTCCATCTAGTATTGTCTCAGATTGAGATCCTCAATTTACTTCTCGATTGTGGGAGCAACTTCAGGAGACCTTGGGTACTCAGTTGAATTTCAGTACAGGGAATCATCCACAGACCGACGGTCAGTCTGAGAGGACTATTCAGATTCTGGAAGATATGCTCAGGGCTTGTGTTCTGGACTTCGAGAAGAATTGGGAGAAACATTTACCACTTGCCGAGTTTGCCTATAACAATAGTTATCAAGCTACTATTGGGATGACACCTTTTGCAGCTCATTACGGCCGTAAGTGTCATTCACCATTGTATTGGGATGAAGTAAGGGAGATGAAGACTATTGATCCGACTATCATGCCAGAGCTTCTAGAGAAGATTGAGAATGTTCAGTTGATCAGGCAGAGAATGCTTACAGCGCAGAGCAGATTCAAGAGTTATGCTGATAAGCATCGTCGGGACTTGGAGTTTGCAGTCGGAGATCAGGTTTTCTTGAAAATGTCTCCTCGTAAGGGGTTTGCTCGTTATGGTAAAGGTGGAAAGCTGAGTCCGAGATTTTTTGGGCCGGCAGGGTTGGTAAGTTGGCATATCAGTTGGCTTTACCGGAGAACTTCTCTAATGTCCACGATGTATTTCACGTGTCTAATATGCGAAAATATAATCCGGATCCTTCTCATATTCTTAAGCCAGAGCCGTTACAGCTTCGTGAGAATCTGACTTATGATGAGCGTCCGATTCGTATTCTTGATCAGATGGAACGAGAGTTGAGGTCGAAGAAGATTCCGATGGTTAAGGTGTTGTGGAAGCATCATGGCATTGAGGAAGTGACTTGGGAGAGACGAGATCAGATGCAGCAGTAGTACCTAGATCTGTTCAGTACATCAAGTAAGAATTTCGAGGGCGAAATTTCGTTAAAGGGGGGAGAATGTGAAACCCCACTTTTCTATGTTATCTCGTTTTGCTTTCTTTATCTTGTTTTGCGTGAATTAACCTATCTATGTGCTATGTGACTTAGAATGTGGTAATTTTAGTATCAATACTCCTTGAACATGCTAAATGTGCATTCATGAAATTTTCATAAAAAACGGAGTCAGAAATTTTATCGTTGATTTTTAGTGAATAGTGTTTTCGAAACACGTCCGCTAAAATTTTGAAACTGGTCTTTTTAACCATTCTAGACCTAGACCACGAACTTTAACAGACATGTGTTTGATTAAAACGGTTTTAAAATCGGCTTAGGATTTTATTAGGGTTTTTACACTGACTTTTGCAAAAATCGAGTTTTAAGCCGACTCGGGTGAAATTGTTTGATTGTAAAACTTCTTGTCACCTAAAAATAACCTACTTGAGCTATCTTGGGTGTTGAATAATTGTTTTGAACTTTGGTGATCAATAAAATGCATTTAAAGTCAAGAAAACACTAAAAATAGTAAAGTGTCAACTGTGACTTTCATTTAACTTGTTGACTTTCAAGCTTATATCACCAACACACACTCACAAGCACAAAACACCCACAATTTCACACACATTGCCGAAAGGAAGAAGAGAGAAAAGAGAAAAGAGTTTTCAAGGTTTTCAAAGCAAATTTTCAAAGAAAAACTTAGTTTTTGTCCGTAGAACTTTGTGCCGAGTTGGATTCTGCTTGTTGGGCACGCATTGCACGCATTCCTAGGCTTTAATCGCATCAAAGGTGAGAGAAAAATTCTGGATCTCAAAACTCATTTTTTTATTTTTGCTCATAACTGCATTTTGAACCGTTAGAATGTTAATCTGATGTTAGATTATTGCTCCATGCATCCTAGGGTTCGTTTATCTTTATTACTTCGAGGTTTGAGCCGTTGTGGCGAAATTATTTATTTTTGGGTATTTAAAGTTGATAAAATGGCTTTTTGAGGATTATTTTGAGTTGTTGTGGTTGGAATCGATTGCCGTCGATTTCTAAAACTTTGTTAATTATGTGGTAGCACTGTTATAATGCCGAATTTTCGATTACGATGTTTGGGTGAAAATTCAAAAATTTCAGCCTAGGTGCCTTGAGGTTTTAGGGTTGTCGGGCTTGATTTTGAGGTGCCTTGGTTGGTTTCCGAGAGGACTAATATAGTTGATCGAGTGGGTGAGTGTTTGAAGCTGATTTGGGGTTGTTTGGATTAGTAGAATGTAATATATGATTATTTGAAGTTTAGGTTATCTTTCTTTAAATTATTGAATTGAGCCTTAGTTGATCGGGTGTGGTTTGAGTGATTGAATGGTGAGTTGTTGATGGGTAAACTAGGGTTTGATTGTGCGTTTAATGCATGTTCGGTTGGATGGCCTACTTTGTCATCTAACTTACTTATTTGTTGTTAAATTGACTATTGATGTTATTATGATGATAATATGATTATTGATGATGATTGATGATTATTGATTGATGATTGATGCCGGGAGGTAGGCAGTTCTGCTAGACTGTCCTCTTGTGAATTATTGATATTTATTATTATTGTTGAGTCTTTGGTATGTGTGTGCTACCTCTCAGGCAACATCGGGCTGTCGGGTTGATAACGGCATGACTACCAGAGACTGCCTCCAGCTCGCATGACGGAGGTGTCAGGGAGGGAGATGTTATTGGGGTACCTCGGGTGCGTGAGTTTATGGGAGTCACAAGAGGGCTGTTATGATCGTGATGGTGATTAGAGCTACACCAACTAGTGTATCCTTTATTGAATGGTCATTATAGATTATGTGATGATAGTATTATTGATGTTATTGTGTGTTTACTTTCTCAAAGGATTAAATCCAAGGAGCATAGTGAATACTGTAGAGATCTATCGGATCCTCGCTGAGCTTATTTTATATAAGCTCACTCTCTATTATTGCATACTTACAGGTGTACTTTCGCAGGATTACGGGTACGTGCCTCCTGAAGAGGAGAATGTGAAAAATGTCCCTTACGTGGATGAGTCTTATGTTCCGGAGTCTTATCCTTGATGTTGTACTTTTTTATTATCTTGTAAATTACTTAGTAGACTTTTATATGCTTTGTAGTTTATAATGTATAAGATGTTGAAAAGTTAATGAATTAATTGTTGTTGTCTTAGTAGCCTTTCTTTTGTTTATGATTAGGTTACTAGGTTGGCTCAATATGATTTTGTAATGTATATTAAGGTTCATGTATTTTTGGAACGGAGGCGTATAACGAGGAATGTTTATTGTATAATATGTTTATGATGTATGTTGTTATTTTATTGAGGAGTTGTTTGTTGTATGGTTTGTGGAGTTGATGTATGATGTCTAATGAGGTTGGTTTAGAGCCTCAGTATTCTATTTACTGTCGTTATACTGCCGAAATTTCATTGCGTCCTGACTGACCGTAGGGGGGGCGGAGTTGGGGTGTGCCAGGGCCAGCTTCTTTCTGTATCTTCATTGTCTCCGAAAATACCAGTACATCCATACATACTCAATTCCTCCAGGGATGAAGCCTTACAAAGGAGCAAATCTGGCAGTTGCTTAAGCTTCGGACACTGAGATAGTCTCAACTCCCGAAGTCGTGGCATTATCTGGATTCCTTGTTCATCATCATCATCGTCTTCTTGGTTTAGGTCTTCCCACCCTTGCCATTTTTCAAATCTATTAAACTCTAAATTCACCAACTTGGGAAAACATACTAGTGAGGTGGAGGAGGAGGAGGATGGCGCTGCTGCTCTTCTCAAACCGAGCTGAGTGATAGCTGCTGCTGCTGCTTCTTCTTCTTTTTCTTTTTCACGTCCAATGTGTTTTATACTTTGATTAACATGCATGTAAAGAGTTTCAAGGTTGGGCAATTTCCCGAGGGGAGGCAAAGTCGAGCAATTGGGGAAAACTTGGATACTAAGCATTTTAAGGTTGTTAACATGAGATTTCGTAAGCCAGCTCAGGCATTGGGTTCCAACCATATTCTTAATTGTTAAAAACTTTACGTTAGATGGTGGTTGTAGAGCTTCCTACACTGCCTCTGTTCCAACCTCTATCTTTGAAATTCTCAACCAGAATGAATGGATGTGCTTTTTATTTTTGAGTTGTGCCTTCTCTGCATCGATTACAATGTCAGCCTCTTCCAAATCACCCTCCAACTTAATACTTAGATATCCTCGAAGATGCTTGAAATGTTTTAGGTGCTCTAACTTGCCGAATTCTCTTTCAACCACAAAATGTGTCATTGTCCGAAGATTAGTTAATTTCTCAAAAGACTTTGGATATCTTTCCAACGACCATGTACCAACAACGTGTCTCAGATTTCTCAATTTTCCAATCATTTGAGGAAGACTTGTAAGCCTCCTACAACCGACAATGTTCAAAGTTTACAAATTATACAATTCACACACGGATTCCGGCAACTCATGTAAATCCTCATTACCACTCAAGTCGAGGTCCCTCAAGTGAACAAAACTCCCTACCTTCTTTGGAAGCTTATTCAGGTAACAATCTTTTAAGACCAGTACCCTAACACATTTCAAATTCTTGAGTAAAGCATCCGCTTGATCGAGTGAATCCACTTTAGCAGAAAAGGTGCGAAGTTTCTGCAATGTTAGATGACGAGCAGGAGGGCTCTCAATTTCTGGACTAGGTAGCAATGTTAGATGACGAGCTTTGTTAGAAAATGTGTTGGGTATCACATCTGCAATGGTAATGCACTCATTTCTTGTGAGGTATTGGGAAAAATCGTGCACTACATCATGCATTTCGCAACTGTATATTCTTTCCAGTCTATCCTTCTCAAAGTCTTGGAAGAAACAACACATTGCCAACTTATCAAAATACTCTCGTCCTTTTAACTCCATATCATATTCTCCAATATCACCAGATGTGATATAACCTTGCGCCATCCACAACTGAATTAGTCGGTCTACATCTATTTCAGTATCTTTTGGAAAGATGGAACAATATGAGAAGCACATTTTCACAGGTGGAGGCAACTCGATGTAACTTAAATGTAACAGAGGGAAAAGTTCTACTTCTGCTTTCTCTAAGTTCCATATTTCACTGTGCAAGACATGTTCCC
This sequence comes from Ehretia macrophylla, assembly GCA_037974665.1. Lineage (NCBI taxonomy): Eukaryota > Viridiplantae > Streptophyta > Magnoliopsida > Boraginales > Ehretiaceae > Ehretia > Ehretia macrophylla. The sequence goes on from CM075775.1 coordinate 52,284,566, forward strand.
ATTCTTCCTCAGTTTTTTTGCTGCATAATAAACCTGCTAAGGTCCTTACAGCAAGTGGCAAGCCCTTGCACTTTTGGACTATTTCTCTACCAATCTTTGTTAGATTAAACTCATTGTCCTTCTTCTCGTGACCAAAAGCTTTTTGACTAAATAAGGACCAACAAGCTTCCTCAGATTGTTTGCCTAAGTAGTGCAAGTTGTTCCCATCACCTTGGCAACTGTCTCTTTCCTTGTTGTCACCAGAATCTGACTTCCGGCGATGCCATGCTCGAGACAGTTTCTAAGATCTTCCCACTTTTTTCCATCCTCATCCCAAACATCATCAAGGACAAGTAGGAATTTTTTATTAGAAATGGATTCTTTCAAATGTGTGGTTATCAACGTATCCAATGAGCAATCACTTGGGGGATTTGCACCAATAGCTATAGCAATTTCTCTAGCAACCCTAGGCATATCAAAAGGATTTGAAACGCACACCCATATTCTTTTACTAAACCTTTTCACAACCTCATCATTATTGTAGACTAGTTTTGCAACAAGTCCACCGACTCCTACTATAGAGATAATAGGAGGAACTCGATAATTTACTTGTTCATGATTACCCTTAGACAATAACTTGCTTAAAAGTGTAGTTTTATCAGATTCTCGACCATATGTTTCTGATACATTAATGATAGAGGTTGTGAGTGGTTTAGGTTCCAAAGAATCAACACGAGGATAATTCAGAATGAACTTGAAGCCATTTATCTCTCTTATGACTGAATCTAAGCTTGCATCTATGTCCTTAATGTTCCAGGCTATATCATGACGCACACCAACTTGTTCGAAAGGGAAACAAGTGAACAAGGAATAATAACAAGTGAACAACGAAGAACAACTTATTTGTTTCTCTAGCCAATCTTGGATTGTTGCATCTTTAAATTTTGCTTTGGAAATTGCAGTGTTCCATTCATCAAGCACATCATCCATGTCATAGGATATGTGTTTTAGCTTCTCTAGCCAATCCTGGACTGTTGCATCTTTTATGCTTCTCTTCTCTGCATCATTCAGAACGTTCTGAATTTGTTGTAGTTTGGAAGACACATTTTGGAGCTCCTTTTTCACACCCTTGACTAGGGATATCTCTTCCTTTAGCCATTGCTCAATCATAGAAATCATAGGATCCACAAGCATGGAAAGAGCTGCATCAGCCATGCTTTACTTGTTGGTAGACGTTTAATCAAGTTTTTTTTTTTTTTGGTTTTTTTGAATTGTGTGTAAAATCAAGAAAGAAGAAAGAAGAAGAGTACTTAGGAGAGAGATGTGGCCAACTTTGTATGTAGTTATGATTTGGTGATCACAAAAGTCTCAAACCACCTGCTTATATAAACTAACTAAACTATCCCAGTACGTTTTCTTTAATTAAATCCGCTTTCATTGAACACAATACTTTATATTATCAACATTGACTTTGGTATCATATCTTCGGGCCACATTATTGAGAACATGAGTTGACATTAATATCTTATGAGTAATGTAGATGATGATCTGAATTCAAAATTACTAAGGCTTTGTTTGGCTTAATTTTTACATATTCAAAAGCGCTTCTTGTGAGTTTAAACGCTGAACTAACTTGTTTGATCCGTTTTTTAGAGTCCTTTTATGTAAAAACTGAAGCTAAAAAATAACTAAAAATTGAGAAGCTCCAAATTGGAGCTTTTCAAAAAAGACTTTTGTAAAGTTGTTTTACATAATATGGGAAGTTTTTTTTTTCCTAAAATATACCTCTCCATATTTTTTAAAGTCTAATATTACCCTCAAAAATTTTAAAAGCTCAACGTTACCTAATACAGGTCAAACAGTCAATGGCTTTTGTTCAATAGTAAATCTAACAAAAGTTCTACTCTAAAAGTTCTACAGTTCAAAAGTTAAAATTTTACAATTAAGTCAAACAGAGCCTAAGTTTCTTTTATGATGGACAAAAAAATTAGAGAAATTGGAAATAATTTATCTAAAAAATCTGACATATATGTATATACTGACACCACGATCTTTTGTCTTTCACATCATTTTGAATTAGGGTTGGTAGACCATGGGCTAGTAGTTTTTGTTTGAACATTCAATATCACACTACCCTCCATTTTCTCAACAGATCTTTCCATCTCTTCGACAACCGACTCTGTCTCGAGATTCGTCGTTCCTGACCTTGCTTCACCTTTCAAGCTTAACGTACAATAGGGTACCTAAAAAACAAGGTCATCTTCTACGATCTTGAGGAATTAGGGCTACCTAGTGTATGATCAAGAACGTATAGTTTTCTTGGAGCAATTGTTAAATATATGCAGAATAATGATTCTATTAAAGAACAAGGCACTACTTTAGCTTGAGAATTTGATCAACTAGATAGAAAAAAACTGTGTAAATCTTCTTTGTGCTACAAATGGAAGCGAAACCCTAGACCTGGACAAAGAGAAGAAGGAGTAATCTCTCTGTCTCTTCTCTCTCTCTCAATTTATCTGGTAGAATATGTATGCATTTGTTTGGTCAATTGTATATGCGTCACTCTATGTATTCTTTCATGCATGTTGTTATGGCGTGCTGAAAATACACTCTTGTGTTGCTAGATTCCTGTATTTATGGTGATAATAGATAACGTGGCTTTGCTTTTGAATTTGAATTGTTGTATTTGTTTTTCAAATTCCTGATTGTATTTTATCTTTTGTAACTTACTCCTGCACATTCTCATGTTAAGCTTATCATGAGAGACATGTACTATTTATTCACATGTAACAGTCTTGAGGAATATACAGAAAACATTTCTCTATCATGGTATCAGAAGTTCAAAGACTAATCGTCTCTTGTGTTTCCGCTTAATCATACTTGCTTGCTCCATAATATTCATTTCCTCTCTCGCCTATTTCTCTCTGTTTCTCTTTTCTTTTTTCTTTTTTTTCCACTTCACATCCTCTACTCTCAAATGGCTACAACGACTGCAACTTCTTTTACTTTGCCCACTGTGAATGTAAAGGTATATGTCACTGTTGCACTTGACCATACAAACTACTTAACATGGAAGTCACAGATCATGCGATTCTTCACTTTTAATGATCTCTTGGGCTATATCAATGGCGTCATTCCTCCTCCAACAAAAGCTACAGATACTTCTTCCACTTCCTCTTCCTCCACTTATCTCAAATCTCTTGCCGAATGGCAAAAATTTGATAGTTTCATTACGGCTTGTATTACGGCCACACTATCAGAATCGCTGGTTCATCAAGCACTGGATTTTGACTCCGCTCGTTCTTTGTGGAACTCTCTTGAGGAGTCATTTCTTCAGCAATCTGTCGCTCGCAAATCTCTTCTTCGTGCGCAACTTCATGCACTCAAGAAGGGCTCCTCCTCTATTGCAGATTATGCCCAGCAGATTCGCAATCTCTCTGCCTCACTTACTGCAATCGGTGATCCATTACCCGATTCCGATTTGGTTCTGGTGATGCTTGATGGTCTTCCCAAACATTACAGACCATTCGTCACCTCAATCGAAAATCTTCCCACTGCTATCACTTTTAATCAATTGTGAGCCAAGCTTCTTACTTACGAACAAAGGATGCTTCTTGAAGGTGATGATTTAACATCTGATGATGCTGGCCATTTATCTTCTAGTGTTTAGCCCTCATCAAACTCCACTCATGCCTTGGTTGCTCATACTGTTTCCCCAAACACTTCTAAGTCGTCCAATGCTCCAAAGTCAAGTGCTTATGTCAATAATTCTTCTTCTCCCACTTACAAAGGCAAATGTCAAATTTGCCGAAAACATGGACACTCTGCTGCAAGGTGCCGCTACAGGTACACTCAGTCCAAAAATAGTGCACCTCCTTCTCAGTTCGCAGGACTTCACTATCAGCCATCATCGACTCCTCTTCCACCTTTGTTGCCTACTCCTCCTCATGAATGGATCCCTGACTCTGGAGCTACGTCTCATATGACTCCCAATTCTACTCTTCTGCATCAACTTCAGCCGTATAATGGTGCTGATCAGGTGTATGTTGGCGATGGTAAGGCTCTTAATATTTCTCACATTGGTTCTTTTTCTATTTCTCATCTAGCTCGTTCTCTGCATCTTAATCGCACTCTGCACGTTCCTCACATCACCCGTAATCTTCTTTCTGTTTCCAAATTTACATATGATAATAACGTATCGCTTGAATTTTTTCCATCTCATTGTCTTGTAAAGGATCTTCTCACGAGAAAGCCACTCCTCACAGGCCCAGTTAAGTCCAGTCTATACACACTCTCGGTGCCGTCATCCTCGTCCTGTGGGTTGCATCAAGCTTATTCTACTGTTCAAGCTTCTGCATCACTCTGGCACAGTAGATTGGGGCATCCATCCAAACCCACTCTTTCTGCTCTTCGGTCACAAGCTTTTATTCAGTTTAAGGATTTTTTGTTTTTGAATAAAGTATGTCGTGCTTGTATACAAGGCAAGAGCCACAAGCTCCCTTTTTTGCCTTCAAGTAGACAGTCGTGTGCTCCACTAGATTTAGTTCATTGTGATGTATGGGGTCCAGCCCCAGTAGCGTCTTGTTCTAGCTATCGTTTCTTTGTTCTGTTTATTGACGACTTTAGTTGTTACACATGGTTGTACCCCATGAATAATAAAAGTGAAGTTTTCTCCCATTTTGTTCATTTCCAAAAATTATCTGAAACAATGTTTAGTGCAAAGATAAAATTCTTTCAGTGTGATGGTGCTCTCGAATTAACTCAAGGTCCTCTTAAAAATCACTTTGTGAATTGTGGCATTCAATATAGTGTTTCCTATCCCCATACACCTGAGCAAAACGGTTTAGCAGAGCAAAAAATTCGCCACATTACTGAAATGGGTACTACTCTTCTCTTTCACGTTTTTATGCCCAAATAGTTCTGGTTTGAAGCTTTTGCCACGACGGTGTATTTAATTAATCCACTTCCTACACCAGTTCTAAAGAATTCTACCCCTTTTACAATTCTTTTTCGCTCTTCTCCTGATTACTCTTTCTTACGGGTGTTTGAGTGTCTCTGTTATCCTCATCTTGGTGCCTACAAATCAGATAAATTAAGTCCGAAATCACTACCTTGTGTCTTTCTTGGCTATAGTCCTCAGCACCGTGGTTATAGGTGCTATCATATTCCTACTAAAAAGGTTTACATTTCGCGACATGTAGTTTTCGATGAGGCCCAATTTCCCTACTGCTCCAACTCCATTTTAATTTCCCAGTCTAATGTGAGATTGATGTCATCATCTCAAGTGTGCCCTTCCCTTTCTTCTAATGTTGTTGTTCCTGGTTCGTTGCGTGTGATAGCGTCTCCACACAATTCTACTTTATCTTCTGCTATTTCTTTACCTTCTAATGCTTTGACTCACTTTTTGCCTTCAAATGGTTTTCATCCAAATACATGTGCTCCAGTCCAAAATCGTGTGCCACAAAGTCAACTTCCACATGTTGATCTTATTTCACCATCATTTCCTGCCACAAATTCTTTATATTCTACACTACTCACCTCGTGTCAATCTCCAACCCATTTACCTACACATGCTACACCATCGCGGACCTCACCCGTGCTCAGTGAGTCTGCCTCTCCACGTGACTCTCATCAAACGTCTCATATCAGCTCAACTTCTCCCACTACTCCTGCATCGCAATCCCATAAGCTTAATTCAAGTGGTGCCTTGGTTTCTGCGTCATCCTCTGCCACTGTCTCTCCCACAGACGTGGTTGCTTCCTCTCCTTCTATTATTGTCTCCACTGTTGACCCAACAACCTCAAGTAGCTCAAATCAGCATCATATGGTAACACGGTCTAAAGACAATACAAGACCAGTCAAGAACTTGTCTGACTTTGTCACCTTACTGTTACTATTTCGTCAACTCCCACAGACTATACAACTGTTGAGCCATCGACCTTCCTTCAAGCTAATAAACATTCGCATTGGCGAACGGCTATGCAGGCTGAGTATAATGCTTTGTTGCAAAATAGTACTTGGGTGTTGGTGTCTAAGCCTCCTAATGCTAATGTAGTAGGGTGTAAGTGGGTCTTCCGTATAAAGCGTAAACAGGATGGTTCTCTAGAACGCTACAAAGCCCGACTTGTGGCAAAAGGGTATAGTCAAGAAGAGGGTATTGACTACACTGAAACGTTTAGTCCAGTGGTCAAACCAACGACTATTCGAGTTGTGCTTGCTCTTGCTTTGTCTAAACATTGGTCTATTCGGCAGTTGGATGTAAATAACGCATTCTTACATGGGTGTCTTCAAGAGGAAGTGTATATGTCGCAGCCTCCAGGCTTTATTCATTCGGATTATCCCAGTCATGTTTGTAAACTTCAGAAGGCTATCTAGGGGTTAAAACAGGCTCCGAGAGCTTGGTTTTCTCGACTTAGTTCTTATTTGCTCTCACTTGGGTTTCATGCTTCTAAGTCTGATACTTCATTGTTCATTCGTACTACGGCTAGTGATGTCATTTGTTGTTGGTTTATGTAGATGACATAATTTTAACTGAGAGTGACGAGACTACTGTTGCAAATCTCATTCAGTTTCTCAATTGTCAGTTTGCTCTTAAGGATCTGGGTTTGCTATCATATTTTCTCAGAATTCAAGTCACTATTACGCCTACAAGGCTCCTTCTTAATCAATCAAAATATGTACAAGATATTCTGGCTCGAGCGAACATGGTTTCAGCAAAGGCTATCTCATCTCTGATTGCTTAGGGTCAACAATTGTCTCAACACTCTGGTGACCTATTTTCAGATGCCACACTCTATCGCAGTGTAGTTAGAGCTCTTCAATACTTGGCAGGTACTCGTTCGAATATTGCCTTTGCTGTCAACAAAGTTTGCCAATTCATGTATAACCCCACTGACTTGCAGTGGGCTGTTGTCAAATGGATTTTGCGCTATCTCAAAGGCACAACAACACATGGGTTTCACATTCGTTCCTCTTCAGATTATTCTCTTCATGCATATTCTGATAGTGACTGGGCTGGGTGTCCTGATGACAGGCGTAGTATACATGGTTATTACATTTTTATGGGACCGAATCTCATTTCTTGGGCAGCAAAGAAGCAATCGACTACGTCTCACTCCAGTACTGAGGTTGAGTATCGAGCTGTTGCATTTACTACTACAGAGTTGTGTTGGTTAAAGTCTCTCATTTCAGAAATTGGCATTATTCCTATCCTCACACCTACACTCTGGTGCGATAACATTGGTGCCACATACCTGACGGCTAATCCAGTCTATCACGCTCGCACCAAACATATTGAAATTGATATTCACTTCGTGAGGGAAAAAGTGGCATCAAATGAGCTTCATCTTAGATATATTTCCACCCTTGATCAGTTCGCAGATATTATGAAAAAAGGGTTATCCATCACACGTTTTCGTCTTCTTAGAGACAAGCCCACCGTCCACGACCCGGTTGCGCTTGAGGGGGCATAATAACAGATAACGTGGCTTTGCTTTTGAATTTGAATTGTTGTATTTGTTTTTCAAATTCCTGATTGTATTTTATCTTTTGTAACTTACTCCTGCACATTCTCATGTTAAGCTTATCATGAGAGACATGTACTATTTATTCACATGTAACAGTCTTGAGGAATATATAGAAAACATTTCTCTATCATTTGCTGTAAAGCAATATTTTGGCTAAAATTGTTACCGTCTAATAAATGTAACCTAGACGCAAAAATAAAGTTGTCATTATATAATTTAGAGGTTTAGGGTTCAAATCATAAAAATAACTTTTTTTGAAAAATTCAATGTAAGACTACCTACAATAGGCTTCAAAGTGCTTTTTTCTTATGCCGGGTACTAAATGGGCGATCAAAATAGGATGACATATACCTTTTCTCTTAAGTTATTAGGACTTTATTGCATCATTTGTCGTCTTCAATATGACGCTTCATATTCAGGCTTGATCATTTTTTTCTTTTGAATTTCACATATATATGGACGTAATTTTACAAATAGGTAGTAAGAAGACTTGAACTCATAAAATTTGATAGTCTAATCTCTAATAGCATATTAAATTATCACCTCATTAAAAGTTTACAATGTAAAGGAGAAATTTATTATCTTCAACAACAAAAAAATTTGTTATACCGAACTATCTTTTAATAAATCTACCTATTTGACATTAGGCACAAGCTACGTTCATGTATAGTTTTGATTGTCTAGATAAAATACGTCGGTAGTTTCTTGTGGGTTCAAAAAATAAAGAAATGTCTTCACCAATTTTAACACAATCGCAAAGGCCAAGAAAATTTTTGTTTACTGAACGAGTCAAAAGACATTCAAAGTAAATTTTGTTAAAACTTTTGTCATTTAACTTGGAAAACCAAGTCATGGAACCAGCCTACTTGCATGTTGAATGAACGTAAAAAATCAAATAATTAAATTTATTATCAATACGAAGACATTCTAATACAGTCAGGAAAAAGGTCTTCTTAAATTTCCTTTTCCCTTTCACATTGGTAAGAGATGCAAAATTTCTCAACTTTGTCCCCTCATAATTCCTTTAGCTTCTTTAATATTATGGCAAATCATTCTCCTACTAAGACTTGAACTCATTTAAATACATTTTGGCCCTTTGATAATAAATGGACGATTGTTGAAACACCGCTAAGAAAGCATATTTTTTCTCCATCATTAGCCTGATGGTAAAATATGTGTATACTAAAGTCCAAGGGGTTAGTCTTGTGTTGGAGGCGTGGAACGCCCTAAGCGTGGATGGGTGATCTGCTCACGTTTCAGGTTCAAATCAGTTAAAAATTTATTCTCTTTAGAGTTAATCTCAGTTGGCCTTAATTATACCTAACTAAGTCAGACCATACTTTTTTTCTTTGATAAGTCACATTTCTTGCAAATTTAGAACTTGATTTGAGCTCAAAAAACTTGTCAGAAGTTTTAGATGTGGACAATCTAATGTCTTGTTTGTCCATCCAAGTACATGGAAAAAAAGTAAGTGAAGTTTACAAATTTTTCTTTTTAAAATTTTCACATTAGCATCATTAAATATACTTAGAAAAAAGTGCACAGAAAACTTAGGGTAGTTCAAGATTTGCACAAGAAATTGTGCTTTTTTTTTAATCGCAAAACAGCCAGTAGATCACATTGTTGCTGATGCATCAATACATGATTCTTTGCTGTATCTGATGTTGAAACTACAATAACTCTTTAAAGAAAAAATATGCAATTTTGCAGTATCGCGAATCGTACAATTTCAAAATTTATTTTTTTCTTTTCTTTTCTTTTCAAAAGAATAAGGGCAGTAAAAAAGAAAAGATAACTTGAAAGCTTGTAGTTTAGTTCTTAAAAGATGAATAACTAATTTAGTGACTTCTTTTTTTTTCAAATTCCACATATTGTGCAACGATTTGGGTGAAAAAAGAGGTGATGATAAAGAAATTTGGAAATGGTCGTTTTGATATGGAGATTTCAGTTTACCTCATTTGTAGATCACTATATGACCATTATATTTATCACGACACGTTACTTGGCCTCCTTTTTTTATTCATTTCACCTAAATAGTATATAATAAATTTTACATCAAATTGCTTTAACTTGAGCTCCTGGTTAATACATTTCCCATTTCCATGAAATTGACAAAAGTTTTATTACTAAAGAAGAAAACTTTATACTTTAATCATGCCATGATCATTGTAGCAGCATTGACCCACAAATTAATCAAACCAAGTCCTGTCTTATTACATAAGGTCTGCTATATGGATCTGACGATGTCACACAATTTTATCTATACTACTTAGGTTTGGCCTATTTGTTACCATCCAACTCTTTTTAGATATTTCTCTCCTCTTTTGATAGAGCACCACTATCTTCATACCCCACACCTTCTAACAAGTGCTTCCAAAGATCGTTTCCTAATATGTTTATATTATTTCAAATGATTCTCTCTCATCTTGTCTTCAATGGGATTATGGGAACCATCTCCACTTTTTCTCGTATTACTTCATGTAAGACAAATATATTTAAGAGGGGGGTGAATTAAGTATTTAGCTAATGACTACGAATTAAAATTTTCAATATGAACAATTTGTATTCACAAACACGTAGAGTGCACAAAAAGGAAGGCGAGAAAATAAAAGGGATAGAAGACGAACACAATGATTTACGGTAGTTCGCTAATCTACATCCACCACCCAAGTTTACCTTCCCTTAAGATTTCCACTAGCTACACTAGTAGTTCCTCTTCACAAGTTGGTGAAGCACAAACCAACAATACAAGTTTTCTTGAGTCCATAAGAGTAGTACAAGCCTTTTCACTCATTTGAATCCACAAAGAAGATTTCTCACTCACTCTATACAATGAATCTCTCAAAGCTATAGGTCTAGAGTGTTTATCTCACAATAGGAAAAAATAAATGTTGAATACAATATCTCTCTTCAAGAGTAAATGAATATAATTTAATGCACTTCTTGAATGCTCAATGATTTGCAAGTTAAAGCTCAATGATTTGTGTAAGCAATGTGTTTTTGATGATCTAAAAGATTTGGAACAATTGCTTATAGTTGGAAGAGATGATTTTGGCAAATGGGATGTTTGAAAATATATAGAAACTAAAGCCAACAGATTTACAACGGCTATATTTTCAAAACACCTGCACCATCTGGTTGCAAGGACAGTCACCTGGTTGGTCGCCCGGATCAACACATTCTCTTTTGCCAAAATTACTGCCGAGCGAGTCATCAAGGACTCGGTCGACCGAATGCTCAACCCGATGACTCGTTTCGCCCGGATGGTTGCCCGGATCCGCACATTCTCTTTTGCCAAACTTACTGCCGGGTGAGTCATCAAGGACCCGGTCAACCGAATGCTCAACCGGATGACTCGTTTTGCGTACAGATTGATGCTTTGAAAATTCAAAATGATTTTCTCAAAAACCCATAAACTTAAGAGTCTTTAAGAACAGGGTTTTCAAGTATTTAAAGACCCAAATTTTTTTCTTTCAAAACTCTTATAAAGATTTAAAACCGATTTTGTAAACCAAGAGTTTAAAACATTTTTCATTGAGCTTTATCATGAAATCAAAAAGAGCAAACAACAACAAATAAAGTCGGTACCCCTTATGTTCCACTTATGACTCCCTCTTTGATATCTGAGATCTTATCTTGAATCTTAACTTGAACAATTTGAATTTTTCCATTTGGGAAGCTTGGATTTGATTATGATTGAAGTCTTGGAGCTTGATCATTCTTTCTTGGCTTTTGAAGACATTGAAGATGTTTCCCATTTATGACTAATTGAGATGTATACACTTTGTACAAATTATGATTATACATCATAGATCATTCGGTTTAGATTTAGTTATCATCAAAATATGAAATCAAAACCTTTAGATTAACATTTCATTCTTAGTCTTGTCCATCATGGTTTTACCACATATACACATGAATCTCAACATTTTTATCTTTATCACTTTTTTTGGTATCACCTTATTTCTAGCATTGACCCGAAAAAAGTGATATTTCTAGCAGCATGAATGGATTGTATTCAAGTTTGACGTGGTCTTGGTAATCTTGAGAAACTACGTGATATTCTAGAATGACTTAACGCTGCTGTTTATGATAGACCTGGTTTTTTTTTTGCCATTAATTATTATAGACCCGGTTTGGTTGGACCCTTTTTAGGCCATTTAACTCTTGGTTGATTTATCAAGAAATATTCAACTCTCAGTTTGGTTGAAGATACTTGCAAGTTGGGAGCTAGGAAGATAAAAGCCTGAATTAGGGTTTGTGAACCATGGGCTAGTAGTTGGTTTAATTCGGAGTGAATACCTATCTGGGTCAAAAGTTTTGAAGCAAAATCATGACATCGAGTAGGAGATAATGTATATGTATGGTTTATAAGTGGATATTGTGAGTATAAGAAATAATTTAGGTTAATATTTTGGCCTAGTGGAAAAGAGACCCAGATATTTATTTGTTATGCCTACAATACTAGTCGCATTTGCAGACCTGGGGTTCTAGGTTTGAGCTTAAAAGAATGATATTAGAGTAGGTCACTATCTGATGCGGGAATCAACAAAGACGTCAGGTCCTTAACGGGGGTTGTATGTGACATCCTACATCGATGAAAAAAAGTGTATATGTATTATTTATAAGTGAGTGTTGTGGGTATAAATGATAACTTGGGTTAATCATTTTGGGCTAGGAAAAAAAAGGCCGGCGACTGGCCCTTAACCGGCGGTATATGTGACATCCCACATCGATAGAAAATAGTGTATTTGTGTTGGTTATAAATGGGTATTGTGGATTTAAGGAATAACTTGGGTTAATCATTTTGAGCAATTAAAAACGAAGTCTAAGTAATTATTTATTATACATACAACAGTAGTCGAGTTTGCAAGGCTGGGGTTCTGGGATCAGGGCTTGACAAAAACTGACAAAACACTAGACCATGAATCAAAGTTCTGTATAAAAGTAACGCCTTAATGCATTAAACTCCTATTATACGAAGAGTTTAAAGAAGTTTTGAATTACTTTAAATGTCATTTTGACTATGTTGAGAATTTGCTCATTTGTTTTCTCCTAATTACATATGGTTCTTGGAATTCCAATATTTGATGTGATTATTGAAGTTCACTTGTTGGACTTAGTTGATAATACTTACTTAATTGATGCTTAATAACATCCTTTTCCCCATTGGCTAGTGAATGCCTAATTCAATGCAATAGAATTAATGCTACTTCAAATAGTTAGTGTGAGTAATTTTTAATGATGGTGGTGATTGTTGATTTGGTTGAGGAACTTTTGATTCTTGATGAGCAGATAAAATTAACATGGTTAATTTGGATTTTGATATTTATTTGAAATTACATAAAATCTTCTTTGCTCAATAGGCTAATGATACACAGCGAGCTTAGGCGTGAATGTGTTGGGAGATATGAATGATCTTTATTTCATCTATGTAAGATAAAATGGAAGGGGCCAATGTGTCAATATGATATGAAACAAACGATGAATTTTATGGGTACATAGGTCTAGGAAAAAGTATATTTTTGTAAGATTGACACATTATTAGTTCTGAAAAGACAACAATAAATTGAGGACTTTAATAAGTGTACAGTTCATGTGCCAAGGTAAGGTTTTTAAGTTGCTCTAGTGTATAGGAGAATGTTATGCGTTATTTTGGAGATGTTTACAGGCTTATAAGATCAAAGAAAGAGTGATTGTGTATCCATATTAAGTTCATTACGAGTTAGGCATCTCATTCTGCGACATGAATTTTGTGGTGATCCCTATTGTGTGCTAATTGTCTACAACTGTCAAAAAAAAAAAAAGATGTGGAGGGATAAGATATTGACATATATGATATTGAGGTTATATATTTGGAACTTGACATTTTCCACATAAGCTGGTTTTTAAATTTTGTACATGTATCTTGGAGAAGAATAAATTTCAGGGATGAAACTTTTTATAAAGGGATGAGGATGTAATACCCCAAACGTGTTGTCTAAATTTTTTTTAGCCAACTAATTGTTAGCACTATTCGAAGTGGTTAACTTATCCTAGTAGTTTTAGGGATGATGTAGTATGAGTCTGCATGGTATATTTTTTAAACATAGTGTCCTTTTAAGGTAAGATTTTTTTTTTTTTAAATTCAAAAGAGGTCTAAATCATACAAAACATATCAAATGTTATATACTCACGAGAGTTGATCTCACAACCTCTGATACTCACAGCGAGGAGCATATCACTAAACCAAAGATCAGGTGGTAGGTAAGATGTTTTAACAATCTTTTTTCTTTTCAATAGCAAGAACACTTTTGAAAATCTTTCAAACTCACACTACGATCTAAATACTGGGGCATATGACTCTCTTCGAAGAGATATATGATCTGGTTTAATTAGCAACACTAACACTTAATGGAACTAGCCCCGAAGATAATGGTCTGTGTCGCTTTTGCTAACTTGTATGCCTTAATATAGCTCTCGTTTCTTAGTTCTCGGTAAGTGACACGCGAAGGAGACTGTACATTGAAAATTTCTCGGATTTATCAGGACCATAACCAGAGGATCCTGAAGCTAACATCCCTAGAGCGAAGCATAATAGTTCATTCATCTGCATACATTAGACAGTAGAAATTAAAGGAGCACTAGAACTAACAGTAATACTTTGTTGGGATCCCTAATTTCAATCCCAAACCTTCTAAGGAATGATACATCAGAATGAATAGAGACTTGACAAACAAAAAATCAACTGAAGCACTTCATCAGAACAAATTGTCAAGAAATCCTACTAGAACGACCAGGAAACTTCAAGGGATGTCACAACTATAAAGGCTTCTACCTTAATCCTGACATGCTTCTGTTTTAAAAGCTAGAGCTCAAAACTGTAATTCTTACAATCAATTGTTATAAGGAGACAATTTAAATAGTTCCAGTAGTCAGGAATACTATCTTGCTTGAGAGACTTATTCAATAAACGACATAACATTTCTCTTATCACGTAACCGCACTATTCATGTCCTATGCACATACTATTATACCCTCTCCAATATGATAGATTGGATGAGAACAAGAGAGAAGGAAATGCCATTGAATCCAGTCTTAGATAACTGGAAGACAGAAGCCCTAGCCTTCGATTGCACACTTCAAATGTGAAAAAAAAGTGCTTGAATTAAGTTTGATATTAAGTTCCAATGTTCTATATGACTTAAGAACCCAGATTCTTCTGCTTGCCTTTCTCTTAAAATCTGTACCACTATTACATTTAAATAAAATCACTTGACAATATAATTTCGCATTCATTTAAACAAAACACTTGTGCTTCACTATGATATGCTTTCTTGCATGGCTATGAAAAGGCAACTCAAAATTAAATAAATAATAAAAAATATGCATATGTAATTAATAATTAAAAAGAATTAAAAAGTATCTCTACAAAATGGCGATAAAAACATAGCCACGAAATAGCGACAAAGATAAATAAATAATAAAAAATAACGTATATTAACTAAGAGATTTTAAAAATAAAAAAAAGGTCTTAGTATGTATGGGCATTCTAGGCAGGTCGCAATAAATCGCGAGTCGAAAGTGTCACACCCCCAAAAGTTGTCAAAGACGAACTCTAAGGGACGTGATTGCCACGAACTTAAAAAGAGACATCCTTCCTAAGCCCGCAAGGCAACTTACCAATATAAACTAAAACGTAAAGAGATTCGACAAGCTTAAGAGCTTCTAATCCCAACATATCATGATAAATTCAGTATCTCCAAAAACATAAATAAAACTTGAATGATCAGAATAGTACACCAAATAAAGTTTAACAAAATATGAGATATCCAAAATAACTTATAATTAATGCACAAGTTCTAGAGTACTCTAAAAGAACACAAACTAGATCCATTATGTCGATAACGTGATCATCTACTCTCCCAAAGTCCAAGCGATACAAAATAATTTTCTTTATCTGCAAAAACATAGTTTAAAGTAGAAGAAAATAAAATGAGATGCAAATATCAGTAAGTAATAAGGCCCCAAAAAATAGCATGGGATCGTACTTTATGAAAATAAATAATATTTAATGTGATAGATAATAAGACATAATAAAGAAACATTTGCAAATGAATGCCAAAGGCCATTTGTTTTGAAAGCATAGTGAAATGCATAAGTCACATCCACGATAACAATGTTAACGATGCGAATAGACAAAGATAATGAAATAACCAATATTGTGCCATAACAAAAACAAAACCCAAAAGTACCAATAATGGATCCAACAATACAATGGCTGAGGCTACATACTGGTAACACAGTCCCAAAAAGTGATTTGTTGTGGCATCTACCACCAAAAGCAAGCGAAAATCCCTTATAAAATGATAGTACACTACCCTATGATATGTTGGTGTACGATCCCCACCAACAAGGGCACAAAAGCACGGCCTCGAAATAAATGGCACAATGATTTACATTCATTATGATACATGATTCATATCAATGGGAAACAAAAATCATTCATCAACTTCATGTACAAATATGCTAAAACTTTTAGGTCCTAAGTTCCATTTAAGCTCCCAAAATTTTAAAACTATATAATATTCTTAAGAACTCTAAAAAAAAAACATTTTAAGAATGAAAATAACTCAAGAATGTAATTAAAAAATTTAAAAACCATGCAAATACAAAAGTGTAATTAGAAAGAATACTTTAGAGAACTTGTAATGTTTCAATAGTCACTGACCATCAAATTATGAAACAACTTTATTTATTTATTTATTTATTTTAAATTCTTTTAGTGACCTGATGGTCACTATTCATTGTTGTCAATGACATTGTAAATATATATTCTTTCTTTCTATTCATTTGAAAGATTACAATACTTTTATTTATTGTACTTTATTTTGCAAATACATACTATATATTAATAGGAAAATCAATATATAAGTATCAAAATTTAATAATCCACAAAGCAAGAAGTAAACTAAAGAATTAATGTACAGGTTTAAACAAAATAAAATACATAACTTAGTAAGTAAATTTATAATATCTACAAGGTTAATCTGAAATCTATGAAGTAATAGAAAATCATAAAACATCTCAATAGGTTCGACAAAAGATAATAAACTTAACCATTTCAATGGATGCATAATAGATTGGTAATTCAATATCTACCTCAAAGACATAACAAGCGGATTTCATAAAAATCAAAGGGTACTACTATAATGGAGGGTCTTCCTACTTACCTAATACCAATAATGCCTCATCAAAATCTCAAGTATTGATTGCATCAGAGCCTATAGATGCCAAAAGTGATCTCCACTTTGCTAAAGCCTTCATTCGAGAATTGATATCTCCTGATTTTTTTCCCACCATGGCTACTGCTTACTGAAGAAAAATGAGATAAGTGTATTCCCTTTTTTCTATCCCATAAAATGTTCCTTTGTGACCTAGAAAAATTAAGTAATATGTTTTTTATAGGATTCCTTATGTTTAGCCGTTATCCCCTAAACTCTAGCTAAATGATTGACAATTTACACCATATTCCAAAACTAACCCACTTAATTAGCTAACATGACCTGATATGATAGGGTTTAAAAGTCCAAAAAATTTGGTTGTCACATCTTATCAACTTAATATGGGGTATGTATAATTGAATAAAAATTCAAAATTTCAAATCTTACTCCAAATAGAACAATTTAATCAAATCAAAAATATAGGGCGTTATAGAAGGTTTAGACCAATCGTAATTCATCACCATCTTGCCCGCTTCCAATTAATGACTGACTATTATATAAGTATTGAACTAAGCCCCTAAGCTAGATATAAGGTGCTATTTTAGGATTCCATTTCCTAGTACCATGGCCAAAATGAACTCTACTCGACTCTTTGGTCTTAAGACCAGCTTTAGTTTTACAATGTTCATATGGTTGATATTATTCCTCCAAGACCAGAACTTCTTATTTTAGAGGCCGAATCTATCAAATTTGATCAACCATTAACAAATAATCCTAATGTGGGTAGATTTGGTTAGGGAGATTCAGAAATAGTACTTTTTTGACCGGCTTACACCTACCTGATTAGAGGGATTGAGAAATTAATAGAGTACAAAACTTATCTTCAAGCTTTACCTTATTTTGATCGTTCAGAGGACAATCGTAGGGTCACTGAATGAAGTCTCCATTTCTTTCGGAGGTGCTGACCCGTAGCGAGTCAGAGATGACTAAGTGACATATAGAATATGGCGATGACAACAGCATGTCGTAGAAAGAGATAAGAGGTGGAGCCAACAACACACTAAGACTGACGTATCTATAACTACATCCACGAGCAGCAGTCAAACGGGGGCATGAATGTTAGATGCTAGCAGAGAATTTTCCAAAGCAAGTCCCAGGTCCAGGAGAAATGGTCATAAAATCGATATTCAAATCAAGTCTAGCTCAGCAAAGGAGAAGGTACTTTAAAGTTTGAATTTAAAAAAATGATTTGTTTAAAGATTATCTTATAATTATGTTGCTTTTGACAGGAAAGACTCGGTAGTTGAAGATTTGTCTAAAAGAAAGGAGACAGAGGTTGTAGGAGGATCATCTGTTGCAGACGAAGCAGAACCCTCCTAATTAGAAGAGAAGACAATTCATTCGTCAATTACAAATATTTCTAATGAACTGTTAGGTGGTGTGACTCAATTGTTTACTTTTCATCGTCCGTAAAATGAGAATAAAGATTCTAAAAGTTGCTGAATCAAGGAAGTAAGATCTTTGACAATTTCGCCAATTATTGTCGGCTTATTTTTCTTTTGAATAACTAGTTAGCAAGAAACAATATTAATTTATCCTCTGCTAAAAGATTAATTCTAAAATTCGTAAATACAACCCCGCGAAGGTGCTTATATGAGCCCTCAAAAGTCATTATTCACTATATATGATGTATGCGTGAAACTACAATATTTATATTTAAAGACCAACGAAAATTGTCAAGAAAGACATCATAGAATATACATTATTGCCAACTTGTTAGTGAGTAGTTAAGAGGTATCTTTCTTATAATATGTTCAAAACCATACAGATGTAGCAACGTCAAATTTTTGAGATAGATTGTTTCCAATTTCTCTAATTTTTTTGTCCATCGTGAAACAAACTTGGTAATTTTGATGCAGCGGATTTAATTGAAAAAACTTTCTGGGGTAGTTTAGTTTATATAAGCAGATGGTTTCAGACTTTTGTGATCACCAAATCATAACTACATACAAAGTTAGCCACATCTCTCTCCTAAGTGCTCACCTTTTTTCTTCTTTCTTGATTTTACACACAATTTAAAAAAAACCAAAAAAAACTTGATTAAACATCTACCGGCAGTAAAGCATGACTGATGCAGCTGTTTCCATGCTCGTGGAGCCATTGATTTCTATGATTGAACAATGGCTAAAGGAAGAGATATCCCTAGTCAAGGGAGTGAAAAAAGGAGCTCCAAAATGTCTCTTCCAAACTAGAACAAATTCGGAATGTTTTGGATGATGCACAGAAGAGAAGCATACAAGATACAACAATTCAAGATTGGCTAGAGAAGCTAAAAGACTTATCCTATGACATGGATGATGTTCTTGATGAATAGAACATTGAAATTTCCAAACCAAAATCTGAAGAGGAGGCGGTCGAGAAACAGATAAGTTGTTCTTCTAGCTTGTTTACTGCTTGTTTCTCTCCTTTCAAACAAGTTGGTATGCGTCATGATAAAGCCTGGAAAATCAAGGAAATAGATACAAGATTAGATTCAATCATAAGATAGATAAATGGCTTCAAGTTCATTCTAAATTATCCTTTTCCAAACACGAGTGTTGAATCTTTGGATCCTAAACCACTCACAACCTCTATCATTAATTTATCAGAAACATATGGTCGAGAATTTGATAAAACTACACTTTTAAGCAAGTTATTGTCTGAAGGTAGTTATGAACAAGTAAATCAAGTTCTTATTATCTCTATAGTAGGTGTCGGTGGACTTGGAAAGACCACCCTTGCAAAACTAGTACTTTTCAACAATGATAAGGTTGTGAAAAGGTCTAGTAAAAGAATATGGGTGTGCGTTTCAAATCCTTTTGATATGCCTAGGGTTGCTAGAGAAATATCTATATCTATTGCTGCAAATCCCTCAAATGGTTGTTCATTGGATACATTGCTAACAACACATTTGAAAGAATCCATTTTCAATCAAAAATTCCTACTTGTCCTAGACGATGTTCGAGATGAGGAAGGGAAAAAGTGGGAAGATCTTAGAAATTGTCTCGAGCATAGCGTCGCTGAAAGTAGTAATCTGGTGACGACAAAGAAAGAGACAGTTGCAAAGGTGATGGGAACAAGTAATGCTAACTTGCACTACTTAGGCAAACTATCTAAGGAAGCTTGTTGGTCCTTATTTAGTCCAATAGCTTTTGGTAACAAGAAGAAGGACAATGAGATTAATCTAACAAAGATTGGTGAAGAAATACTCAAAAAGTGCAAGGGCTTGCCACTTGTTGTAACTGTCCTTAGCAAGTGTATTAAGCAATAAAAAAATTGAGGAAGAATGGGAACATGTCTTGCATAGTGAAATATAGAACTTGGAGAAAGCAGAAGTAGAGCTTTTCCCTCAGTTATATTTAAGTTACATTGAGTTGCCCCCACTTATGAAAATGTGCTTCTCATATTGCTCCATCTTTCCAAAAGATACCAATATAGATGTAGAACAACTAATTTGGTTGTGGATGGCGCAAGGTTATATCACATCTGGTCATATTGGAGAATATGATGTGGAGTTAAAAGGATGAGAGTATTTTGAAAAGTTGGCAATGTCTTGTTTCTTCCAAGACTTTAAGAAGGATGAATTCGAAGGAATATATAGCTGCAAATGTTTGGAATTGTGCATGGTATTTTAAATTTTATAATTAAATAAACGCAGCGAAAATAATATACGCATGCATTACGTTCATGGCTATTTACGTAGATTACATACATGCTTAATAATCGACATTAATTACACATAATAGATTTGTGACTACCTTTACGATGCGAGATCCGATGTAGGAATAGAATGATTCAAAGCTCCCCAATTGTGAAGCCTCCGAAAGTATCCACACGAGATCTGAGTCATCAATCAGCAAAACCTCCACTACGAGTTTTAGAGAGAAAAATATTTGCTATAAAAGACAGAATTTGTTCTAGCTTTTCTGTTTGTCATAGTTTCCTATTTATAGGAAACATAGAACATATTAGGGCTAGTTTTTGGGTCAGTCCTAATTACTGGACTTGGACTGATTAAATGATTGAACTAATATTCTAATCTAATCAGTCTTAAATCCAATTAAATATTAGACTCTTCTAACATTTAATTTATTTTCCTCGCTGATTAATTCCGAATCTCTTTTGTGTGTGACATCTCGGGTTTATAATTAATTGGCAGTGAAATCATATTAATCCAATTAATATTTAATTAAAACTCTTCTAATTTATTTCTCGCAAGTCGTGAGTGATACCTAACAGTATAACACGACTACCCAACTAATGATGAAGTGCAAATTCTACGAACCCTTAGTAATTATCATGCAACTAATTCATTCTGTCTGAATCATCCCGATTGAGCCAGAGTCATGGATAAGGTCGTCAAACTCTATTACTCAATCATATGTCCAAATCTGTTTAATCAGTAACTTATGAATAATCTACGGAACGGCTTCCACTATTCTACTTTGGTCAAGGATTTCTAGTTACTCGATTAATAGATCTCATAAGATCCCTAATTGACAGATTCTGTATCTACACTCACCTATCTTCATGCGGGAATAGATCGTAACCACTAAGTACATTATCTAATCCTTGATTAGGACTAGCTTGATTGTACTAGCAAATTATGGTATCCCTAACACAAGATAATCGTGGTGTCTTAGATCTAAGGACTAATTGCACCATTACACTATACAACGAATTATTGACCATTTCATGTAATTCGTTGTACTAGCGGTCAAGTCCAGTCACTTGTTCTCGGCAAGCACTTATATATCTACCTTTACGATATGAGACTAATTGCTCAAATCAATATCTCATATTATTTGGATGGTAGACTGTAATATGATCTTTCCGGATAAATCAACGCCCAATTAATCTATCCTACAATCGGAGACTATTTTATAATATATTTATGAATATAGATTCTGTTACTCATATCCTTACTCTTAAGGATAGAATCTATAAATATTATTTTAAGGACTTTTATTTAAATAATTAATCGCATTAATTATATTTAAATAAACTATTTATATTAAATAAATAATATAATTATTATGTATTAAAATTAACTTTTAGTACATATAATCCAACAACAAAATACATGACATTGTGCACGATTTTACCCAACATCTCACGAGAAATGAGTGCATTACAATTGCAAATGTGATACCCAACACATTTTCTCAAAAAGCTCGTCATCTAACAATCCTACCTAGTCCAGAAATTGAGAGCCCTCATATTACAATTTGTGACATGGGAAAACTTCGCACCTTTTCCGCTGAAAAGCATACACTCAATCAAGCGGATGCCTTAATTATTCATGCATTTGAAATGTGTTAGCGTACTGGTCTTAAAAGATTGTTACCTGAATAAGCTTCCAAAGAAGGTAGGGAGTTTTGTTCACTTGAGGGACCTCGACTTGAGTGGTAATGAGGATTTACATGAGTTGCCGGAATCAGTGTGTGAATTGTATAATTTGCAAACTTTGAACATTGCCGGTTGTATCATGCTTACAAGACTTCCTCAAATGATTGGAAATTTGAGAAATCTGAGACACCTTGTTAACAAAGACACATTTTAGCTGGAAAAATATCCTCAGTCTTTTGAGAAATTAACTAATCTTCGGACACTGACAGAATTTGTGGTTCGAAAAGAATTCGGCAAGTTAGAGCAGCTAAAACATTTTGAGCATCTTCGAGGATCTCTAAGTATTAGGTTCGAGGGTGATTTGGAAGATGAGGCTGACATTATATAAAAATGGACGCAGAGAAGGCACAACTCAAAAATAAAACGCACATCCGGAGACTGGAGTTGAGAATTTCAAAGGTGGAGGTCGGAAGTTGGAACAGAGGCAGTGTGGGAAGCTCTACAACCACCATCTAACGTAGAGGTTTTAACAATTAGGGGAATGTTTGGAACCCAATGCCACCATTCTATCAACCTTAAAGAGCTTCGTATCTATGATTTCCCCAATTGCTCGACTTTGCCAGCTCCCCTCGAGAAATTGCCCAACCTTGAAACTCTTGAAATGTGGATTAGTAGAGAAGTATAGAACACATTGGACGTGGGTTTTTGGGAATAGAAGAAGAAGCTACCACTCTCGGTTTTAAGAAGAGCAGCAGCGCCATCCTCCTCCTCCTCCTCACTAGTATGTTTTCCTAAGTTGGCGAAATTAATGCTTGAAAGATTTGAAAATTGGGAAGAGTGGGAAAACCTAAACCAAGAAGATGATGAACAAGGAATCCAGATAATGCCACGACTTCGGAAGTTGAGTCTATCCTTCTGTTGGAAGCTTAAGCAACTGTCAGATGCGCTCCTTCGTAAGGCTTCATCCCTGGAGGTATTAAGTATTTATAAATGTGGTATTTTCATAGACACTGAAGGTACAGAAAGAAGCCGCCGCCGCCGCCGCCTGATCGAGCAACTTCTATCTCATATTCCCAAAGTAGAAGTTGATAACGTCAGTTACACTCGGGATAGGTATGGTGGTCACCTCTTATAACTAGTTCTCTTAATTTCTTCTTTAATTTGTTTTTTTAATTCTAATTCATCCATCATCATCTTCTGTCTTTTTTGTAGTCCCCCTGGGCAAGAAGAAGAATGAATGCGAAAAGCCTTGCCAGACAGCTTTGGTGAAGGACCACTTCAATTGCTCTGTGAGTTGCCAAGAAGAAGAAAGAAAGAAAGAAAGAAAGAAAACAGCTTTCGGAGTTCACATTTTGTTACGTTTTCCTTTTTTTATTTTTATTTTCTCTGTCAGTAAGAATATCTTGTTTTTCTGTTGATAAGTTGTATGGGTAATAAGGGATTTCGCTTGCTCTCCAAACCAAATTTTTATATGTCTACCTCATTTTTACTAATATATATATATATATATATATATATATATACACACACGTTCTCTCTTTTCAGTAGTAATACATATGAATGCTCAATTCCCTTTGTCCTAAAAGATAATATATATATGAGCAAACACAATTAGTCCATATTTAATTTTGAGTTGTTGATATATATATATATATATATATGTCACCCTTTCATCCCATATAATAAGAATTTGTGTATTAAATATTAAATATTTAATGTATAATAAAAACTCTATTATATAATAATGAGAAATGGTGATATATGTAGAAATGCTCATATGTTGTCACCACAGTTATCTTTCACTTCATTTTGAATTCGGGTTTGTACGTCGACCATGAGCTAGTAGTTTGTTTAATTCGGAACTAATACATACTGGGCCAAACCTTTTGTAGCTAAAGTGGCAAAACACAAGATCGTGCGTCAAAATTCTGCTTAAAAAATGACGCGCTGGTAAGGTTTTGAGCATTGTATCGAATTAAAGCACATGCTTCACCGTTTATGTATAAATCATGTAGATTTTAAAGAAGTTTTAAATTACTTCAAATCTACAATAAACAGCCTTACCTTATAGTTTTGTAAGAAGTTGTTAATTCAACAGTTGTATAAATTGAACTATTAATCAATCTTATGACCAAAACATTACTTTTTATAATTTATGTGGGATTAAAACGATACCATTTTCTTTGGTCATGAATATATCAGATGCAGTTTTTCAAATGGCTATAAATGAAACTTGATAAGTCCTGATACACGTGGTTTAAATCATACAAACAGATTTTCAGCCAATTAAAACAATAGCTGAAGTCAATGTTATCCATTGTAAAAGAATGAAAATGAAGACAATTGGTGTTCCTTGGGACCTTGGCACACTGAATTTTCAATTTACTAAGATTATCTACGAGTAATTTTCGGTGGACAGACAAGATAAGATCTCTTACATTATTATTATTAAAGAAAGGTTTGAAATATGCAATAATAATTAACTTTGTTTGTCAATGGAAATTTTTATTTCTGGGCCAAAAAAAAAAAAAAGAACAAAAAGACTCATCCTAATTGATACCTTTTCTCTAAAAATTTAGAGTACAACTAAAGTAAGCGAGTGACATGATAAAGACGAATGAAATTGAGAAACGTACAAGATTGGAATTTTTTTATTTTTTTTTCTTTTCTGGTTGTAGATTGGGCCTTATGAAAGTGTTCGACTATATGCCTAGCCTAGTACATTTTCTTGATTCTCAAATTAATGGTGAAGGTTAGACACCATCTCAAGTGATTAGGTAGGATGACAGCGAAATGGACTACTTTCTCATAAACTCGCGATTTGGGCCATCAATTTATAAGATTAGTTAGTTTAAAGGTCTAGTAAACAAGTACTATATCTTCCTATGAATAAACAGTAAAAAGTATCAATATATTATCGAAGTTACACTTTAAATTCTGTAATATTGTAATAATTTAATAACTTATTATGAGAAAACCCTCATCCGTTACAGGACACGGTAAACAATGAGCCACTTCGGGAGGACAACAATTTTTTTCAATCTAATAACACTCTCCACCTAATGTATTTATTGTGTGGTTGATAGGGAGAGTTAGGTGTATTAACATCTTTATAGAAAGAACTATTTCAAAATTTCATGGTCGACAACATAATTCAACATTTCAACTATTGGAATGGTAGCATTTTGTTTATAAAATGATTAAAGAATCAAGTTGTCCATGCCAACTAATTAGACAATGAACAATTTGCATCATTACTCAAATAACATTGGTCACGCTTTCAACACAACAAGAAAAACACCATCCAAGAGATATGAGCTGTCTAGTTGTGGTGCTCCATGAGCTACTCTTTGTTCTTGATACGGATAAGACCCCCAGGATTTATTATAATTATTAAATGACCCCTCGGAGGGGTCAAGAAGATCGAAGGAAAGTCGGATGAGACCTCAGAAGATCGAAGGAAAGTCGGACGAGACCTCGGGCACCTCGGACAAGGGTCGGACAGGACCTCGGGCACCTCGGACATGGGGTCGGACAAATCCGACCCCAAGAATATAGCACCCATACCTCAAACCAGCTAGAGCTGGCAGACATTGTTCCTTAATATCAGGGAATCTCTAGCTAATCTCCCACTAGCCCTTTAATAATTCTCCACCATGCTTGTAATGATGATCCACTACTGCACCTTTACTCTTTTGACTCAGCAACAATGATGACTCCACTTTTGACTCAGCAACCATGATGACCACTCTGAGGAATCAAAAGTCATGATGCCTATAAAAGGTAGAGAGTTAAGCAAGGAAATGAGGTACTTCAGATACTAACACTTATATGATTTACATATTTCTTCCTCTGCAAAAAAGCACCAAGCTAATTTAAGTATCAGAGTGATAATGCGGGCAAAGACTCGCTAAGTCTTCTTTGTTTTACAGACATCAAGGCAGCACGTGAAGGCTACTTGCGACCCAACATTTTTCTACCTTAACAGGTTGGCGCCCACCGTGGGGCCCAATTCTAAGTTCCCCACTGAGTTTTCATAAGATTACACTATGGTAATTACCCGGAGTCAAAATGTTGCAAGTATACATGAAGAAGAAGCTGTAGAACAACCAAATGTGCAGTTCTGTCCAGGAGAGACCTCTAACCTTAGACAGACTGAGTTACCCCCGCCAGAGGAGGAGATACCTACGGGAAACCGTCCACTATATACAAACACATACACAAATCCATACCTAAACCATCTGCCAACATATTCGCAAAATTATTCACAATGACCGGTTTGGTACATAGGGTGGCAATATCCCACTGCTACGACACAGATTCTGCAAACTAACCAGCCAACAGATCTTGGTTATATCCTAAAAACCCTGGAGGAGTTGAAACAGGCTGTTCATAACCCAACACCTCAACCAGCACCTTACCACCCAGATAATCAACCTCATCAAACGCCCCATCAAAACCACTCACGCCAAAACACCCAATCAGCTAAAAACACAACCTACCCAAGAGAGTCCAAATAGCTAGTTCACACTAGGAGGCAACGTGAAGAAACGATGAACTCCACAGGGTCATCACAGGGCTCGGATACGGCAGCACGAGACCTAACTCAAAGTGCCTGAAGAAGGGGTACTGCTAGTGTAATTTCGGTCGCAAGGGCTTCCGAGGCCCAAATCCCTTTAACCGCGCCATCAATAAGGTTCCGAAGCCCGCATAGTATAAATTGTCTTATTTGCCCACCTATGATGGACATGGAGACCCTAAAGATCACCTGGCAGTGTTCAGGCACAAAATGAAGTTCACGAAGTTGCCAGAGGCTTAGGTGTGTAAAGCTTTTGCAGGAACTTTAGTGGAAGTGGCCAGGGTGTAGTATGACGAACTGACAGGGGGGTCTGTCGGTTCTTATGCACAGTTAGCATATTTATTTATTGGGAGATTTTCCTCGGCCATTAAGTCCACTCGCCACACTACCTCTTTGCTCAGTCTGAAGCAGAGAAAAGGAGAAATTCTCTGTCAGTATGCAACTCGCTTTAATGAGGCAACCCTTCAGTGTACGCAATTTGATCAGAGGTTTGCAATACAAGCATTCACAAAGGGGGTAACAAATGAGTTGCTCCAGGCTTCTTTAGCCAAAAAGACCCCGTAGAACATGACATAGTTGATGACCAGAGTTGAGAAATATATTAAAGTAGAAAAGGTGGCAATGGCGGAGAAAGAAGAAGACCCTAAGAAGAGAGAACCGGAGGAGAGCCCAAGAATACTATGCGACTAGTCTGAGGATGCAGAAGGGAAAGAAATAACTAATTGAGATTCCAGAAAGCTCAAAGAAGGAGATTAGGTCCTAAAAAAGGCAACTTTTAGACCTGGCCCAATCAGGGAAAGCTCGGACCAAATTGGGGACACCCATACAAGATAGTTGGAGAGGTCAAGATAGGAGCCTACAGATTTGAAGACATCAGCGGTAAGGAACTGAGAAAGGTTTGGCACGTAGAGCAACTAAGAAAACACTCTTTGAATGTTTAATTGTTGTTTATGTCGAGACAAATTATGTCTCTACAATGAATTTGATATTCGCGTCCTAAGTTCTGTCAAATGATTGTAATTTTTTGGGACAAATATCATGAGACGTACTAAGGCAAACTTTTAACGGAAGAGAGCCAAATCCCGAAAAGGATGACCAAATTCCAAAATCAAGAAAAGGGGAGGGACAAACTTCCTACAGAAACGAGATCTTCCCAGGATATCATAAAACTCGGGGGCATGACCCCCGAGCTTCAAGACGAAGATCGGGGGCACGACCCCCGAGATTCAAGACGAAGACCGGGGGCACGACTCCTGAGGTTCAAGACGAAAGACCAAGGGGCACGACCCCTAAAGTTCAAGGTCGGGGGCACGACCCCAGAGTTTCAAGATGGAGGTCCGGGGTACGACCCCCGACCCACATCCAAGGTCAGGGGCACGACCCCCGAAGTACAAGGTCCGGGGCACGACCCCCGACCCACGTCCGAGGTCAGGGGCATAACCCCTGATGTCCGAGGTCAAGGACATGACCCCCAACCCACGTCTGAGGTCGAGGGCACGACCCCCGAACCCAATGTCGGGGGCATAACCCCCAACGTCCGAGGTCGGGGGCACGACCCCCGAACCCAATGTCAAGGGCACGACCCACCAACCCAATGTCGAGGGAACGAACCCCGACGTCCAAGGTCCGGGGCACGACCCCCGACCCACGTTCGAGGTCTGGGGCAGGACCCCCGACGTTCGAGGTCCGTGGCACGACCCCCAAACCCAATGTCGGGGGCACGACCCCCGACGTCCGAGGTCCAAGGCATGACCCCTGAACCCATTGTCGGGGGCACGACCCCCAACGTCTGAGGTCCCGGGCACGACCCTCGAACCCAATGTCTGGGGCACGACCCCTAACCTCCGAGGTCGCAGGCACGACCTCTGACGTCCAAGGTCCGAGGCAAGACCCTCGACCCACGTTCGAGGTCGGGGCACGACCCTCGAACCTAATGTCGAGGGCACGACCCCGACGTCCGAGGTCCGGGGTACAACCCCCGACCCACGTCCGAAGTCGGGGGCACGACCCACGACGTCCGAGGTCCGGGGCACGACCCCCGAACCCAATGTCGGGGGCACGACCCCGACGTCCGAGGTTTGGGGCACGACCCCCGACGTCTGAGGTCCAGGGCATGACCCCCGAACCCAATGTTAGGGGCATGACGCCCGACCTTGATATTCAAGGCCCAGGGCATGACCCCCGAGGCATGAGGACGGGGATCGACCCCGAAAGCCAACAAATGTGAGATTGATGAGAAGTGATCCCTCAACAAAAGAAGGTTCAAAGGGATGATTCAGCAAAAGAACCAAGTGCAAAGGGAAAAACGACAAATTGAAAGAAGGAAAAAGAGAGGGAAAACCAAGGGTCTCTAAACCCTACCATAGATTCAAAAAACACTTCACTAGATTGTGACAAGTGGCAATTCTTTTGTAAATGGTGGTTGGTAATAGATAATGCGGAAGATGAGGCGGCACTTAAATAATTTTTTGAAAAACTTTGACTTAACCGAGGCATCAGAATCAGTTCCTGAACCTATTGCATATCTCCGAGAATTGAGAGGGCATCATGATACGGATAAGACCCCCAGGAATTATTGTAATTACTAAATGACCCCTCGGAGGGGTCAAGAAGATCAAAGGAGTGTTCGACGAGACCTCAGAAGATTGAAGAAGAGTCGGACGAGACCTCGGGCACCTCGGACAGGACCTCGGGCACCTCAGACATGGGGTCGGACAAATCCGACCCCAAGAAGATAGCACCCATACCTCAAACCAGCTAGAGCTGGCAGACATTGTTCCTTAATATCAGAGAATTTCTAGCTAATCTCTCACTAGCCCTTTAATAATTCTCCACCATGCTTGTAATGATGATCCACTACTGCACCTTTACTCTTTTGACTCAGCAACAATGATGACTCCACTTTTGACTCAGCAACTATGATGACCACTCTGAAGAATCAAAAGCCATGATGCCTATAAAAGGCAGAGAGTCAAGCAAGGAAATGAGGTACTTTAGATACTAACACTTATATGCTTTACATATTTCTTCCTCTCCAAAAAAACACCAAGCTAATTTAAGCATCGGAGTGCCAATGCGG
Organism: Ehretia macrophylla; assembly: GCA_037974665.1. Taxonomy (NCBI): domain Eukaryota; kingdom Viridiplantae; phylum Streptophyta; class Magnoliopsida; order Boraginales; family Ehretiaceae; genus Ehretia; species Ehretia macrophylla. The sequence continues at coordinate 52,314,320 of CM075775.1, forward strand.
GCAAAGACCCGCTAAGTCCTTTTTGTTTTGCAGACATCAAGACAGCACGCGAAGGCTACTTGCTACCCGACATTTTTCTACCTTAACAGTTCCTATATAAAAATAATAGATCAAAATTTGACTTTCTTTAGTGCAAATACTTTTGAGGTTTGGGTATAGAATATTTCTAGTTACATGCTTCTCGAAAATAAATTTTTAGAGTACTTGCTAAATTAGCAAAAATAACGTGTTTCCCAGAAACATGATGCTGCCGGCCACATCATTTTACAATTTATGGAAAATCTTCACTTCCTTATATTTTCTTGCTGAAAACCTTTTGAGGAAGTAATGGTTAGTAAAGTATTGAAATCGATGTTGAATTCTTTTTTTTTTTTTTTTTAAAGTTGACAATGGATGGATCCTTATTAAAAGCACCCTAATTATTTGGTTCAGCTTTTGTTTGTTAGTTGATCTAACGCCTGTTCAAGATAATAAATTATGTAATAAACCTCAAATGTTGAAAATAATAAATTATATAATAAACTTCGCGTATTTAAAATAATAAATTATATAATAAACCTCTCTAATAATTTAAGCTTTTAGATGAAATAGGCAATTTTTTTTCTCTTTTTGATGATGTGATAATAAACTCTTGTTAAAGATAATAAATAATATAATAAATCTCTCTAACAGCTTAAATTTTTAGAAAAAGATGGTCACTTAACAATTTTTTTCTCTTTTTGATGACGTGAACACACTTAAAAAAATTTCAAACTCACACTGCGGTTTAAAAGCTAGTGCACAAGACTTTCTTTGAAAATATATGATCTAATTTAATTACAACACAAAGCTTTCTAGAACTAGTCCCGAATAAAATATTCTATTAATTTTTAAAACATAAACAAATCTTCTATCTACTTTCAAAACTTTCCACCATTATACTTGACGAGAATGGACCCCGAGCTGAGGTAAGATACCCACATCGAGCTGAGGCCGACCAACCCGATCCAAGGCCAGCGTATTCAACTAATGCCCAACTTGGATGCTGATTCGACCTCACCCCGACCTAGGAAAACCCCGACCTCTGCGCCAGCAGTCCTGATGGGACATAAAGCTGCGCCGCATTAAATGCTGTCAAATCCAAATTTAGTATAAATAGAGCTCCACCCCTTCATTTCTGAGGTAACTGCTCATTAAATGCTCTCAGCTACTCCGTCAGCTCAGACATACTAATCATTCGCATGCCCGAGGGAAAAATCCGGGTCATCACCCCGTCTTTTCCTTCATTTTTCTTGTGCAGGTCAGGAAGTCGACCCAAAAATTCAGTTCAAGAAGCCGACCTAGAATTCCAGCTCGGCAGGAGTAATCTCTCAACCCCAACTGCGAGATTCCCAACCTCGACAGTTTGGCGCCGTCTGTGGGAAACAAGTTCTTTCTATCACTCTTCTCACTGCTCATTGAGAAACCATCATGGTACAAACAAGAAGCCACAGCGCACCGGTAAAGGAATCGCCCAACCCGAATGGGGACCTTGAAACCACGCAGGTGCCTACCCAAGACCCAACCCAAACCAACATTGGAACGAGCCAACGTATACCCTTAGCCTCGCAAACCAACCCTTCAACAGATGAAGACCTCAACTTTAGCCTGTCGCCAGAGATGAAGATGATGTTTAGGATGTTCGAAGAACTTAATGAGCAGGTAGCCCGGCTAGCTGCAGACCCCCTGGCTCTACCAATAGCTACGCCGCGGCTCGCTCGTCCACAGTTTCGCATCTCAACCCCAAGGCAAAAGCGGGTGCAAGAAGAAGAGGGCTTCCTGGAGCTGACGGCGGGACCCGAGGAGGCGAGAGAAAAAAGGACGGCTCATGCCGACCCCGAGTAGGCTAAGACTGTGGCTGCCATAGCCAAGGTCATTAACCAGCTCGGTGTAAGTCCATTCTCACCCGAGGTACTGGCCACGCCACTACCGCTGGCAACCGGATGCCCAACCTGGCAGTCTACAATAGGGATGGAGACCCAGCCAGCTACCTGCTCAACTTTGATCACCATATGACTCTGCATGATATGACCGACCTCATGAAGACGAAGACATTCCCAACCACCTTGGTGGGCAATGCCTGAGACTTTCTTGTCCCGCTTCGCAGGAAGCCGACGTACGACCCGTCACACTTCAACATTGCTGTTAGTGAAACAGCACAGAGGGAAAAGTTTGAGGGCTTACACAGCTCGATTCAATGAAGAGTCCCTCATAATCCTCAACCTAGAGGACTGCATGGCGTTGATGGCGTACCAGAGTGGGCTCAGGTCGGGCCCCCTCAGGTCCTCCTTGGACATCGACCCCGTGGATACAGTAGCTGAGCTGATGGTATGGGCAGAAAGGTACATACACTCAGAAGAAATCTATCAGGCGAAGAGGGACGATGACAAAGAGAAAGAAGCCAGGTATAAGGGAAAGGCCTTCCGAGGCCAACCTGGGGATAAGGCCTAAAATGACCGAGGCAAGCAGCTTCAACAGCCAAAGCAGAACCCCCGGTTCACCATGTTCAATCCCCTTAACACTACCAGGGAGCGAATCCTGATAGAGATCCAGCACTAGAACCACCTACCTCCAGCGTCGAGGATGAAAGGACGACCTGAGAATCGCAATAGGACCAAGTATTGCCACTACTATATGGATTACGGCCACACTACCGAGGAGTGCAAATATTTGAAATAGAAGATCGAGGCACTGATAGCCAGGGGTCACCTCTGGAGGTAGGTAGATCAACAACCGACCCAGGGTCATGATCAGAGAGATAGAGAGAGAAGTCCAACCAGGCGCCAACCTGGGGGGCGGACATTTGGCTGTGATTGAGACCATTGCATGAGGATTGGCGTCGGGTGGAGAGACCTCGGCTGGCAAGAAAGGTTATGTTCAGGCTGAAAGGGAGTATAGGCTGGTACGAGGTCCGGTCCTGGAGATGGAAGAGCTCACTTTCTCCTCAAAAGACTTGGAAGGGGTGATATTGCCCCATGACAACCCGTCGATGATCAGCACTGAAATAGCCAACTTCACCGTGAAGAGGCTGATGGTGGACACCGGGAGCTCGGCAGAAGTCCTATTCCTGAGCACATTTGAGCAGATAGGGTTGGACAGGAGCTGACTCAGGCCATTAAGGGGCACCTTAGCTGGTTTCACCGAACAAGCCTACTGAGCCGAAAGGGTCATCAACCTCCTACTGAAGCTGAAAGACGGAGACAAGCGGGTTTCGATGCAGGCCAACTTCATTGTGATGGATTGCAACTCCACGAACAATGGGATCTTGGGTCGGGTGGCACTCAATCATTTCAGGGTCGTTCCTTCAACTTACCATCAGGCCTTAAAGTTCCCAACCCCGGGTAGCACAACCATCATTCGAGGAGCTCAGCTCTCAGCCCGGGAGTGCTATAAAAGCTCCCTCCGCCCCAAATATCAGGTTGGCTGGGGACCAGATTTGCCCGAGGAGAAGAGGGATGCCTAGAAAGGAAGCCCAACTGAAGACCTTCAGGAGGTAGAGCTCTCCGATGAAACAAAGAGAGCGAAGATTGGGAGTGAACTCTCTGATGACCTCAAGAAAGGTATAAGCCAATTTCTTCTAAAAAATGAACATATATTTGCATGGTTTGCTTCTCACATGACAGGTATAGACCCGGGTGTAATTGAGCATCACCTGAATGCTGACCCAAATCACTATCTGGTAAAGCAGAAGCGCAGGCACTTCCATTATGATAAGCAACAAATCATAGCAGAAGAGGTTGGTAAATTGGTGGACGCAGGCCACATAAAGGAAATTCAATACCCGACCTGGCTATCCAACGTGGTATTAGTGACCAAGTCCTCAGGCGGATGAAGATTGTATATTGACTTCACCGACCTCAATAAAGCTTGTCCCAATGACTACTTTTCCCTACCTCGGATTGATTAGATGGTGGATGCCACCTCCGGGTTCGAGCTGCTCTCTTTCATGGATGCCTTCAAAGGTTACAACCAGATTAAGATAGCACTCGGGGACAAAGATAAAACTGTCTTCACCACTGATAAAGGTCTCTACTACTATGAGGTCATGCCTTTTGGCCTCAAGAATGTTGGAGCTACCTACACTCAGATGGCGAATAAGGCGTTCAAGAATCAGATTGGCCGAAATATGGAGATCTATGTAGATGACATGTTGGTCAAGAGCTGGAGGGCGGAAGACTATGTAACCGACCTGGCTGAAGCCTTCGCCATAATGGAGCACTTTGGGATAAAGCTAAACCCAAAAAAGTGCGCATTCGGAGTCAAGACAAGAAAGTTCTTGGGTTTCATGGTCACAGCTTGCGGAATAGAAGCCAACCCGGAGAAGGTTCAGGCGATACTTGACCTAGCACCGCCAACCTGCGTGAAAGATGTCCAGGTGCTCGCTGGCAAGGTAGCGGCGTTGAGCAGATTCATGTCCAGATCGGCCGACAAGTGTGCCCCTCTGTTCAAAATATTGAGGAATCTCAAGAATTTCGAATGGATTACGAAATGCCAGAATGCCTTCCAAGAACTGAAAAGGTATCTACCTTCGCCACCTCTGCTATCCCAACCTAAGGTGGGGGAGGAACTAGTACTATAATTGGCATGCTCAGGGACAACAGTGGCGGCAGCACTGGTCCGCGAAGAAGGGAAGTAGCAGAAACCGGTCTATTATGTCAGCAAAACCTTGCAAGAGGCCGAGGCGAGATACTCCTCCTTGGAAAAACTCGCCCTCGCACTCATCACGGCGACGAGGAAGCTGAAGCCATACTTTGATGCTCATCCAATTAAGGTCATGACGGATGCCCCACTAAAGTCCATCATGCATAAGCCGGAGGGGTCGGGTAGGCTGTTAAAATGGGCAGTTGAGCTGAGTCAATTTGACATCACCTACCAGCCCAGAACAGCCATCAAAGCCCAAGCCATCGCGGACTTTGTGGTGGAATATACTAGCCAAGCCGAACATGACCCGAAGGATGTATGGAAGGTCCATGTGGATGGGGCATCAGGGAAGTCTGGAAGCAGGGCTAGAGTAGTCATCCTTGACCCGACCTAGCATGAGCACCAATACTCCCTCAAGTTCACCTTCCCAGCATCCAACAATAAGGCTGAGTACGAAGCAGTGATCGCGGGATTGAAAATTGCGGCTCAGCTCAGGCACGAACAATTGACCTAAATACCGACTCTCAATTGGTTGCTAGTCAGATATCAAGAGAGTTCGAAGCTAAAGATAATGCTATGCTGGCCTGCCTCAACAAAGTTAAGGATTTGACCTCAGGGCTCAAGAGGCCCACAGTGCAGCAAATCCCGATGGAGGAAAATATGAAGACTGATGTCTTTTCCAGGCTGGCCTTGGGCGAGAGCTGACCTGCACTAGTCCATGTGAAAAAAGTATCTGAACCAAGTATCCAGTTAGGGAAGCAAGCCGTAGCCGAGCTCAATTTAAGCCCAGATTGGACCAAACCAATCATGGACTACTTGGAGGGGGGATGACCCCGGAGGATGAAAAAGCAGCTCGAAAACTCATGAAACAAGCCTCAAGGTTTCTCATAATAGCTGAGTAACTTTACAAGAGAGCCTATACTTGGCCTCTCTTAAAGTGTGTCGGGCCCGAGAAGGGAAACTATGTACTCCGAGAGATCCATGAAGGAGTATGTGGAAATCACTTGGGTGGCAAGGCTCTGGCTCGGAAGACATTGAGGCAAGGCTATTTTTGGTCAACCTTAGAGCAAGATGCCAAAGAGTATGTTAAAAAGTACGACACCTACCAAAGGTTCGCCAACATACATAGAAAGCCTGCGGTAGACCTAACAGTGATGGTAAGCCTGTGGCCATTCTATCAATGGGGTCTAGATATCATTGGCCCATTGCCAATCAGTGTTAGCCAGAAGAAGCACGTCTTCGTGGCTGTAGACTACTTCACCAAATGGCTTGAGGCTGAAGGTATTGCTAGAATAACAGAAAAGGCAGCTTAGAATTTTGTATGGAAGAATATCATTTGTCGATTTGGGCTGCCAAAGGTCATCATTACCGACCACGGCAAGCAATTTGACAGTGTATACTTTCGAGTTAAATGTGTTGAGATCGGGATCGACTTTAGATTCTCATCTATTGCTCACCCTCAAAGTAATGGCCAAGTCGAAAGGACTAACCAAATCATTTTGTAGGGCCTGAAAACCAAGCTGGAGGAAGCAGAAGGCCAGTGGGCACCGATTCTCCCTGAGGTGCTGTGGGCTCAACGAACCACCACCAGCTCGATAATGGGAGAATTGCCCTTCGAGCTGACCTTCGGTACTCAAGCAGTGCTGCCAGTGGAGATTGGGTCTCCGACCAGTAGAACTCTCCATCACGATCCAGTAATAAACGAAGCCCTAATCCGTGAAGAGTTCGACCTGGCTGAATAGCTCCGAGCCAAAGCTCAGATCAGGATGTTGGCCAGTAAAGCCGCCATGCAAAGAGCATTTGCCAGGCAGGTCAAGCCTAAGCCTATTAAGGTTAGCAACCTCGTCCTCAGAAATGCCATTTTTTTGCCGCGCTTGGGCAATAAGCTCTCCCCAACTTGGAAGAGACCGTACGAAGTTGTGAAAGAAGTCCAACCTAAGACGTTCTACCTCCGCGACGAATAGGGGAAGCAATTGAAGAATGCATGGCACGCAGAACACCTGAAAATATATTTTGTCTAACGGCCCTCGAGCTGAAATCTTTTGTAACGGCCCCGAGATGAAAACTCTTGTAGCGGCCCCCAAGCCGAAATCTTTCGTAACGACCCCGAGCCAGAAACTCTTGTAACGACCCCCGAGCCCAAATCTTTTGTAACGGCCTCCAAGCTGAAATCTCTTGTTAAGGCCCCGAGCCAAAACATTACTTGTAATCGGCTCCCGAGCCCAAGTACTCCATGTACAACCTCAATACAATGCATTTTGTAAATCAGTGTGAAGCCCGAGCCAGGCCCAAGCACCTCAGCTAAGCTATTGCAAACTCGGATTAACGCGGTGGCCATGCTTAATTATGAGATAAAGTAAACCAGCTCAGACAAGGTTTTAGCTCGGGTATAATCAATAATGATTTGATTCACTTTACCAGTTCGGATTAGAGTCCAACTCGGTATAAGCCGGTTCTAGGTTGGTATGTTAGTTTGGGTCTAAACTCGAGCTCAACATTGGTCAACATTAGTTTGACCAATTTTAAATCAAACTGACGAGTCAGGTTGGTGACAATTGTATGGTTGCCTAGTTAACCAGCTCGGATTAGGATGATAACTCATTAGCCACGTCCAGCTTGGTTCTTAACAATTAATTGTTCAAGTTTGAAAGGTCCATTATGTCAGACCGACCCCACTTACTTAAAGGAAATTTGCGAAGGGAAAAGTTACATTTGTACGAACTCAAACAAAACGCAAATAAAATTGAAAAGTATTCATTTTATTAAAGTGGAAAGAATACAAATTACAAAGCCTAACCCAGGTGAGGTTACAAAATTCATTTAGGCGCAACAGCGGGAGGAGTAGCGTCGGCTTCATCCCCAACCTGATCCATTCCCCTCTTGACAAAATCGATCACTTCTTGAGCTTGGGACGTCAGGTCGGCCCGAAGCTCAAGAATCTCCCAGAACTCCGGTGGTAGAGCCTCCAAGATTTCGATATAATCATTCTTGGAGGCAGGACTACAGGTCTTTGCTCGCTCCCGAGCGGCGACCTGGCCTCGGAAGTAATACTCCAGCTCAGCGTACTTAGCCATGACCCTGCCATCATTTTCTACCCAACTCACCACTACGTCGCTGGACTTGAAGGCCTCTACCGCCTTCTCTCCTTGGGGGCTGACCTGATCAAGAAGCCCCAAGAGCTTCGCCTCGGCTTCGCGCCTCTCCAACTTGAAGCGTTCGATGTCCTTGGCCGTGGCCTCACGTCGAGATTTCTCCGCCTCGAGCTCCTTCTTCAGCCGGTCAATCTCCGCTGCGTCCACCTTGTACCTTTAGGTGGCCCCTTCCCTTTGAGTTTCAAGCTTAGCTCGGGCATCGGAGTATCGCTGCTCGAGCTCGACGCAGTGAGCCTGGGCTTTGGTAAGGAAGCTAGGTACGGAAAGGATATGGGACTCGGCCTGCGCAAAAGACAATAGAATGATCAGCCGAGCTAAAAAACATAACCATACCTACAGAATCGAGTATAACTCACCGTGACTATGGTCATCCTCAGGTCAAGTGAGAGCTGCTCTGCCAGGACCTTTGCCAGCTTGGGGTCACGGGTGACCTTGGTAGCCTCCATGAAATCCTTGTTGGGAGGGCTCGCCTCCTTGGCCTTGCCTTTCCCGGAATACTTGATCCGAGGCCTCTTCTTACTGTCAGGACGGGTCACCGAGCGCTTCGGGATCGCCACTCCCGAGCTCGACTTTTTGGGCAGGGGAGAGCCCGAAGCCCCCTTAGAAGATACCTCAGCGCTGACCTCCCGTACTTGGCCACTGGGCCAATGTTTCTGCCCTTGAGGGACGGTAGAGCCCAGACCGGATAGAGCCGAGACTTCGCCGCTGGCCTCGGCCTTTCTCTTTCTTTGGACGTAAGCGAGATTTCCAGTATCAGCTATGTCTGCAAAAAACAAAGGTAAGAGATATGAGAAATGACCAAATGCAAACTAAAAAGAACAACAGTAGACAAAGAGACGGGGAGGTCGAACATTGGTCTTGCAACTGACCGTCTTTTGAGCTGGACTCCGCATTCTCTTCGGGCTCGGGAAGTAGATGGAGATGCTTCATTCTCAGGTCGGGTTCTCTCCCGAATAACTTTGATTTCCAGATTCTGTCCCACCTGAGGACACTGTCAATATTAATTAGCATACCCGACTCGAGTCTCAGTACCCCGACCTCAGCGAGTTCCACTTCTGAAAGCTTGGGGTCGTCATTCACATTCTTCTTTAAGGAGGGATTCCAATCCACTCTGTACCCCGGGTTCACAGCCGGCTCGACCCAATAGTAGTCGTTATGCTAGCCCTTGTTGGAGGAGTGCCACTTGGTGAATATGGCATTACTGGCCTGAGCTGCGAAATGAAACCACCCTGGTTGCTTCGGGTTGGGCTTGCATACAAAGAACTGCCTGAACCAATGCAGGGTCGGCTCCATTTCCTTCTCGATGAAGAATACATAGAACGCCACCACTACCGCCCAACCATTAGGTGACATCTGACCTGGGGTAAGCTCAAAGTAGTTCAAGATACTAGTGACGAAGTCAGGAAGCGAGAGTCAAAAAACATCGAAAGCAAGGTCGTAAATGGTAAAGTGGTCTTGAGGATGATAGCAAGTGGAGTCGTGCCGACCCGGAACCTTCAATTGATGGTGTCGGTCCACCGATCAATTCCTAAGCCTAGCGTTGGCCATCTGCACAGTAGAATGACACTCACGCTTATAATAGGCAAACAGTTGCTCTATCCTTTTCCCCCAGGCCGACGAACCATTGGCTGTAGCCGAGCTCCGAGCTCGGACTGCCCTAACCGGGACTGCCTCAATCAGCTCTACAGTAGAGGCTCCAGCTAAGTACTCTTGCAGTATCTCGACCCCCTCTAACCGATTCCAAGGCGACCCGTCCTCTCTATCTCCCACTTCTCCCAGGTCGGCCAAAGGATCCTCCTCAGCCTCCTCCTGCACCTGCTTGACCCCGATCACTTGGCAATCATCATCACTCTCCCTGGGCCTAGATTGCTGAGCTGATCCTTGAGATACACCAGCACTGTCATCACCATAACCTCCATCTGAGGTAGATTCAGAGCTCGACAAATTCTCGTCCCCTCCATAGGATCTCACCTCTATCACTTGGGAATCTTCCGACTCCGACCTCCCCATCCTGTCTACGAATTAAAATATATGTATAGGAATATTTAAAGGGAGTCGGGACGTACCTACCACTCTAGTTTTCGAAGATGACCCGACCAAATAGCCTCCGACCTAGTTGGCACCGAGCTAATGATCCCGAGATGAATACACCAAGAAGATCGCTTGTCGAGCTAAAAATGTTTGACCACTCTGGTTGCCAACCTGAAAGCTCTCCAAATTTTGCGCTCAGTGTTAAATGAATATCGAACTTCAGGGCCCTATTTATAGGCAACCCCAGTAACCATCTTGGGAATCCCAAACGTCGCATCTCGTCATAATTGCCAAGTGACGTGTCAGCCATTCGAAGAGCATGCAACGCTGACATGGTCATTCTCACTCTACCGGGGGTTGAGCACCTCCAGCTCGGGAACAACTCCCAAATCTAGATCTCACCCTCTCGATCTTAACTTGGGGATGAGGGATTGACGATGGTGGACCCCGAGCTGAGGTAAGATACTCGCACCGAGCTGAGGTCGCCCAACCTAAGCCAAGGCCAGCGTATTCAGCTAATGCCCAACCTGGATGCCGATCCGACCTCACCCCGACCCAGAAAAACCCCGACCTCTATGCCAACTGTCCTGATGGGATATAAAGCTGCACCGCATTAAATGCTGTCAGATATGAATTTAGTATAAATAGAGCTCCACCCCTTCATTTCTGAGGTAACTGCTCATTAAATGCTCTCAGCTACTCCGTCAGCTCGGACATACTAATCATTTGCACGCCCAAGGGGAAAATCTGGGTCATCATCCCGCCTTTTCCTTCATTTTTCTTGTGCAAGTTAGGAAGCAGACCCGAAAATTCAGGTCAGGAAGCCGACCTAGAATTCCAGCCCGGCAGGAGTAGCCTCTCAACCTCAACTACGAGATTCCCAACCTCAACAAGACTAAATGCTCTATCTGTACAACTGATCTGGTGTTGCTACCATCAACTCTTGAACTTCTTAGAAAATTGTCTTACATAAGAAGCATGTCCATATATAATTGCTCAATGGTTAAAGCGCTAAACCAAGTAAAGGGTCAAATTCATAGGTTTGATTTCTACTATTAGAACAAATCAGAGCATCTATCAATCGATTAGAAGAAGAAAACTTAAATGTCTTAATAATTCAATTAGAAAACCTGTCAATTTATTTCTTAGCCTCTTCATTTCCTTAATTTTTTGAGAGAAATTCACTTCCCACTCTTTAAGAATTAAAAGATGCAAACTCATTTATCTTTTTTCATGTTCACGTTTGACGAGGGGGACCCCGAACTGAGGTAAGATACCCACACCGAGCTGAGGCGGGCTAATCCGAGCCAAGTCTAGCATATTCAGCTAATGCCCAACCTGGATACCGATCCAACCTCACCCCGACCCAGGAAAACCCCGATCTCAGTGCCAGCTGCTCTAATGGGACATAAAGCTACACTACATTAAATGCTGTCAGGTCCGAATTTAGTATAAATAGAGCTCCACCCCTTCATTTCTGAGGCAACTGCTCATTAAATGCTCTTAGCTACTTTGCCAGCTTGGACATACTAATCATTCGCACGCCTGAGGAAAAAATCTGGGTCATCACCCTTCCTTTTCCTTCATTTTCCTTGTACAGGTTAGGTAGCCGACCCTAAAATCTAGGTCGAGGAGCCGACCCAGAATTCTAACTCGGCAGGAGTAGCTTCTCAACTTCAACGTCAAGATTCCAACCTCGATAGTTTGGTCCGTCTGGGGGAAACGAGTTCTTTCTATCACTCTTCTCACCACTCATTGAGAAACCATCATGGTACAAACGAGAAACTACAGCGCACCGGTAGAGGATTCGCCCAACCGGGATGGGGCCTCGAAACCACACGAGTGCCTAGCCAAGACCCAACCCAAGTCGACATTGGAATGAGCCAACGTATACACTTAGCTACCCAAACCAACCCCACGACAGATAGAGACCTCAACTCTAGCCTGTCACTGAAGATAAGGATGATGCTTAGATGTTTGAGGAACTTAAGGAGCAGGTAGCCCGGTTAGCTACGGACCCCCTAGCTCCACAAGCAGCAATGCCGCGGCCCGCGCGTCCACAGTTCCGCATCCCAACCCTAAGGCAAAAATGGGCGCAATATGAAAAGGGCTTCCTGGAGCCGATGGCGAGACCCGAAGAGGCGGGAGGAAAAAGGGCAGCTCATGCCGACCCCGAGCAGGCCAAGACCGCAGCTGCCATAGCCAAGGTCATTAACCAGCTCGGCGTAAGCCCACTCTCACCCGAGGTACTGGCCACGCCACTACTCACCGGCAACCGAATGTCTAACATGTAGTCTATAACGGGGACGGAGACCCAGCCAGTCACCTACTCAACTTTGATCACCATATGACCTTGCATGATATGACCGACCTGATGAAGACGAAGACATTCCCGACCACCCTGGTTAGTAATGCCTTGGACTGGTTCCAAAAACTTCATCCCGACTCTATTGCAAGTTTTCATCATCTGGTTGAGGCTTTCTTGTCCCGCTTCGCGGGAAACCGACGTGCAACACGCCATACTTCATCATTGCTGTCGGTGAAGTAGCATAGAGGAGAAAGTCTAAGGACTTACACGACCCGATTCAATAAAAAGTACCTCAGAATACCCAACTTAGAGGACTCCATGGTAGAGGTGACATTTGGGCCAGCCCGACACAGCCCGGTACGGCCCGACTGAATTGTATGTCAAAAAAATTGAGCCCGACTCGGCACATATGTTTGGTGGGCCTAGCTGAGCTGGGCTCAATTTTTAGAATATAGAACCCAGCTCAGCCCACGAGCCCGCTGTCACGAGTCACGAGTTGAGCTGGGCTGGGCTGGGCTAGCCCATATACATATATACATATATATTAAAATTTAAACTTAATTTTTTTAAGGAAAGTTAATTTAACTATTAACGAAACAGTACACAAGTTGATTAATAATATTAATAATTAATTTAAACGAGACACAACATAACAAACTACAAGTTAATGAGACACAAGTACATTAGTGATATAAATATGCAACTAAAATATTACATAAATGCTTGACGAAAGTTACTGTAAATTGATAATATCAAATTTACGTAGAAATATAAATTGATGTTGATAACAGTTACAAATTACATACCCCTGTTATTTAAAGTACGTAAGATGATTCCAAACTTCTAATGAATATAATCGTCGTGAAAGATTTTATTCTTTCATTGACATAGTAATATATAATGTTGTAGACTTGTAGTAAAATAAAATTGAATATATTAAGTGACTAAAGTACTATCACTAAGTATTTATAGGAAAAATTATATATACAATTATAAAATTTGTAAAAAAAATTATACCTAAAATCTTTTAAAAAAACTTCTATAAAGGGATTTAAAGTTACAAGTTGCAAACTTGCAATATTATAAAAACAATTTAATAATAAGTCATTTAATATTAACTTAAGAAATACATTTGCTACTTTTTATTATTAGTTTGTTAAAAGATATAATTACTACAACTTACTACTTTGTTTTAAAAAAAAATAGTTACTACGATTTGCATTGCATACATAAAATATAATATTTTAATTTCTTTTAATAAGTGAGCTCAAATTATGCTTAATTTGTATTGAAATTGAGTTGGGCTCAAGATGGGCCTTATTTGGGCTCAAAATGGGCCTTATCTGGGCTAGAGCTGGGTCTGTGCTGGGCTCATGGGTTGGGCTGAGTTGGGCCTGAACTCAAATGGGCTTGGACTTAAATGGGCTGAGTCAGAAATTATAGGACCCAGCTCGGCCCACATATATGTGGTGGGCTGGGCCAAGTTGAGCCCACTACCAACTGAGCTGGGCTGGGCCTGAATTTTCGTGTGCTGGTCTGTGCTAAGCCCGTATCAACCAAGCCCAAATGCCACCTCTACTCCATGGCGTTAATGGCGTACCAAAGTGGACTCAAGTCATCGACCCCATGGAAACTATAGTCGAGCTGATGGTACAAGCAGAAGGGTACATACACTCGGAAGAAATCCATCAGGCGAATAGGGATGATGACAAGGAGAAGGAAGCCAGTAAGAAGGGAGAGACCTCCTGAGCCCAACCTAGGGATAAAATCCAAAACGACCGAGGTAAGCAGCCTCAGCAGCTGAAGCAGAACCCCCGGTTCACTATATTCACTCCCCTTAACACCACAAGGGAGCAGATCCTGATGGAGATCCAGCACCAGAACCACCTACCTCTAACTCCAAGGATGAAAGGCCGACCTGAGAAGCGCAATAAAACCAACTATTGCTACTACCATATGGACTACGGCCATACTACCGAGGAGTACAAAGACTTGAAACAGGAGATTGAAGCACTGATAGCCCAAAGTCACCTCCGGAGGTACGTAGATCAACAACCGACCCGGAATCACGATCAGAGAGATAGAGAGAGAAGTCCACCCAGGCGCCAAGCTGGGGGCAGACGTTTGGTTGTGATTGAGACCATTACAGGGGGATTGGCGTCGGGTGGAGAGACCTCGACTGGCAGGAAGGGTTATGTTCGAGCTGGAAGGGAGTATGGGACAGCGCGGGGTCCGATGCCAGAGATGGAGGAGCTCACTTTCTCCTCATAAGACTTGGAGGGTGTGATATTTTTCCATGACGACCCATTGGTGATCAACGCTGAAATAGCCAACTTCACCGTAAAGAGGCTGATGGTGGACACCGGGAGCTCGGCAGAAGTCTTATTCCTCAGCGCTTTTAAGCATATGGGGTTGGACAAGAACCGACTCAGGCCATTGAAGGGCATTTTAGCTCGTTTCACTGGACAAGCCCACCGAGCCGAAGGGATCATCAACCTCCTACTGAAGCTAGAAGACGGAGACAAGTGGGTTTCGATGCAAGCCAACTTCATTGTGATGGATTGCAACTCCACTTACAATGGGATCTTAGGTCGGGTGGCACTCAACCATTTCAGGATCGTCCCTTCAACTTACCACCAGGCCTTAAAATTCCTGACCCCGGCCAGCGCGGCCACTATTTGCGGAGCCTAGCTCTCAGCTCGGGAATGTTACGAAAACTCCCTCCGCCCCAAATATCAGGTTGGATGGGGACCAGATTTGCCCGAGGAAAAGAGGGATGCCAAGAGAGGAAGCCTAGTTGAAGACCTTCAAGAGGTGGAACTCTCCGATGAAACAAAGAGAGCGAAGGTGGAGAGTGAACTCTCTGACAACCTCAAGAAAGGTATAAGCCAATTTCTTCTGAAAAATGAACATATATTTGCATGGTCTACCTCTGACATGACAGGTATTAACCCAAGAGTGATTGAGCATCACCTGAATACCGACCCAAATCACTATCCGGTAAAGCAAAAGCGCAAGCACTTCCATTATGATAAACAACAAATCATAGCAGAAGAGGTGGACAAGTTGGTAGATGTCGGCCACATAAAGGAAATCCAATACCCAACCTGGTTATCCAACGTGGTTCTGGTGACCAAGTCCTCAGGTGGATGGAGACTGTGTATTGACTTCACCGACCTAATAAAGCCTACCCTAAAGACTACTTTTCCCTACCTCGGATTGATCAAATGGTGGATGCCACCTCCGAATTCAAGCTACTCTCTTTCATGGATGCCTTCAAATGCTATAACCAAATCAAGATGGCTCCCGGAGACAAAGAGAATACTACATTCACCACCGATAAAGGTCTCTACTACTATGAGGTCATGTCATTTGGCCTTAAGAATGTTGGAGCTATCTACACTCGGATGGTGAACAAGGTTTTCAAAAATCAGATTGGCCGGAATATGGAGATCTATGTAGATGACATGTTGGTCAAGAGCAGAAGGACAGAAGACCATATAACCGACCTGGCTGAAGCCTTCACTGTGATTGAGCACTTTGGGATAAAGCTGAACCCGAAAAAGTGCGCATTCGACATCAAGGCAAGAAAGTTTTTAGGCTTTATGGTCACAGCCCGGGGAATAGAAGCCAACCCGGAGAAGGTTCAGGCGATACTTGACCTGGCGCCGCCAACCTGCGTGAAAGACGTCCAGGTCCTAGCAAGCAAGGTTGCGGCGTTGAGCAGATTTATGTCGAGGTCGGCCGATAAGAGTGCTCTTCTGTTCAAAATATTGAGGAATCCTAAGAATTTTGAATAGACTACAGAATGCCTTCCAAGAGCTAAAAAGGCATCTAGCTTCGCCGCCCCTGCTATCCCAACCTGAAATGGGAGATGAGCTGGTACTGTACTTGGCATGCTCAAGGACAGCAGTGGCAGCGACACTGGTCTGTGAAGAAGGGAAGGAACAAAAAATGGTATATTATGTCAGTAAAACCTTACAAGAGACTGAGGCGAGGTACTCCTCCTTGAAAAAACTTGCCCTCACGCTCATCAAGGTGGCAAGGAAGCTGAAGCCATACTTTGATGCTCAACCAATTAAGGTCATGACGGATGCCCCACTGAAGTCCATCATGCATAAGCCGGATGTGTCGGGTAGGCTATTAAAGTGGGCAATTGAGCTAAGTCAATTCGACATCACCTACCAGCCCAGAACATCCATCAAAGCCCAAGCCATCACGGACTTCATGGTAGAATGTACTGGCCAAGCCAAGCATGATCCGGATGATGTGTGGAAGGTCTATGTGGACGGGGCATCGGGGAAGTCTGGAAGTGGAGCCGGAGTGGTCATCCTCGACCTGACCCAACATGAACACCAATGTTCCCTCAAGTTCGCCTTTCCTACGTCCAACAATGAAGCTGAGTACGAAGCAGTGATCACAGGATTGAAAATTGCGGCTCAGCTCGGGGCACAAACAATTGACCTGAGTACCGACTCTCAATTGATTGCTAGTCAGATATTAGGAGAGTTCGAAGCTAAAGATAATGCTATGCTGGCCTACCTCAACAAAGTTAAGGATTTGACCTCAGGGCTTAAGAGGCTCACGGTGCAGCAAATCCCGAGGGAGGAGAATATGAAGGCTGATGCCTTGTCCAGGTTGGCCTTGGGTGAGAGCCGACCTGTACTGGTCCATATGGAAGAAGTGTCCGAACCAAGTATCCAGTTGGGGACGCAAGCCGTAACCGAGCTCAATTTAAGCCCAGATTAGACCAAACCAATCGTGGACTACTTGGAGGGGAGTATAACCCCAGAGGATAAAAAATCAGCTCAAAAACTCATGAAATAGGCCTTGAGGTTTGTCATAATAGCTGGGCAACTCTACAAGAGAGCCTACACTTGGCCTCTCTTGAAATGTGTTGGGCCCGAGAAGGGAAACTATGTACTCCGGGAGATCCATGAAGAGGTATGTGGAAACCACTTGGGAGGCAAGGCTCTGACTCGGAAGGCATTGAGGCAAGGCTATTTCTGGCCAACCTTAGAACAAGATGCCAAAGAGTATGTAAAAAAATACGACACCTCCAAAGGTTCGCTAATGTACAGAGGAAGCCAGCAGTAGACCTTATGGTGATGATAAGTTTGTGGCCATTCTATCAGTGAGGTCTAGATATCATCGGTCCATTGCCAACCGGTGTTAGCCAAAAGAAGCACATCTTCGTAACAGTAGACTACTTCACCAAATGGCCTGAGACTGAAGGTGTTGCTAGAATAACAGAAAAGGAAGCTTGGAATTTCGTATGGAAAAACATCATTTTCCGATTTGGGGTGCCAAAGATCATCATTATTGACCACGGTAAGTAATTCGACAGTGCATACTTTCGAGGCAAATGTGCTGAGATTGGGATCGACCTCAGATTCTCATCTATTGCTCACCCTTAAAGTAATGGCCAAGTTGAAAGGACTAACCAAATTATTTTGTAGGGCCTGAAAACCAAGTTGGAGGAAGTAGAGGGCCAGTGGGCATCGATTCTTCCCGAGGTGTTGTGGGCTCAGCGGACCACCACCAGCTCGACAACGGGAGAATCGCCCTTTGAGCTGACCTTCAGTACTCAAGCGATGCTGCCAGTGGAAATCAGGTCTCCGACCAGTAGAACGTTCCACCATGATCCAGATATAAACGGAGCATTGATCCGTGAAGAGCTCGACCTCGCCGAAGAGCTCTGAGCTAAAGCTCAAATCAGGATGCTGGCCAGCAAAGCTGTCATACAAAGAGCCTTCGCCAAGCAGGTCAAGCCTAAGCCTATTAAGGTTGGCGACCTCGTACTCAGAAAGACCATCTTTTTGCCACGCTCGGGTAACAAACTCTCCCCGACCTGGGAGGGACCGTACGAAGTCGTGAAAGAAGTTCAACCCATAACCTTCTACCTCCGCAACAAGTACGGAAAACTATTGAAGAATGCATGACACTCAGAACACCTGAAACGGTATTTTGTCTAATGTCCCCGAGCCAAAATCTCTTGTTAAGGCCCCCAAGCCGAAATTTCTTGTAACGGCCCCCGAACCAAATATAATGTAATTGGCCCGAGCCAAAATCTCTCGTAAAGGCCCTGAGCTGGATATTTTGTAACAGCCACTGAGCTGAAATCTTTTGTAAGGCCTTGAGCTAAAACGTTAGTTGCGATCGTCTCTCGAGCCCAAGTATATGTACAAATTCAATACAAAACATTTTGTAAACTAGTGCAATGCCCGACCCAGGCCCAAGCGCCTCAGCTACTAAGCTACTGCCAACTCGGATTAACGTAGTGGCCACGCTTAATTACGAGCTAAAGATCAAGTAAACCAGCTCGGATTATGTTCCAGCTCAGGTACAATCAATAATAATTTGATTAGATTTGCCAATTCGAATCAATGTCCAACTTGGTATAATCCGGCTTTAGGTCGGCATGTTAGTTTGGGTCTAAACTCGAGCTCAACATCTGTCAACATTAGTTTGACCAATTTTAAATCGCACTAACGAGTCCAAGTCGGCAACCATAATAGTTGTCCAATTAACCAGCTCAGATTAGGATGAAAATTCATTAATCACATTCATCTCGGTTCCTTATATTTAAATTAAGTTTGAAAGGTCCGTTATAATGGTTCGACCCTACTTACTCAAGAAAATTTGCGAAGGGAAAGGTATACATGTACAAACTCGAATGAAACGCAAATAAAACAAAAACATCCATTTCATTAAAAGTGAAAAAAAGAAATACAATTACAAAGAGCCCGACCTGGGCGAGTCTACTAAAGCCCGACCCGGGCGAGTACAAAATTTACTTAGGAGCGGCGGTGGAGGTGGTAGCATTGGCTTCATCCTCGACCTGATCCATGCCCTTCTAGACAAATTCAATCACCTCCTTAGCTTGGGACATCAGGTTGGCCGGAAGCTCAGGAATCTCCCAGAACTTCGGCGGCGGAGTCTCCAAGATTTCGATGTAATCATTCTTGGTAGCAAGGAAGAAGGTTTTCGCTCTCTCCCGAGCTGTGACCTGGCCCCGGAAGTAATACTCCAACTCGGCGTATCTGGCCATCGCCCCACCTTCCGTGGCCAATCAATCCACGGCTGCTTGGCTGGACTTAAAGGCTTCCACCGCCTTTTTCCCTTAGAAGCTGACCCGATCTGCTAGCTCCCGGAGCTTTGCCTCGGCTTCGCACCTCTCCAGCTTGTAGCGCTCGACGTCTTTGGCCGCAGCCTCGGGCCAGGACTTCTCCGCCTCGAGCTCTTTTTTCAGCCGGTCAATCTCCGACGTGTCCACTTTGCTCCTCTGGGCGGCCTCCTCCCTCAAGGCCTCAAGCTCAGCTCGGGCGTCGATGTATCGCTTCTTGAGCTCGACGCAATGAGACGGGGCCTTGGCAAGAAAGTTGGGTGCTGAAAGGATGTGGGACTCGGCTTGTGCAAAAGATAGCAAAATGATCAACCAAGCTGAAAAACATAACCATATCAACACGGTCGAAGATGCCTCAACGTGACTATGGCCGATCTCAGGTCGAGCGAGAGCTGCTTCGTCGGGACCATTGCAAGCTTGGGGTCGTGGCCGACCTTAGCTGCCTCCACAAAATCCTTGCTGGAAGGGCTCACCTCCGTGGCCTTGCCTTTCCCAGAGTATTCGGCCCGAGGCCATTTCTTACTCTCAGGGCGGGACGCTGAGTGCTCCGGGATCGCCACTCCCGAACTTAATCTTTTAGGTAGAAGAGACCCCGATGTCCCCTTGGAGGAGACCTCGACGCCAACCTCCCGTACTTGGCCACCGGACCTCTGCCTCTGCCTTTGAGGGACGGAGCCCAAGACGGATCGAGCCGAAACTTCGCCACTAGCCTCGGTCTTTCTCTTCATCTGGGCATACGCGAGCTTCCTCGTATCTGCCATATCTGCAAAAAATGAAGGAAAGAGATGTGAGAAGTAACCAAATGCAAACTGAAGAGAACAACGGTAGACAAGGAAACGGGAAGGTCGGGAATTGATCCTACGAACTAACCCTCTTTTGAGCCAGAATCCGCATTCTCTTCGGGCTCGGGAAGTAGATGGGGGTGCTCCTTCTTCAAGTCGGGTTCTCTCCCGAATAACTTTGATTTCCAGATTCTGTCCCACCTGAAAACGCTGTCAATGTCAATCTACATACCCGGCTCGGGTCTCAATACCCCGACCTCGGCAAGTTCCGCTTCCAAGAGCTTGGGGTCGTCGTTCACATTCTTCTTTAGGGAGGGATTTCAATCCACCCTACACCCCAGGTTCACAGCCGGCTAGACCCAATAGTAGTCGTTGTGCCAGCCCTTGTTGGAGGAGTGCTACTTGGTGAATATGGCATTGCCGGCCTGAGCAGCGAAATGAAACCACCCTGGCTGCTTCGGGTTGGGCTTGCACATAAAGAACTGCCTGAACCAACGTAGGTTGGCTCTATTTTCCTCTCAAGGCAGAATACATAAAATGCCACCATTACAATCCAACCATTTGGTGACATCTGACCAGGGCTAAGCTCAAAGTAATTCAAAATACCGGCGATGAAGTCGGGAAGTGGAAGCCGGATGACATTGAAGGCGAGGTCACAGATAGTGAAGTGATCGGGTGGAAGATAGTAGGCGGGCTCATTCCGACCTGGAACCTTCAGCTTGTGGTGTTAGTCCACCGACCAATCCCTTAGCCTGGCGTTAGCCATTTGGACGGAAGAATGGCACTCGCATTTATAATAGGCAAACAACTACTCTATCATCTTTCCCCGAGCCGACGAACCACTGGCTGTAGCTGAGATCCGAGGTCGGACCGCCCTAACCGGGACCGTTTCAATCGGTTCTGACGCGGAGGCTCTAGCTAAGTACTCCTGTGGTATCTCAACTCCCTCCAACTGGTTCAATGGCTCATCATCCTCCCTATCTCCCAAGTCTCCCAGGTAGGCCAAAGGGTCCGCCTCGGCTTCTTCTTGCACTTGCCTGACCTCGATCACTTGGCAATCATCATCACTCTCCCTGAGCCCAGATTTCCAAGTTGATCCTTGAGATGCACCTTCACTGTCATCACGGCAGCCTCCATCTGAGGTCGATTCCGAGCTCGACGGATTCTCATCCCCTCCATAGGACCTCACCTCCATCGCTTGGGAATCTTCCGACTCCGACCTCCCCATCCTATTTACAAATTAAAATATGTGCAAGAATAACTAAAGGGAGTCGGGATGTACCTACCGCTCTAGTTGTCGAAGATGACCCAATCTAATTGCCTCCGACCTAATTGGCTCCGAGCTAATGGATTCCGAGCTGAATACCCCGAGAAGATATTTGCCGAGCTAAAAGTGTCCAACCACTCTGGCTGCCGACCTGAAAGCTCCAAATTTCGTAAGCAAAGTGTGAAATGAATCTCGGATATCAAGGCCCTATTTATAGGCAACTCCTATAACCGCCTCGGGAATCCCAAACATCGCATCTTGTCATAACTGCCCGGTGACGTGTTAGCCATCTGAAGGGTATGCACCGCTGACGTGGCCATCCCCACTCTGCCGGGGTCGGGCACCTCCAGCTCGGGAACAACTGCCAAATCTAGATCTCACCCTCTCAATCTCGACTTGGGAGGGAAGATTGACGAGAGGGACTCCGAGTTGAGGTAAGATACCTACACCGAGCTGAGACGGGCTAATATGAGTCAAGTTTAGCATATTCAGCTAATGCCCAACCTGGATGCCGATCCGACCTCACCCTGACCCAGGAAAACCCTGACCTCAGTGCTAGCTGCTCTGATGGGACATAAAACTACACCGTATTAAATGCTGTCAGGTCCGAATTTAGTATAAATAGAGTTCCACCCCTTTATTTCTGAGGTAACTGCTCATTAAATGCTCTCAATTACTTCGCCAGCTCAGACATACTATGCTCGAGGGAAAAATCCAGGTCATCACCCTGCCTTTTCCTTCATTTTTCTTGTGCAGGCCAAGTAGCCGACTCTAAAATCTAAGTCGAGGAGCCGATCTAGAATTCTAACTCGACAAGAATAGCTTCATAACCTCAACGTCGAAATTCTAACCTCGACAACGTTAAACCTGAGAACTTTAATATTGTCACGCAACAATTTCATGAGTCTTTTTATATAAAACACCAAAAGTTATTTGGTTGATTTAATTCTTTTGTATGGACGTAGACAGGAGTTAAAGGTTCACAATCCAATTTTTATTGAACATACACCATAAAAATTAAATATGCATTAATCTCTTTGTATAACAAGATTTTTCATATTAAAATGTAAAATTCCTTATGTAGAATTCTCATATTTTAATTTAAAGGAGATTTAAACTTACGTCACGTAAAATATTACATACAAAATTTGAACTGTGTATACTTTATGTCAATCAATTATGCTTTATCCCTTTTCTGTAGAGTTTTTATATCAAATGTTAAATTATTTTTTATATGGTGAGAATTATTATCATGTTAAGGTCTGTGAAAAATCACTTGAGTGGTACCAGTGATTTATAGTTATGTTTAAATTTTTTTTTTCCTCTTATCAAAACAATGTTCATAATCAACTTTGCAGGTATATAACTACTAGGCCAATATATAAAAATGATAAGAATGACACCATTTTACCATTTCAACAATTTATTATTACATAACACTCATAATATTATACGCCCGTATTTATTTCCCCCAAATTATTAAAACACTTGCCTAACTCCATTATTAATATTGAAATTCAGAACAGTAACGCGGGTCCAACATATGATAATCTGTATGTACATCACGTCATCATTATCCATTATTATTTGTCGTATCTAAGAGCAACAGCAAAGATAACTATATCCTCTGACAGTTAAAACCCCATTCCCACTCCTTCAAAAATATTTCCCCAACACGTCACCAATCAAAACTCTCCGTGCTTTGCACGCTCTTGAATTAACGTGAGTGTTACAAACTCGCAGATGCTTGTCGGAGAAACACATCCTCGTCAGCGGCTCTCCATTTCTAACGGACTTTTACACAATTTAGAAAGAAAAAAAAAATACATGTTTTTAAAATCTTTTCCAAATTTTACATGAAAATTAAAAAATAAAAAGGGAGAATTAAAAAAAAAATTTATATAGAATTAAAACATGACCACTCACCATTGTTAGAACCAATCAAGCCTGCAACACCATTGTTTTAGCTTTTCTCTTCTTTTTTTTTTTTTTTTTCCTCCCTCTCCTCTACGGTGGTGTGGTGTCTGCAGGTAATCTTCAATCCCTTCGTCTCTCTTTCAAAATCACATTTTTTGGAGCATTGTTATATATCACGTGAGCGATGATTTATCAACCATAGATGGGATTTTGAGAGAGCGTTGGTATATATGATCATCCCATATAAGGATTGACTTTGACATTTAATATAAGAATTTTTGTCAACAAAACGTGAGGTAAGATATCGTGGTTAATGATATAAAACATTACTCTTTTTGGATTATGTAGATATTTACATATATGATATCTGAATTTTGTTAGTTTTTTTTTTGGTTTATAAGGGAAAATGCAGCACAATATATTTACTACAATGCGTAGTTTGAAGATGATGGAAGGATGTAAGGGCACACAAGTGTATGCCCTTAATCCCACCACCGCGGGGACGGGTGGCGGCAGTGGTGGTGGAGGTGGTGTAGGAGACAAGTTCCGGCAACACCTCCATGAACAAATAAGGATCAACTCAATAAGATCAAAATCTACTCGGCATAGTCAGAATTTTCAACACAATCATAATAAGAGTATTGAAGAGTTGAGTATTTTAACTGAAGCGCTAGCGATATATGGGCTTCCACAAGCCGAGCATATTGAGCCTCAGATTGAGCCTTGTCTTAAATTTGTCAATTTTGTCGAAACCTTAGCTGATTTTTATCGTAGGATGCAGAGTTGTACTCAGTTTGAGAGATCCGGGTTATATGTTGAGCAAGGTGCGATATATAAGGGGTTGGCTGATCCGAAATTGTTTACAGGGAGCCTAAGGTCTGCTAGACAACACGCAGTTGATGTGCATTCTAAGGTTGTGCTTTCGGCGTGGTTGAGGTTTGAGAGGAGAGAGGATGAGCTTATTGGGGTATCAGCAATGGATTGTTGTGGGCGGAGCCTGGAATGCCCACGGGGTGCATTAGTATCAGGGTATGATCCTGAATCAGGTAATGATCGCTGTGCCTGTTTGCAGACCCCAAGTCAAGATGAGGATAATGAAATTTGTATGGAAGATGATGAGGAATGTTCGACTTCACCAAGTCTAGATGTTGATGAGGATTATTATGATATGTCATTTTGTATTGGAGATGAGGAGATTAAGTGTAGAAGATTTAACATTGCTTCCCTTTCAAGACCATTTAAAACAATGTTGTATGGTAGCTTCATGGAATCGCGAAGAGAGAAGATAAATTTTACGCAGAATGGGATTTCTGTGAATGCAATGAGAGCTGCTGAGGTGTTTAGTAGGGCGAAGAGGGTGGATTGTTTCGATCCGGATGTCGTTTTGGAGCTCCTTGTGTTGGCTAATAGGTTTTGTTGTGAGAAGATGAAGTCTGCTTGTGATGCATATCTAGCATCTTTGGTTAGTGACATGGATAGGGCCATGTTGCTCATTGAGTATGGGTTGGAGGAAACAGCATATCTTATTGTAGCAGCTTGCTTGCAGGTATTCTTAAGGGAACTCCCTAATTCAATGCATAATCCGAATGTGGCGAGATTTTTTTGCAGTTCAGAGGCTAGGAAAAGATTAGCTTTGGTGGGACATGCTTCATTTTTGTTGTACTATTTTCTGAGCCAGTTCGCAATGGAGGAGGACTTGAAATCAAATACAACGGTAATGCTTTTGGAAAGATTAGGAGAATGTGCTAGTGAAGGTTGGCAGAAACAGCTGGCCTTCCACCGGTTGGGTTGTGTGATGCTTGAAAGGAAAGAGTATAAGGATGCTCAGAAATGGTTCGACGCAGCTGTCGCGGCAGGTCATGTTTATTCCTTAGTTGGCTCTGCTAGGGCGAAATACAAGCGCGGTCATATGTACAAAGCATACAAGTTAATGAACTCCCTCATTTCCGATTATACACCTTCCGGGTGGATGTATCAGGAGAGATCTCTGTATTGTAACGGAAAAGAGAAGAAGATGGATTTGAATACAGCAACTGAGTTAGACCCAACTCTCTCATATCCATACAAGTACAGGGCTGTCTCAATGCTGGAGGAGCAGGGACTAGAGGCGGCCATATCAGAAATAAACAGAATTATAGGTTTCAAAGTTTCCCCTGATTGCCTTGAATTGCGTGCTTGGTTTTTGATTTCCATGGAGGACTATGCATGCGCTCTTCGAGATGTCAGGGCAATTATAACTTTGGATCCCCATTATATGATGTTCAATGGAAATTTGCAAGGCGATCACTTGGTGGAGCTTCTTTGCCATCATGTTGAGCAGTGGAGTCAGGCTGATTGCTGGATGCAATTATATGATCGATGGTCCTTTGTAGATGATATTGGCTCTCTAGCTGTCGTCCACCATATGTTGGCCAATGACCCTGGGAAGAGTCTCTTGCGATTTCGGCAATCTCTCCTTCTTCTAAGGTTTATTTCTATGCATGTATATGGCTTTTGTTGTTGAATTCCAAATTTACTGCAATTAGTACTATTCTTTCTGCTTGGCCAATTCAAATTATTTGGAGCATATATTTATTTTAAAATTATTAGGATTGTTACTGTTGATTTTACTTTTGATTGAGAAAGCTTTAACATATATCCTGTGGGACACTATATTCATCGTCAGTAGATATTCTTTTTGTGATTTAAACGGTATCTCCTAACTCAGATGGCTGTCATAGGGTAAAGTGTCACAAGGCTGCGATGCGAAGTCTGAGAATGGCACGAAATCAAGCTCCTTCCGAGCACGAGAGGCTTGTCTATGAAGGATGGATTCTGTATGATACAGGTCATCGCGTAGAAGCAATAGCTAAAGCGGAGGAATCACTTTCAATCCAGAGATCATTCGAAGCATTCTTCCTAAAAGCCTATGTTCTTTCTGAAACAACTCCAGATACGGAGTCTTCAATGTATGTTATTCAACTTCTAGAGGAAGCTCTTAGATGTCCTTCAGATGGTCTCAGAAAAGGACAAGTACGTATTAATTCGACAAGATATCATAATTTTTTTTTCCAGTGAGAATGTTATAATTTTCTCTTTGAACAATTGTTACTCTCTTCAATTAACTCACAATGTGGATCTGCAGGCTTTAAGTAATCTGGCAAGTATCTATGTAGATGTGGATAAGCTGGACAATGCTGTTGATTGCTACACGAATGCACTAAATATTAAGCATACACGAGCGCACCAAGGTCTGGCACGTGTTTACCATCTCAAGAATCAGCGGAAAGCTGCTTATGATGAGATGACAAAGTTGATTGAAAAGGCTAGAAATAATGCTTCAGCATATGAGAAACGCTCAGAATATTGTGATCGAGAAATGGCAAAAAGTGATCTTAGCATGGCTTCGCAACTCGATCCCCTTCGTACATATCCATACAGATACAGGGCAGCTGGTAAGTTCTTTTCTGGAATCTGCTTTGACCGAGAGGACTAAAAGTAATACTTTTGGCTTATTGAAAAAATATTACTCTTTTTTCTGCAATAAGATGAATGGCCCAGTATACGTGCTTAGTTTTAAACATCTTTTCCCTTATACTATGAAACTGTAGAACTTGCTAGCTTGTAATAGCCCATACTTTTAAAATATGTTTCTCTGTGTTGTATAGTTTATTTTTTTGAGGGGGCTAGCCAAGTTCTGATGTATCATATTGGGGTGTTCCATAGAAATTATTAACGGCTGTCCTCTCTACAAATAAAGCCTTTCTTGTGCTCATTTAGGTTCTTCACCCAATGATATGATTGGTTCAGTGATATGAACCATCTATTTTCATTGAATAAAGAAAAAAAAACATTTTTATTGACCTTTAAATTAGGTTCGACCCAAGTATAGTTTTGTAGTCTTTCTGTGCTTATCCCTTGCCCTTGATATAGTTCATATATACTCGAAAGATTAATTAGAATCTCAGAACATATATTGAAAATCTTAGAGCACTTTACATCTAAAGGTCACAAGTATAACCTACTATGAGTTATTTGTCCTTTATCAGGAAGAGTGCGAGCTAAAATAGTGTAGATTGTCTGTAACATAGATGATTTTCTGGCTCTACATTTAACTTGATTAGTATTTCCCTGTTTCCTTAACCTTCTCTCTTGCGTGCATTAAAATGTGTCAATATGCTGATCTGGAAGCTAACATAGAAGGTTGTGCTTTCAGTTCTAATGGATGACCACAAGGAAGCTGAAGCCATTGCAGAGCTCTCGAGAGCCATAGCTTTCAAGCCTGACCTACAGCTGCTCCATCTTCGTGCAGCATTCCATGACTCGATGGGTGACTGTGCTTCAACCATCCGAGATTGTGAGGCGGCCCTCTGTCTTGATCCCAACCACGCAGATACGCTGGAGCTTTATAACAGAACAAGGGAACGGGCTAACGAACAACAACCCACTTAATGGAGCAAAAGAACCATGTTGGTTTTCTCTTTCATGATTCTTGCGTGGCAATCCTCCAATCATTGCCGCAATGTTCTTTTGGCACACACAGAGCCACTGATTTTCCGTTTGATTTGCATTTTGGATTTTGTCTTGAGAATTCACGTTAGATTTGTGATGGCCATAATATCTGGCAAAATGATATTAGAAGAGAAAATTAGAGTGGAGAAACATTCTCAACGAAAGAGGAGCAGAGCAGCTTGTAAATATACAGATTTCTTGTCAAAGATAGTGACTCAACGATTAATGGACTTTGTAATGCAGTGCTCTTGATCTTACTGTGCACTGAACAATTTTCTGCACAGATATAGATGGCGTTAAGTGAAACATGTACATGTAATTTGCAGCTTGTGATGAAGGCATATTGATTGAGAGGGTTTCAGCTGTGTTCAATTTTTTTCTATCTTGTTTTATTCCTTCAGAATTTTCCTTAAATCAGCAAAAGTTTTTTCGCGGCCTCTTCTTCTTACCCCCTCCCCCCTCAAAATTTATCTTCCATGATCCATCACTTTATTTCTGTTCTGATTCTCTTGCACTGGATAATAGGATTCACAAAGTGTGAGCGCACATGTGCGTTTTGAACTTTACTTTCTCACCATAAACGAAGTTTTTGCTTTTCCTTTTCTTCTACCCCCCTCCCCCCAACAAAATTTACCTTCAATGATTCATCAGTTTACTTCTGTTCTGATTCTCTTGTGCTGGATAAAATGATTCAGAGAAGTGCGCGCGCACGTGTGTGTTTTGAACTTTACTTTGTCAATCCAGTTGTTTATGCTTTTGCTAGATAGTACTCAGCTCCTCAGCTTCTAGAAGTGTAACTACTTTAAATGGAGTCCACGAGATATCCATAGTTACAACTGTCTCTATTTATATCTCTTCAACTACCTTTGTTATAATTCATGGTTAACTTTTCCATGAACTTTCATCTTCTCTTCTACTCATTAAGTAATACTTTTTCTGACACTCGTATCACGTACATGGAGGAAGAAGAGAAAGAAGCTTTGAACGAGAAACGCCCCAGAAAGCTAGACTTTAATGCACCAATTTTGTCAACAAGGCAGCAGAACATGGGTGTCACTAATGCGAAACTGTCTCGTGCGAATTCTCAGGTTGCTGCTTCGTGGGATGCTTGTAACAGGATACCATTTTCCTGGGAGCAAATTCCAGGCAAGCCGAAAGACCTGGAAATGATGGATACTCCAGATGTTGAAGTGCCTACCCCGAAACTGCCACCAGGCCGATGGCATCTGTCGAAAGAAGCACTTAGTGCAAATTCTCAGGTTGCTTCATGCGATACCTGTAACAAGGTGCCATTTTCCTGGGAGCAAATTCCAGGCAAGCCGAAAGACATTGAAATGATCGATAGTCCTGATGTCGATGTGCCTACTCTGAGATCGCCACCAGGCCGATGGCATCTGTCGAAAGAATCATTCAATGAAGGCATTAACGAGCAGCTTTGTGATTATGACGATGGTTGTGATGCTGATGTTGAAGATGAATATCTTGACGACAATGATGATGACGATGGTAAGGATGGTATCTCTTCTTATGCTATTGACATTTTCTCACTAGGTGAATCTTCAGACGCCATGGATATGGTTGATCAACGACATGACAATGCTGAAACGACCAGGACTGCAGATTCAGAGCAACAGCAACAGCAACAGCCCGCTGGCGTGCATTCGCCAAGTTTCATTATCAAGCGATTTCTACCTGATGCCAGAGCATTGGCAGCTTCATCTTTACACACTGCATCGAACGTTGTCGACAAAAACGTTGCTGATTCAAGTAGTTGCACAACTATTTGTATAAAAAAACCGTATTCTTCATCCAAGAGTTGTGGCCTTAACTTTTTCTTTCCATGGCGGATGAAGCCGAAGCCGTGTGGTGGAAAGAACACAGTTCAGGCAACAACACCTCCAAGAATGGCACCTCAGTTGTGCGTACGACATATTTCGAATCGTTCACAAGCTAAGAGTCCTCGTGCAAATGCTTCATGAGTTTAACAGCTTCAATTGTTATATAAATGACAACAGGTTTAGCATTAGGAATCGGTGCCGTTAGTCTAAGCTAAAACTGGGGGGCTTTGGAATCCATTCCGTATTCCGTACGCTAGGAAGCCGA
This sequence comes from Ehretia macrophylla, assembly GCA_037974665.1. Classification (NCBI taxonomy): domain Eukaryota; kingdom Viridiplantae; phylum Streptophyta; class Magnoliopsida; order Boraginales; family Ehretiaceae; genus Ehretia; species Ehretia macrophylla. The sequence goes on from CM075775.1 coordinate 52,344,156, forward strand.
TCCGAACTTTCATCATAGCTTGTATGATCATGAACAACTCAGTTTTAGTGTTATAAAACCATGATTGAGACATGGATGCTGTACATAACATACTGTAGATTCATTGATATCCCACGCATTTGGCCTTCAGAATGTAAAACAATCAAAATTGATAAGGTTGATTTGGAAGATTAGTCCGACCCTTCCTTAGATTTTACATATAGTTGGAGTTTCATATACCAAATCTATTCGGTTAATTGTTGGATGTTATGTTTATCAAGGTATAAGGATGCAGCTAATTGCTTTAGTGGATAATTCCTAAATTGCGAGAAAATGAAACTAGTTCATAGTGGAAGGCAAAATTCCATATACTATCTTTTTATTTTTTGGAGGCCTAGAACTCAATAAACTAGTTAATCCTTTGGTTCTTGTAACTCAATTTGTCTCCTATTTGTTAGTGTGCACAAAAATTTAAAAATATATTTCTTTGCACATCTAGATACGGATTATATTTAGTGATATATGAGTAAATAGACGTTTTTAGAAGAAAATTAAAGTTTGATTTTTAGCATTGATCAAAAGTGAAAATTTGATTTCCACTTCCAATTACTAAAATTTGCAATTCCAAATACTATTATACCATACAAAGTCCCCAAAATGATTCCTTGCCATGTACAAAAAATCAAAGCCCTCAACGACTATCACCTCGAACTTCATTGAGACTGTTGACATATAAGATAAGATAAATATCATCTATCAAAACAATATTATGCTAAATATTCTGCATGACTAACATAGTGCTCTCAAGAATTCCGAGTAGAAGGTGTCACAACAACTAAAAGAAAGTTTTGTGTAGATCTCAATTGTTGATCTGTTCATAACTTCGAAACATCAATGAGAGTGAATTATTGAAGTTTTGAAAAGGGTCATAAAAATAATAATATAAATCTCTAAAGATTGACGAACATAATTTGACAAATCATGAAACCTAGAGTTATATACTATTTCTCGATGAATATGTCCTTGTCGTTAGGACAACCCACACACACCTGGTTTGCTCTCTAGTGAGAAGACCTCACATCAACAAATTTGAACTTCCACAATATTGTAGATGACATGTCTCTTTAATGCTAGTAATTAGGCTATCCTTAGCCGAGGTAGTAAAATAAAAAATATACTAAATTTGAAAATTTTTAGAGATTCAAACATTATTTTTTATTTAAATATATATGAGATTCACCATTTTTCACAATTTTTGGGGTAAAATGGATCTCTAAATTACATTTGGGGTGCTAAATTTAGAGCCCCAAATGTAATTTAGAGACTCATTTTATCTCAAAAGTTGTAAAAAATAGTGGGTCCCATATATATTTAAATCAAAAATAATGTTTAAATCTCTAAAAATTTTCTAATTTAATATGTTTTTTATTTTGTTACCTCTGGTAAGAATAGCCTTGATAGAAGAAGTATGGAAAAAAATCATACACGACTAATGAAAAATTGAGAAATCTTGATAAAATTTGGGGTGTTAACTGCATTACAAATAGTCTTGCATAATCTCAAATGACATGTAGAGACTGGGGATCGATGATAATAATATATCTTCTCTAGTTTATCATTACAAGATTTCCTAAATCGAGAAACGCAATACTATGTATGAACCCAATCGATGGCCCAATGGGCATCCACTTGATCAAGCCCAAGATGTAGCACACGGATGTACCTGTGGCACACGTGCGAGATTTCAAAAAGCTAGGGTTTTCGAAGTCGGCGATCCGGGCAGCTCGGGCAGCCTTGCCCGTTGGTTTCTATTTTCACTATAAGCTCACCCCCCTCCCGCTTCTTCTAAGCATTCGAAAATCTTCATCTCTATCTCTCTCTCTCTCTCATCTCCTTCTCTCTCTATACATACACATATACATTCATACTTACTATATATACATACATATATATCTATATATAAATCTATATAAGCTATTTGATTGAAGAGTCCCAATCTGTACCTCATCGATAAGAGCAGCAGCTGATAGAGGATAGAGAGAGAGAAAACCCTAGCTCGTTTCTTAGCTGTGCGGTAAATTTCTCAATCTTCATTTTTCTTTAGCTAGGGGTTTTAGATATATATGTATGTGTATGTGTGTGTGTGTATTTTGTTGCGAGAGTTTTAGATTGTTTTTAAGGATTAATCGTCTAGGGTTTTTGATATTTCTGAAATTTAGTGATGATTATTTTTAATCGTTTGTTGATTTAAAATTATATATTTGTTTTTAAATCGATTGGATGTTAAATTAATTTGATTTTAATTTCTGGATTTTTAGCTTATTTTGGATATGTTTCTATTTAGTGTTTAAGCTCTGTTTGCTGCTGATATTGCTGCTTTGATGTTAAGTGAGATCAGCATTTTTTTAAGGAAAAATTAATCTTTAGATTTCAATTTAAGTAGCTCTATTGACATCGAGAGCTTACCAAACTCACAAGTCAAGTAACAGGTAGTCCTCACCACGTAAATAAAATGAATTTTGGAGTCTAAAGTTACTAAAGGGAGTGAGTAAGTAAACTTTACGGATAAGAAAATAACGAATTGGGATTTCCCTGTTTGTTATCTAAGGAAGTAAAGCATACACTTTCAGCACTACCGGGTAGCTAGGGTGGAGGTTTTATTGGTGAAGCTGTTACTTGTATGTTTTTTATAGTGTTTGAAATAATGAGATTTTTTAGCTGGAGTTTAGATTTGTGACGAGTAAGAGAAGTAATGTTTTATATACATGAGCTTATTGCAGAGTTTTTCTTTTATTTTGCGTGAGGCTGCATGATAATGTAATTGGATTTGATGATAAGTAATTGTGTGTGTGTTTTCAATACTATTGAGAATAATAAGGTTTCTCTGCTGGATTGGAGGTAACTGTTTTATACAAGTGGGATTATTGCAGAATTCTTCTTTTATGTTGCATTAGGCTGCACGATAATGTAATTGGATTTGAGATAAGTAATTGATGGAAGAGGGAATAAAAGTAATGCTGGTTGTTCGAAACTGTACTGGCTTAATTGAACGAGCCTGATATTTTGTGGCCGTGTGAAAATGTTTTGCTTGGGATTAATCAATTTTTACTAATCGTTTGGCTCTGCGCTTTATCTGTTTTCTGTCATTTTGTATCTCCTTTTCAGTTTTGTGCTGAATTATCAACTTTCATTTGTGAATTGCGGCTAACTTAATGAGCACATGAATGTTTGCATTCCGTTGTTTGAGATTTGAATATTGATTTCTGTTTTGCATCAGATAGTTTTCTTACATCTATATCATATTTGGTTGCTCTGCAGGAGAAATGGCGATGGAGATCACCCAGTTTTTGTTGTCTGCTCAATCACCAGATGCAAAGGTCCGGACTGAGGCAGAGAGTCAACTTGCTCTATTTCGAGAACAGAACTTACCTGGCTTTCTTTTATCATTGTCAGTTGAACTATCTAATGATTCAAAACCAGTTGAGTCTCGAAGACTTGCTGGTATTGTGCTCAAGAATTCATTGGATGCTAAAGAGGTTGCTAGGAAGGAACATCTCCTTCAACAGTGGGTGGCGATTGATCTCTCTGTCAAATCCCAAATTAAAGGCTTGCTCTTAAACACCCTTGGATCCTCTACACGTGAAGCAACTCACACTGCTGCCCAAGTAATTGCTAAGGTTGCTGCAATAGAGATTCCCCGCAAAGAATGGCCTGAACTCATTCAGTCATTGCTAGTTAACATGACTCAACAAGATAGGCCTGCATCTGTGAAACAGGCTACCTTGGAAACACTTGGATACGTTTGTGAGGAGATATCTCACCATGATCTCGTACAAGACGAAGTAAATTCTGTCTTAACTGCCGTTGTTCAGGGCATGAATGCTACTGAGCAAAACCCTGAAGTCCGTCTTGCAGCAACCCGAGCTTTGTACAACGCCCTTGATTTTGCTCAGACCAACTTCGATAATGAGATGGAGCGAAACTATATTATGAAGATGATTTGTGAGACAGCTGTGGCAAAAGAGGGAGAAATTAGACAAGCTTCTTTTGAGTGTCTTGTTTCCATAGCATCAACATACTATGAGGTCCTTGAACCTTATATGGAAACCATCTTCCAGCTGACGTCCAATGCAGTTAAAGGAGATGAGGAGGCTGTCGCCCTTCAAGCAATTGAATTCTGGAGTTCTATTTGTGATGAAGAGATAGAGCTTCAAGACTATGAGGTCCCTGACAGTGGGGATTCAAGCGTTCCACACTCTCGCTTCATTGAGAAGGCTCTCCCTACTTTAGCTCCTTTGTTGCTGGAAACATTACTAAAACAGGATGAGGATCAGGACCAGGATGATGGGGTCTGGAATCTGGCCATGGCTGGTGGGACATGTCTTGGTCTTGTTGCCAGAACTGTGGGGGATGCTATTGTGCCCTTAGTGATGCCTTTTGTTGAGGCTAATATTTCAAAGCCAGATTGGCGATCTCGTGAAGGTGCTACATATGCTTTTGGTTCAATCCTTGAAGGGCCAAGTATTCAGAAACTCTCTCCTATGGTGCAAAATGGATTAGATTTTCTGCTTCAAGCGATGAAAGATGAAAACAGCCATGTGAAAGATACCACTGCATGGACTCTTAGTCGTATCTTTGAGTTATTGCACACTCCGTCTACTGGATTTTCAGTAATTTCTCCTGCAAACCTCCAAAAAATTGTGGTGGTTTTGCTGGAGAGTATAAAGGATGCTCCGCATGTCGCTGAGAAAGTCTGTGGAGCAATCTATTATCTTGCTCAGGGATATGAGGATGCTGGGCCTAGCTCGTCTCTGCTCACACCATTCCTTCCAGACATTATAGGCTCTCTTATAGCAACTGCAGATCGAACAGATGGCAGTGACTCAAAGCTCAGATCTTCTGCATATGAAACCTTGAATGAGGTTGTAAGGTGTTCCAACCTTGCTGAAACATCTCAAATTATAACACAGCTTCTACCTGTCATCATGAATAAGTTGGGCCAGACTTCAGAGCTTCAGATTGTATCATCAGATGAAAGAGAAAAGCAAGGAGATCTTCAAGCTTCACTTTGTGGTGTCCTCCAGGTTATCATTCAAAAACTTAGTGCCACTGAGGAAACGAAGCCCATAATTCTCCAGGCAGCTGATCAGATTATGTTGTTATTCCTCAAGGTCTTTGCTTGCCGTAGCTCTACGGTACACGAGGAAGCAATGCTTGCCATAGGTGCACTTGCCTATGCTGCTGGTCCGGAATTTGCAAAGTATATGCCAGAGTTCTACAAGTATTTGGAGATGGGTCTGCAGAATTTTGAGGAATACCAGGTCTGTGCGATCTCAGTTGGAGTTGTTGGTGATATTTGCCGTGCCTTGGATGAGAAGGTCTTACCGTACTGTGATGGGATCATGACACACCTTCTGAAGGATCTTTCAAGTGGCGAACTAAACCGGTCTGTGAAGCCTCCCATATTCTCCTGCTTTGGGGATATTGCTCTTGCAATTGGGGAACACTTTGAAAAGTATATCCAATATGCATTGCCAATGATGCAAAGTGCTGCTGAAATGTGTGCTCAAATGGATCCCAGTGATGAAGAGATGGTGGAGTATGGCAATCAGCTGAGACGGAGCATTTTCGAAGCTTATTCTGGCATTTTACAGGGATTTAAGAATACAAAAGCTGATCTTATGTTACCTCATGCTCCTCATCTCTTGCAGTTCATAGAGATTGTCGCCAAAGACCCACACAGGTTTTTTTTCCAATTGCTAAGTTCCTTCCCTTTTTTGTTTAATATTTAAAACTATCTTTCTTATCACCTGATTACAGTTTGTGCTAATGAGATTGCTATTGCTTGCTTTCCAGGGACGAAAACGTAACAAAGGCACCAGTAGCAGGTATGGGTGATCTTGCAGATGCTCTGGGTTCGAACATAAAGATGTTGTTCAAAGATCGCACATTTTGCACTGAGCTATTAGGGGAGTGTCTTCAATCTGATGACGAACAGCTGAAAGAAACTGCCACATGGACCCAAGGAATGATTGGACGTGTCTTTTCGGTCTGTGGGTGAAAATTCCATCTCCTCACCACTGTCCCTAGTTCAAGGAGTCGGGTGTCTTCTTTATGTTGTCTTGATAAGGTCGAAGTTATCGGGTATCCAGAAACAGGAGTCAGGTCATTTATGATTGTGTCTATCACTCGAGGTTAGTCACTGAAACAATGAAATTCTTTTCCTTGATTTGGCTATCTACGAGGTAAAGAGGTTATGATAATTGTTGGCAGTCTTAAGGCCACTCGATGTATGTGGCCTTTTTTATCCTTGTAAAACTCTGGTTTTGATTTAAGCGCCACAAAATTAGTGGTTTTATTGGGTCAACAATATTAATTTGTGTCTATATTTGTTGCTTTAGTTGTCATTTAATTGGATAGCAATTTGCATATAAATATGCAATGCTTGGCCCTGTTGTGGTAGCAGTAAATTGAAGAATATTATTTTTTAAGTCAAAGTCCAAAAAAGATCCAACTGTAGTTCTTCCTTGTTTCTTATAGCTTTCTTACAACCCGATTGTGCATATACCTTTCCCCTATTGCCATTTATTTTCTCGAAATTAGATCATGAATCTCCACAACTGAATGAGCCTCTTCTTCATTTTCAACTTTTGCAGGCATGGGGCTTATATACTGCTTTTCCGGTCCAATTCAAGTCCCTCAGGTCTCGTGGGATTAGTCGGATAAAGTTTGAATATTTATGACTTTCTGAAGGGGAAAAAAAAGTAGGTGTTTTCCTGATTCTTTGTCTGAATTAATGCTGCTTTGTGATTTGTGATGATGTGAATAACGATCCCATGGATAATGAGTTTTGTGCTGGTTTCGTTTCATGATTGAATTGAAGTTGTGACTTGTGGAGTGGCAAATTAACCACATTTTTTTTTTCTTTTTTCTATTTTTTAAGTTGGGGGACTTTCTAGCGAAGTTCTTTGGTTCTTACCAGTGTGCCAAATCTTGGTATCACGACTCTATCTAGAATAGGTGTAGCATAATTTAATTAGGCATAATGTCTAGGATTTACTCGAGGAGAATATCACGAGGACTGATCTGATTCCGAGATATATTAGTAAGTATTTCGCTTATGTATCAAGTACTTCATTATTAAATTAAACTCTTTGAGATTCATAATTATCGTTTTCTTTTGAAAAAGTAACCTCCAAATTAATGCCAATTGGAAAACCCAATATGCAAAAATGTTCTAATCAAAGAATAAAATTGAACGATAACAATTATATATATATATATAACAAAAAAAATTCAAAAATTCAAATAAATATTCAATGGCACCACCAATTCTTACATTCAAAGACAAAACGGGGGTTACTCTATCTAGCGAAAGAAGAGAAAAACTAAGCACCGGGTCTTTACAACGGGCAGCTTCGTATCTTATTCATAAAACAACAAAGGCGTTCTAGCTCGATTCGGGTTTGAATTTCTCATAACGTTATAAGATAAATAGTAAAAAAATGATAATACAATTATGATAAAATAATCTGATCTATGGTTTGTTTAGATTTTATTTCATTATTGATTTTTCTAGTAACGTTATAATATTACAATAGAATTTAAATACTCTTAATAGATGTCACAAGTCTGCAAGATTTTTATGGCAAGTACCTCCAAAAATCTTGCCATATATTCATAACTCTCTAGAAACAAGAGTGGCTTCATGTTTACACAAGCATGAGAGCATCAAGAAGAAATTCTTACTTCTCGTCTCCTCCAAGCTTTCCTTTTCCGGGGTAAGATGTGAATATACGCACAAGTCCTCCTGCCATTTTGGGACCATATGTGATGGACCACATTTTGTAAGGTTGCATCCAAAGTAAAACCGTGCATAGTGAAAATTTCGAGTTGACCATAGCGTGGGATTCGGACAAATGAATTGTGGGTCCTATGCTAAGCCCTTTATACAACGGACCACTCTCCTCCCTCCCTCGTCTACATTGCCCGGATGATCTTTCTAGTTTTGAGCCTCCAGGATAGACATGGTCATGTAAATTTCATGTATAAATGCAGTTAAGGCCAGTCCTATGTCACATCAGAATTGGTGCTTATTAAGATAGTCGGAGAAATAGGGTCCTACTCATTTATTCTACTAACATCCTCTTTTATATAACAAGGTCAAATTAGATTCACTTAAAAGTTATAAATTTCATAGTACAACCGTGTCCGAATACATATACTAAGTCGGTCAAGGATTAAATAATATTTGTGATGAGAAGGCTTGGTTCAAACTTACAGTTTTTTTTATCACAATGAGATGCTAACTGATCACTCCACTCAACCCTGAAATGCCTTGGAAACAACACAATTGTGCATGTTTCTACGCCTTTGTGATGGCTACTGGACAGAGACAAGGGGGTGCGACAACCCTAAGATGAATTAATCCCTAGTTTATCTTCTTTTACTTCGCTATGCCTCCTTGTAATAGAAAAGGACAAAAAAAAAAAGAACATTCAGAAAATGATACACCATAGGAAAAACTGAAACTCTTGGCAATCTACAAATAAGAATAACATGTAAGCTGTTAATTGAAGAACATCATTGCTTAAAATACTGGTCAAGTAAATGAAAATTATGGTCTACATATAATTGAACTATGGAAAAGCTGAAAGATTTATACATTTCTGCGGATCAGATTAGATGATCAATCAAAAAATACAAAAGTTAAGCGAAAACAATGTTGTTAATGACCATGAAACTACATTATTATCTGCCATTGGTGAAAGAACTCATTGACAAATTTCCTGCAGATGATGAGGCATAAGATGCTGTGATGATCTCAGTTGAGAACACTTCTGAGAAACTTGATGTTATGTCTTCAATGCTTCTTGAACCAACAGAGCTTAACTTGTTGAACACAGGAAGCGTTTCATCTCCATTGAGATACCTCAACACTTGCCTCATGGTAGGCCTGGCTTCTGGCTTTGGATGAGAACAAAGAAGGCCTAATCCAAGAACCAACTCCATTTCTTCGACTACATAGATCGAATTCAGCTTTGGATCAACCGCGTCAAGAATTCTATCCAGCTGAAGGCATTCGATCACCCAGTCCACCAACACTACTTGATGCCGGTCTGAATAGCTAATAGGTGGTTTTCCACAGGCTACCTCAAGGAGTAGAATACCGTATGCAAAAACATCAGAGCTCGTTGAGGCCTTCCCTATTCGTGACAATTCAGGTGCAATATATCCTATTGTTCCAACAACATTGGTGGTATGGGAGTGTTTTCCATGGTCATATAATCTTGCTAACCCAAAATCTCCTAATCTAGCGTTAAAATCGCGGTCTATAAGGACATTGCTAGACTTCACATCGCGATGAATTACCACTTGTTCCCACTCTTCGTGCAGGTAGAGTAGCCCAGCAGCAATACCTTTGATAATGTTGAATCGCTGCTCCCACGTCAACGCAACATCATTCTTAGATTTGTAGAGTAAAGAATCAAGACTTCCGTTCGGGATGTAGTCATAGGCAAGAAGAAGATCATTCTTGTACTTGCACCATCCCTGGAGGTTAACAAGGTGCTTGTGCCTTAACCGTCCCAGGCTTTCGATTTCTGCTGCAAATTCTCTAATCCCTTGTAGAGAATTGTTGGATATCTTTTTGACAGCAACCTCTGCTCCAGTAGTAGGTAGCACTCCCTTGTACACTGCACCGAAACCTCCAACACCAATCAACTCGCTCTCTTTGAACCCCTTGGTTGCTGCATATAGATCTTTGAATCGAAACCTGTGAGGACTTTCCAACTCCCAGTCTTCCAGGACTTCAAATTTCATCCACCTTCGATACATAAAAATAGATATTAAGGCTCCCAACAGGATAAATAACAGCACAGAAAAGGTCGCGATAAGCGCCTTCTTGACAGGATGTAAAGTGGAAGATTCTCTTTCAGCCGGGGGTCTGGGCAGCCGAGAAAGGTTAAGGGGATCAGCAACTCCATTCAGACGAAAACTCCATCCCAAGATATAATGAGAACTTGCCTTCTTCCCTGTGGCTGCAGAGAAGCCGACATACATATTCTCCTGCACCACGTATGACAAGTTAATGTCTTCAGATATTAAAGGTCGGATTGGCTTTGTTGGTTCTGACAGAGGAGATATGGTTACATTCACAACAGCGTTCAATCCATCATACTCAATCCATGCTTGGATTGGTTCTCCACTGCCCAATTGAACGTCTTCCTTCTTATTAGTTCCGTTAACATAGTAAGAAGCCGGCTCTGTTGCTATCGAATCCATGCTGTTGTTGTTGATTCCAATATGATTACCATAGGTGTCTGAGTCTGCACCATGGCCATTAACTGTATCAAACTCGACCATGAATATGTGGTTTGAAGGGCTGCCATCGTTCGATGAGTTAAGGATTCCAAGGTAGTGATCAGCTTCTCCACCTATAAATTTTGTGGATGGTGATAAAGTGAAGGCAAGGCCATAACCACCTTCCTTGTCAGCAGAAGGAACTATCATGAAAACAAAATGTGAACTAAATGAAGAAGCATTTGGAGAAGGAGATGAATTATAGTTCAACATTTTTATAGGTTGAGGTACAAATACATGCCCTGTGACATGATTTGAGTTGTTAGTGAGCTTAAGTACTCCACTAGGTTTGATGATAGTAGCTCCATCTAGGATCAAATTTGTTTCATTGAATCCATTGTACACAAAATCAATGGATTGAGATGTTATGAAAAAATGGCACAGATAGAAAAGTAGTAGTACTAAGGAAGAGGTTGCAGCCATGGAAATCAGCAAGAAAATTGCAGAGTTGCAAAATAAGCTTCTATGGAAAATTCATGTCAAGAAGATGATTTATAAGAGGTGGTGAAGGCTTGAGAAACAGTCTTACAAGTCCTCACAATTGACTTGAGGAGAATCACAGAATTTGGGAACTGAAAAGTTCTGTTGTGACCAAGTAAAACATTTTAATAATAGAAAAGGTCAAGCCTTTGTGCACTTGTGCAGGGCCATTTTAGTCATGACCCTGAAGAGTTTCAAGCTTTAACTAATCAAAGTTTGTAGGCAAATGACACTAATAATGTTCTTGAACTGAGTACTTAACCAATTGATGAGTTGCTGGATACTTATTCCATTCGTTACTTATTTATGTCTATGAATTTTTATAGAAACAAGGCATATAAAATTCTTAATATTAAATTGAGCGAGCATAATGTCACGGTTCGCGATTTTCTTCATAGTACGGATGATTTGTGTTTGTCTCATGACAATCATTTCAAAATGTTTCAAAGATCATGTAGTGAATATATAATATGAAACTTTTATTGACTGAGCATTTAGCACTCTCCCGGCAATTTTTTCCTTTTTTCCTTTTTTCCTTTTTTCCTTCCCTTGTCCATTATATTACTATCCTAAGCAATATAAAATCTGAACCATCATTTCTTTAATGTATTTGCCATTTATATAAATTGTTTGTCTATTTTTAGTCACCATTTTGCAATAAGCATCCGTACGTCCAATTGAATCAATTTTGTACTAAACAAATTGTCAAAAGCTAAATTAATTCCATTATCAAGTTTGTTTTAGTCATCCAGAAAGTCTCTGATCAAAGAAAAAAGCAAAAAAAAAAAAGGCCAGAAAGTCAACCATTGGGAAACTTGTAATTGTGGGTATTTATGAATAGCGTGTGCGGCGGTCTGAAGTGCCCCAAGAAAAAGGAAAGGTCATAACATGATAGCTTTCATGTATACTATTCCCACCCCAGTGGGTGGGTTAAACATTTTGTATCTTGTTGCTTTTCATATTTTTGAAATGCTCTAACTTTAACCAAAATAAATAAATGAATAATGTACAAATACAATTGGGTAGTTTATGCAATTTAATTCGTACCATTAAATATTTGACGAAAAATGAATAGAATGACTAAATTATCCTTACAAAAATAAACCAAATTACCAATTTATTCCCCTAACACCACCCCCCACTTGTACCCATTGTCACCCCCCTTATACCCTTTTCATCCACCCCTACACCCATCACCCTCGACCCCCATTAAATTGTGCATGGGGTGTGTGCGTAAACGTGGTGTATGTATGTGTGTGCGCGTGCCGTTTGCGTGTGTGAGCTCCGTGTGTCCTTGTGTGTGTATGTCCATTTTGCGCGTGTATTGTGTGTGATTGTGGTGATAATGGGTGTCTATTGTTGAAGGTGAAGAAGGAAAAAGAATGAGATGAATTGAGGACTAAATTGAAATATTTTATAATATTTGGAGAATAAATTAAATTTTTACAAATTTTGGGGAATAAATTAAAATATTATGAAAATCACGGTTAAACATTATATTTAATTTTCAATTTGACCCTTGTGATATTGTGCATGTCCATTAAATATAATTTTATTTTTAATAGGTCGATAGACTAATTTTAACAAACATTGGGGGTTGATATACATCTTTTGAAACAATAGGAACTAATTTTATAAAAAAAATTAGAACAATGATTACTATTTTCATAAATAACCCAAATACGACTAAGGTATTTACACTATGAAATTAATTTACACACTGCACAAATTAAATAGTGTTGGTGTGCATGAGAATCACCTTTTGAAAAATGAAATTAATTCATATCCTTTATTTATTTTTTTGCTAGGCAAGTAAGAGAGTTTTATTAATCAAAAAATATTTACAGTGTACAAAATGATGTCTTGCACCAACTAAACAAGAAAACTTAGGTCTAAGTTTCAAGCTTTACAAATAGCTCTCTTCAAAAAGTTATTTCTATATCTTTTTTCTCTAAGTACAATTTATCTTTAACATCGAATTCGATTTTACAAAAATATTGTTGTTCTGTACGAATTTCTCCTGTAAGAATTCATATCCTTGAAGCCTTGAGGTTACTCAATTGAGAGAAAGGAATGAAGCCAAGCAGCCTTCAATCATCAAGCCACATGTTGGAATATGTAGTTGATTGCAAGGTAAAAGTAATTGTGACATTTATATCGAAATTTACTTATTCCCTTAGACGTCTTTGAAGAACACGTTGAAATCTCAAAACTTATCCTTAAGAATAGATTGTAACTCCCTTTTTGTGGTCATTTTACTAGGCAACACACTGCTTTCATTTACTATTACTTTCAGTATTTAGTAGGCAATGTTATTGGTTATTGTCACTCTGATAATGGCATAAACTGATAATATTCACAAATTAACTAATCCTTTTGATGAAGAAATTTTTCAAGGGCCTTTTAAAGATGGATCACTTTTTCTCTCTTTTTTGGTTGCCTTTTCAAGAAGACTAAAGCTTAAGGACCCTCGACGAAGAAAATTCCATAATTCAATGCCATCATCAGGCAATAATATTGGTAATCGAATAGTCCAATAATCAACAAACTTTACGAAGACTTCTAAATGTAAAAACCATCTTGACAAGTCTTTTTGAGTATAGGTGCACTCGAATAGATGAAACTCTCTTTATGCATGAAGTTTGTTAAAGGCTTGGAACACATTTTACCGAATTTTAAAGTAAAAAGAACGAATACAAAAAGAAGAAATTGAAACTCTTGAAAAACTTAAAATATATATAACTGTATCAACTTTGTTTTTCCAGGGAATTCAATCTAATTTGTATAAAGGATCAGCTTTGGTTTGTGAAAATGGTTCATGATATTGCTGCAATTACTTGATATCACATATCTTCAAGCATACAAATAAAAAAAGGGTAAATAGCACCACAACCCCCTGTGCTTTAACAAGAATGCACATGACCCCCCTATGGTTTAAAAAGGGCACCGGAACCCCTTATGGTTTTCAAACCGTGCACACGCCCCCCCTCCCTAATTTTCCGTCAATAAATTTAACTGAATTGTATAAAAAAACTAAAATGCTCTTCAATTTTTTATTTTTTATTTCTCTTTTTCTTTTCTTTTTTGTTTACACACACACACACACACACACACACACACAGACGCACACACACACAGACGCACACACACATACACACACACACACACACACACAGACACACATACACACACACACAGAGACACACACACACAGACACACACACACACACACACACATATATATATACACACGCACATGCATATATATATATAATATACACACGCACACACACACACACACATATATATATATAAAGATTTGTAGGTGTGTGTGTGTGCGTCTGTGTGTGTGTGTGTGTGTGTGTGTGTGTGCGTCTGTGTGTGTGTGTGTATGTGTGTGTGTGTGTGTGTGGGTGTGATGGTGGGGTGGGGTGCGTGGGGGTAGGGATGGTGAGGGTGAGGGGGGGGGGGGTCGGTGGTTTGAGGAAGATGGGTTTTTTTTTTTTGGTGAAAATTGTATTGGGAGAAAAAAAAAAGAAATATATATATATATATATATATATGTATATATATGTAAGTCCACTTAAGTAATAATTTAAACCTAAAAACATGAAAAATCGCATCAAACGCGCGTGTAACATACTCTCCGTTAAAAGTAACGATTTTTTTAACAAAGGGGTCTGTGGTGCTACACTTTTGAAACCATATAGGAATCCGGTACACTTTTTAAACTACAGGAGGATTATGTACATTTTTACTAAAGCACAGAAAGTTGTGATGCTATTTACCCATAAATAAATTGCAAGTTTTTACTTATAGAACAGCATTTGCCAAATAAATGAGAATAATGGTAAAGTAATTAATAAAAATTATGGTTTTTGAACTACTAACGAGCTGAAATATTTATACATTTCCGCGGATTAAATTAAACGATCAACCAAAAAAATAAAAAATTCACGTAGTTAAGTCCCGCGAAAACCTATAATTAAGAGAAAAAAAAATTTGTTTTTAACGACTATGAAGTTAAACTATTTATGTGCCATTCGTAAAAGAGCTAGAGGAAATTTTTCCGGCAGATGATGAGGCATAAGATGCTGTATTTACAGCTGAGAACGCTTCTGAATAACCTGATGTGATGTCTTCAATGCTTCTTGAACCAACAGAGCTTAACTTGTCGAACACAGGAAATACTTCATCTCCATTGAGATACTTCAACACTTGCCTCATGGTAGGCCTGGCTTCTGGCTTTGGATGAGAACAGAGAAGGCCTAATCCAAGAACCAACTCCATTTCTTCAACTACAAAGATCGAATTCAGCTTTGGATCAACCGCGTCAAGAATTCTATCCAGCTGAAGGCATTCGATCACCCAGTCCACCAACACTACTTGATGCCGGTCTGAATCATAGCTAATAGGTGGTTTTCCACAGGCTACCTCAAGGAGTAGAATACCGTATGCGAAAACATCAGAGCTCGTTGAGGCCTTCCCTATCCGCGACAGTTCAGGTGCAATATATCCTATTGTTCCAACAACATTGGTGGTATGGGAGATTTTCCCATGGTCATATAATCTTGCTAACCCGAAATCTCCTAATCTAGCGTTAAAATCACGGTCTATAAGGACATTGCTAGACTTCACATCGCGATGAATTACCACTTTCTCCCACTCTTCGTGCAGGTAGAGTAGCCCGGCAGGAATACCTTTGATAATGTTGAATCGCTGCTCCCACGTCAATACAACATCATTCTTAGAGTTGTAGAGTAAAGAATCAAGACTTCCGTTTGGGACATAGTCATAGGCAAGAAGAAGATCATTCTTGTACTTGCACCATCCCTGGAGGTTAACAAGGTGCTTGTGCCTTAACCGTCCCAGGCTTTCGATTTCTGCTGCAAATTCTCTGATCCCTTGCAGAGAATTGTTGGATATCTTTTTGACAGCAACCTCTGCTCCAGTAGTAGGCAGCACTCCCTTGTACACTGCACCGAAGCCTCCAACACCAATCAACTCGCTCTCTCTGAACCCCTTGGTTGCTGCATACAGATCTTTGTACCGAAACCTGTGAGGACTTTCCAACTCCCAGTCTTCCAGGACTTCGAATTTCATCCACCTTCGATACAAAAGAGTAGATATTAATGCTACCAACAGGATAAATAACAGCACAGAGAAGGCCGCGATAAGCGCCTTCTTGACAGGATGCAAAGTGGAAGATTTTCTTTCATCCGGGGGTATAGGAAGCTGAGAAAGATCAAGAGGATCAGCTACTCCATTCAGCCGAAAACTCCATCCCAGAATATAATGAGTACTTGCCTGCAGCCCTGTGGCTGCAGTGAAGCCAGCATACATATTCTCCAGCACCACGGATGACAAAGTGATGGCTTTAGTAATCAAAGGCCGGGTTGGCTTTGTTGGTACTGATAGAGGAGATATAGTTACACTCACAACGCCTTTCAATCCATCATACTCAATCCATGCTTGAATTGGTTGTCCACTCCCTAATTGAATTTCTTTCTCCCCATCAGTTCTGATATCATAATAAGAAGCTTCCTTTGCTACTTCAGAGCCCATGCTGTTGATGTTTACTCCAACATGATTGCCATTTTTGTCTGTATCTTCATTAATCCCTTGAATCGTATCGAACTCAACAATAAAGAGGTGGTTTGATGAGCTACCATTACTTTTTGAGTTCATGATTCCAAGGAAGTGATCACCTTTTGCACCAATGAAGCTTTTGGATGGTGATAGAATGAAGGCAAGACCATGACCATTTTGCTTGTTAGCAGAGGGAACTATCATGAATACAAAAAGTGTACTAAATGAAGAAGCATTTGGAGAAGGAGATGAGCTATAGTTCAACATTTGTATCCGTTCAGGGTAAAACGCACGTCCGATGACATGATTTGAGTTGTTAGTGAGCTCAAGTGCTCCTCTAGGATCGATAGTAGCTCCTTCATCTAGGCTTAGACTTGTTTGATTGAATCCATTGTACACAAAATTTTCAACAGATTGAGATGTTATGAAACAATGGCACAAATAGAGAAGAAGTTGTAGTGCTAAGGAAAAAGGTGCAGCCATGGAAACAAGCTTCTATGGAAAACTTGGAGAGTTGCAAAATAAGCTTCTATGGGAAGTTCATGACAAGAATGCTAACAAGATGACTTATAAGAGGAGGTGAAGCCTTCAAAGTCAGCACAATTGACTTGAGGAGAATCACAGAATTTGGGAACTGAAAAATCTTTGTGACCGAGTAAATATTTTAATCATAGGAAAAGTCAGGTTTGTAAACATCCACGAGTTGAGTAGAATGTTCGGATAGCGACGTGTTGTAATCAATAGTTCTTAATTCGAACCACAACTTCAAACTCGTTTATACAAAAAAATAAAAAATAAATAAAGGCAAGTCTGTGTGGTGAATTCTAAGAACTTCACATCTATGTACTTTTGCAGGCCAATTGTAGTGACCCTGAAGAGCTTTAAGCTTTCACTAATCAAGGTTGTAAAAAAGATGACTCTACATGTTATTGAACTGAGTTCTCAACCAATTGATGAGTTGCTTGAATACTTATTCCATCTGTCGTTGATTTATGTCCATGAAATCTATTATATACAAGGCATATGAAAGTCTTAAAATCATATGAGGACAACGTCACAGCCACACTTTCTCCCGTGGCACAAGCGATCTGTGCTCGTCACGTGACAATAAGGTAAAAAACTATATGCAATAACTGCCTAGGTGCAATCATTCCAATGCTTGAAGGATCGTTTAATTAATACTCTCCAGGCAATTTTTCTCCTCTTCTTATCTATTACAGCAACTATGTTAGCATTGAATCTACCCATCACTCTTTAATGTCTTGGCAATTTGTATATTATTTGACTATTTTTAGTCGCCCTTTTCCAATAATTAGGCATCCGTACGTCCAAGTCAATAATTTTGTACTAAACAAGTTTTAAAAAGCTAATTGAATTCCATTATTCAAGTAAGGTTATCAGGTATGAAAATAATAAATAACATAATAAATATGGCACTCATATAAAAAATATTAAATTTGTTCACATACAAAGCTCAATAAATGAATCTTGTCTGCACATATAGAGACGCGTTGAAGACAATCTTAACATCAAGTTTATATACACTTGTAAGTCTCGTCACCACTTATTTAAAAAATATTAAAACTGTCCATATACAAAACTCAATAAACAAATCTTGTATACACATATAGAGACACGTTGAAAATAATTTTAGTATCAAGTTTATAGAAACGCGCTATAGTCATCCAAAAAATGAATTTTGTATACACATGTGGAGACTTAAAAGGAAATCTTAACATTAATGGTATGTGATGAGGGGTTCCCGAGCTGAGGTGAGATGTCCATTCCGAGCCGAGGCGGGCTAATCAGCGCCAAGACCAGCGCGTTCAACTGAATGTCCAACCAGGATGACTGGCCCGACCCCGGAAACCCCGACCTCAGTTCCAACTGTTCTGATGGGACATAAAGTACTGATGGGACATAAAGCTGCACCGCATTAAATGCTGTCAGACTTGAATTTAGTATAAATAGAGCTCCACCCTCTTCATTTAAGGAGGTAACTCGTCATTAAATGCTATCAACTACCTAGCCAACTCGGACATACTAATCATTCGTGTTCCCGAGGGAAAAATCCGGGTATTCACCCTGCCTTTTCCTTCTTTTCCTTGTGCAGGTCTGGTAGCCGACCAGGAGAGTACAGCTCGGAGGCCAACCTGAAAAGTTTAGCTCGGCGCAGGTAGCTCCCAACCTCAACTGTGAGATTTCCAACCTCGACAGTTTGGCGCCGTCTGTGGGAATTCGAAAAGTTCTTTTATCACTCTCTTCATCACTCATTGAGAAACTATTATGGTGCAAACTAGAAGCCACAGCATATCGGTAGAGGATTCGCCCAACCCGGAAAGGGACCTCAAAACCACGCAGGTGCCTAGCCAAAACCTAACCCAAGCCGACGTTGGAACGAGCCAACGTATACATTTAGCCACTCAAACCAACCCCACAGCAGAAGGAAACCCCAACTCCAGCCTATCACCGGAGATAAGGATGATGCTGAGGATGTTCGAGGAACTTAAGGAGCAGGTAGCCCGGCTAGCTGAGGGCCCCTTGGCTCCGCGAGAAGCTATGCCACGGCCCTCGCGTCCACAATTCCATATCCCAGAATCAAGGCGAAAACGGACGCAGGATGAGGAGGGTTTCCTGGAGCTGATGGTTAAACCCGACGCGACGAGAGGTAAAAGGGCAGCTCAAGCCGACCCCGAGTAGGCCAAGACCGCAGCTGCCATAACTAAGGTTATTAACCAGCTCAGCGTAAGCCCACTCTCCCCCGAGGTACTGGCCACGCCACTACCCACAGGCAACCGTATGCCCAACCTGGCCGTCTACAACGAAGATGGAGACCCAGCCAGCCACCTGCTCAATTTTGATCACCACATGACTCTGCATGACATGCCAGATCTCATGAAGGCGAAGACATTCCCGACCACCCTGGTCGGCAATGCCTTGGATTGGTTCCAAAAACTTCGTCCCGGTTCAATCGCAAGTTTTTACCAGCTGGCTGAGGCTTTTCTATCTCGCTTCGCAGGAAGCCGGTGTGCCACCCGTCATACTTCAATATTGCTGCTGGTGAAGCAACATAGAGGGGAAAGTTTGAGGGCTTACACGGCCAGATTCAATGAAGAGTCCCTACGAATTCCTAACCTGGAGGACTCCATGGCATTGATGGCTTACCAAAGTGGGCTCAGGTCGGGCCCCCTCACATCCTCACTGGCAATCGACCCTGTGGACACTGTATCCGAGCTGATGGTACGAGCATAAGGGTACATACACTCTGAAGAAATCCATCAGGCGAAGAGGGATGATGACAAGGAGAAGGAAGCCAGCAAGAAGAGAGAGACCTCCCGAGCCCAACTTGGGGATAAAGTCCAGAACGACCGAGGCAAGTAGCCTCAACAGCCAAAGCAGAACCCCCGGTTCACTATGTTCACTCTCCTTAACACCTCGAGGGAGCAGATCCTGATGGAGATCCAACACTAGAACCACCTGCCTCCAGCTCCGAGGATGAAAGGCCGACCCGAGAAGCGCAATAGAACCAAGTATTGCCGCTACCATATGGACTACGGCCATACCACCGAAGAGTGCAAAGACTTGAAATAGGAGATTGAGGCACTGATAGCCCGAGGCCACCTCCGGAGGTATGTAGATCCGCTGCCGCCCCGGAATCCCGACCAAAGGGATAGGGAGAGGAGTCTACCCAGGCGCTAGGCTGGGGGCGGACGCCTGGCTGTAATTGAGACCATTGCGGGAGGACTGGCGTCAGGAGAAGAGACCTCAGCAGGCAGGAAGGGTTACGTTCGTGCTGGGAGGGAGAATGGACCAGTGCAGGGACCGGCCCCGGAAATACAGGAGCTCATCTTCTCCTTAGAAGACTTGGAGGGGGTGATATTGCCTCATGACGACCCACTGGTGATCAGCGCTGAAATAGCCAACTTCACCGTCAAGAGGCTGATGGTGGACACCTGGAGCTCGGCAAAAGTCTTATTCCTCAGCGCTTTTGAGCAAATGGGGTTGGACAGGAGCCGACTCAGGCCATTGAGGGGTACTTTAGCGGGTTTCACCGGGCAGTCCCATCGAGCCGAAGGGGTCATCAACCTCCCGCTGAAGCTGGCAGATGGGGATAAGTGGGTGTCGATGCAAGCCAACTTCATTGTGATGGACTGTAATTCTACTTACAATGGGATCTTAGGCCGGGTGTCACTCAATCACTTCAGGGCCGTCCCCTCAACTTACCACCAGGCCCTGAAATTCCCAACCCCGGGCGGTGTTGCCACCATTCGCGGAGCCCAGCTCTCAGCTCGGGAATGTTATGAAAACTCACTCCGGCCCAAGTATCCGATCGGCTGGGGACCAGATCTGCCCAAAGAAAAAAGAGATGCTAAAAGAGGAAGCCCGACTGAAGACCTTCAGGAGGTGGAACTCTCTGATGAAACCAAGAGAGCAAAGATCGGGAATGAACTCTCTGCCAATCTCAAGAAAGGTATAAGCCAATTTCTTTTAAAGAATGAACATATATTTGCCTGGTCTGCCTCTGACATGACAGGTATTGACCCGGGTGTGATTGAGCATCACCTGAATGCCGACCCAAATCACTATCCGGTAAAGCAAAAGCGCAGGCACTTCCATTATGATAAACAACAAATCATAGCAGAAGAAGTAGACAAGTTAGTGGACGCCGGCCACATAAAGGAAATACAGTACCCAACCTGGTTGTCCAATGTGGTGCTGGTGACTAAATCCTCAGGTGGATGGAGACTGTGTATAGACTTCACCGACCTCAACAAAGCCTACCCTAAGGACTGCTTTCCCCTACCACGGATCGATCAGATGGTGAAAGCCACCTCCGGATTCGAGCTACTCTCTTTCATGGATGCCTTCAAAGGCTATAATCAAATCAAGATGGCTCCCAGGGACAAAGAGAAGACCGCCTTCACCACCGATAAAGGACTCTACTACTATGAGGTTATGCCTTTTGGCCTCAAGAATACTAGAGCTACCTACACTTGGATGGTGAACAAGGTCTTCAAAAATCAGATTGGCCGAAATATAGAAATCTATGTAGATGACATGTTGGTCAAGAGCAGAAGGGCGGAAGACCATGTAGCCAACTTGGCTGAAGCCTTCGCCGTAATGGAGCACTTTGGGATAAAACTGAACCCAAAAAAGTGCGCATTCGGCGTCAAGGCAGGCAAATTTCTGGGCTTCATGGTCACGGCCCGCGGAATAAAAGCCAACCCAGAGAAGGTACATGCGATACTTGACCTGGCGCCACCGACCTGTGTGAAAGACGTTCAGGTGTTAGCAGGCAAGGTCGCAGCGCTGAGCATATTCATGTCCAGGTCGGCTGACAAGTGTGCTTCTCTGTTCAAAATATTAAGGAATCCTAAGAACTTTGAATGGACTGCGGAATGTCAGAACACCTTCCAAGAGCTGAAAAGGTATCTAACTTCGCCACCCCTGTTATCTCGACCTGAGGTGGGCGAGGAGCTGGTACTATACTTAGCATGCTTGGGAACAGCAGTGGCGGCGACACTAGTCCGAGAAGAAGGAAAGGAGCAGAAGCCGGTCTATTATGTTAGCAAAACCTTGCAAGGGGCCGAGGTGAGATACTCCTCCTTGGAAAAACTCGCCCTCGCACTCATCACAGCAGCAAGAAAGTTGAAGCCATACTTTGATACTCATCCAGTTAAGGTCATGACGGATGCCCCACTCAAGTCCGTCATGCACAAGCCAGAGGCGTCGGGTAGGCTACTGAAATGGGCAGTTGAGCTGAGTCAATTCGACATCACCTACCAGCCCAGGACAACCATCAAAGCCCAAGCCATCGCGGACTTTGTTGTAGAATGCACTAGCTGAGCAGAGCATGACCCGGAGGACGTGTAGAAGGTCCATGTGGATGGGGCCTCAGGGAAGTCCGGAAGCGGAGCTGGGGTGGTCATCCTCGACGCAACCCGGCATGAGTACCAATACTCCCTCAAGTTCACCTTTTCGGCGTCTAACAATGAAGCAGAATACGAAGCGGTGATTGCAGGACTGAAAATTGTAGCTCAGCTCGGGGTACAGACAGTCGACCTGAGCACCGACTCTCAATTGGTTTCTAGTCAGATATTGGGAGAGTTCGAAGCCAAGGACAGTACTATGCTGGCCTACCTCAACAGAGTCAAGGATTTGACCTCAGCGCTCAAAAGGTTCACGATACAGCAGATTTCTAGGGAAGAGAATATGAAGGCTGATGCCATGTCCAGATTGGCCTTGGGCGAGAGTCAACCTGCCCTGGTCCATGTGGAAGAAGTATCTGAACCCAGTATTCAGTTGGGGGTACAAGCCGTATCTGAGCTCAATCTAAGCCCAGATTAGACCAAACCAATCGTGGACTACTTGAAGGGGGGTATGACCCCAGAAGATGAAAAAGCAACTCGGAAACTCATGAAACAGGCCTCAAGGTTTGTCATAATTGTCGGACAACTCTATAAGAGAGCCTATACTTGGCCTCTCTTGAAATGTGTTGGACCCGAAGAGGGAAACTATGTACTCTGGGAGATTCATGAAGGGGTATATGGAAACCACTTGGGAGGCAAAGCTCTGGCTCAGAAGGCATTAAGGCAAGGCTATTTCTGGCCAACTTTAGAGTAAGATGTCAAAGAGTATGTAAAAAAGTGCAACACCTGCCAAAGGTTCGCCAATGTATAGAGGAAGCCTGCGGTAGGCCTCACAGTGATGATAAGCCCATGGCCATTCTATCAGTGGGGTCTAGACATCATCGGCCCATTGCCGACCGGTGTCGGCCAAAAGAAGCACGCCTTCGTAGCTGTAGACTACTTCACCAAATGGCCCGAGGCTGAAGGTGTTGCTAGAATAATAGAAAAAGCAGCCTGGGATTTCGTATGGAAAAACATCATTTGTCGATTTGGGGTGCCAAAGGTTATCATCACTGACCACGGCAAGCAATTCGACAGTGCATACTTTCGAGGCAAATGTGCCGAGATTGGGATCGACCTCAAATTCTCATCTATTGCTCACCCTCAGAGTAATGGCCAAGTTGAAAGAACTAACCAAATCATTTTGCAGGGCCTGAAAACCAAGCTGGAGGAAGCGGAGGGCCAGTGGGCATCAATTCTTCCCGAGGTATCGTGGGCTCAACGAACCAACACCAGCTCGGCAACGGGAGAATCGCCCTTCGAATTGACCTTCGGCACTCAGGCAGTGCTGCCAGTGGAGATCGGGTCTCCGACCAGCAGAACCCTCTACAGTGATCCAGAAATAAACGGAGCACGGATCCGTGAAGAACTCGACCTCGTTGAAGAGCTTTGAGCTAAAGCTCAAATCAAAATGCCGGCCAGCAAAGCTGCCATGCAAAGGGCCTTTGCCAAACAGGTTAAGCCTAAGCCTATTAAGGTTGGCGACCTCGTGCTCAGAAAGGCCATCTTTTCGCTGCGCTCCAGTAACAAGCTCTCCCCGACTTGGGAGGGACCCTACGAAGTCATGAAAGAAGTTCGACCCGGGACCTTCTACATCCGCAACAAGAACGGAAAACCATTTAAGAACGCATGGTACTCAGAACACCTGAAGCGATATTTTGTCTAAACGGCCCCGAGCCGAAATATTTTGTAACGGCCCCGAGTCGAGAAATCTTGTAAAGGCCCCGGGCCAAGACATTGCTTGTACAAACTCAATACAATGCATCTTTACAAACAAGTGCTATGCCCGACCTGGGAACAAGCAACAAAACCAGTGCAATTTCCGACTCGGGCCCAAATTGCCTCAACTACAAAGCTACTACTAACTCGGATTAACGCGGTGGCCACTCTTAATCGCGAGCTAATGGCCAAGAAAACCAGCTCTGACAAAGTTCCAGCTAGGGTATAATCGATAGTAATTTGTTTTTAGTTTTGTCAGTTCGGATTGAGTTCCAACTCAGTATAATCCGGCTTCAGGTTGGTATATTAGTCTGGGGTCCGAACTTGAGCTCAACATTTGTCAACATTAGCTTGACCAATTTTAAATCGGACTGACGAGTCTAGGTTGGCGACGATTATACTGTTTCCCAATTAACCAGCTCGGATTAGGATGATAATTCATTAATTATATCCAGCTCGGTTCATTACGCTTAAGTTTGAATGGTCCATTAAATTGGTCCGACCCCACTTACTTAAGAAAAAAATTGCGAAGAGAAAGGTACACATGTACAAACTCGACCAAAACGCAAATAAAAATAAAATAGACATTTCATTAAATTGAAAAACGATTACACAAGCCCAACCTGGGCAGAATTACAAAAGCCCGACCCGGGCGACTTTACAAAATTACTTAGGAGCAGCGGTGGAGGTGGTGGCCTCGGCTACGTTGCCGATCTGGTCCATACCCTTCTGGACAAACTCCAGTACCTCCTTGGCCTGGGACGTCAGGTCGGCCGGTAGCTTAGGAATCTCCCAAAATTCCTGGGGCGAGGCCTCCAAGATTTCGATATAATCGTTCTTGGTAGCAGGGAGAAAGGTCTTCGCTCTCTCGCGAGTTGCAACTTGGCCTCGAAAATAGTACTCCAACTCGGCATACCGGGCCATCACCCCAGCCTCAGTGGCTAGCTAGTCCACAACCTCTTGGCTAGACTTAAAGGCTTCCACTGCCTTCTCCCCTTGCAGGCCGACCTGATCCAAGAGGTCTTTAAGCTTCGCCTTGGCCTCACACTTCTCCAGCTTATAGCGTTCAACGTCCTTGGCCGCGGCCTCTCGCCGAGACTTCTCAGCCTCGAGCTCCTTCTTTAGCTGGGCGATCTCCGTCTCATCCGCTCTTTGCCTCTGGGCCGCCTCCGCCCTAAAGGTCTCCAGCTCGGCTCGGGAATCTGTGTAGCGCTGCTCGAGCTCCACACAATAAGTCTGAGCCCAGGTAAGTAGGCCAGGTGCTGTAACGATGAGGGACTCAGCCTGCGCGGAAGATAGCAAGGTGGTCAGTCAAAGTAATCAACAAAAGAGACCATGACGGCACGTCTAGATATGCCTTACCGTAACTATGGCCGTCCTCAGGTCAAGGGAAAGCTGCTCCGCCGGGACCGACACCAACTTGGGATCACGTGCGACCTTTGCAACCTCCACAAAATCCTTATTGGGAGGGCTCACCTCCATGGCCTTGCCCTTCCCAGAGTACTCGGACCAGGGCCGCTTCTTGTTGTCAGGACGGGATGCTGAGCACTCGGGGATCGCCACACCCGAGCTCGCTCTCTTTGGCAAATGAGACCCCGACGAGACCTCAGCGCCAACCTCCCGCGCATGGCCCCCGGACCGCTGCCTCTGCTCTTGAGGGACGGAGCCCAAGCCGGACTGAGCCGAGGCTTTGCCACTAGCGTTGGGCTTTCTCCTTCTCTGGAGGTACGCGAGCTTTACTGTATCAGCCATGCCTGCAAAAACAAAGGAAAAGAAAGGTGAAAAATGGCCAATTACCAATCGAGAAGAGCAACGACAAACAAGAAGACGGGGAGGTCGGGCATTGATCCTGCGAACTGACCCTCTTTTGAGTCGGAATAAACGTTCTCTTCAGGCTCGGGAGTAAGTGGGGGTGCTCCTCGCTCAGGTCGGGTTCTCTCCCAAAAAATTTGGATTCCCAGATCCTGTCCCACCTGAGGACACTATCGATATCAATCAGCATACCCGGCTCGGGCCTCAGCACCCTGACCTCGGCAAGTTCCTCTTTTGAAAGCTTGGGGTCGTCATTCAAAGTCTTTTTTAGGGAAAGATTCTAATCCATCCTGCACCCCGGGTGGCCGACCCGACCCAATAGTAGTCGTTATGCCAGCCTTTGTTTAAGGAGTGCCACTTGGTGAATATGGCATTGTTGACCCGAGCTGTGAAGTGGAACTAGCCTGGCTGCTTCGGGTTGGGCTTGCAGACAAAAAAATGCCTGAACCGGCGCAAGGTCGGCTATATCTTCCTCTCAAGGTAGAACACGAAGAATGCCACCATTATGGCCCAACCGTTTGGTGACATCTGGCCCGGGCTAAGCTCAAAGTAATTCAAGATGCTGACAATGAAGCTGGGAAGTGGAAGCCGAACAACGTCGAATGTGAGGTCATAATAGTAAAGTGATCGGGCGGAGGATAGCAGGCAGCTTCATTCCGACTTGGGACCTTCAGTTTGTGGTGTCGGTCCATCGACCAGTCTCTCAGCCGAGCGTTAGCCATCTCAATGGTAGAATGGCACTCGCGCTTGCAACAAGCGAATAACTGCTCTACCCTCTTTCCCCGAACCGACGAGCCACTGGCTGTAGCTAAACTCTGGGGTCGGAATGCCTTAATCGGGACAGCTTCAGTCGGCTCCGATGCGGAAACTCCAGCTAGGTACTCATGAGGTATCTCGACCCCCTCCAACTGGTTCAATAGCTCGTCATCCTCCCTATCTCCCAAGTCTTCCAGGTCGGCCAAATGATCCGCCTCTGCCTCCTCTTGCGCCAGTCTGACCCCAATAACTTGGCAGTCATCATCGCTCTCCCCGGGCCCAGATTTTCGAGCCGGCCCTGAAGACGAACTGGTGCTCTCTCCACCCTGGTCCCTATTTGAGGTAGATTCCGAGCTCGATGGACTCTCATCTCCACCGTAGGACCTCACTTCCATAGCCTGAGAATCTTCCGACTCCGACCTCCCCATCCTGTCTACAGACTAAATATAAATGTACAGGAATGACTAAAGGGAGTCGGGACGTACCTACTGCTCTTAACTGCGGAGTGCGACCGACCAAGCTGGCTCCGAGTTGACAAATTCCGAGAAGATTCTTTCCGAGCTAATTGCGTCCGACCACTCTGGTATCCGACCTAAAATTCTTGAGAGATTGAAAGCGAAGTGTGAAATGAATCTCGGATGCTAAGGCCCTATTTATAGGCGCCCCTGAAAGTTGCCTCGGGTAGCCCAAACGTTGCGTCTCGTCAGAACCGCCAGGTGACGTGTCAGCCATCCGTTAGGTATGCACCACTGACGTGGCCATCCCTACTCTGTCGGGATCGGACACCTACAGCTCGGGAAGAACTCCCAATTCTAGATCTCACCCTCTCGATCTCGACTTGGGGAGGGGGGGGGGGGGAGGGAATTGACGAGGGGTTCCCGAGCTGAGGTGAGATGTCCATTCCGAGCCGAGGCGGGCTAATCAGCGCCAAGACCAGCGCGTTCAACTGAATGTCCAACCAGGATGACTGGCCCGACTCCGGAAACCCCGACCTCAGTTCCAGCTGTTCCGATGAGACATAAAATACTGACGGGACATAAAGCTGCACCGCATTAAATACTGTCAGACTTGAATTTAGTATAAATAGAGCTCTACCCTCTTCATTTAAGGAGGTAACTCGTCATTAAATGCTCTCAGCTACCTTGCCAGCTCGGACATATTAATCATTCGTGTGCCCAAGGGGAAAATCCGGGTCATCACCCCGCCTTTTCCTTCTTTTCCTTGTGCAGGTCTGGTAGCCGACCAGGAAAGTACAACTCGAGGCCAACCTGAAAAGTTCAACTCGACACAAGTAACTCTCAATTTTAACTGTGAAATTTTCAACCTCGACAGTATGTAAACGACGTTCTAAGTCATCAAGAAAGTCAACCATGAAGAAGCTTGGGGGGTGGTGCAAAGGGCCCAAAGGAAAAAGGAAAGGTGGACATGCGGGTTTTATTGTGTGATGGATAGTGATTGTCAATGCATAACGACTTGAATAAATCAACAGTCATGGAAATAGAATTGTCCAACTTGAGGTTTAAAGATGTTTACATGCATAGAGATGTTACGCGGTGATTGTGTCAACTGCGGTTGGTGTAGATCTATTTGTAGGGCCATGCAAATGCCCGAGTCTAGTAGGGGAAAGGGATATTATACGTTAGGGGTGAAATCAAAAATTTTATATTAGGAGGTCAAGATTTAGTTTAAAAAAAATAGGGAAATTTAAATAAAGAAATAAGGAATTAGGAAAAAAAAAAATTAGAGGGGTCATAGCATTTTTTTTAAAAAATATTACATATTTAAAAAAAAAAATGGAAGTTTTCCCGGTCCCCTCCCGGTCCTTCCTATATCTGTCCCTCCTACACGTCAAGGTGCATTTAGCCTCAAATATCCATTTCCCGTTATATAGAGAGACTCATATATCAGTCATGAGTGATGGCAAAACTTAGAGAGGCGGAAACAGGAGCTTTGTTTTTTTTGGTTGGGGTGGGATGGGGGGTGAGAAAGTGAAATTAGATTAACAAACATGAAGGAGTACAAAGGTGAGCCCAAACTAAAAACTCACTAGAAAAAACAAGAAATTAAAAGTGGGCAAAACTCCATCGACACCATAAGACCTAATAGGTCAAAAACAAGAATGATGACAACAAATTGGGTCTAGGCCCGAACATTGGTAAAGAAACACAAATGGCTTAAAAGACAACCTAAGAATGTTTATAAATTTGAATTTGAAATTGATATGATATATTGCTAGAGTTTGATTTTATCAAAGGATTATCGAAAAATAATCCAGTAGAATTTGATAAAAAAATTTAATTATTAAATTATTATAATACTATAAAATTTAATTTAATTTTTATATTTCAAAATCTGTTTGTCTAGACGAATCACCTCACTTTGCCCCCTTCTCTTTCTTTTTCTTTCTCTTTCCCTCTTCCTTTTCCACCTCTCTCTCTCTTTCTACTTCTTGACTCCACAATTAACATACAATTATGTGTTAATTGTCCGGAATGTGATGAAAGAGTACAAGGAATAAAATCTCAAAGAACAATATAATATTCTTTGTGACTAATGTTGAAAGATTAGGAACTTTCTTAAACTTTTTATGTCATTATCGAGTAAGGCCCTACATCAGTGACTAAAGACTAATCAGAAAGTTTAACCAAAAAGAAAAAAAAAAAAGACTATTCAGAAACGCTTATGGCATTCAGTAATTCTGCATATGTTTTAATTCTTTCTCTTGATGATCATCCATTTTAAGAGGGTAAAGGAAGAAAAATTATATTTTATCAGCTTTAAAAGTTAGATCTTATCGTATCGTAATAATCTAATATTATTACATAAATTATAAAAATTACAACAATAATCTCTTACAATTAATCCATTAGAAACGATAATGAATTATAATATGGGTAATTTTTTGACCCCTTTGTTATTAATAGCGGACCACTTTTAAGACATAAAAGAATCAAGGGAGAATATTGAAGATTGTGTTAAGGGACTGTCTGACCCAATAGGCTCTGAGGGCGCCAAATGGACCAACATATTCAAAGTGCTCTTCCATGTGACGTGCCTTTTTTCAGAGATCCTCAGGACTTACCACATATCCTAAAATATTATTTATCTAATAGTATAAATAGCATACCAACAGTTATAAAAAAGTAATTTATTCTTAGCATAAAATAACTAGTCTTAAATTCTTATTGCATATTATTCATGCTCGGACTCGCTAACTGACTTGATCGTCGAAAGAGGTCTCTAAAAATAACCCCAGTGGTACCCTTATTTTGTAGGTCACGTGTTCAGTTCGAATATCGAATTTTTACCTTAACAAATTACATTCTTATGAGGCATAATATAAGTTATAGGTTATTACGATACAATAAAAAATCAACGTTAAATTTCATCAAAATGCAAACGAGTTTTTGTGCTTTACCCAATTTAAGATACAGAATAGTGTGAACAATTCTGGTTCATGGCCTCTTTCATTAGGAAAAATCAACATTCATAAACAGATAATAACTTGCCATTATAACGACATGGCATAAATTCAGTGACAGGAGCTTGAAAGCATCGGGCCTCTTTCTTCAACGCGTGAAGTCTAGAAAGAAGAAGACTTTTTAATTTCTTCTCATCCTTATCATTATCAAGTAAGCTCATTATTTTTGGACATTAAATCTATCAAAGACAACGATATATACCACACTAGCAATTTGGAAGACGCAAGAACAGTAATGATTTCTGAGAATTTAGCTATCATCTTTTCTTTTTTTTTTTTTTGGATTAAGCCAAAAAAAAAAAAACCGAAAAATATCAGATTTTAAGTAATTTTGTTAGTTTAATGAGGATTACTGATCCTACAACTATATACGTAGATCCACCCATGCCCCGACGTAGTTCCAGAGTATAGGGAATAGACATACTTTGGTTTCTTTTACGATCCAATTTAGAGTTGAAATTTTGTCTAAAAATACTTAGAAATTTCTATGCATTAACGGTCACGAAAAGCAATGGAAACTTGCATGAATGGTTGGAAATTTCACTAACATTTGATGCAAACTGGGTTGTTATTCAATCAATTAGAATTGATATCAATTCTCTCATATAGAGTGAGCCCTACACACATGTGACCCATTTTTTTTCTCATGAACTGATATAATTTTGAACTGATTGAAGAATTTTTCTAGACAACCTATTGAAAAAAGTAAATATTATAAAGCGTAGAATATAAATAAGTTTATTCTTGTGTAAGTTTTCTTACTACTGTAAATTTGTTGATTGATGAGCATATATACTCTTTTGTATTTGAGACTGTTGCAAAGAAATTCCCTTTGCTGATCGAAGAAGAAGAAAAAAAAAAAGTGAATATTTTCTTTGTGGTACGTACAGTCTAATGTGACGGGTCCCTGCCCTGTATCCCTTATGCCAGGGTGCTTTGCCGGCCAGCGGGGTAGGCTGGCCTTGTTTCTCAGAGATTTGGATGATACAGGAATAATCTACACTCATCATGTGACACTAAACTCAACTAGACAAAAATTAAATTGAACCACCAGTTTATGCGAGCTATGAATCAGTCACATAACCAGGAAATATGACCAATCGGAGCTATGCTAACTATTCTACCTTCTTTACTGAGTTTCCCCATTGTAAAATTTTATTAAATACAGAAGATTATAAGGTAAGGTCATCATATTTCGTCACAAGAAAGTTTTTCGACAAACATATTTGATATGCTTCGACCTCATAATGGCTCTTCACATGCATAGAATCAAGAGATGAGATAACTTTTGACAGAAATTAATGATATCGTTAAATTCATATAATTGACTCCACTTAGTAGAATAAAATTTTGATTTAAATTGGGTTAATAGATATAAGCTTTGGCATGAACATGGTCCAATATAAGACAGTCAAGGTACATATTGGATATGCATAAAATTGTCCGTAATCGATCAACGTTAGATATTTGTAGTCTCACGTTCCTCCTGTTGCGGAGATCCAAATATCTGGACTGAACACAGTAATTTATCATAAGAGTAGTCAACCGAAATTTGGGTAAAATATCAAATATGTCATTATTATGTGTAATGTCTCACTTTGGCATGAGATGTGAGATATTATATGAGTATTGTTTATAAATTAGTATTTTGAGTTTAAATAATAACTCATGTTAATTAATTTTAGTTAGTGGATTTGTTCAAGATACTTGTTCTAAGACATGAAATGTATTTATTTTTTATTTATTTATTTTATAACGAGTAACTCACTTTAGATAATATCATATTTGATTTATCCCAATATTATAAATCATATGGTACAACAATACATCTCAACACATGCTTGACATGAGTTTTAAAAAGAGGCCGACTTCAAAACTACACGGTATTCGAATCGCCGCAACAACCAAAGTTTTGTGTTAGGCGGTTCGCACATTGCAAACCCCCACCCCCAAATTTTCCAATAGGCAACACATGTAGGAGAGCACCCATCAGATTTGAGAATGGGACATTATTTTATGCATCTAAACATTATATGAAGATCCATTAAGAGAATAATTAATGTATAGATTATGTTCTAACTTCGGTTTGAGTCATCTTTTGGGAAGTTTCTCTATTGAACTTGTTCCAACTCCTTTAATGACGCAGCTAGAGAAGAATAAGATTAGGGACGTGACAATCCTTTGATAGATGGATAAATAGTTAGTTTCTTTTCTGAATTCGGTCTCCATGTAAATTATAAAAAATATATATTTAACCTCTAAGCTTGTTAATGTACAAATCTGATGGATTCAGGTGTAGATACGTCGGGAAAAAGAAGGAAAAAAAAAAAAAAGTAGTAGAAACGTCTCAAATTCCTCTTATCTAAAAGATATTTCAGCACAGTGCCCAACAATTAATCCATGTAGATTACGTTTGGCAGCAACCTAATAAAGAATGTTAGATTACGCCATTAAGGAATATTTTAACATCTATGGAAACTTAAGAGTGGTTGATTGTTGATAAGAAGGAACCAAAACATCAGCCTATTAAATACATGAAGTTACCAGAGAAAATATAATTAAAGATTCCAGATAGGATACCCGTTTATATGTATAAGTAGCCAAAAACAACAAGACAATGTTCAAGATTTAAATCAATGAAGAGTTGCGTATAAATCTCTCCTTTATTAGATTTGGCATTTTTTAATAGAATGCTTGTTGAAGTTTATCAACCACAAATCAATTCTAAGAAGAAATTTCTGCTCTAAAACAAATGCAATTGTAATAAGATGTCAAGTATTACTATATATCACCAGATAATGTTTCACCCATTTTTATATGGAGTGAAGTGTTTTAAAATTTTCTGTAATTTGTCGTAAGTACACCACACTTTTTATGGTTCAAAACCCCCCCTAACAAGTCCCTTGTGATTTTATAAACTCAAGCACACGTGTCCCTTTCCCATATTTCCTTTAACATACCTAACAGAACTGCATTAAACAGACGTGCCCTTAATTTTTTTTTTCCTTTTCTCCTTTTCCCTTTTGTATATATATATATTCATATACATATACATATATATATATATATATATATTCATATATATGTACGTGGGGGTGACTGGATGGTTTGCAAGGGGTTGGGGTAGGATGACATGATGGTAGGGTGGGGGGGGGGGGGGGGGGGGTAGGCATGGGGGGTGTTGGGGACGATGATGACAGTATTTTAATTTTTTTTTTTTTGTGAATGGGTCGGTTGAGAGAGAAAAAAAAATGTATTTAAGGGGATTTTTGTCCAAAAATAATTTATGATTTTTTAAAAGTGCACAATACCCTCCTATGATTTCAAAATCACCAAATACCTCTCTTGTGGTTTGTTATTTTATCGAGTATTATTTTAAAAATGTTCTACTGTATTATCATGCAGAAAAAAGGACATCACACGCGTGACATAAAGTATTAGCATAATAAGATATCTTATTTGAAAATATTAAAAATCACCTAAACTTCACATCTTAATTGATATTTAATTTGGTTTTATGTGAAAAGTGTTATATGTAAATAAAACCTATTTGTTTGAAAGGAAAAAAAAAAAAAATAAACAAACAAATGGTGTGACCAGAAGCAAATCCAAAATTTTTGTTACGTTGGTGCCAAAAACGCAATTTCACACCATATATAAACAAGCTTTTTACTGGGGGTGCTAAATTGATTTCTTAGCTTAAAATTATCTTAAATATATGCATATTTTCAAAAAAAAAATGTAGATCCAACTCATTTTCTAATAGTTTCGCCCCGCAGTCAATGAAGATTACAACTCACGTTGGCCTATAAATATATCCGTTCATGGTATATGACATGACATGTGTATAAGAGATAAATAGTGAATGATAACATAAAAGGTCATATATAGCATTGCATTAAAGAAATATTGTAGCACCAACTTTCAACTTACAATCTACGTACCTTGTCCGATCAGTGAATAGAAGTAAAGAAGAAGAAACAAGGTTTACTACTCGTGTGTACTTATTGTTAATAACCCATCCATTGAAAAGGAAAATGCAAAGTATTTTACTTCCTCAGTTTGTCTAGTCTTGCAAAAATTTTCATAGAATAGGAAAAAGCCTCTCTCGCAATGAAGTCATTGCGTGGTTGACAAATGTAATAACAGCATACTATATGCTGTTACTTCGCCTTGAAGAAGACCTGTCGGCTTTACCTTGACCGCTAATGTTATAGTCTATGCATGAAGTTAATGTTTGTTACCACCGGACCAAACACGTAGCTGTCAATGCGAAAAATTATTAGATTAATTATCGTAAATTATATTTTTTAATATATATTGTATGATTTAGATTTTTTTTAAATAAATAAAAAAGTTAATGTTTGTTGGTTACAATTTAAAATTTCAATTCCAAATCAATTGAGAAGAGAAGTAGAATTTTTAATGAGAATCGAGATAGAAATTCTAAATAGCATTATTTTTTCTATAAATAAAACTTGTAATTAGTCGGCATCCGACTAGTAACAAAACCAAATTGACATGAGGGTAGTAGTGTGGCACATCATTAACTAATATTTTTTTTGAGTAAATAAATCATTATATTAAACCCCTTTTATATATAAGTGTCATTGTAAGAGTATTGAGATCCTTATTCTGCTTTAAATACGATACTTATTCTGGATGAGTGTGAACCTAAGGAAGTTCTTCTACAATATTTTGTCCATCCAAAAATATATAACCATGCAAAGAGGGTTTAAAATTTCTCTGTACATAAAATCAATTGTAACTCGTATTGAGAAATAATAAAATTTTCAAATGTGAGATCATGAAGGTAGATCAAAGGTGACCAATCATGTTAAAAAACTGGTACGTAGTGTTTACGCTGCGTTAGTGTTTGTGCATTTGTGCCCTCGTCCCAACAGGTGTCTCAGTCTGTGAAAGGTAATTTACCTTGAAAGAAATGATAATTATCCTATCAAAATCATTTCAGTATGAAAGAATGATAAAAAAATGGCATGCATAACAACAAAAGAGGACTCAGCGTGGAAATTTAATGGAAAAACTTACCTACTTAATAGGACAGCGACTGACCATTTCTTTCTCTATATTTTATTTCCGTAATACATTACTTTAATCAAATATGAATAGTGGCCCCCAAGTATATAAATATAACATACACCAATGAAGATTATCATCAAAACATACTCAGAAAATTCAAAATTTTTCTTCTTCTGTGAGTAATCACCAAAAGATGATGCAACAAGAGCTTCTTCACCCCTCATGGCCATCCCACAACACCACATACTCAATTGAAAATCGTGCTGGATTGTGTGGTTCAGCTATGGATGCCATATTTGATGATCACCATGAGTTTTCCTCTTCATTTTCAACACCTGAGTCAGGGATTTCATTTGATTCATTTTTATCCACCATGTTCTCTGATGAGGTTGGAGAGTTTCCAGCCCTGGACAGCGCCGTGCGAATGAGTTTTCCTATAAGGACTACTGCAGACACTACTGGCTTGTTGGAGACTATGCCAAGTTTCGAATTTGAAGATGTCTGCAAATGGTACGAAAGTAACAAAGGGGAAGATGTATCATCAGAGCTGATAATGGAACCAGATGCTGCAGAAGGGCCTTGTGTCTCCCTGGAATCTAGTGAGATTTCAGAAATTGCGCTGAACGTTCCAGGGGATAAGATGGAAGTAGATGATGACGATCAAAGGAGGCTCTGTCACCTGTTACAGGAATATGGAGCGGCCGTGGGGAATGGATACAGGGAGCTGCAGGAAGTGATTGCAAAGCGCGTATTGGAAAAAATTAATCCAATAGGTAAAGCAGGCGAGCGTGTTGCATTCCATCTACTGCAAGCCATGGAAAACTCCGGGGACTACCTAAGAGAGGAATCAAGCAAAAACATTGAGACGGCATTCAGAGTGTTCTATCAGAACTTTCCATTCAAAAGGTTGGCTCATTTCACTGCTAATGCAGCTATACTTGAAGCTATACCAGATGATATCGACACAGTGCACATTATAGACTTCGACATGGGAGAGGGGGTTCAATGGCCTCCAGTGATTGAGGCCATTAGCCAGAAACATGTTGTGCTGAAACTTACATCTATAGAATTGGAAGATGAATGCAACCGCGCTGCCTGGAAATTTGAAGAAACAAAGAAACGGCTTTACAATCATGCCAGATCCTTTGGACTAAAGTTACAGATTGAGCAAATAAATCTTGATGACTTGATGACTGAACTAAAAAGAATGAAGAAAAGAGGCATAAAGAGAGAATGGTTTGCGTTCAATTGCATGATCAGCCTTCCCGGCCTTGCACACCTGGGGAAGAGGCTGCGTAGAGATCATGCCATGGAGTTTCTGAGTTCTGCCAAGGTGTTTCTGGCCGAATATGCCAACCATAGAGGCATCTTAACTTTGGGTGATGGAGAAACAGGGCAGAGTCCGAAAACTTATTCAGATTACGCTTCCTTCTTCGACAGGCAGTTCATGTACTACCAAGCAGTTTTTGACTCAATGGAGAGAAATTTTCCTGCTTATCTTGCAGAAGCAAGAATTACAATGGAGAGTCTTTTTCTAGCGCCTTACATCTGCTCAGTTTCTTGGCTTCAGCAATGGAAGGAGATGCACAAATGGTTTGATCTTGGAGAAGGAAAAATGTTGGAAGGTCGCAAGCTGAGCAAGGAGAGCATACTTGAAGCAAAGGAAATGGTAAATGAAGCGAACAGTTTATACAAGGTCAAAGTTGAAGGAGAAAGAGAAAATGAGATGGTCCTTGAATGGAAGGGTACTCCATTGGTGAGAGTTTCTAGCTGGATATAGCCTAACGAGAAAGATAAATATCCCGACATAGTGGCGTTTTAATACCACCAGGAACGGGAAAGGGATAATCCAAAATGGATCATATAGGCTTTATCAATGTAAAGTCACAATTGTTTTAGTGTATAGATAAGGCTATGTTAATAGATGCCTCATACCATGTATAGATGAGAATTGTTTTCATCAGTAATGCGGAAGATGAATTTGTTGATAAACTTGTTGCAGTCACCTAACTCTAATTAAAAAGAGGTACATCTATGAGAAGACAATGGTCATCAATAAAATTATATACCACACACCACCTTATGGATATTTTGAAACAAAATCCGTAGGAGGTGATATCTGCACCATAAAATACCACAAATTTAAATCTCAACCATTTATTTTAAAAAGTCATCTTTCAAAGCAGAGAATAAACGAAATATGATTTTTGAAATGAATGGTCTTAATCGTGTGTGTTGAATATTCCAAATATCACCTCTTAATGACTAGAAGAAAATAGGAGTAGAAGAGAATCTACACTCGATCTTTGGATGTGTTTGTGCATCTTTAGGACCCAAAGAAAAATACTAAATACTTATAGTGGCATACGATGGAGAAGGAAACAAATATTTTATTATAAAGGCTTAAGGCTAGCCCAGGAATTAATATTTCAAAGTAAGTTGCCTTCTTTTCTTTGTTCTGTTTTTCGGGTGCAATATGATGGGGAAGCATATACATAAACCATTTTGCTGAAATATACAATAGCGATGGATGGCGAAGGACGAAAAATTAAAATGAGCTTAACTAGAAGCTGAGACACGCATACGCCCCCACTTTGGCGACAGAATCAAGAGATACAGCTGCCTTTTTTACACGGATTTAGAACCCTCGTAACGCATATTGAGCTTAATAGTCCCTCCTGCTTGTGCCATGATGCAGAAAGTCCATGCTAATTGTGTTACATGGCTCAACAAGCAGACATAATTGCTCAGGGGAATTATTTTTGTGTTTTCGGTTTAACTGGTTATACAACACAACTATGATAATGCTCTGCCTCCGGAGGAAGAGCAAAACGGGCTTAACTGATCCGATAACACTAGTCTCGGGCCTAAGATTCTGAACACTTATTCTGAACCCAAAGCGTGACAGTTTCAGGAGATCAGGGATGGGTGCATTTGTAAGCAAATTACCTCAACCGGTGCACCTTTCGGCAACTCAGATAGCAATTCCTCTTTGGGATTCAAGCTTTTTTAGTAGCAATCAAATCTTGCTCAAATATCGCAAGCAAGATACCCAACAAACGTATTCATAACAGAAAATGTTATTATCATATAGAAGCTCCATAAAAATGATGACAAACATCAGGTACACAAGGCAAAATTATAATCCCATAATCAAATAAGCAACAATATCACAAGCATCACCAGGAAGTAACAAACAAATAAGCAACAATATCGCAAGCATCACCAAAGAAACCTCTTCCCTAGACATGTATAACAAGGCGTAGAAAAGGAAGACCGCGAGGCCATCAAGAAGTTGTAAACAAACGGACTCTATAACAGGGAATAACATAACACCGCAGGATCAGAATATCAGTTTAAGTTGTCACGCAAAAGTATAACAAATATCCAAGTTTGTCATCCGGATAAATTAGCTGAAGAGCCTTACAAATGAACTACAGATTCTATACTACTGATTGCAGAAGTAATCTAATGAATCTACCTGAAGTAAATTGAAACTTGAGGAATATCAATATCATTGTCTTCATCATCCTCGCAAGCCACTACTATATCAAAATGGCGCCGGTATGGAGGCAATTCTGCCTTGGCCACGTCCCTGGCCAGATCCACCAACTTGCGATCCATGCGTTCTTTGTGTCTCGGGAACATACTGTTGTAAAGCAAGCAGCTTCCGTAGGAAATGCTATAAGCATTTAGGCCTTTCTCTTGAAGCCACTGGAGAAGCTCTCTGAGGGTCGGGTTGTCTTTAAGAACCCACCTGTCCCAAACAGTCCAGCTCATGTCCTGGTGCTTGATCACCTTGGGTGGAACAGGTTCAGCCATTGAAAATAGAGGAAGCGCCAGGTTTGCAAATGTGTTGCGGTAGTCCTCCAGTTTATGACCTCCATCTAGCACTTTATATAGCTCCAAGCAAACAAGTCCAGTAGCCATTGCGGTGGAAGTCGCAATTGCAGGGATAATCCTACCTGCAATGAATTTGGCCTTAAGTTTATCCACTTCGGGAATGCTGTAGTTTCTTGCCCTCATGTTTGCAAGACCAGCAATGACGTCCATATGGTAATTGGTATCATCATCCTGCACATTCAAAAGTAGGCAGCAATATAATGAATAGTGGATCAATAACTTCCTATTCACAGAAGCAGAGGAACATCTAAAACTGACATGGCATGATCTTTTCCATCACGGCGTGACTTCTCCATAACACCTCATATCATTTTGATATCAAATACAAAAATTGTTTGAACCCCATCTAATGGATCTCTAGCTTTATCCTTGTCAACTACTGTGATATGATGCATCATACAAGAAAAGTACAAGTGAAGCCAGCATATAAAATGACATCAGATAATAGTATAGATGGAAGGATGGATGGATAATTTGGATGAGGTCTAATGGATCTCTAGCTTATCCATGCAAACTGCAATTATATGACACAACATACAAGAAAAGTTCAACCCAAGCTAGCATATTAAATGACATCAAATTATAGGTCAGATGGATGGATGAGAGGGAGAGAGAGAAGAGAGAGAGAGAGAGACCTTTTCAAATTGAATTGGATTCATTTTGTAACCTGATGGCAGCTTCTCTCGACACATTTCTAACTTTTTAATCAACTCATTGATGACTGCAGCATCATCAATGGATGCAGTTGAAAGACTAGTGGCTTTCTCATCTGTTTCAATTTTTACATCTTTCTTTGGTTGGAAATCAGGTACAATCACTTTATCAACAGCATCAGCTAAGCTTTGTGGAGATTTCACCCAATCCGGAATTGGAATGCCAAAGGTCTCTGCTCGGAGTATGGATGTTGCCACGAGAAAGTGAAGGTGACTGGCGTCATTAACTGAGAACTCAACCGGGCGGGGGAACCGCTTTGGTGGGGACCAAAAAAGTGTCCCGCTGCTATTGACAGCATCTTCTGGAAAAGTATATGTTAGCTGCTTTACACGGTTTGCAAAATAGTCTTCAAACCTGTTTTCATCAGGGAAAGGTTAGTACAAACCAAAGACTGAAAATATAATTCTTAAAACATAAAAAGGTGGTCATCAAGGCAGACTCATTACAAATTAACTGAAGACTAAAAATGGTTTTACTGAATATATAATTTCTAAAACATAAAAGGAGAAGTAAGAGTTATACTTTAAGCGAGCCCAAGTTATGCAGTCTTGAAACGTTTCACATCTGTCTCTGTCAAGGCACTCCAGAACCCGTTCCAAATTATCCCTGGCCTGTGCATCGCCAGCATGTTTCATAGAAGAAATATATTCACTTGGGTTGCTCAAATATGCATTTACTTCAGTTGGTGTCTTTTCAAGCAAACCCTCAAACTCTGACCGTGCCCATGTCAAGCAGTGGTCAATATTATGTGGGAAGGAGTGCACTGTGCACATCGGAGCTTGTTTTTCAGGCGGGTCCCTCGATGCACCATAATTTTCTGTCAAATGAGGAATTACCATCTGAGTGTTGCACTTGGCCCCTAAGGTTCCAGACTCTAGAAGTGGCTTCTGGAAATACAAACACCTCTGATCAATGTAAAGCCTGGCGTTCACATTATCAAGAGCATTGACGACAACACTCAAATTTTCCCAAAAATTGTCATCAAACACATTCTCAGTCTCGGGGCTAGCACGGTTTTGGAGTGCTTCAATGCGAAGACGAGGGTTAATCAAAGAAGCAGCTGATGCAGCAACAGTTGATTTGGCCTGCCCAATGTTCCAATCACGGAAAAGGAATTGTCTACTAAGATTGCTTTTCTCAATGACATCATCATCTGTAATGGTTAGCTTTCCTCCATCACCACAACAGACCCCCATTAGAGCCAGATTCTTCAAAAACTCGCATCCCAATGCACCAGATCCAACAACAAAAGCTTTAGCATCCTCCAATTTCTTCTGCAACTTAGATCCAAACACTGATATTTGGGCATCATACCGACTATTCAAGGGCTTCAAGTCATTTGGATCCAGGGGTTCCGTGGGAAGAGATTCAACAGAGTCAAAATAGAAGAACTGTCACCAAAGACAATTAATTGAATTAATCAGTACAAAGCATGTCAAACATACAACAATTAGGCCAGCATACATCTGAACTTTTTCCTTTGACTCTTTACATATATCTATAATCCACTCATCATAATCAAGTATTATAAGCATGTGTTTTACTATCTAAAATCCACGCAAAAACCAAAACAACTAACCTGAACAAGTGGGTGGAACTTCCCTGAGCAAGCCTTAACAACTTCTTGTCCAACAATACCACCAAACATGGCAGCCATGGGGCTAAGCACAGCCCTGACACCAAAAGTAAAATGGCGAAGAAGCTTTTGGTCAATCTCGTCAAGTCTCCTATCGGCCAAACTACTGTTGATCTCAGTGGCAAAAGAACTCAGCTTCAAAGCATCTTCCCCTGACCCAGAAATCGGGAAGCGGCCTAATACTACTCTGAACCTATCCAAGGCTTGGAATGCCAAGTGCAGGAGAGGTGGACGGTCAAACTTGGAGAAGTCACTCAAGAGAAAGTCACCGGGATCTTTAAGTGCTTCTTGGAGGGGCTTGAAATTTATCACCTTGGGCTCCTTCACCTGTGTCACAATACCACCATTTACGTAGGAAGCATAATTGGTGGTATCCTCTTCAAGAGTGAACGAGTAGGGCCTTGCATTTTTAATTTTTCTTGGCTTCCCATCATTCAATTCAGTCATTCCTTGGACTTCAGAAAACACAACTAGATCACCATCCTGAAATTCCAGCCTCTCGTCATCAACACATGCCACGAGAGCTGGGTTGTCATTGCTGATAGAGGCAATAATTCCTGTGTGTGGATCCTCACCATCAACATCGAAAACTGTGAACTCAGGGCCAAAGTCACAAAACACACTGCCAAAAAGGCCCCGAACTTCAGATTTGATAAAGGCAATTGGAGGCTGATGCTTATGACAGTACTCATCAAACTCAATTGCTTTCTCTAAGCTGATATCTGAAAATACTACAGCCTGCAATCCATGCATGCAAGGTTAAGAATACTATAACAGGATGATGCAAGTCAATGATGTGCACACATATCAACACGATGTTCAAGAAGAAAAAAAGAGAAATGTATCTATAATCTATAAAGAAGACATAGACATCACTCATCACAGAAGAAGTTATACATGAATATGGGTAAACATACATAAAGAACCAAAAATAAGTGATATACAATTTTTTGTTTAAAATCATAGTTCCATGATGAAGCCATTACAAGAATATATATGTTTACATAACTAGTTATCTACATGACAGATTTATAAAGTGTCTGTATAGGTTTAATTTCACACAAACACACACACACACACACACACACACACACAAAAAGTAGACCGCTGAAAGATGAGTAACTTGTACATTGAAAGTCGTTATAGCATTAATAACTATTTATCTGAGTTATTAATTTTATCCACAATAAAGACTTTACCTGAAAATCAGAAAGTCGTTCTTTAGTCAACTCTTCAGTTAAGGTAGAAACTATCACAGCATTGTTGAGTTCTTGCAACTTCTGGACGGAAGCAAGGGCTCTATTCTTTCCTACATCGTCTTCAGAGAACAAAAAATTGCCCGATAAATCCCATAGCTCAACATTGCCCACGTCATGGAGGGTTACCGACTTGACACCAGCAAGGATTAGATTTTTAGCTGTAAATTAGAACATTCCACTTAGATTTTGATTCAAAAGATGATCCTCAAAATATTCAAATTTCATATATATCATCACAATGAATCACTAAACCCTCGAGACAACACTTCACTACTTTATGGCAAGAATTGCTATGTTTCAAACCATTCCAAACTGCAACTAATTCAAATATACAAAAATTGAATATTGAAAGTACAAACCACAGCTCTAGCAATTATGCAGACATGACCAATGAATGATAGAACCAGACGGTACAGTTGAAACATTGCAAAAAAGACAATGACTAAAACAAACTTTCTCCAATTTTCTTTCATTAACAATGACTGACGTGACTTAATAGCATTATCACCAGAATCAGACCCCAAAAGAATTTATGGTTTAAAAAAGACATCAGATTTTGTTCAAAGTACCAAAAATTTTGCTATTGCCACCAAACATACATTGCAACAGAAAAGCTACAGCATACACCATCAATCACATACTCAAACAAACACGCAACACAAGAAAATGCACTCACATATATATATCGAAAATATCAACAACTAAAACTAGGGAAAGAGCACCTAGCCAGTTAGATAAACCACCATCGAGGATAAATCATCCCAATTAATTAGCATCAACATACCTCAA
This sequence comes from Ehretia macrophylla, assembly GCA_037974665.1. Lineage (NCBI taxonomy): Eukaryota > Viridiplantae > Streptophyta > Magnoliopsida > Boraginales > Ehretiaceae > Ehretia > Ehretia macrophylla. The sequence goes on from CM075775.1 coordinate 52,387,584, forward strand.
CAATCTATATATACAAAATATATACAAACACATACAACACACACAAATGAACGCATGCAAGTATATGCATACACACACAAAAACTGAATATGCATGTACATTTAGATTATTTATATGTTTGTAATCACACACACATACAAACACATGTATTATACGTATATATAAAACATACGACATGACTAACTAGGCATAAGCACTTAGCCGATTGAAGAAAAGATCGTCGAGTATAAATCGGGACCGAAATCTAGATAATCCTTAAATAAAAAAATAAGATAACATAACATATTGCATAATATATATATAGCTCCTAACCGATTCAATAAACAATCATCGAGGACAAATCGAAACTAAAACAAACGCTAACTAACATAAAATTAGACAATAACTAGATAAATAAATAAGATAATATATATGTGTATATAATCCATACCGATTTCAGCACCGAGTCCTTGCATGCCGGAGATGAGGACATTAGAAGCGAACAACCGGCGCATAGTCTCGCGGCCATAAACGGCGAGCTGGCGACTGTGCAGATCTTCGTCGATATCGCCGGAGTCACGGTCGCCGATCGTCGGCGGCTTACCATTACCGACTCCAAAACCATTGGCAGAGCTCCCGTTCGAGCTGTTACCTCCTCCCATAGCAGCAATACTCGACGATCCCGTTCCGATGGCAGAAGTCGCCGTCGCGATGAAGCAATCAGCTGCCTTGTGTTTCTTGTTAGGAAAAGATTCGTTAACTGCGGCGGTGACGGCGGCGGCGGATACAGCTAGGTCAACGTTTCCTCCAACGCCGTCAGTAGCTCGCTTCACAGGAAGCATAAAGTGACCTGAACTGTTGGAATTATTAACCATTTTAATTTAATTAATTGAAGAAATATCAGTAATTAGAAAAATAAAAACAAAAATCAGATCAATTTATATGTGAAAATTAGATGGATTTAGATGAATACGTATGTATAGGTCTAGATACATGGAAACGAATATGTGTGTGTTGTGTGCGAGTATATATATATAGAGAGAGAAAGAGGTGGGGAGGGGAAGTGAAGGGAAAGAAACGTACCAAACAGAGGAAGAGATTAGATGGAAATGGAAGGAAAGAAGCCAAAGGAACGTGAGAGATGTGGTGTGTTCTGTACTGATTATTAGGGTTGGGTTGGGATGTGTACTATGGTGGGGTGTGGTGGAAAAATGGGATTGAATTTGATTAAAGCTAGTTTGGTTTTGATTACATTATAAGCTAGTTTTTTTTTATTATTATTAAGAAGATAGGAATTTCGATGGCGTAGACATTAAGCCATTGTCATGTTTTTTGGGTCAGAGAGGTATCAAGATGAAAAAGGGAGATAAATATCCAATGGCGTACATATTTTCTCTCCTCGTGAAAAATTATCATAATTTTTTTTTTCAAAAGAAGAAAAAAAATATGAAAATTTTTTTAAAGATTCAAACTTTACATTCAAAATCTAACAAATTTTGACTTTTTATACTTAAATACTTGGTCATTTTGTGATTTTATTCTCAACTTAAATACCCATTCTAGGAATTAATATAATTTATGAAATCTTACACAAATAGCATAGACTAATGTAAATATCAAATGAACTAGATAAAACTATAAGTGCTTGTAATTGAAGAAAGTAAAATGAGACCAGTTTAAAAGAAAATAGCACATAACTTATGGTATTAAAAAATGGAAAATAAGTAAAGGTTGTGACATGTATACTTATTAGCACAAATGAATGAGTAAGTCAAACAAACTTCTAGAATAATATATTTTTTTAACTTGGAGCTATTTTACTAAACATCCAAACTAACTTATATGATCATATAAATTTAGCCAAACTTCTTCCAACTCAATAGTTTTTTTTTATTTTTTATGGACAACAACTCAATAGTTAAAAACAATGATAGTTCAACCAAAAGATTTGCAGTCAACGTTTAAGTATATTTTGATATTTTCAAGTCCATTTGATTAACTCATTCAAGCCAAATAGCCTGCCTTCAAAAGTTTCAATTGTGATTGTTCTATTCATATTCTTGCACTTGACATCCTTTAATTTCTGATTGTAAATTAGAAAGTGCTTGAAGTTTAAAATTTAATATTTCAAAAGCTGAACATAATGGTCTACATTCAAATAATCTTTAATCTATTGTATTATACCTTCGTTCAATTTGAACAAGATTTTCATATGTTGATGTTTAGAATTGTATTATCCAAATAAGAGACTACATGATTTCTTAATCATTCAAGGAGCATGAATAACTAAATTTTGTTTTGGAACTAACATCTAGTAATTTTGTCAACTTTATGATGTTATGTATATGTTGGTTATGACAATTTTAAAGTATTTGGTTTAACAATACACACGACCTCCTTATAAAAGAGACAAATTATTGTAAACTCGTCTATTCCTAATATAACAATTTCTCAAGCATATTTAAAGTAGATAAAATAGGTTAAAGACTACATATTTAACAATGGCTATATAATTATGGGTTACTTTTAGTCTATATTTTTGTGCATTTTCTTTTTTATTCATATCTTACATCTTCCTCTCCAACATTTGGTTGATAAAATAAACAAAATAATACAGAAAGGATCACTATTATTCCTCATTCACGACTAATAATATCGGATATGCCTTATAGTAGTACAACATTGTTGTATCAACTGCTACGATAGATTTAATTATCCAAAAATTCCAGCTAAAGATAGTGTATTGGTTTTCAAAATTAAAGTGGTTAGAGTTATATACGTCATTTCATAAACCTTATTGTTTTATAATATTATAAAAAATATTTTAAACCAATGATTGTTTGATACACTTTTATAAAGTAGTACAAATAAAAGACTTTGAATAAACCACTTTCTAAAATACAGTTATTATTATTATTTATATATCTCTTATAACATTACGAGACAACAAGTGTTATTACAAAATCCAATTCCGGATTTATACACATTCTTTTGAAAGTTTAGGACGGTTATACTAATATAACTAACTTTCAGGGTTCCGAATGTAACTCTTCTATATTGGTTCCATTTTTAATTTTTTCACACTGTAAAAGCAGTCGGACAAAAAAAGCCAAAAAAAAAAACACTGTAAAAGCAGATTTACAAATTAATTTGAATAGGAACTGCAATTTTCCCTCTCTTTGGCCCCAAGCCCAAACAACATCTCAGCAAATCCTGTTACTTAATTTTGTTGATTGTTCAGTTAATTTTGACTTTTAGTATCCTTTGAATGCATGAAATAACTCCCGATCCCACTTTTAGTGCTTTAAAAAAAGGATAGGAGGTGGGAGACATTCAAGATTGGTTATGGCGTAACATCTTATTTTTACTCAATCCAAAAGGGAAAAGGAGAAAAGAAGAACACCCCAAGAGATCTATTGAGAGCAAAAACCCAATTCAGTTGGAGGGTGTGAGAAAAAATGGGAGAAGCGTCAAAGTTGGACGTGGAGAAGCTACTATCGTATAGCGGCGTTCTCGTTGAGTTGCTGACTGAGGACAAAGATGTCAATAACTTGAAGCAGCGTTTGGAGCAATCCAAAGCACTTCAATCTCAGTGCCATGCTGATTTTAAGCATGCCCAAAGCTCCATTCAAGGTTTGCTTGCATACATTGCACACTCCCTTTTGACTTTTCTTCAATTGTAATTGATTTTCACAAAATTGAAATTGATAATGTTAGTGTTAATAAGGGTAAAGGGTGAAAACCCGTGTTTTGTGGAAATTGCACGACTGACCTGTGTTAGTGTTATAATCTAATATCCCAGTGTGTTATCAAAGGTCCCGATTACTAGATAAACGAGGCAGTAAAAGCTTCCTATTACCAAATACACGACGCAGCGAACTCTGTTCTTCTTAAACACAGGGGTTATTGTATGATTATGATAGTAGTGTGTAACGTGCAATTTTGGCGAAACAAATGAGGCGTTTTTGCAGTTTTCCTAAGTTATAACTATCTGTATGCATATCTGTGCATGTATTCGTTGCCTTCACTACTCAATTTGAGGGCAATTTAGCATCTGAGGTCCGTTTTGCGTCAGGGCTGGATTTTTTCGTTATTTCTGTTGAGATGAATGGGGCCGCATACTACTCAGCTCAGTGTTTAGTATGTATAGAACTTGGATAAGATTTTAGCAGCATTTGAATCGGTGATGCCTTTTACTGGAAGTTTGTGCATTTTTGACTAACGAATGTGTTATGCAAAAGCAGATTGGATATCTTTATTGCAACGGTACAAATTATATAAATTAGGGTGTGATTCCTGCACTATTTTTCTTTTGCAATGCAGATACTTTGATTTTCCACTTTCTGGTGTTCATTTAGTTTTTAATAATACCAGTTTACTAAATGTTTGTTTAATAGGTTGATCTCGTGTTTACTAATGACAAGTGATTAAATGCTCCAGAGTATCAGAACAAGATAGACGCGTGCAAGGAGAAAATCGCTGAGGCAAAATCTGAAGTAGCTGCTGATACAGAAATGGATTTGTTGCAGAAGGAATTGGAGGATGGACTTCAAAGAGAACGTGTGCTTCGGGAGGAGCTCAGATAAGTATTTGTTCAAACTTCAGCTACTCATTCTATTAATCTTTTGTCATAGGACGTTGGGGGTATTGATTAGTTTTGTCATATGTTAATATCTACACAGCTATTAAAAATGAAATTGATGATCTAGAGCATCAAAGGGTCTCTGTTGAAGAACGGCAACAAATTTTGAAGAAGCTTGAGCAAGATGAGCAGAGAGCACAGTAAGTCTACGAACTTTTAAATCACATTCCATCTGTGCTATGATCCAAGACCGTCTATGTTCATTATTGATACTATTTGTTTTGCTTAAAGCTGTTAGGTTCTGAATGTTATGAACATCTTTCTTTCTCTCTTTTCGTTTTGGTTTTTGTTGGTGGGTGGAGGTTGTTTTCATTGAATATAACAAATAATATAATAAACTCCTCTCTAACAGCTTAAACTTTTAGATGAAGTGGTTACTTAATATGATATCAAATCCTAGGTGTCAAAAAGTCCTGGGTTCAAAACTCACTGTCTCTCATTTAAAAACATTAAAACTTTTCAAGTGCAAGGCTTAAAAACTACCTTCGCTTGCACTTGTGGAGGTGTGTTGAATATAAGAAAACTTTTAGATGAGGTGGTCACTTAACAATTTTTTTTTTCCCCCGGGGGGGGGGGACGGGCGGGGGCGGTGGCGGTTTGCGGTGGTCGTAGAAGCTTGTAAGTATTAAAACTGTCAAAGTGCAAGACTCAAAAACTAACTTCGCTTGCACTTGTGGGGTCGTGTTGAATATAAGAAATAATATAATAAACTCATCTCTAACAGCTTAATTATTTAGATGAGGTGATCACTTAATAATTTTTTTTGGAGAGGTTGGGGGGGGGCGCGTTTGGTTTGCAGTGGTCGAAGAAGCTTGTAAGTTATGTCAATGGGAGAATCCTTGTATTGAATCCTTATACAGTTGCTCTATTTTTCATGGCAAACAGTTAATCTGAAATGCTCAAACACACGACTTTGTATTGTATATAAAACACGACTTTGTATTTCTTTATATAGAATATTTCAGTTAACATCTTGCACATTTTCATTTGTTCAAACCCCCTAATGCTTGACTATTTTCTTTTTCTTGAGTAAATGAAGTTGTCTACAGACATTAAGCAGAGTTACAACTCTTATTTCCCCTGCAAGTAGTCATTTTTGTTACTAACGTGTGAAGATGTCCTTTGCATATTCCCACTTTGCTGAGTTGGCTATTTCTTTAAAAGGATAAACAAAGAGAGTTCACGAAGATGTGTAACATCCTCAAGAATTGTTTCTTTGTAATGCAGCTTTGGCCTCCTTAGAAGAGGAAAAAAACAGAGAGTTCAGTTGCCCTAAACTTATGTTCCATAGGTTTGGACAGAGTTGCACACAATTCACATGCTAGCCAAGACTTTATTTGAAAGTTCAATCTTGCTCATACTTATCAGAAGATTGAAGAAATTTTAGCTTGTGGATAGATTACACTATACTGAACTTTTTCATTGTCGAATATTAGTGTTTCAAAGTTCTGTTCTTCAAAGTTGTTAGTTCATCTTGGTCTCTTGTAAACCAGATGTTCATGCTTTTGTTTATCTTCTTGGACTATGACAACTGAAACGTTCTTGTTCTGGATATTGTAGGATGAAGCTATCAATGTATGCTTCGGTCACAAGCATCATACCAAACTTGAATGATCAGTTCAAAATTTCCGGACGTATCCTTTCAACATATTGAGCTGTTAATTGTACCATGTTTGTTTCCTTTTACTTCGCTTTCCCATATACACACTTTTATAAGACCATATTGCATCCTGTAGCTACCGGATTTTCTTTTACTTGCTTATTGCTAGATATTGTGGAGAAAGATAAAAAGGAGGTCAAAAAATTCGAATTTGACCCGGTGAAGATGTCTGCATTTGATACTTGCAATAGCATTTGGAAGATGATAAACTGGTGACAGTTCTGAATATCCTTTGATTGATGTAAATCATATTTCATTTTCTTATTCACCTAGGAATTGGAAGTTGTATCTTGTGCGGTTTGATTGCTGTTGTGAACTTCATGTCAAATTTTGAAATAGTTTGAACTTTATTTCAGATTTTGCTGTCTCTCTAGTCTCTACAACTATTTATTTTCTTTCTTAATTAGTTACATGCATAGCATGCGCTTATTATTGAAAAGTAAGAAAAAAGCACGGAAAATTAAAAAAGAAAAATAAAAGAAAAGAAAGGAAAGACTATTGCTATTACAGGAAATGAGAAATCATATTATCATACTTTCATCTTTATTGTAGTGAGTATAGATAGACTACTTCATGAATGTTTTTAACAGTCTTCTGGGTGGATATAGCAAAAGGAAGTGCAAAAAGATTTGTTAGAAGAAGGTGATGATGCACACAAACACCGGCCTTTGCCAATGAGGGATTTGGAATTGCTCGTAATGCTATTTCAATATGACGTTAGGATATAAATTCACGATTTTGCGTTTTAAAAGATTACCCTCCTCTATTCTCCAGCATCCAAGCAGTACATGCCTCTTTCATCTCTTTGGTAGTCACGTCTCTTTCTTATAGTGTGCTTAGCCGCTCTTCCTTCCTTTAATTGGCTACTTCTCTGGCTGGGATAGGGGAACGTCCAATTAATTGCCCTTGGAGATCCAAATGTTAAAAAATCCTTATGAGAGAGGAGCTAGATGGAGACATAACGATAAAACCAACCTTGCAGGGAGTTACAAAGGAAATAGTTGTCACTCCACTTAATGAAATATTTAATTTCGTTTGATTAGTATGGGTTTAATTCGTAACATGGAGTGTATAAACCAAGCTTGGGCTATCTTTTTGTTTTTCATGTTGGGCTAGGATCTTATTGGGCCTATTTACTAAACAAAAGCTAAAGCCTCACAATCTCCGCCCAATTCTCAGTCTTCTCTCTTTCTCTCCCTCTATCTTCGCACACACTAATACACGCACCTCACTCGAGTCCTCCATTGTCAACAACAGTCTCAACTTTCTTTATTTACACTTTCTCCCCCCAAAACTTTTCTAATTTTCACCAATGGCCTCAATCAATTTCAACCCATTCAACGAAAACTGGTTCAGCAAACCTCAAATCCCATTCCAACCCATCAATTTTCTTCCCCTTATTGACCGCTTAAACCCATTCAAACCCCAAACAAAGTCCCCAAACTTCGCTTCCATCTCAAGCCCGTTGTCCAAAAACAAGCCCAACAACGGCCCGAACAAGCCCGGAAAGTACAGGCAAATGCTGGACCAGTTTTACTGGGAATGCGATAATTTGCCGGACTTTAGACATACTCCGGAATTAGAGAGGATTTTGAATGAGGACCCGGTTTTCGAGAAGAAGGAAAGCCCGGCCCCAGAAGAGGTTAAGGAGAATGAGAAGTGGTGGGCCGAGTTTCGGTCCAACCCGGTTGTTCAGTTCTTGGCTCGGGCTGAAGAGATTGCTGATAAGCTTAATGAGCTTGAGCTTCAGGAGAATTCTACACCCTATAGAAGTGAAGACAAGAAATTATGGAAGGTATTTTTACATTTTCATTCTTTGGTTAACCTGCGAAATGGCATAAAGTGTATCGTTGAAATTGTACGTTACTCATGACAACGGGATCTTATATTATTAAGATACCGTAGGTGTAATTTTCCTTAAGAATGTGGTACTGTCCCCCTCTGGTAACACAGGAAGTTTAGATTATTGCGGTATTATAAGTGTCACGTGCAACCTGGCAACACATAGAGGTGAACTTGATAAACATCTTTACATGTTTTGTTGAAATTGCATGTTAGTCGCTTTATCCTCCTCTTGTAATGGCTAAGGTTAGATTTTGACGGTATTTAAATGTAATTACCAACCGCACAAGACAAGCTTAGTTTGCAAAAAACCACTGCGTGTCTGCCCCTCTGTAGTAATGGTGGGATATTAGATTATCGCGGTACCATAGCTCTAAAATGCAACTTGGCAAGACACATTAGTATCTTTTTCCCTTTAGCCTTTGTCTAATTTCTTCTTTTTACTTTTATGTAATTCGTTTGAGGTTAATTTTAACTTCTTTATTGGTGATATGATTGGTGTGGCTTTGTTTGAGACATTGTATAATGATCTTGAGATACAGTTGAAGCTAACACAAGAAAATTTTGGAGTGCATTGAACTGAGCTTCTTTCTTGATTTCTTGTATAAATTCTGTGTAGTTGTTTACTGTCTATTTTTCGATATATATTGATGGCCACAATGAGCTTTAACTGGAAGAGAATGTTAGTCTAGAATTTGAGGGAACGACATGAGCCATGTAGTATTCTTTAGCAATTTGATGCTTTAAGTTTTTGATAGTAGATTCCAAACTCCCATGTATCATGTGGAACGTGAAATATAAGGACAAAAACTGGTATATTTTAATTTTTTCATAAATTACAGTGGAATATGTATGTGAATTAAGTTTATTGCTCCTATCAATTAGAACCAAAATGATCACTGGAATAATAACCAAAATTGTTTGTGGATAATTCTGATAAATTTAATGGTTTTCTTCTTGAAGGTCATAATAGTATAAACAAAAGAAACGAAAAGAAAGTTACCAATAAGGCTGAGAGAGTCATTTAACTAAATTTGATTGCATAAATTTTGCGAACTTTTGAAACATTTTATCTGCTGCTTTTGAAGGCATTACCACATGTGACGGGGTTGGATGGAAGGCCTATGCCGAGGAAAGCAATAAAGACCAAAAAAGAGTCAGATGATAAATTTTGGGATTTTGCAAGGCAGTTCTTTTTTGGGCTTTGGGGATTCCGGCAGCGGCCATATCCACCAGGAAGGCCAATTGATGTTGCTCAAGCCATAGGTTACAAGAAGCTCGAAAAGCGGTATTATGATTGTAAGTTTTATGTGAAAAGAGATTCACGCTGCATTTGGTAAATTTAAATATTGACTTACCATATCACTTTGTTGTTTGTTAGTTGATGCCAGTTTTGACTAATCAATGTCATTTTCATTCTCAGTTATCATGAGGAGTGGTGGGTGGTACTATAAGGATCGGTTGGGTCGTACAAGGGGACCAATGGAGTTGATTCAGCTTAAGACCGCTTGGGGTGCAGGAATCATAGATAAGCATACTTTCATCTGGGGAGACGACATGGATGAATGGGCACCAATTGGCATGGTTTACGGTCTAGAGCGTGCTATTGCAACTTGGGAAGGTTTGTAATAGATTTCTCTGAAAATAATTTTACTTATTTTGGATAATATCTCATATTTTGAGTCATAGTTGTCTGTTACACAAGAAAATAGTCATCCATTTTATTCGACTTCTAGGTTTGGTTCAGTCGAAATGATTAAAATAATTATAGTTTCAACTGGTTACAAATATCCTACCACAGACAGGTATCACATGAGGGGACAGAGAAAGGGTGGAGTGCCGTTAGCTTCACGGAATGAGATTTTCCTGTCGAAGAAATCTGATCATTTTTGACATTTTTATTGCTGTTTGAAAAGAATGAAAAGTTTGTGATTTGACTCGCTCATTCTGGCAAATGGTTTTCCTAACCTCCAGTTAGACTTGGAGCTGCTGCAACGGCCTTCCTTCATAAACTACAAAAAGGTATACCTCCTTGGGTTCCTCTCAAGGGGTTTGAGGAGAAAACATATAAGCAGCTCCAGGAAGAAGCTTATGAGAGCAAAAGACGTGATCTGGCTGTGCTGGAAGCTAATGATGGTATCTGGCCTGGAGTAAGAACACCAAGTCATGCCCTGTTTCTGTGGGCTAGTGGATCTGAGCTGACTTCTATTTTGGAAGCTGACCACATGCCCAACAAATACATTCCAAAGGATCTAAGGTATTGCCAAAACATACTTCATGCAGTTGAATGGTTGATGTTTTGCTAGCAATGTATATTTTGTGTTTAAGAAAAATCGTAACATTTCTTGCTTATGTAATTCGATTTCTTCAGTAACTTCTGCATCTCATTGATGTTTTACTGCCTTGTTTCTAGCAGTATTAACTATATCTTTGATGTGTTATTGTGAGATAGGCTCCAATTGGCCAAAATTATTCCTGGATTGAGGCCATGGGAGGTTCTAAGCGTTGAACAAGCCATGGATCAAATTACATATGGTGGAGAGTGGTACAGGGAGCCGCTTGGTTCATACACAACTGGGCCTCCTTATATTGCTGAGTGGAACAAGGATGTCATGGTATATACTTGCCTTTGATAGACCGTTAATTATCCTCTTCTAAGATGCTTGTTGTCAATTATCTCCTCTTGTCTAAGCCGCGTGTTATCTATAGTAATAGTCAGACAAATCACTATTCTTTAGCAAATATGATATAATCCACCATTCCTAATATATTCGGTGCTACAGCAATGCTGTCGCAATATGGACATTCCTAATAATGCCATTGCATGTCCATTTACTTGTTATATTCTGCTATCCATCCTATACGGTAGGAGGGTCTTGTGCTAATGTTAGAACTAAGTGGTCTACCTATCTCATCCATTTATTGAAATATCTATAACTTTTTTTTGTTTATGCAGAGATTGTTTGAGATCTTCCACAACCTCAGCGTTCAAGTTTACAATAGGCTGGAGCGGATGATTCCAGGTTTCGGCACTGTTATGGAAAAAGTCCAAGCTAATGCTGCAGCCAAAGAAGCCAAACGGAAGGAGAAGAGGGCTGCACAGAAGAAGGCTGAGGAGGAAATGGCAATATTTGGTCGAGTTCAAAGCAAGGACAACAGTTAAAATGCCTCCCTGGAGATCTTCTTATGTATTCTTGTACTCTCCCTGCTTAATTTGTGATTATGCACTTACAGAATGGGGCAATCATGTGGAAGGCTTTCTTGGATATCATCGCGTTAAACTTTCACATGCACACTTCATTTGTACCTTGGATATTTTTGGCTCGAACGGTGTAGTCTAATATCGGTAAATCTCGATACAGTAAAATTTTGTTATATGTCCGGATATCTACAATTGTAGATGCTGTTAATTCAGATACTAACAGGCATTGCCCTCAAGTCTCGTGTTGTTTGAAGTGAGTGAAGAAGCAAAATAAGAAGAGGAGAACACAGGTGGGCTTATAAATCATCTGATCATTTCCATGGTGGGCACTAGTGTAAGAGAAGATGGTGATGAAGAAAATACTATTGGTGAGTCTGGTGATCTTGAAACCAAGGATCAGAAAAAAAAAAAAAAAAAAAAAAAAGAGTAAAAGAAGGATGTGGGTGTTGAAGGAAATGGACAGAAGAAGAAGAAATTTTGTAATTTTAGGGGCAATGTACTTCAATTTGAGTTCTTCTGTTGCCTCTTTCACTCCTGTCATTTGTCGATCTTGAGCAAAAAAAGAAGTGGGTAATATATTAAGTAATTAATAATTAGCGTAAACTCAAACACTAAATAATCGGTAATTAGCATAAATTTTGTTAATTTTTTTTTATATAAATGAGTATAAACTTCGTCGTATTCTTTACATGAATTCAAAATATCACGATAAATGAGATTATTAAATTTATATAACCGATTTTATTTAATGAAATGAAAGTTTAAATTAATTAGAGAATAGACAATTGTGCAACCATTTTTTATGTTTACGTTTTTGCCTTTGTACTTTCTTCTGCAGTTGACATTTTTGGACTTAGTGATGATAAAAAAATTTCAATTTGATGCCCAACTATCAATTTTTGGAACCTCATTCGGCATTGACATAGTGATTGACACATACCATTTCTTAAAATTTTGAGCATGGAATCTATTGAATTGAATATAGAAATAAAATTACAAATAGTAGTCGCAAAAGTACAAGTCAACAAAATTAAAATTACATACGCCATAGGTCTGTAGGAAATGGACATTACAATTAGATGGGTCAAGTCCAGAACTAAAAAGCCCAACTCTACAAATTGTGGTTCTGTATATAAATCCAACTCGAAGGCCCAAAACCAGATACCACATGTTAGTAAAGCAAAATAATGGATGAAAGTTAGAAGCCAGAAAAAAAAAAAGAAAAAAAGAAACCATCCTATAATGCCTTTTCTCCGAGTGATCTCTCAAGTTTTGGATTTGGATCATGATTTCGGCCCTCATTATATAAAAGAAAAAAAACTATCTTAAAATATAAAATTATGGACTAGAAAAAATTAACAAAGATAAGAAATTCACAATGACAAATCCATCAAAAAATAATTGACAAAAGGCTCATCTACATAAAGCAAAGGCATCAAAACCAACCACAACCTCAAACCAACATCTTTAGCCACCAAGGCCATCACAGGGTGTAACCCCAAATGGTAGACAGACGATAGGTTTAATGCAGCACCAAAAGAAACTTGAAAAAATTTACCATCGAGATTCATTTCACTCAAATTTTATCTCTTAATTAAGTGTTAGACATAAATAAAATTTATTTATTTAAAAAAATAAATGATGTGGCAATTATAATATAGGAGATTAAAGAATTAGCGATATAGTGACACACACGTAGAAGGTTAAGACCAATTATCAATCAGGGTCGAGTTCAACACAACCAAACCCGCTATCCAAAAAAGCAAATTCCCTAAACCGGCCCTCTTGCATTACTAGGTGGGTCATATATAAACAAGGAGCTAGGGTTTAACACACTCCTCATAGTGTGCGGCAGCGAGAGAGAAAGAGAGAGAGAGGGGCACACAGCTCAGCTGAACGACTTTGATCTTCACCTAACAACATGGTTAGCTTCTTCACTTTTCTAACCATTATTCTTATCAAGCTTTGTTTATGTTTTTTTTTTTTTGTTTATTTTGATCTGGTTCTTGCATCAACACAAAAAAAAACTTTTATTTTTCTTTTTTTTGTTAAATAAGTTAATTTGTCGATGAGTATGCCCTTCTCGGACCTGTGTATAGACCTGTGTATAGCAAGAGCTTCGTGCACATGCACGGCCTTTGAGATATGCGTGTATAACCAATTTGTTAACTTTTGAAATTGAAATTTGGGTGAATAAAGCTAATTTGCTTTTCTTTTTGGTATAAGAAATAATAGATAGAATACGTATATTTTGTTAAAAATATTAGTAATTGGTTTTATTATTGGTGAATTATGAGCTAGAATGCTATGGCACTACAAAGATTTACAACATTTTCCGAACTGTAAGTTAATTTTTTAGTGCTCGTTAAAAGTTCAAATCTTGATGATTCCCTCACAAATGGTTTTAGGAATAGTATGAGATTCTGCAATGCTTTGAAGTAGAAGTTTTTAGGTTGTTGGCAGAAGCAAGCACGACAGATGGGAGAGGTGGAAAAACAGTAGAGATGTTAAAGTTAGTTCTGTTGCTCATTAAGAAACGTCTTCTAGAATACTATGAGATCCTGTGATGCCTTGAAGTTAGTAGATTTAGGTTGTTCGTGAATAGAAGTACGACAGATGGGGAGAGGTTTAGAAACAGATGAGGTGAAATAAAAGGGAAAAAGATTAAGGCTGGTAGAGGAGAATGGTGAAAGGAGGAGGTGTGGCGTACAATAGCATCGGAAGAGTGGCAGTGCTTGTGTATTTGTTTGGTTAGTTCTTTAGCCGGTATCCCTTATCCATACAAATTTATGGTTCTAGAGGCTACGTGTGACTCTATAAGCTATTAACATAATACCCACAAGTGAAAGTTTTCATCTGACATGAAAAGTTGAACTTTATGGAAGTCATTACTTGTGTTCGATCAACTTCTGTTTCTTCAGGATTATCTTTTTTTGGATGAATGTTGTGCATTTTACTATTCCTTGCCTTATTTAAAAATTTCTGTGCTGATATAATCTTGTTTTGGTTGATTAAAGGCTAGAGGTTTGAAGAAACATTTGAAGAGGCTCAATGCCCCGAAACATTGGATGTTGGACAAGCTTGGAGGTGCTTTTGTAAGTAAATTTGTTGTTTATGTTTTCTCTTCAATTCTTCTTGCCATCTCTCTCTCCGCTTTCCCTCCCTTTCCCTAATATATGTTTATGTTTATCTACATCTGCCACCCTTCCTCTCGTGTTGTGTATACCTTAATGTCCTCTAATGTTCTATGGCAGGCACCCAAGCCATCATCAGGACCTCACAAATCTAGGGAGTGCTTGCCCTTGATTCTTATTCTGCGTAACAGGCTGAAATATGCTCTCACATACCGTGAAGTCATTGCTATCTTGATGCAGCGTCATGTTCTTGTTGATAATAAAGTTAGAACAGACAAGAGAGACCCTGCTGGGTTTATGGGTAAGTGTAATTTGTGTCACTCTTGTACTAAAACCTTTAATTTATTCATATAAGTTCAACGTAGAGCTTCTATACTTTGGCAGATAGATTATACTAGATATTTTGTTTTTCCCCCAATGTTTCCTGCATGGTGGTGTTTACAAGAAATTTTTGTAGTGGCATAAGTTACCGGCAATTATAGCAAGATACCTTTAGTTTCTTTTATGGTCCTGGTAGGGACACAACTACAGGAACTTGATTGTAGGAAACATTTTTGCATAGAACCACATTAAAATTGATGTGAACTATTTTGCTATTTGTACAAGTAGTTAATATGTTTTACAGTCTATTCTGTTACATATAAAAACCTCTCTTGTCTACCTGATGTTAATTCTCTTTTTCTTCAGATGTTGTGTCAATCCCGAAGACAAATGAAAATTTCCGTCTGCTTTATGACACAAAGGGTCGATTTCGGCTTCACTCAATCAGGGATGAGGAGGCTAAGGTTTGTTTTTTCAGTCCTTACAGAAATATCTTTAATCTGTGTGGGCTTTGGCAGGATCTCGATTATAAAAGGCAAAACAGAATATACTACACAATTGCTTTTGCCAGTTTTGATTGTCTATTTAATCTGTATAATTGCCCTGCAGTTTAAGCTGTGCAAAGTAAGGTCTGTCCAGTTTGGTAAGAAGGGCATTCCTTACATCAATACCTATGATGGACGTACCATTCGCTACCCAGACCCACTCATCAAAGCTAATGACACCATCAAACTTGATCTAGAGACAAACAAGATTGTTGACTTCATTAAGTTTGATGTTGGGAATGTTGTCATGGTGACCGGTGGTAGGAACAGGGGTCGTGTTGGAGTGATCAAGAACAGGGAGAAGCATAAGGGAAGTTTTGAGACCATCCACGTCCAGGATGCGCTTGGTCATGAATTTGCCACCCGTCTGGGCAATGTGTTTACCCTTGGAAAGGGTACAAAGCCCTGGGTGTCTCTTCCAAAGGGTAAAGGTATCAAGTTGTCTATCATTGAGGAAGCTAGGAAGCGGCTCGCTGCCCAGTCAGCAGCACCTGCATAATTTACTGTGTAATTCAGTGGTTTCTTTTACCTTGAAAAGGGCTACATGCGCTGAACCGATATTTTTAGCTGGCATCATCGATTTGCAGTAGGATCCATGCTTGAAAGTTGGAAGTAATAGCTTTATTCGAATGCAATTTGGAACTTATATAGCTTGTTGCATTTTGTTTTTTAGCTCCTATGATGAGAATTTTGGTGACAGACTAGTCAAGTTATATGTTTTTTTTTTCCTTCTAATGGTATCAGTTTGTTTTTACAGTATTTACACCTTTTGTCTTCTGCTACCTCTTGCTGCAAATGGTATGTGTCATTGGTGAGGTCTCAGGTCGTAGTGGTGGTTATGGGACTAAAGAAAAAGTTTCAACTCGGGGGTGATAGCCCAGTGGTAAGGGCTATCACCTTGGACCAAGTCCAGGGTTCAATTCTTGGGGTAAGGGGGAGGGGGAGGCGGATGAAAAATAAAATCACCTTTGAAAAAAAAAAAGAAAAAGTTTCAACTTGGCCATTTTTTTCATCCTTACCTCACGGTATTACTTCTCTATTGGTCATATTCAGTAGTAAATACTTGCAAGGTGGTCAATGTTGATTTACATGGGATCTCATGTGTTTCATGCTACTTTGGTAAGAGCGCAAGTTAGTGATGTTAGCCGGATGAATGGTTGAGTATGAGAGCTATTTTCATTTGATTAGCCGGATGGAAGTGTAACCCATCGGACCAAGTACTGATAACAGAACTTGCCTTAGTAACGCGTAACAAATGAGAATCGCGTACAACTTTGAGAATTGTCGAGTTTGGGTAACCAATTTTGTGAGATGTCAAAGCAAAGCAGTTAGATTATATATCACAAATGACAGTACCACGACTCGACTAACGAGTCAGTAGAAGTGTACATGATTCAAGATTTTTCTTCTAAGCCTCTGGTTTAAGTCTTTGAAAGAGGAATACGGTGTATGAAGCACTTGCTATGCGGGAGTTCGGAAAATAAGCTACAAAATATGCACATTCTTTATCTAATAAAATCAGTTGCATTACAAGGATGCGCACAAGCAGAAAGGCACTCGAAGAAAACCAACCAACCGTTTGACTGGGCATATGTGGGAAAAGGAAAGTCCATAGAAACTCTGCCTGCTCCTTGCATCTTTTGTTGCCAATATGCTCTTTCCCATCCATCACATCTTTTTTTTTTTTTTTTTGTTCTTGCTGAATATTCATCACATCTTTTTTTGGAACTTTAGTTGATGTTTCTTGAATCAGTTCTCTTTAGTGTCTGAAATGACAAGTCTAGCCTTGACACAATATGTTTATAGGAGTAATGACACCGGTAATTTTTAATGTTTATTCGAACTTCTAGTTGATCTTTAATATTTAAAAAAAAAAATGTATTATAAGTTTTCAATATTCTGCAAAAGTCTTTAAGTTAGTCATTTTTGTTAATTTTTTCTTCAAATTTGGACAAAGAATCACAAAAATCATTATTATATCTCAGTAAATTGATCTACTGAATTTTTAAGATGGTCTCCAATGGTTATCCAGGTTTCAAGTTAGTCATTTAATATTGACTTAGATTTTCATGTTGTTCCTTAAAAAATAACACGTACAATGCATGGTTACACGATCATTTTTCTTTGCATTTTAAAAGAGAAAGAATGGTAAGGACTACTTTGATCACTTATACATTGAGACTAATAATAATATGCCTTTTAAAACATTATAGACTTGAAAATTCGAATAAACATTTATGATTAGTAGTGAAATTTGCTCTATATTAGCAAGAAAACATATTATAGAGGGACATAAGAGACATGGCATCAAAATCTAGTGGCTAGAGTTTGAACACGAAAAAAAGTTTCATAAAGAAGGCTTTCAGTCTTCGTGGTTGTTGCTTTAAGCTATGTCGGCATGCTTTTTGTACGTAATTTAGCATTCCAACATTGATTGATTGGTGTGATTTAACACTTCTTAGCGATGTATCATATATAAATTAGGCCAAGTCCAGAGAGGAAGGCCATGGATATGGAAAGGAGCAAAGCTTGGTTGTGTTCAAACTTCAAGAGCGCGTTTTTGCTTCCAACAAAGGGCATGTTCGCTAATGTTACTTCACGTCTCAGACACAAAGCCAAAGGTAAGATAAACCTTCATGCATCTTGGTACAACACTTCCAATTTTTCTAGCATAAACTAATGTAGACATGCAAAAGTTTATGTTGTAATGCCTGAAACATGAATAGGTACCGCGTGGGTGCATAACTTAGGATTAATGTCCAATTCTGATATTATATTAGATAACTGAAGTTCTATTATAAAATCAATTGTGAGTAGGTGGGGTAGTCCATGATTTTATATTCTGATTTTAAATATCTTGATTTATTCACGTGAAATAATTGAATTCTCCAATAAAATAAATATGAACATAACCTGTCATATGAGTCTAATAGACTAATAGTGAACTTTCTTTGCCCAAACATTAATAATTGTTGAGTATGGTAGAAACAAATTCTGTCAAATTAACCTTTTGGCAATGTGGTATGACACTATGATTTAATTTTGTAAGCAATATGTTAGGATTTCAGAGATAAATTTGTTGGTTTTAGCCAGTGTACTTAGGTTTTGCCAAATCACGTAAATCTTTCGTGTGTATCCTTTTTTCTTGTTATAACACGATGTGTTCTCTTTCTAATATATCATATACTTGTGATGGAAAGGGCGCAGGCATGGAGTGGTGACTCTTCACAAGGACATGGAGGCTTGTGGAGAATATGCAGATATTCAAGTGATGTGGGAGATGATTCAATCTTCATATCATTCTAAGGGCCATGAAATTAAAGACATCAAAAGGCCTTCTCATAGTAGATTTTGTTTCAGGCCAACCTAATAAGCTTCTATATAGCCACAACCTCAAGTTACTGGTTTTGCAGCAGCTTGATGAACATCTTTATATGCACTCTCTAGCTATGCTTGGAGTATAATTTTTCTGCTCCATTGGGATACAATTTGTAGCAGATAGCAGATAGATCTCGGATTTCATGGATGTTTATATATGAGTAAATACATCTAGATTCATAAAACTTTTATCTCACACGGCTTCTAAGTCGTTTTTGATTACCTTCCTTGCATATGTATAAAACCAAAACTATTCAATTTCTAAAAATGAACACCAATCCTCGACTTTTTGAGAAATCCTTTATCACTGATTGTGAGACTGATCTTTTCAATCTTTTCGACCTTGTTAAATCATTGTGAGTCCTCCGTTTGTTAAATGAAGATAAGTTGTCTAAACTCAGGATGAATATGTAAGAAAATGAACTAGGACATGGATTCCTCTCAAGCGCAAATCTAAGATTTTTGTTCACTGAACTTTATAACATACAATATGACACTCATTTAGGTATAATTCTGATTCTTCAGTGGGAGTTAACTGATTTCCAGACTAAACATACGTTAAAAATATTCATATATTTAAAAAGTTCTGGACTCAACAGGAGCAGCAGCCCCATTGACATACAAGTACATCTGCCCCGATTCTTCTAGGCTTTTATTTGACCAGTAAAATTCTGCAACTGCAAATACACTCACTACAAGCAAGCCCAAAGTGCATAGCCAGCAACTTTCCAGGTACTGGCTTCTCAGTCTGAACTAACACAGCAATACAGCATGATCACATCAAAGCTAGCAAGCCAAAGAGTTTATCTAAACTGTACAATACTCTTACTCGCACTACAAGACATTAATCGAACATTGTGCTTTCAGCCTAGAACTGATGACCATATATTACAAACAATACAACAGATCTTACAGCGGGCGAATAGAGGACATGATCTAGAGACAAGATGCATTAGACACAACCTTCATACTCCACCATTGCCGTTGTGGAGTAGCATCCGATCAAAATGCCACACTCCTGCAAGTGTATGAAAGATAATGTTGAAGCATTGGAAGGGGAATAGCCCATGTATCTAAACAAGTTCGTTAAGAAAACATGAATGGTTGAAGATGAGTGGCAAATAAAGGCTATACAGAAAGGTGAGTTTGAGATTTGAATCGTACCATGTCCTTTGCCAACCCTTCTCAACTGAGTAACATAGTCTGCAATTCTCTTCATTGCTTCAACCTGGATAAGCGCAAAGCAATTGAAGTCATTCATCTTTTTCCATATAATATCTTTTGATTTATGCATCATTAATTTTCCTAATTGTGTGTGTGTTTGCGCGTGAGCTTGGCTTGTATGTGAGAAGATTACGTAAGGAGTTACTAACTAAATGCTGGAATCTCATTTTGCTTTAGATCTAAACAGTTCTTCAATCTCAAGAAGCAATTTTCTACCACGCAACTACTTCGAACACAATGTCTTTGACAACCCTTTGAAAAAATATACTTTATTTTTGGTACTATCAAGGATCAGATAAAGCATTGAACTTGTGCAAGAGTGTGATAGGTTACCTGCTCGCCCAAGAACTCTCTCTCGATGAACTCAGCCATCTGAACATCATTGTTTTCATCGGCAACCTGTTAATTACAGTTGCATAATAAATAACTTAATCATTGTCATAGTTTTGGTAATCTGCAAAAGATCATGAAGAGGTAAAAGATCTATACTCCGTGCACGTTTAGAAGCTTCATATTTGTCAACTTCTCCAGGGACAGAGCTAGTTCCATGGCTGAAACAAGAAATCAGAAACAATACCAGTCAGAGCGGACTAATTACACGAAACAAAACCATGGTTATGACAGAAATGGGAGCATTGAATCTAAGCCGCATAGGAACGGAGTAAAAAACCATAAACGCGCACAACAGTATAATTAATCAAGCTGATGTATGCATCATGTACAAGACATAACAAAATACAGTATAAGTACCATATAACGCGTCGCCTTTCTCAACATGATCAAACTCGGAAGGAGGCATTTGAATAGAGTGAAGCTTCACTCTTCCTCCTCGCACATTCTGTGTTTAATCAATACAAGGAATACGTAAGATATCTGCATAATTAGCAGTATAAAAGAGCTTTATCTTGTCAAGGCTGCAGAAGTAATACTACATTTGAGAACTATACCTGATATTTCATTAGCTTCTCAGCATGTCCTCTTTCTTCTTCACTAGATTCCTTAAAATATCTGAGCACAAGAGTATATGTCACTGCAAATATTAAAAGCACCATAAACAGAAAACTAGACGATGATGATGAGATTGTTCGGGTTACTTGGCCAGGCCTGGAAGAGCAACATTGTCTCTGTCGAAGTATGCATACATGGCGTGATAAACGTACGAGACATTGTACTCCACACTGAGCAGAGAAATCAATGAGTTAGAAAGAATGTAATGGTAGAAAGACGAAGAAATTGCAAAATTAGAGATGATTAAACTAGACTGCTCATATAAGAAGGCTATTAGAAATCAGTATTATGCTCATATAACCAAAACGACAACATTTTTATATTATTCCGTATATTGTAAAGTACAATAGAAGTGCCTATTTATAGGCTACAAAATTTGGTGAACAAGAATAATAAACTCAAATAATAAGAAACTTAACCTAATAAGAAAACATGTGATTGCATTAATTTAATCCTAAATTAATGCTCCAATCATGTAATTATACCAAAAACTAAATTATTTCAACAGAAAGAGCAACATATTCTAATGAAAGCTTCACAATTATGTACTTCAACTTTGTCCTTTGGTGATCAACCACCACGAATATGTATGAATAAGATCTAGTTATAAACTTTGATACTTACATACATAGAACAAACAGAAGTAGAATGATAGCGTTAGAGACATTAAAGTAATTAAGTATATATTACTTAACAGTTTAAATTTTTAAATGAGGTAGTCATTTGTCTTAATATTAATGTCTTGTTACTATAAGTGTCTTGGATTTAACTCTCGACAATATCATGTTGTTTACCACGTGTATCCTGAAAAATCAGGTGACGAGGCATAATTATCAAGAAGATCTAGTACTACAAAGATCTTGAGTTTAAGTCTTGTCACTATCATACTGTTTACTACATGCATAGCTCAAAATCTCACTTACACGTAAGGGGACATAACTATCAAGAAGATCTGGTACTAAAAAGGTCACCATTATCATGCCATTTATCACATGTATAGCTCAAAATTTCACTTGCATGTGAGGGTGCATAATTATCAAGAAAATTTGGTACTAAAAAGGTCATGAGTTCAAGGTTCACCACTATCATGTCATTTACCACATGTATAGCTCAAAATTTTACTTGCATGTGAGGGGGCATAATTATCAAGATCTTGTAAGTAGTGGCAAACATGTGTCATGCCACACGCCTGAGAGGTGTGGACTTAAAAATTAACTATTTTAAGTCAAATATCATCCAAATTCAATAATTATTAATCTTAATTAAAACTTACAATCCGCAACACTAACTTATAAATAAACTCGTACCATGTCTCCCACCGAACATGTAATATCACAAAATGAAAGAGATTAAAGGATACCAAGAATTCACAAGATAGATGAACACATATTTGTAAGATGCTAAGATGAATTCTGTTAAAGTCAACTAGAATTAAGAAACTAAAAAGAGAAAAGAGAAAGAAAGATGAGGCAGAACTCACTTGATCTGCTCATTGATTGCAGCTTCACAGTCCTCTGAAAAACACTGGCGGGCAAGTGAAAGATGGGGAGATATTGGCACAGCAAGCTCCTCCTTTTTCTTAACCTCTTCAAATGGCTGAAACAACACACCAGTGAGTGGTGGTTTGTTATCTATACCAGTTGAAGCAAAGACCATGAAGCCATTTCCTCGCTTCTTCGGCATCACAACAATGGATGCAGAAGCCGTGGTAGAAGAAGATGATAATATTGCTAAAGGGTTGTTACTAGTTGAGTTGAACAAGGGTCCAAGACTGGCAATCCCTTGCATTGATGAAGCTGAAACTGTTTTGGAAAACATTGTCACGTCCCCAAAATCTAACAAGACAAATCTCGAGAAAATACACCAACACAAATGCAGTCAAGATTGTGTTATAAGACTACACAATATGATCAAATGCTATGTAAATGTTAATGATAATTGGAAGCCATATATAGAGGGAGGCCATGGAAATTCATGAAGCTTCATGTGGCAGACAATTTAGTTGCCCAATGAATATGTGAAACGTGTAGGGTAGTAATAGGTCCATCTGTACTAGGCGTGTGGCAGTCTCGTGGCCGAATCTTAAAAGTTTGTGGAAAATCTAAAGAAATATCCACAAACACATCATTGTCAGAAAGGAATCGTCGTGTCTTTTGATGGTTTCTCACTACGTGGATTATTGTCTTGTTCTTTGTTACTTTTCATAAAAACCGGAAATTGCTTGTCAGAATGAAATTAAAGGTTGCCATTATCGCTAAGGAAAAATATTTCAAAATGTTCAATCTTGATGTATAAATAAGCTGTGAACTACACAAATGAAAATTCACGCGTTATTAATAAATAATAATATAGAGATTCCATAAATTAATTAACCTATAACTAAGATATATGATTGGAAGTGTCGGATGGGGCCTTTAGAGCTTTTAGAGAAAAATCATACAAAATTTTGCAAAATTTAAAAACTTATTATTTCAAAACAGTAATAACCCTGATGAAATTTCCAAGATGAAGTCTCAAGAGACTTTCCATCTAAAATCAATTAATATAATATAGATTAGCTCAGGATATTTTGAAATTCATTGAAGGTTGTCATGATTATTTACTGATATACAATAATTATATTAATTTACAACTCTCTTGCCGTGGGATTCAATATTGATTGAAAGGATACCTCCAGCTTTAATCCTGTCCGGGTACGAAAATCTTGATTATCATTGTTCATGCGAAATTAAAAATCTCGAATGTGGTAATTTTGTTCACGATCATGCATCATAGTGATTTCAATCTCTCACATCTTTTGTCATTGCTCAGTCAAATGATGAAGTTGTAAGTTGTAGTCAAGCACTCCAGCCTAGTGGATAAGATGTAATAAGAAAGTTAGTGTACGTAACACACAGTTGAATTGTTTCCTTTTAGATGATAACAAATGTTGTTGGCACCGAAGATAAACTCTATAATAGACTTATTCATGATACTTAGGCTCTGTTTGTTTATCGTAAAATATTTTTTTAATTTTTTGATATTTGGTAACGTTAAAAAATTAATTAATTAAAAAATATTTTCTAATAAAAAATAGTAACTACTTTTGTTCAATTTTTCGGTATTTAATAACACCAAAATATTTTCCAATCAAATATATTACAACTAGTACAAAATTTAGAAAAATATTTTTATATCATTTGAGAGAAGAAAATATTTTTCGAAACTCACCCACCCCTACCCCCTTGCCCTACCCCTACCCCTACCCCTACCCACCCCTTCACCCCCACTCCCACTCCTACCCCTACCTCCTACCCCTTACCCTCTACATTCTACACTTACGATTAACATATATATTATGTGTATATTTCTTTTTTTATAAAATCTAATGTCAGAAAATATTTTTCACTGTACATTCAAACACCGAAAAATATTTTTTACTATTTTATTTTTTAGAAAAATATTTTATCTTACCAAATTATTTTACGGTAAACAAATAAAGTCTAAAAAAATATTTTTTATAAGCAAATTATTTTATGTCAAACAAACGGAGCCTTAGTTGATAATTTAACTTCCATCTCTTTCTATATGATCACGAGGACAACTCAGATGTGCCACCTACAACAACGGATCCAAAGAGCCTATCTCAAAGAGTTGTGGTCCCAACCCAACTTATAATCATGAAAAGCCCGCTAAAAATAGGGCAGAAGGAGAGACAAACTTGATAAAATCCTTGTGATAATGTCACCGTTCCTGAGTTTAAACAACTTGAATCGAAAAATATATGTAATGATGATGATGATGTTGCTATTGGATCTGTAATACTTCTAATGGTATGTTTGCATTATGGAGGAAAAGAAATGGGGACAAGTGTATTATTAACCCGAAACGAAAAAGAAACAGTGAATGTTTATTTTATTTTGGTGTCGGTGAGAGAACGTGGAGTTGTGTGTGTTTGTTGTTTTTTAGTGAAGAAAGTGGAGTAGATAGAAAAGAGAAGTAAATGAAGAGAAATGAAAACAAAATGACATTGAAATGTAAATTGAATGACATGGAAATTCACATGAAATGAAATGTAGAGGGGTTAGAATTTTTTGCTTATATTTGGTGCATGTTTATTAATAAGTTAATACTTTATTGTTTTTGTAAATTTAATTTTAAATTATAATTTAATAATCGGGTTTTAAGTTTCAATTTTTTTAAATGTCTAAAATCAAAGCCTATTGATTTATCAGTCGGTTACTATTTATAAAAATCAAAACCTATTGATTTTTCTATCAATTTTTATTTTCGGGTTTTTATCAAAGAGATATCCGTCAATTTCAATTAGAATGAATACCTGTTGCCATCCTTACTAAGATTAATAATGAAAACATAATGACACAATAATAATAAAATAATTTGACCTTATCTCTTTTTTTACTTATACTTTACTTTAATGTTATCATAACGTGAATCTGTGATAAAATTACGAACAAGACTTATCGGGTTCATCAATGGAATATGACTAGCAGCACCATTGCTCTCGTTTATGTCCTTGAGCGAATTTGTCTGGGCTATTCATGTCTTTTTGTTACATTACCAAGCAACAGGCACATTGGTATAGCATTGGACGAGACAATCTAACCCAATCTATTGCTCTAGACTTGCCTTCTTTTTTTTTTTTTGTCCTTCTAAGGGAGCCACAAGGCTGAAAATAAAAGACACTTACATTATTATAAATTTAGGGAACGATTTTTCTTGTTTGTCTTTCTTCACAAAATTATTAAGAGTTACTTCTGGTGGTCGAACAAGATTATGGCTGCCGATAGAACATTGTGAGTCCGAAGTTAGCAAATCAATCCGCACATTTGTTAACTTCTCTATATACATAAGTGATGACATAGGTTCGGTGGTCTGACAGTAACTTCTTACACTATTCGATAGCTAGCATAAGTGGACTACAAAGAGGCGTTAGCCTTTAAACAAGCGAGTACACCACTCTAAAATCTGTCTTGATACTGAATATATCCACACCTAGTTTGTGAGCATATCGTAAGGCTTCTACAAGAGCACTAATTTTTGCCACCGTGTTTGTGGTAGTCCTCGGTGAAATATTAATCAAAGTAAATTATAATGCTTACTGAAAAAATTCTTAAATTCGTGTCCCCCTATCATAACCAATGAAAAAGGAATCAACGCATTACCTAACTTCCATGAACTCAACTTTTCTTTTGTCAACTAAACCATCAAGAAGAACAAAACCCCATTTGGTGCCACCATGAAAGTGACCTCATCTTTCAACTAGTTTTATCCATCTTTGGTTGTCTTTACTTTGTGTGTTTGGATACTGCTTAAGATTTTTTTATTTAAAGAAGATCCGTATAATATTTATTAAATAATATTATTTACAAAAATTAATTTTATAATTTTTTGAGAGACATACCTCTAAATCAAAAATTTGTTGTAGATATATTATTTTTTCAAATGACAGTGATGTGGTGGCATGACAGTAAGATCACCACACATAAAGACATCAACTAAAAGTAAGGCTTGTGGATAACACACGTCTTCTCTACCATGGTTTGATCAATATTGCCTTGATTGTCTCATTCATCTACTAATTTAGAAATTTTGTAGAAGACAATGAAAGGAATTTTGAGGTGTCAATATTGGATGATTCCTATATTTTTAAGTAAATAAATAATGAATTTCAAGATTTGTAGGTAAGACTCCGTTTATCTGTTGCAATTTTTTTTTTTGAAAAAAAAAAAATATATATATATATATATATATATATTTAAATTTTTTATTGTTTGATTATACTATAAAATAAGTCAAACTGAAAAATATTCTCAATCAACATAAAAAAAACTAGTAATGAGGAGTGTAAACTTTTTTATACTGATAAAAATATTTTCTATTCCACACTCCACTCCAAACCCAACCCCTTCATGAAATCCACCCCACCAGTAAATCCATGTGTTCTTGTATTGTGATATATATATATATATATATATATATATATATAGTGAAGTAGCTCACGATTTTAGGATTCATTTGTTTGTAGGAAAATAATTAGATAAGAGAAAATATCTACATAAAAAAATACTTATCTAGAAAATAGAATATTATCTGGTGTTTGATTGTCATATTGAAAAATATTTTTTGGTATTTTCTCGTTTAGTTGAAAAAAAAATGATTGGAAAATTTTTATAAACAGACACAGACAAACAACCACATAGAGTAATTATATCAATTCGGACACATTGTTATCACTTCAACCTTTTGGCACTTTGGACTAAGTCACCACTTACCAAGCTACAGCAAAGTGGCTTAGGTTCTTTTGCTTTTCTTTGATAGCTAAAGTGGTTAGGTTCTTTACCTTATCTAATTTTACCACTTCAAAGCTAGTGCACTTAGAATGTGTTACCAATACTAAGGAAGTTAATATACATTTAGAGGAAGTATATATGCATAATACTCATTAATGAGTCGATCCACCTATACATTTTACTTTTAAGAGTTATTTTACATGTTGCTTGACGTAAAATAGACAATAAACGTATTTCTATCTTTTGTTAAATCTTTTTTACAAAATATCTTATATTTTTACAACGTATAAAGGTATTTATCAACTTCTTTAATTAGGATACCACCCGAAATTTGAGTCGCACAAATACATTATGTCAAATAATTCCCCTTATATAGTTAGACATATATAAGACGGTAAAATATCAACAGAGTGAAATATAGCAAATATCATTTGTATATTGGAATAATCTTTGCCAATTAGCTTTTGCTCTGATTCTTTTTTTTTTCTCCTGAAGAATAAGCTGAAAGATTTAGTTTGCATAGTCTCCAACTGATTCCTTCGTCAAGTTCGATATGTAAAAGCCAAGCTTCTTTTTTTGCATGGCGACAATACATCTCAATTTAATCCAAAAACGATTCTCAAACACCCACGATTCACTCACTCTTTTTAGCTCCCAACACCACTTACCACCCTTTCTCAACAGCACCACCATCAACATGGCAGCCACCACCACCACCACAGATACTTCCCCACAATTCTACCCAGAAAAAGTATCTGCCTCACCACCAGCCCATGATGGGCTTGAATTCTGGCAGTTCATGATTGCAGGCTCCATTGCAGGCTCTGTAGAACATATGGCAATGTTTCCAATAGTCACACTCAAAACACGCATGCAGGCCATTAGTTCTTCTTCTTCATGCAAAACCATGCCAGCAATAACTCTGCGACAATCTTTTGGCTCAATCATGAAACTGGAAGGCCTAGCTGGCTTTTATCGTGGGATTGCTGCAATGGGACTTGGTGTTGGACCTGCTCATGCAGTGTACTTCTCAGTTTATGAATCTTGCAAGAAATTTTTCTCTGCAGGCAATCCTAATAGCTCAATAGCACACGCAGTTTCGGGGGTTTTCGCGACCGTGGCGAGTGATGCAGTGATTACACCAATGGATATGGTGAAGCAAAGATTGCAGCTGAGTAGTAGTCCATATAAGGGGGTGGGTGATTGTGTGAGGAGGGTGATTTTGGAAGAAGGGATTGGGGCGTTTTACGCGAGTTATAGGACTACTGTGGTGATGAATGCGCCATACACTGCTGTTTATTTTGCTACTTATGAAGCTGCTAAAAGGGGATTAATGGAGATTTCTCCAGAGAATGTTGGTGATGATGAGACGTTAATGGTGCATGCTACTGCTGGTGCTGCTGCTGGAGCATTGGCTGCTGCTTTTACAACTCCTCTTGATGTTGTCAAGACTCAGTTGCAGTGCCAGGTGAGAAAATTCTGATGCTGCTATATGCCTTGAAACTTTCGAATCTTTTTTATTTTATTTTATAATATTTTTATGCAATTCTAAGTGTGACTTAGAGGTCACGGATTCTAGTTATGAAAATAGTTTCTTGCAAGATGTGAAATAAGATTGCGTACAATAGACCTCAGTTTGTATAATAAGAGTTTAATGCATTAAGTTGTCGGTGGTTCTAAGTGTATAGGTGATTTAGTGTCAGCAGAGAATCAGTTTGGCTATAAAATGTTTGAGGATGAGATATCTTTTGTTTGAGTTTAAAACTTGATCCTGAATATTCATCCATTGCTGGAGAAAATAGCCTGCCAGTTAAATGATATCATTAATTCTTTTGTCCAACCAGTAAGTTCATCGGTCCAAATAGTCATCCATGCACTAGTAGAAGATTCGGCAGCTAGTTCAGTCGCTGATTTACATATAAGAACTTTCGCAAGAGCCAATCAAGGGCCAGCCGCCAGCTAATGAAATATGCTGGTCTTCTCGAATTGGGTTATTAGTTGGTTTTTGCAGCCTAGAAGAAGTCCTATGCATGTTTACTAGGAAAAACTGTACAGGACCCGTCTAACGGTAGGTCTACTATATGAAATTTTATCTTTTCAATTTTTCAAGTAATTGTTTCCACAACTTGAACCTGTGTCTAAGATAACAGGGCAACAACTCTTACCTGTCACACCAAGCCGCCTGGAGAAAATGCAAAACATTTTAGAAATTACAGAGTTGTATGATCTTTATATTACACAGTACTCTCCTTTTGTTATGCAGGGTGTTTGCGGATGTGATCGATTATCCAGCAGCTCAACTGGGCATGTAATTCAAAGTATTGTGGGAAAGGATGGATATGGAGGGCTTATGAGAGGCTGGGTTCCAAGAATGCTCTTCCATGCTCCTGCTGCTGCAATATGCTGGTCTACATATGAAGCAGCAAAAAGCTTCTTTCACGAATTTAATACTAGAAACAGTGCTGTGGATTAATGATATAGCCAGCTTCATTGGACATGGCTACACATCTGGTTGAGCAAACTAGAAGAATTAATTGTTCGAGAATAATGGATTTTTAAAGCTT
Source organism: Ehretia macrophylla (assembly GCA_037974665.1). Classification (NCBI taxonomy): domain Eukaryota; kingdom Viridiplantae; phylum Streptophyta; class Magnoliopsida; order Boraginales; family Ehretiaceae; genus Ehretia; species Ehretia macrophylla. The sequence continues at coordinate 52,417,376 of CM075775.1, forward strand.
AATGAATTACTTGCTTACCTAACAAAGAAAAAAAAAAAAAAGACAGTAACAGCTTTCTTAAATCGACCATCTTGTTATCATGAAGATGGTTTGCTTTTGTTCAAAGATTGAATGCCATATGTACAACTTTGGCTGTTAACAGCACCATAAGTGACTAGCCATCCCATTTCCTCCATTTCCATATTAACAGATTGAATCCTTTGTCTTAATTACCAGCCCCTACAAGATAGTTGCAACAAGAGAACTTCTTTAGTCAATCCCGACTCACATACAAATGGGTCTCGCAACCACCCGTTGTGTCTAAAACTGATGGTCAGCCTCGACTGACAAAAGAATTTTTATTGTAACAAAATATCGTCTACTAACAGGTTGTGTGGTAGGAAGTCTCTCATGATTACCAGCAAGCACCAGTGGTCTAGTGGTAGAATAGTACCCTGCCACGGTACAGACCTGGGTTTGATTCCCGGGTGGTGCAAGCCTATTTTGGCCTGGCTTCATATGCTTTTAACCCGTGAAATATACAAGCCTATCCTCTGTAGTAAAACCAACAATGCTTTTGGTTGGCTTTCTTACCGTCCATCAGCAAGGGTGAAGGATAGCTTCTTAAGGGTAGAAAATAGTCATCTGCAGGATTTCATGATTTCAAGCATCTCCAGCAGACCACGTAAACATTACGAGTGAGATATATTGAAGTGAAAATGTAGTTATTTGGTCTTCAGATCATTTCATCGCAACTGCATAATCTCTTCACTAGAACTATCTCCCTTGAGGGAGTTGAAGTTTTCTCGGAGCCCAATGCCTGACATGATGATATCGGGATAATTCTACCCAAGTGGAGTTTGAACCAACGAAACAAACATGTTATTTCAAAGCAAATGTCATATGTAAATACAGCAAGACATACAATAAAACAAGCCAAAATAGGTCTGCAAATCGTAAAAAGGAGTAACACTTTGTGACAATCCAACTGATCATATGCATATTAGAACTTATCTACATTTATTCCACCCCTAACAAACTCATAGGCATCTCTGTTCCTGGTTTTCTTCATTCCAGCAGTGAAATGAAGCTTTGATCTATCGGACGAAATGGCAGTTACCTTCACCCAAATCATCACCTTTGTTTTCATTCCCTCTATATCAGTAAGCTTTCCTTTCTCCAGGTACCCAGTCACAACAGTGGAAAATCGAAGGACAGACGAATCCCTGTAACCCACTTCACATATTGAGGGAATGTAGACAGTTAGCTTCTTTGTTTCTTCATTGAACTCGTAATTGGTAGCATCACGAGGGAAAATGCCTACTGGCAGGTCATACTCTTTTAGAAGGTCTTGAAGGGGCTTTTGCATTGACCCTGTGAATTTAAGTGGCCAAGTCAAAATAACAAATTCAACAGAATCAAACTGCAAAAGGTCTGGTCAGAAGGTCCATTATACAACAAAAAGATATTTGGACTAGCTATCATAAAATTTCTAACTTAGCATTGTGCAGTTGATGAATTTAAGTCTATAAGCTGATGATTGTCTAAATCTTCTATTTTTCTGTAGTATGAAAAAACAGCAAAGCAATGTTGAAGTTTGAGGATTGACTTTCAGGTTGCTGCAAAGCCTAAAATGGCTTCTGAACAAAAGCAAAAGCTAAATCTCAATTTTTCCATTTCTTTATTTGCAATTAATAATTACAAGCTGGTAACAAATCTTCTGGTTCACAAGCAAACTACAATGACAGAAGAAAAAGGAAGAGTACAAAAGATATGCCGAAGGAAAGCCAGACAAACCTTTTATCTTGTTTACCAGCCATTTGGCTCCTCCTTCAATACTGTTTGACAGCGACTAGTCATTGGAAAAAAACATAATGAAATCAGCATGGTACGAAAAAGGATAGCATACGCAAAATTTGTCAAGAAGAACAAACAAATCAGAGAAAACTAAACAAAAGCAAGAGAACTCAAAGTGGTCCAGCATGTTTCTTAGGAGAGAAAACCATTTATCATAGTTTTCTTGAAGTCCTATTTCTAAACAACTTTCGTAAAGAGATTACAAAAACAATGTTTTTAGGTATCCAAAGGACAAAATGATGGTCTTTGCACTTTTTCCTATCCAAAGTTGTGGTTGAGTTATTTGAGAAAATTTTGTAGGTAAATGCTAAGGCGCCTTACTAATGTTAAATTTAATTGCCTCTGTTAGCACAAAATCACCTCTTCTCAAGGCAATTAGGATCCAGCAGAGGAGGCAACTATTTAACCAAGTCTTACGGGCTCACATATAATGCTAAAGTCATCCCCCCCCCAAGAAAATAGGAAGCCAATTAATAATCCCCTTTAAAATATAAGCAAAGAGATGATCAGAATTGGCCACTTTAGAACATATCAAATGAGATTAATAGGTGCCATGAGAGAGTTGTCAGAAGGACAAAATTTTACTTATGGGTAATGTGGGTACTTTTCATGTATCCACGAAGAACAAAGTGTCATTGCTAACTTCTCAGATAGTGCTACACTCTTGCATTGCTACCTGCAAATTTTATACTTCGTTGCGCCCCATTGGTGCAATTTGATTAAAATTTATCTACTAATCAAAAAAGAACTGCAAATTAAACAAATGCATGTAGCCTCATTACTGTTTCACCACCCCAACACGCGGGGGCACCATCCAAAAGGAAAAAGGTATACATGGAGTTTCAAACCATGAAAACTCAGTGAACATAAAGTCCAACTACATCAATATCTGCATGTAGCTCCAAATGCTTGACGAACAAACACAGTAGAATGGTTGTTTCTAAGCCATTCAGTTCAGCAAGCGAACAAAGACTATGAATAAATACGAACTAATGGAATTAAATGTACAATCCCAGAAGAGGAAATGTACGATATTAGATGCACTGAAAAAGATTTCCTATGTTGTAAGATAGCCCATGTTAATTCATAATTCCAAAAACTTTAAATCCTCGAATCCTTCTTTCTCTTCAAATAGATTCACCAAATCTTTTACAACACGAGCTTCTCCAAGATCTCACATTATTTTCAAGCCGTACCAATTATGTCACATTCAAATCACACATTAATTTCCAATTAATCTGCAGAAATTAGTATAATTCGCAATTCAAATTCGTTAAAACTAAATACTCAATCTAATGGGTATACAAAAATAACTGAATCAGCGAAATGGGAAATTTAAACCACAGTGAAAAAATGAAATGGGATAAAGTGCAAAATCACAAAGTAAACCCATATTACTGTAATAATCTAATAACTCCGTACCAAGTTATAAGACAGTAATTCACTGTTAATCGTGTACCTAGTAACGGCAGGAGATTAATCTCTTCCCACATTTTTATAAATCATAATCACATGATTATTACAATTAATACAAGTCAGAACGTTCAATTTCAGCAAAACACGAGTTTACTTTTTACTTTACCCATTTGAAATGAAATTGGACCAAGGAAAGGAAAAAAAGAGCTTACGTTGATGTCGTCGCCGACAGAGTTGATCTCCTTGTTGGCTCTCTGGCCAATCCAGTACGAACCAACCTTGTTCAGTATCTGATCCATTTGTATACGAAAATTTTATATGTATGTATAGGTTGAGATTTTGTGTTGATTATTTTAGTGTCCTCTCTCTTTCTCAAAGCCCTAATAGGTTGAGAATTGGGGAAGGAGAGAGGTGTGAGCTTTCTTCGCGACTTTTCAGCATTCATTCAATTATCTACTGTAGAATTATTGATTATTCTCACGTCATTATCATCTTTTTGTTTCTGTAATTGTGTTTCTATCGTGAGGTTATATTTGGAAAACTATGCACTATCTATTTTCTTTTCCCCTTTTCCTTTTTTTTTTTGAAATAAATGTCATATTTAGATTCTTATTTTTATTGTATTTAATAAATAGGTCCTTCATATCTTAGCTATTGGTCCCTTATCTATGTTACTTGTCTCATTGTGAATCCTTTGGCCACTTCTTCTGCAAAAATTAATAATTTTATCACGTGTTACTCACATATAATAAAAATTTTACTTGCAGCTACTCATGACCGCGTAAAAAAATCGTTACTTTTTGACAAGACTTGGAAGAGATAACAGTGACACAGTTTACATAGATTAAAGACTAAAATATAGCATCTTTAATTATAGGGAATCAACTTGTCAAAGGCGATAAAAATAAAGGACTGAATAGGCCATTTAACAATTTTTTGTTCTCTTTATTCATTAATTACTTTTTCTTTTATTTGCTCTTCAAATTACTATACCTAATCACCGTGATCATGTTTACTTTTAAGTCCAAAATCAAAGTACATATAATCCCTTTTGAGGAAGAGCTTCTTTTATACATCTTTTGGAATTATCCTGAGAGTAAATTATGCGTGCATATCTTTGTCTGTTGAAAGTATTTGTATTATATTTGTATACATGCACAACGTTTTTAACTCATAAATGAGACGAAAAAAGTTTTCTTTATAAGACTCGGCACTCAAAGGGAAATATGATTTCTTATAATTTATTATTTAATCTACATTCTACCAAAAACAAATAAAAAAATGTTTCATTTGGATATCTAGATAATACATGAGGATAAACAAACTAATATTTAAAATCAAGCAAATTGAGCCGTTGGTAAAAAAAATTCTATATCCCAAGCCCGTGAGATGTGTTAATAAATGAATAATCTAACATAATCTAATCAAACACTTAAAGTTCAAAGTATTAAAGCAAATTTTTTTTTTTTTTTTTTACTTCTTATATGGTTCACTATAAGCATATTAGTCAATAAACACAAGTATTCTTATATTTTGCAAGTAAGAAAAGAGCTCAGAAGAGTTTTTGAAACCATTTATTATTAAGAACAAGAAGACTATGAATGAATACATATTCTCCCAACACTTATTTCCTCTATGTGATACCAATAATGAACTGAGATGCATTGAGAATGCAGTTATGGAATGCTTTGATACTTTGCAATATTGGACATATTATTAATCATAACCAATTTTGAAATTTCTTCTCGTACTTGTGAAGTTTTTAGAATGTTCATTATGCTAAAAGAAATTAGTTATTTATCGTTTGATCTTCTATTTTTCTTGTATAAATTTCAAACTCAATATTTATGCAAGCATTATTTCACACTAAATTTTTTATATATTTGAAAGAAAGAAACTCCTGAAATAGTAATATTTTTTAGATAATTTTTAATTATGTGTAAATCAGTAATATGTAATAGGTTTTTTTTTTGCCATAAGTAAAATGTAATAGTTGAGAATGAAATTTGACATTACAAATTCACATGTTTGACAAAAAAACATCGAAGTGCTAAAGTGCTAACGTCTAAGAGTAATAACATATTTCCTTGGAGATTGGGCTCGAAAACCAACCTACACTTTGGGCTCAACTTTCTAGCCGCCCAATGGATCTGGTTCATACGAGCTCACTAGAATGTAAAAGTGAACAACGAGGGTTAGATTAGAAAATGGCCAAATTATGAGTGGCGCAGCGTCAGTCCTACGCACATGTAAGATTCTCCCAACACCTTAATTATGTTATTTCATGTTTTAAAGAATTTTTCCTACAACAATCTAGTGAAGACGGAGTCCGTAGTATATAATCACTGCTTTGTTGTTGTTGTTGTTGTTTTTTTTTTTTTTTTTTTTAAATTCAAAAAAAGTCTAAGATCATATAATGTAACTAGCGATATTCAAACTCGCGACTTCTAACATATACAGCGTATCAAACCTATTAACGTTCTAATTTCAGACCACAAGGTTGAAGGGTCAACGTTTCTCGCAGAAATTTCAGGTCCAGATGAGGCTCCCCACTTCTGCACGTCATAGTTTACACGTTCCTAGTTTGATTTTCCAATAGCAGACCTAGTTGAAAATCTTATCTTTTATACTTAACAATTTTATTCCTTGGTCCAATTCAAAGCTTGATACTTGAAACTTGAGAAGAAAATCCTTTTTATGAGACAAAAAGGAAGAAGATTGAAGGGACATGCATGAATGGCAAATGAAGCTGCTGACTCAATTAAATTTAAAAGAAATTTCCACGAAGCTTAACCGTACCTTTCAATGTTTCTCCAGAGATAACGACAATGGTGAAAGTTCATTAACTACTCTTGCCCATTCTCATTTTGCACGGAACAGATTTACTAATTCCTTAATTCAAGTTAGTAGAGGATCTTGAACTTTAAAATTTTTCTAAACTATATACGTACTCGTCCTTTTATTTTATGCATAGCAAGAATTTTGTGTACCTCTTAATCGTACCCTTCTTCGATATTTTCTCTAGAGAAAAGGGCAAAGGCGAAATCTGTATTTGCCTGCGTCTAAAAAGTACATGCATGAGTTCAAGAATTATGAGCAATGGTCAAAATTCACATGCAATCTAACAAGGTCTTTGATGGTGAGGGCCTAAGAAATCACGTGTGTGTTGTTATACATCTCAATCCAAAGCGTGGTAAATAACCAGAACAATCTCAAATGAAGATCATGTCATATATATCATGTGTGAGAAAATCTTTGTTAAAATCTAAAGGATGAAGTTTGGACCATGTATATGTTTCTTGACAATTTCTTGAGAGCTTGCATATCAAATAGGTTCTATTTCTAAAATATAACTTTCAACATTTATAGGCAAGTTGGTGAGAGCCCACCATGATAATGGTTGAATAATTAACAAGAAGGATAATGCATTGCACATTTTGTTGTCCACACATGATTATATATCAGAATGTCAACTTGTTACCTTAGAATCTAATTAAGTCATCTTCTCATTGATTTGGAGGCTTGTTAACATTGTTAATAGGTGAACGACTTTGATGATACTTCTCTGAAATATACAATTCCCTTTTACATGCAAAAATTATGAGCTACAAGATTGTTATATAAGATATTGGGTCTGATGGAACTGTATAATTCTTAATATAGTATCCATATCTTGCACTAGGTGTTCATTCAGTCTTACAATTATCCATATTTCTGAAAAGTTGTTTCTTCAATTTTAATCACACATGAGGAGTTGTTAAAAATACAATCCCATCCTACCTAGATAAATCATGAGTACAAGACCAATAGAGCTTATTGATTAGCAGTTGTATCTATTCTTACTCTGTATTAATAATTTTTTTTGGGTGAATAGCCCTGGACCCCCCTGTGGTCAAGCGAAACTAGTTATAATCCCCTTGTGGTCCAAAAAATATAGTCAGACCCCTTGTGGTCCACCTGTTGATGCATACCTCCTCTCTCTCCCCCGCCCCCGCCCCCCCCGTCCGTCAACTTTTCCGTCAAAATTGACGGGATGTATACAACACGCGAATAAAATGTGATTTTTATTGATTTTTAACGTATTTAATAATAAAATAATATTAGTAATTAAAAAAATTTAATTTTTTTTTCTTTTCATTTTCACCTATTTTATTTATTTATTACTAAATAAAAAAAATTTACCTTCTCCAACCCCACCCCCCCCACCCCCACGCCACCCCCCTCCCCCTCGCTGCTGCTGCTGCGTCGACGGCAGTAGCAAGAAATGGGGTGGGGAGGGGGGGTGGGGTTGGAGAAGATGAATTTTTTTTAGTAATAAAATAAAAAAAATAGGTGAAAATGAAAAGAAAAAATAAAAAATTAATTTTTTTAATTACTAATATTATTTTATTATTAAATACGTTAAAAACTAATAAAAATCGCATTTTACGCGTGTTTATCATACTTTCCATCAAAAATGACGAAAAATTTGACGGAGGGGGCGGTGTGCATCAACGAGTGGACCACAGAGTGGTTTGGCTATATTTTTTGGACCATAAAAGGGATTATACTTAGTTTCACTTGATCACAGGGAGGGTCCGGGGCTATTCACTCTTTTTTTTGGGGGGGTATAGTAGAGGTCAAAACATCTAATTACAATAAGTCATTACTTAACTATTTCATCCAACTCTTGGATGTTAGTACTCTGCATTAATTAGTAATTTATGGATTACTTATTATCCTTTAATCTGAATATATATATATATCTGTTATGCAATTGTTCTTAATACATTGATCGTTCATCTTTATCATTAAAATTTTCATTTATTATACATTTGTTTTAACACTTGAATATTCTACATTCATCTACTTATAAAGAGGCATACGTATGAAGGCGATAAAGAGAATTCTTATTGAGTTACTCGATCTTTCCTTGTTAAAAATTTAGGATCTACTTAATTTTACGGTAAAGTGCATATTCAAAAAATATTATTAATTAATTGATTCTTTGGGCCATGGAGTTGAGCATTGCCATGAAAGAATCGTGCACAAATTTGGATTGCATGATAGAGGAAGGAAAAAAGGTAAAGGGGGATGAATTTAGGAGTGATCTTCTTTAGGTAAGTAGTACATTTTGCCATCGTTGGTTGGTTTTCATATTGAAGATGAATAATATCAATCACATGAATTTTAAATTTCTTTGCTCTCTATTTGACTTCATAAACGATTAGAAAGATGAACAATATCAATCACATGTTAATTTTTAAAGAGGAAAGTAATATAAAAGAATAAATCCCAACTCGGATGGATGTTATCATATGTGAGTTAGGGCATAATAATCAAGCCAGTTGCATAATTAAAGGTATTGAATTGACATGTGAATGTCAAACATTGTCACCCAAACATGAGCTTCAAAGCTATATGCTCATAATTATTTTAAACCTTGACAAATTGCATTTTATCCCCTATGCTTTTGAATATCGGATAGTGCTCTTTGTTTCGTAATATGCTCATAATTCTTTTGTAATTTTAAATAACATTAGGTTCATTATCCCTTGTGCTTTTGAAAGGGACTAGCTACCCATATGTGGTATCGTCATATGTGGCATGACGCTCTATTAGTGGCGGAGTCACGTTGGAGTGTTTGGTTTAGAAAAAAAATTTATTTTGTGTTAAAAAGAAAAAATATTTTTACTATTTTGGATTCCTCTCGGTGCATGAGTAATTCCGTTGACTATAAGAATGTCTCTTGATCATGGACTCATGGCTCTGCCATTACACCTTGTGATCCTAAAATATATGATATCCAACACTCTAAAGCTCTGTTTGGCATATCTTTTAGACACTAAAAAGTGTTTCTTGCGAGTTTAGAAGTTAAAATAACTTGTTTGACCTATTTTTAAAAGTATTTTTAAGTAAAAGCTAAGTTGAAAAAAGTTAGAAACTGAGAAGCTCCAAATTGAAGCTTTTCAAAAAAGGCTTTTGCGAAACTGTTTTACATAATGTAGGAAACTATTTTTCTTTTCTTTTTTCTCAAATTTACCCCTTCATATTTTTAAATTCCAATATTATCCTCAAAATTTTTAAAAGCTTTACGTTGTCTAACACAAGCTAAACAGTCAACGGCTTTTGTTCAACAGTACTTCTTGCAAAAGCTCTATTTTAAAAGCTCTACAGCTCAAAAACTGAAATTTCACAACTAGACCAAACTGAGTCTAAATCATTAAATTTGTCCAATTCATACACATACAATTAGACAATAGTTTAGCTCTCTTATGTTCATCCCCCAAAATCTTATCACAAACCAATCAAAACTTTTGCATTAAACTAAGCGAAAATTTCACATTTAGTCCCTATTATTTACAAATATCTCAATTTAGTTCTTATTGTTTAAAATGTCTCAATTTAGTCCTTATTATTTTACTAAAAGTTTTAATTTCGTCCTTATTGTTTAAAATGTCTCAATTTAGTCCCTTTTGTTTTCCAAAAAATTTCATTGTCGTCCATATTGTTTTCCAAAAGTTTCAAATTCGTCCCTATTATTTTCAAAAAGTTTCAAATTCGTCTTTATTATTCAATGACTAAATTAATTTTTTTTTTTAAAATAATAGGGACTAATTTAAAATTTTTTGAAAATAATAGAGATAAAATTAAAACTTTTAGAAAACAATAAGGATGAATTTGAGAAACCCTAAATAATATGGACGAAATTGAAACTTTTAGGAAAATAATAAGGACTGAATTGAGATATTTTAAACAATAAGAACTAAACTAAAGTTTTTTTACAAATAATATGGACTAAATGTGAGATTTTCCCGTAAACTAATAAGATAATTAATTAGAAAAAAGCTGAGAATCCGATACTCCACATATAGCTTTTGCCTTTTCACTGCTACTTCATAGATACTTGCAAGTGCAGCTACAAAAATAGAGAAAAATGAAACAAAGTTCGTTCCAATAGATATTTTTATCAATTCCTCAATGTTGTCTATAATTGAACACAAATTATCCTAGTAGTACATATGTTAAATTCCAATGAGATCTTAATACATTGGTATAGATACTAAAATTCAAGTGCTTCAGTTGCATGGATTATTTGTCCTATAGTATAAATCAAATCCTTTGTTATTTTCTTCAAAATGGATTATATATGTTGTCGAAGGTACGTAGTTCGAACATATGTCTTTCTATTATAGATATTGTCTGAACTTTGACCGACTTAGACGATGCATTGCTACACTACGAGATTTATAACTTTAGAAAAAATTCAATATGGTCCTATATAAAGTGAGTTCAATTCCTCATCATCAAAAAAAAAAAAAAAGGGCTTGTGCAATCCAAACACTATGTTAGCTTCAGCTGTTTAGCTGAATAGACCGTCCATGTTGTTTGTCCTTTAGATAATCAAAACTTGAATTGATCTAAAATTTGACCATAAAGTTTCCTTCTTTATTTTTTCTTTTTCTATATATGTTCGAGTTTTCTTTAAAAATGGAGATTTGTCAAGTCACCATCATTCATTTTAAAATGAAAACAAAAAGGCCGAGAGAAATTTCTCACCCCCCCCGCCCCCCCCCCCCCGGCCACCTCTTTTTCTTTTTGGTCAATTGCCACCACCTCTTGAGAAGATGTTTTGTGCTGGTCTCCTAATTAAAGTTTATTGTCATTATTGTTATCGTCAAACTATTAAATTTCTTATCATTAATATCATCATTGCTGTGATCAGCTTTATTATATGAACATGTATGAGGTTTTTTTTTTTTTTTTTTGCAATCACTTTCCTAATAGAAATATACCCATCTTTTCAAATGAATATTCCATAATTTATAATTTTGAAATTAAATTAAATTATCTATCTATATGTCATCTAAATAGAGATAAACAAAATCTTACATTCAAGCTGCACGTTTAATATGAATTAGTATCAAACTAGATTTGATTTTGTAAAATATGCTCATCTCCACGGGCATTCATCGAGTTTATGGATTTTGTGAAGTGGCCCAACACAAAATATTGTCGAATCAAAATGAGAGATTTTCTTTTCAAGTCAACAAAGTACTTCACATATTTTTGTCCTCAATTAATATATGTCGACTACAAATTTTTCGACTTTTATGAATACTTTAAAAAGCATATATTCAACCTTGGTCTCCGGCAAAAATGCTTCAAGATTCACCCCTGCTTATCTTTAAGGTAGTCTTTAAATCACCTTGAAGGTCATGAGCTCTTCACCATTGACAATAGAAAAAGATAGATGGATTAATACATCTAATGGAGGGAGAGGAAATTTTGGAAGTTCTTTTCCTTTTCCTTCCTGGTTGAGCCATTCCTTTTTTATCATTTTAATTGATGGGGAACTTCCCCTTGAAAGCTAGGCTCGGATCAAGGTGTCAAATTTGTGGACATATAACTCTGTTAGGAGGAGTGATAATCTAAGTTAATCAACTGTGAAAAATTAATTTTTTCGTTAATTTTTTCTCAAGATGTGAGCCAATCTACCGCCCTTGCCTCAAACACTCCATATCTAAGCTAACCCTTGGGGTTTGACTGAACCATTCTTGAACGGGTGCGATAATAATAACTCATGAAGTGGATCTCCAACTTGCCATGTATATCTTGATATAAATATATGAATAAAGATCCTCTTATTATTTAATCATAACTATATCAATCAACTCACAACTGTTAAACCTTGTTTATAACGTCATTACGTTACAAATAGACCTATTCCCATGAAGAGATAAGGTTACGAATACTACGAGCCAACAGGGCTAGGTTCACGTTAAAGTAGGAGGAAAATCATTGAAGGAAATGGCCGGTATAGCAAAAGTTTTCAAATCTTGCAGGGTTTATTGAATGCAAGCAAAGATCAGAACAAACAAACTGAGAGGAGGAAGTGATTGGTTCCAAAATTTCTGCAATAATTTGATCCGACTTCTGAGCCCCGGGCGTCGACTAGATCCTTATCCTATCGTCCCCTTTACGTCTTCTTTCGAGCAAGTTGATTCCTCAATCAATTACTTATAATTTATTTCATGGTGCTACTTTTGCTATAATTAGCTCCTTCAATTTTACACTATTTAACAGCTTAGCTTGCCACTTGATATGAGCATGTTGGGTGAACAATAATCGATTTTAGAATCAAGAATGAGCTTCGCATTATTAATATGATATATAAATAAATTTTCCAATCTTTCGCTTTCTTTTTTTTTAATTGATGGGTGGAAGTCATCTGCTTAAAAGATTATTTTATTTTATTTTTATTTAGTAGAAGTGGAAGATGCTAATTGAAGTCTTAAATAAAAGAAGTTGCATCATAACTTTTGTAGAAATAATCCCTGTTAAATGATTCAGCTTACTCATATCAGAATTATTAAAATGTTTCACTCAAAAAAAAAAATTATTGAAATGTAACAAGAAAAATTTCATGTATCTTACTAGTTCACTTTTTATTTTTAATTTTGAAAGAAAGAATCACAATCCTTAGAAGCAGATATTATACTACCATTCGATTCCATACGATGAATTTCGATCCAACAACAAATGAAAGTAGTAAAGATCCAAACCTAGTTCGTAGCACAAAAAAAAAAGTATAGCTCATAGGTTAGCACCCCCTAGACCTATGAAGATTGTTTCTCAATGCTATTTGAAATCCCAAAAGTTGTGAAGGAATCAAATTTATGTATGTAAAAGTAAAATGAAACAACCAAGGAAAACAAATAAACAAAACTAGGCCTTGTCCGGATGGGCGTTGTACTTAAGTTATACATTTTGTGCAACATTATGTGTTCCCAAAATTTTACACTTGTGTTAGAATATACAACCCTTCATACATACAAAATCATGTTTTTCTGTATATAAAAGTAAATGAAGCAACCAAGGAAAACAAAGAAACAAAATTAGGCCTTGTTCCGATGGGGGTGAGCATTGTACTTAGATTATAAATTTTGTGCAGAATTATATGTCCTAAAATTTTACACTTGTGTTAGAATATAAAAGTCTTTCTACATAAAAAAATTATAAATTCAAAAATTAGCTTATAAAATCATCGACTACTCCACTTAGGATCAATTTATTTTACGATATAATCATATGATTGTTAACATAGTATTAGATTTGATTACTTGGTCCAATAATCTTAATCCACGTGTATCCTATCACTCACTTCCCTAACAGATGAACTCATCACTTATTTCGCTAACTACTCAGCCTCAATGCCAATCAAGCATGCATCACCATGTTAACTCACCCACCACAATATCAACTAACGTATTTAAAACATGTCTTTTGTGAGACTAACAAATGCGCCGATTGACTTGCAAACTTTGGATTACAACAAAGGTTGGGGGCTCAAGTGCTAGACCACCCTCCTGATGGGTTGTGGATGTGGTTGGAGTATGACAAGTGAGACAAAATATTTCTTAGACTTATTTTTTTTAAAACCCTGACTTTAGCCTACTTTAAAAAAAATAGAAAAAAAAAAGCTACTTTGTAAATCAGGTCACAAGAGTAAAGGATGTTAAAATGTACAATATCTTTGATACAAAAAAAAATTATAAATTTTAAAGTTTATGATTTAAGAAAAGTCCCTTTAAAGTTTCCGTCATAAAAAAACAAAATTAGGGTTATTTTAGTCACATAAAATACCGCAACTTGCTCTTATTTTAGTAACATACAATACTGCAACTTGGTCGTATTTTATTACCCTCACATGAAGTTTCATTGCTTGATAGTTGATACCCTATTTGTCTTCGAAAATCCAACCGACTATTCTCTCTCCGTACACACACACACATGATACATTAGCACATTGCCCACTGGAAAGAACAAAGAACAATAACACCATCACCAACAACAACTACAACACCCTCATGTAAGCCACCACCATCTCCTTCATATCTTTGAAAGTGACCAACCCCACCTCTCCTTCGCACATTATATATAGCAACACAATCATCAATTCTCATAGAGTTAGAAGAACAAGAACCAGAAAGCGCGCGCACACACACACACACACACTCTGAAGAGAAAGGAAAAGCTATATATCTTGTTAAGCAACCCTTGAAGAATCATCAAGAAAGATGCCTTCGAACGCACCAAGATCATCACTTTTATTTCACAGAATCAACACCACCCCTACCATCCCCACCACGACGGCGGCAGCCACCATATGTAAACAACAAACGGCTGCTTTCCAACGGTGGAATCCACTTCCATGTACCACCCAAGTCCCGGACTCGGTTGCTCTCTACCATGCCCACCTTGTTGGCCCTGACCAGTGCTGCTCTGCCGTGATCCAACAAATCTCCGCCTCTGTCCCCACCGTGTGGTCCGTCGTCCGCCGCTTCGACAATCCACAAGCGTACAAACACTTCGTCAAGAGCTGCCACGTCCTCGACGGTGATGGAAACGTCGGGACACTACGGGAAGTCCACGTCATCTCTGGCTTGCCAGCAGCTAACAGCACCGAGAGGCTTGAGATCTTAGACGATGAACGCCACATCATCAGCTTCAGCGTCGTCGGCGGCGATCACCGATTAGCTAATTATCGGTCCGTCACCACTCTACACCCGGCGACCATCGGGGAAGGAACAGTTGTCATCGAATCATACGTCGTTGATATACCTCCTGGTAACACTAGAGAAGAAACATGCACCTTCGTGGACACCATTGTTAAATGTAACCTTCAATCGCTAGCTCAGATCTCTGAGAACTTAACCAGACGAAACGCTTCATGAAAAACACATAGAACATGCAATATATGTACACATATATCAACATATGTTGATATACTCCTTCATGTGTGACTCGATTTGAAAAAACAGGTCCTGATACGTGAGTTGACATTAACGAGCTCATGATTTTCGACGTGGGAGAAGTATAGATTGTAACAATATCAATCAAGAACTTTAGGGATCGCATATAGCTGTCTGAATTTGTTGATCTTGTAATGGCTTGTTGATGATGATTCAATGGTCAAGTACGTGCCTTTGCGAATTTGCTTTATTCTTGTAGTTCTTTTTTTTTTTTTTTTTCTCCCTGGGGGAGAGTTTTACATTTTAATGTCAAATAGGATTTTTAGGAGTTTTTTTTTTTTTTTTTCACGTATGTATTTGTGAAATGATAATAATATTAACATACATCATTTTGTGTAGAAGTCTTGTTTCTTTTTTCCTTTTTTATTTATAGTTGTTTATATGTTAATTTTCCTTATATTATTATGATTAACTTTTACAAACCGAAATTATAACTTAAACTTAAAATCTTGATCATCACACCTGTTCGTTATCCAACCATTCACCCAAACTCTTAGATATTTTCTTTATACTATGATGCCTCACTTGTTTTTGTTTTGGCTGAGTAATACGTTAAAATGATGCATGCAGTGTATGATCAATATTTTATGGAATAGAGATTAATGAACGAAATGACAACGTATTGTGCACAAAAAAGTAGAGTTCAGGTGTGTTTTCACGTGCAATTGCCGACATTTCAATGAACACAAGTGGTTAAGACGGCTGTGATGCAAGCTAAGCTTGAATATTGAAGCCATTAATAAATCACAGGTTTTTTTTTTTTTAGTCAGATGATATAATTAGTACGATGTTAGCGTTGGTTTTTGTTAATTATGATGATTAGTTTAATTGGTTAAGAGCATTGGGAAAGATAGATAGATCAGATGGAATCTTATTCACGGATCATGTGATTTTTTGTCTATGTATGCTAAGGCTAAAGCCTAGTAAATGTTAAAATAACTCAGATGTTTGATTCTAAAACGTGTTAGGTAGAATAGCTTGAAATTTTATATACTAATTTTTAATAATTTTAATTTATTTATATGGTACAATTGAATTCTTTAGCAATAAACTTTAAACATATTAGAATTAGAAAAGTGGGAATGATCAAAGAGAAAAAAGCACATCGATTGTATCAATAAAGCACTTTTACAATGCAAATTTGAAATATTCGGATGGAAAAATTAGTAGAGAGTTCCTGATTTCATTTTGATCAGTCAACTAATCGATCACAATTCGAGATAGGTCATCATTTCCTTTTTCGCATTGAAATATTATTTTCTTTGAATTTGAATTTGTGAAATTATTAAGTATCGGTGGAGATGATGTATAATCTACTCATAGTGATTAATTAGAGTTATTGAAGTTTCTTGCTTTTTGTTTTTTTTTTATTGTTTTTTATATGACAGAACACTCGAAAATTGACTTATCACTTCATTTGGAGGAGACATGATTTAAGTTAGTCTGACTTAAAATTTACTAGGATTGGTATCAAAGAAATTAATTCTTTAATTAATTCAAACTCGAGATGTAAATATATTTTTATCTTAACCTCAAACGCTGCACCACTAAATCCTTTAATATTAATTGTTGAAGCTTTTTATGTGTTGAAGAATGTACGTAACTAGCTAGCGATAAGTGAATAAGTGATCCTCAAGAGATTTGATACTTTCCTTTCAGATATGTGTGGGCATTCAATGCATTAGTACTATAGCTTATTGGTCTTGCTGGTTGGTGCATTATCGTCTATCTAAATATAGCTTCTCGTTTAACTATAATCATACCCATTATCCGGTTGGTTAATTGTTTTTAGGGTGAATGCACAACCGTATCTGCTTCCACTTATTACATAATTACAAGATGTATTTTAAAACAAGAAAAAGCTCGTATAAGATAATTTTATCATCATTTTACCACCGTTAATGTTTTTAATAACGTTAAACGGGATGATGCAAACAACACACCTGCCTAGACATTTCCGTATGGAAAGAATGCATGCGGTGGGGATGTGTCGCGTGTTGAATTTAAATACTATATCACGAAAGGAATCAACAGCTAATGGGATGCAACTTGGACTTTAGATGACACCAACTTGCAGTTAAAGAAATGGGCAAGTTGCAACTTGTTTTTTCGCTTATTTATTTATTTATTATAAAAGTATGTGCAAGTTGTAGTATGAACCACCATTCTCTTTGTGTGCATGTTGTGCTTTGAATATGTAAGAGAATAGGACAGTTTTTTTTTTGAATGCAAGTTGATGTGCAAGTGGGCACTAACAGCTAGCTTTTTAATGATCTCATGCTTTCTGTCTGCTTATGATCAATGCGGTTCACGACACCCACATTTTTTTTTCCTCTTCTTGGGAGGGATATTATACTTTTTTTTTTTTTTAATCACTATTTACATAAGGTAGAAGACACTCGAGAGGATGTTGCAAAATATGACTTCTCACTCATTTGCTCAAATAAGCAAAGTTTGTTAATTAATTAGCACATTTGTTAGTCTCCCGGTACACATATTTTATCGTGAATAGGAATGGCAATAGGACGGGGACCTATCTCCACACCTCGTCCCGTCACTTGAAAGGACTCCCCGTCCCCTGTCCCCTGTCCCCTGTTCCCCGACCCTACCCTATTAATAAATCCCCGCGAGGGATGGGAATTATCCGTGGGATTTTTTAATTTTTTTAAAACTACGCACTTACATTAATTTACAACACACAAATTTCAAGATATAAACTAAAATTAAATAAAAATAAAAATATGATATTAAATTAACATTAAATATGTAGTATAGATTGAGTTTTAGCTTTGCAATTAAAAGTAAATTTTCCTTGCAATAACTTAGTAAAGAAAAGAAGTTTGAAAAGGATACCTGAGATGAAATTCTGAAAAATTGGGTCAATGGTGAGTAATGAGTCTTAATAGATGGATTTTATATTTATAAGCTATAATCCTAAGAGGTTTAGTTTTTTTTTTTCCTGGACAGAATGAGAGGTTTAACTTTAAAGTTTAATGTTTACATGTTAGTTTCATTGACACGATTTGTGTTGTACAATATAAAAGATTAAAATATAACCTTAAGTACACTAATACAAATAAGGAAATAGTGAAGAATTAATTAATACTAACAACCAGACTAATAAATTAGGAAAGAATAACATTTCTTAATACTATATAATTAACTAAAATATTTTAACATAGATAAATAAAATATTTAAATAATTTTATTAATATACGGGGCAGGGAATGGGGGGCAAAAAATGTCTATCCCCATCCCCCGCCCCGCCCCTGCGCGGGGATTCAAAATCAATCCTTATTTGCCGCCCCATTCCCCATTCCCCATTCCCCATTCCCTATTCCCTATTCCCCATCCCCCACTCCAATAGTAGTCCCGTTTGGGATTGAGGCGGGAGCAGGGTGAGTACATACAAAACTAATCCCCATTATCATCCCTAATCGTGAATCCCTCCTGACGAGGGGTCCCCGAGTTGAGGTGAGTTACCCACGCCGAGCTAAGACGGGCTAATCAGAGTCGAGCCCGGCGTATTCAGCTAAATGCCCAACCTGGATGCTGACCTGACCTAAGGATACCCCGACCTCAGTGCCAGCTGTTCCGATGGGACATAAAGTATTGATGGGACATAAAGCTGCACCGCATTAAATGCTGTCAGACCTGAATTTAGTATAAATAGAGCTCCACCCTCTTCATTTCGGAGGTAACTGCTCATTAAGTGCTCTCAGCTACCTTGCCAGCTCAGACATACTAATCATTCGCACGCCCAAGGGAAAATTCGGGTCGTCACCCTGCCTTTTCCTTCCTTTTCCTTGTGCAGGTCAGGTAGCCAACCTGAAAAGTTCAACTTGAAGGCCAACCTGAAAGTTCAGCTTGGCAAGCGTAGCCGACCAACTCAACTGCGAGAATCCGACCTCAACAGTTTGGCGCCGTCTGTGGGAAACGAGTTCTTTCTATCACTCTCATTCACCACTCACTGAGAAACCATTATGGTACAAACGAGAAGCCACAGCACACCGGTAGAGGATTCGCCTAGCCTGGATGGGGACCTCGAAACCACGCAGGTGCCTAGCCAAAACCCAATTCCAGCCGACGTTGGGACGAGCCAACATATACACTTAACCACTCAAACCAACCCTGCGGTGGATGGAGACCTCAACTCCAGCTTGTCACCGGAGATAAGGATGATGCTGAGGATGTTTGAAGAACTTAAGGAGCAGGTAGCCTGGCTAGCTGAGGGCTCCCTGGCTCCGCAAGAAGCTACGCTGCGGCCCTCGCGTCCACAGTTCCGCATCCCAGACCCAAGGCCAAAGCAGACCCAGGACGAAGAGGGCTTCCTGGAGCCGATGGCGAGACCCGGCGAGGCGAGAGGTCAAAGGGCGGCTCAAGCCGACCCCGAGCAGGCCAAGACCGCGGCCGTTATAGCCAAGGTCATTAACCAACTCGGCGTAAGCCCACTCTCACCCGAGGTACTAGCCACGCCACTACCCACTGGCAACCAGATGCCCCACCTGGTCGTCTATAATGGAGATGGAGACCCAGCCAGCCACCTACTCAACTTTGATCACCACATGACTCTGCATGACATGTCCGACCTCATGAAGACGAAGACATTCCTGACCACCTGTAAGACCCGACCCAAGACCACATGTGCATTAGGTCATGTCATACATAATTAAATCATTTTATATGCATTTGACGTGTTTTATATGCTGTTAAATAGGTTTATGTATGTTTACCTCGAATTACGTGTATATCATTGTTTAACGTGCAACCAAATATTTTAGAGTCGTAGAAAATTAATTAACATTATGGAGCTAAGATTAGTAACTAGGTAATTAGAATTAACACTAGAATGACAAACTAGTAATACGCAAGCAAGCTCAAGGGCACTCTCGTCCTAAAGCAAAATAACAAAATATCCTAACACTATTTGGTCTCACCCAAGTCAAACACACAAACACACACCAATACACACTCACCCATCAACACACACTACACCATCTACACACACTAAAATCCTACAACACACACTTACACATACTACATGATTTTGCCAAGAAGAAGAGAGAAAGAAGAAGAAGAAGAAGAAGAAAGAGAGGAAGAGAGAAGTAGAAGCAAGCCATTTCCAAACTCTTCAACCATTTCCAATCAATTTTCTCTCATTTCTATCTATTGCAAAGGTGAGGGTTTAAACTGATTTCTAAAATGTTTTGAAATTCATGAGCATATATGTATAGGTGTTCACTTAGTTTTGCATGCTTAGAAGCCAAGAAGTTAAGTTTGAACATTTCTGAAAATCCCGGATAACCTACTGACCCTTCTGTTCGGAGCACTTTTAAGGTAGCAAACGATGTTAAAAATGCATGAAATTTGGTGAGTCACTAGATTTTTCAGTTTTGAACATATCTTGCAGAAATAGGCTAAGTCCAATTTTGACTTTAAGACCTCCAAAATGGTCAAAAATCGTAATGTGTCTAAATCTGGACAACTTGGAAATATGAAATTATATTTTTGGCAGCTCTCTGTCCAATTAGAACGAAATGTTTTTGACCTAGCAAATGATGTCTAAAATATATGAAACTTGGTGATTCACTAGATTTTTCAGTTTTGAACATATCTTGCAGAAATAGTCTAAGGCTAATTTT
Organism: Ehretia macrophylla; assembly: GCA_037974665.1. Classification (NCBI taxonomy): domain Eukaryota; kingdom Viridiplantae; phylum Streptophyta; class Magnoliopsida; order Boraginales; family Ehretiaceae; genus Ehretia; species Ehretia macrophylla. The sequence goes on from CM075775.1 coordinate 52,438,065, forward strand.
GACTTTAAGACCTCCAAAATGGTCAAAAATCGTAATGTATCTATATCTGGATAACTTGGAAATATGAAGTTATGTTTCTGACAACTCTCTATCCAATTAGAACAAAATATTTTTGACCTAGCAAATGATATCAAAAATACATGAAACTTTTTGATTCACTATATTTTTCAGTTTTGAACATATCTTGCAGAAATAGTCTAAGGCTAATTTTGAGTTTAAAGCCCCCAAAAATAGCAAATACCGAAATGTGTATGAAACTGGACAGATTTGCGTGGTCTCACGGTTTTGGTCATAACTCCTAAGTCCGAACTCAAAATTCAGCAAGGTTTGTTCCTAGATTTAAATCACTTGTTAAGCTTAAATTTGAAATTTTATTCACTGAATTTGGAGGTTGTTTGCTTGGCTAAACGAATGAGGAAAAATAGGCTATTGCAGTGAGGTTTTGTTTTGAAACTTGCTTTAAATCGTGTTGTAATTGTACTTTGAGGTATTGAATGCTTGGACTTGTGGAAATTAGAAGTTACATGGACTGTTTTGGTTGGTTGAGATTGCTTAATTTGGTTGATGCATAACTTAAGTTCATTACATGACTGATTCTTGCCTAATCGTATGGGTAAGCATGAAATTGAGGCCCTATTACTTATGCATACTGGCTAAGTGACTAACCTATGGTTAAATGAATTCATTTGAGTTGTTAGTAGGCTGTCCAATAATCTCTAAGTATGCATGAAATGGTTTAGGTGATTCTTGTGGTTCTTAGCAAACTAAACCTACATCCAAGTATGGTCCTTGTAAACCCTAATGGCTACGTAGACTCCCAAGTCATAAACCACTCTTGTGCATCTTATAATTGATGTTGAGGAATGTTAATGGACTGCCCGGAATTGTCCTTATAGCTCTAAGCACGATTCTCGATGATTGCATGTTGATAATTTAACTATTCTTGCACCCACTCTTGTGTAAATTGTCGTAGCATGCTCGTATGTCCTTAACACTTGGAATGTGAACTAAATTGAGTTATACGACTTGTTTTATATGGTGTTACTTGGCTGCCCATTAAATGTTCATATGCTTTTAGGTGCTATACAAGTGGATTTACATGTCAAAGCATGTTTCGTATGTTTACTTGCCGATATATGATCATACGTGTATCCAGAGGCAACCTACTTTGTTGACCTCCTATTGTGAATTGTTAAAAGATATTTTATGCCTTATTTTGAACATGATTACTTGGCTGCCCGTGAAAGTTTAATTGCTTTCAAACTGATAAATGAAATGAATATATGTTCTTATAATGCCTTATGAATATATGCTCGTATGAAGTCGCTACACGGTTACACACTTGTATAATAAAGTAACTTCCTTGTTGCCATCCACGTTGTGTCTTATGATTATTAAATGCAAGATGTTTACATGTCTAATTAGTTATTTGACAAGTATGCTCAATTAAGTTCGGATCATGTATATGTTTGAACATGCTTGACGGAGACAACCTCCTTGTTGTCCTCCAAATGGTGCCTGTATATTCCACAAATTAATGAGGTGTGATTGGTGTGTTTATGGGTTGCCTCCGGAGTACCTTCTTCACGGGTTGCCTCCGTAGTGCCCTCTTGATTGATGTATTTATGGGTTGCCTCCGGAGTACCTTCTTCACGGGTTGCCTCCGTAGTGCCCTCTTGATTGGTGTATTTATGGGTTGCCTCCGGAGTACCCTCTTCACGGGTTGCCTCCGTAGTGCCCTCTTAATTGATGTGTTAGGAGTTGCCTCCGGAGTACCTTCTCCACGGGTTGCCTCCGTAGTGCCCTCTTGATTGGTGTGTTTATGGGTTGCCTCCGGAGTACCCTCTTCACGGGTTGCCTCCGTAGTGCCCTCTTGATTGATGTGTTAGGAGTTGCCTCCGGAGTACCGTCTTCATGGGTTGCCTTCGTAGTGTCCTATTGGTTGTCATGTATATGGGTTGCCTCCGGAGTACCCTTCTCATGGGTTGCCCCCGGAGTATTCTCTTGATCAGTGTAACAGGTCGCCTCTGAAATGCCACCCTTAATTGGTGTGATGAAGATGATTTGACAAGAAAGCTTGAGATTGACCATCTCCAACAAAGTTCGTGATATTGTATCCTTTTACTACATGGTTTCTACTCTCGCTGGGTCCCTCGAGGTCCTCGGAGTGTAGAGTTACTTGAATAAGATTTTGACTATTCCGTATTTGTTATACTTGACGCTTTAACTATGTGAATTATATGCATAGCACGGTTTTATAAAGAAGATTTCGAATTAATAAAATCTTTGTGAAAACCTTCATTTCTCATCCTCACTGAGCTATACGCAGGACTAGCTCACCCCTCTTTCTAATACTTACAGGTGAGACCGAGGCCAAGCCAACTGTTCAGGTTAAGGGCGAAGAGGCTTTATGTGATGAGACTGACTTCTGCTTTTGTTGATCTCCATGCTTGTGTAGAAGACATAGCTTGTTAATATAAACTGATGATATACTTTCGAATAGCCTTGTGTTATGTAATATTCTTTTGGACTATTACTACATACTAAGTTTGATTACCAATCTTTTGAGGCCTAGATGTCAGTATTTGGCCACGTATAAAGTACAAACAGGGATGCTAGGTCTTTTAATTATGAAACAGTTTGTTGTGGCCTTTTAGTGCCAAATGCCAAAAGCATTCTTTTGAAGATACTTGTGGGATAAAAATAAAAATAAAAAAAAATACAAAATGCATGCTAGGTTGTTAATCGATGCCCTTACAGGTATTAAGTTGGTTGACACGTTACGCTCCGACCTTAACCTCCGCGGGTCTTGATCCCGGGGCGTGACACCACCCTGGTTGCCAATGCCTTGGATTGGTTCCAGAAACTTCATCCCGGTTCAATTGCAAGTTTTCATCAACTGGCTGAGGCTTTCCTCTCCCGCTTCGCGGGGAGCCGGCACGCCACCTGCCACACTTCTACATTACTGCTGGTAAAGCAACATAAAGGGAAAAGTTTGAGGGCTTATACAGCCAGATTCAATGAAGAGTCCCTCCGAATCCCCAACCTAGAGGATTCCATGGCATTGATGGCTTACCAGAGTGGGCTCAGGTCGGGCCCCCTTACATCCTCATTGGCAATCGACCCCGTAGATACTATATCCAAGCTGATGGTACGAGCATAAGGGTACATACACTCGGAAGAAATCCATCAGGCAAAGAGGGATGATGACAAGGAAAAGGAAGCTAGCAGGAAGGGAGAGACCTCCCGAGCCCAACCTGGGGGTAAAGTCCAAAACGACCGAGGCAAGCAGCCCCAACAGCCAAAGCAGAACCCCCGGTTCACTATGTTCACTCTCTTCAACACCACAAGGGAGCAGATCCTGATGGAGATCCAGCACTAGAACCACTTGCCTCCAACTCCAAGGATGAAAGGCCGACCCGAGAAGCGCAATAGAACCAAATATTGCCGCTACCATATGGACTACGACCATACCACCGAAGAGTACAAAGACTTGAAACAAGAGATCGAGGCACTGATAGCCCGAGGTCACCTCCGAAGGTACGTAAACCCGCAGCTGACCCGGAATCATGATCAAAGAGATAGAGAGAGGAGACCAACAAGGCGCTAGGCTGGGGGTGGACGTTTGGCTGTGATTGAAACTATTGTAGGAGGACTGGCTTCGAGAAGGGAGACCTCGGCAGGCAGGAAGGGTTATGTTCAGGCTGGGAGGGAGTATGGATCAGTGCGGGGTTCGGCCCCAGGGGTGGAGGAGCTCACCTTTTCCTCAGAAGACTTGGAAGGGGTAATATTGCCCCACGATGACCCACTGGTGATCAGCGCTGAAATAGCCGACTTCACCATAAAGAGGCTGATAGTGGACACCGGGAGCTCGGCGGAAGTCTTATTCCTCAGCGCTTTTGAGCAAATGGGGTTGGACAGGAGCCGACTTAGGCCATTGATGGGCACCTTAGCTTGTTTCACCGGGCAAGCCCATCGAGCTGAAGGAGTCATTAACCTTCCGCTGAAGCTGGAAGATGGAGATAAGCGGGTTTCAATGCAAGACAACTTCATTGTGATGGATTGCAACTCCACTTACAACGGAATTTTAGGTCTGGTGGCACTCAACCATTTCAGGGTCATCCCTTCCACCTACCATGTCACGCCCCAACCCGACCTATAGAGGTTAGACTAGGGAGTGATCTAAACATTCAAGTCCTTTCGCGTACTTAATCATTCAAGAAGGTTTAACACTTAACGTTTAGCCTAAACTCCACAAATTCTCTGAAAAACCGGCAGCATAACGGCTGTAATTAGGCTCTTTAGTTTGACCTAGTTTTCTAAAGGCCTCCGAACTTTCAATCTCAATTTTATTTCTAACTAAGATTACTATTTATCGCCAGTCGAAACGCCTGCTAGTTATCTCGAAGTCTCGTTTGATTAACAACCTAGTATGATACGATGTCTCGTTTGTTGGTTAATTCCTTGTTACAAAAGTACCTGTTGATCTTAGCCTAACAATAAGTACCTGTTTAAGATTGGATAGATTCATTTTACTCAATCTTTACCTGGTACTTCATAATCCTATGATAGATACTAGTCAGTAGCGATAGCAAAAACGACCATAGTAGTGTCTATCTAGTTATGATTAGTACAAGCCAAAATTAGACCCCAAATTACAACGGGGGTCATTTACAATACAATAACAAGCAAAATAAGAAATAGTCTTCAAGCTACATGTCGTTCACAAAATGGCCATAGTCAACTAAGGCACGTAGGGCAAGCAATCATTCCAATGAATCATCAATAGGCATGTTGTCCTCGGGTACCTGTTCTTGGTCTTCTTCACCTGAGATGATAAAAGAGGGTGAGTCCTTATGAACTCAGCGAGGGGGAATGAGAAATAAGTTTTGAAACTTTTTTTCCGATTCAACTTATGAAAACTCTTTTTGCAGGCATGACATATATCACAAGTAAGTTCATAATGTAATATAAAAGTAAAAGAACACAATTACCCGTCTTTCCTTCCCGAGGTCCTCTAGGAACCAAGCGAGAGTACTTATACACATAGTGAAATGGATACGGTGAGCTTTTGCTCTCAGTTCATTTCCAGTATCAGTTGTTGTGGCCGACTTCAAATCATCCCTTTATCACGCCAAATGACTGTACTCCAGATGTACCCCGAAATCCTACGACCCAACTCTCCGAGGAAGTCTAGCCCCCAAGCGAGAGAGGGAATTGGACAATAGTAGTCACGGTTGCACCGGCAAGCCCGATGCCGCCCGGTGTGCGTGAACGCTACCACGCCAGAATGAAAGGTTGCAACCTTGTATGCAATGCACATTTATGACATTTAATATATCACATTAGGAGGACAACAAAGTAGGTTGCCTCCGAGCAGTCATAAGATTGCACATTGACAAGTAAACACGCGAGGCACGATATGACAAGTAATTTCACTTGAAAAGCACATGGAGTTATATGAATATTAAACGGGCAGCCATGTAACGCATGTAAATCAAGTCATATAACTCATTTCGAAGTTCACGTAATCAAATAATAAGATTATACAACATGCAACGACATCTACGTGGGACCGGGTGCAAGAAAGGCCTACTTGTCAACATGTAATCATCGGAATCATATTTAGGGCTATAAGGGAAACTACGGGCAGCCTACTAATCACATAATTAAACACGATATTCATAGGATCAACACTTAGTGAGTTTACTTAGTCATTAGGATTTCAATTCATGCTTACCCGTACAATTAAGCCCTAAGTTGTCACGTAATTAAACTCAAGCCATGCATTGATTAATTCAAACACCCTCAAGCATTCAAAACAGTCCACACAACATCCAAGTACCACAATCCCAAGCATTTAATACAACAAGAGAGGTTACAATAATTTTCAAAGCATATCACTAGATGAAAACCTCACTGCAATGGACTGTTTTCTCACAATCGTTGAGACAAGCAAACAATATCCAATTCTAGTGAAAAAAATGTCAAATTAAAGCTTAAGGAGTGAACTAAATCCAGACACAAACCTCGCATCATTTGGAGTTTGGGTTCAAGAGTTATAGACAAAACCGTGAGACTACGCAAAATTGTCCAGATTTGTACACATTTCAATACTTATCGTTTTTGAGGACCTTAGGGTCAGATTTAGCCTTTAGCCTATTACTGACAAAAATGTCTAGAACTGAAAAATCTAGCAGAAAACCAAATTTCATGCATTTTGGATATCATTTACTAAGTCAAAACTGGTTCGTTCTACAAGGACAGTGAATCTGCCAAAACCTGCTTCATTTTCCCATATTTTCCAATTTTGGACACCTTTCAATGTTTTTCCATTTTGGGGACCTTAGATTCAAAATTAGCTTTGGCCTATTTGTACAAAAAATGCTCAGAACTGGCAAAACTAGTTATCTACTAATTTTTACACATTTTCAATATCATTTACCTGGTCAAAATAATTTCGCACCAACAAGTTAGAAGACTGTCCTATACGCGATTTCAGCTATCATCACATTCTAGCCAAATATCTTGCCATGCATGTTTACAAAAGCTCATGTACACACATATATCACAAGTACAGAGGTAAAAATAGACATTTAAAGGCATGCATGTGGTTTTGAAAGCCTTTCAAAGAAGTTTAGCCCTCACCTTAACAAGACAACAAAGAAGATGCACAAACTCTTGATAAAGCACAATGTCGACCTTTTTCCTTGCTTAGCCGAGAGACAACTTGAGATTCTCTAGTTTCCTAGCTTAGTAACCATGTTCTTAGTATGTGCAAGTGGCTAGAACCAAAAGAAAAAGAAATAGGAGCTATTAAACTTACCTAAGCCAAAATGAATGTGCTATGAGCTTGCATGTGTGTGCTTTGCATTCTAGCTTGCTTGGTCAAGCTTCCTAGTATCTTGCATGTCTTGAAGAACCTTTGGATGAAGAACTTAAGCTATGGAGTCTATAATTTCAGCTAGGGCCGAGAGAGAGAGAAGAAATGAGAGAAAGAATGAGAGAAAGAGAGAAAGAATGAAAGAAAAATGAAGGCTTGAAGAATTTGATGCATATGTCGGCCTAGGGCTTGCAAAATTCAGAATTGTGTCTTCAAGGAGCATAATTTTGAATCACCTAACATGGGCACTTGCATATGTCGAGATTGGTAGAGCTTTGGGTAGAGTTTTGAGTCATTTTTTTAGGCTTTGTGTCATAACTTGTCATAGAATGTCTAGGAATAGATTTTGAAATTGAAATGCTTGTTCAATGCTCCATGTGGTCGGCCAAGCTAGTGTTCAATTCTGAATTTTTTTGTCTTGGTTGAGCATTATTTAATTGTGTGTTTGGGATACGCAAAAGAATAAAGAATAAAGAATAAGAATATCTACCTTTTTATGAGATTTCGTCTTCTAGTGAGTTGACTTAACATTTTAATATTAGTTAGTGGAGTTTGTAGGATTAATTAATGATCTAGTGCTTCGTGTAAGATGCTTTCTTAATTAGCGTGCGGGTACGCTTTCCTAGGTCTAGGGCACGCACTACGAGATAAAGCACACACTACGAGATGAATGCACATTTTTTAAGTAAATGCACGCAACCCTAAATGTATGCACGTGATTCAATGCAAGGCACGCAAATCTAGGTTAGGGCACACGAAATGAGGTATCGCACGCAAATCGAGGTCAGGCCTCACATACCACTAGGCCCTAAAATTCCCGACCCCGGCCGGCACGGCCACCATCTGCGGAGCCTAGCTCTCAGCCCGGGAGTGTTATGAAAACTCCCTCCGACCTAAAACTCTCTGCTAGCTCTCAGCCCAGGAGCCTAGCAGAAGAGGTAGACAAATTGGTAGACGCCGGCCACATAAAGGAAATCCTGTACCCAACCTATTTATCCAACGTGGTGCTGGTAACCAAGTCCTCAAGAGGATGGAGATTGTGTATTGATTTTACCGACCTCAATAAAACCTGCCCTAAGGACTGCTTTCCCCTACTTCGGATTGATCAAATGGTGGATGCCACCTCCGGGTTTGAGCTATTCTCCTTCATGGATGCCTTCAAAGGCTACAACCAAATCAAGATGGCTCCCGGAGACAAATAGAAGACTTCCTTCACCACCGATAAAGGTCTCTACTACTATGAGGTCATGCCTTTTGGCCTCAAGAATGCTGGAGCCACCTATACTCGGATGGTGAACGAGGTTTTCAAAAATCAGATTGGCCGAAATATAGAGATCTATGTAGATGACATGTTGGTCAAGAGCAGAAGAGCGGAAGATCATGTAGCCTACCTGGCTAAAGCCTTCACCATAATGGAGCACTTTGGGATAAAATTGAACTCGAAAAAGTGCGCATTCGGCGTCAAGGCAGGAAAGTTTTTGGGCTTCATGGTCACATCACGTGGAATAGAAACTAACTCGGAGAAGGTTCAGGTGATACTTGACCTGGTGCCGCCGACCTGCGTGAAAGACGTACAAGTGTTGGCAGGCAAGGTCGCGGCACTCAGCAGATTCATGTCCAAGTCGGCTGACAAGTGTGCTCCCCTGTTTAAAATATTGAGGAATCCTAAGAACTTTGAATGGACTAGGAATGCCAGAACGCCTTCCAAGAGCTGAAAAGGTATCTAGCTTCGCCACCCTTGTTATCCCGACCTGAGGTGGGGGAGGAACTGGTAGTATACCTAGCATGCTCGGGGACAACAGTGGCAGCGGCACTAGTCCGAGAAGAAGCGAAGAAAAAGAAGCCGGTCTACTATGTCAGTAAAACCTTGCAAGGGGCCGAGGTAAGGTACTCTTCATTGGAAAAACTCGCCCTCGCGCTCATCACAGCGGCAAGGAAGCTGAAGCCATACTTTGATGCTCACCTAATTAAGGTCATGACGGATGCCTCACTCAAGTCCATCATGCACAAGCTGGAGGCGTCGGGCAGGCTGCTGAAATGGGCAGTTGAGCTGAGTCAATTTGACATCACCTACCAGCCCAGAACAGCCATCAAAGCCCAAGCCATCGCGGACTTTATGGTGAATGCACTGGCCGAGCCGAGCATGACCCGGAGGTCGTGTGGAAGGTCCATGTGGATGGGGCCTCAGGGAAGTCTGGTAACGGAGCTGGGGTGGTCATCCTCGACCCGACCCAGCATGAGTACCAATACTCCCTCAAGTTCACCTTTCCGGCGTCCAACAATAAAGCAGAGTACGAAGCGGTGATTGCGGGATTGAAAATTGCAGCTCAGCTCGGGGCACAGACAGTCGACCTAAGCACCGACTCTCAATTGGTTTCTAGTCAGATATAGGGATAGTTCGAAGCCAAGGACAGTAACATGCTAGCCTACCTCAACAGAGTCAAGAATTTGACCTCAGGGCTCAAAAGGTTCACGATACAGCAAATTCTGAGGGAGGAGAATATGAAAGCTGATGCCCTATCCAGGTTGGCCCTGGGTGAGAGCCGACCTGCCCTGGTCCATGTGGAAGAAGTGTCCGAACCGAGCATTCAGTTGGGGGTGCAAGCCGTAGCCGAGCTCAATTTAAGCCCAGATTGGACCAAACCAATCGTGGACTACTTGGAGGGAGATATGACCCCGGAGGATGAAAAAGCTGCTCGGAAACTCACGAAACAGGCCTCAAGGTTTGTCATAATTGCTGGGCAACTCTACAAGAGAGCCTATACTTGGCCTCTCTTGAAATGTGTTGGACCTGAGGAGGGAAACTATGTACTCCGTGAGATCCATGAAGGGGTATGTGGAAACCACTTGGGAGGCAAAGCTCTGGCTCGAAAGGCATTGAGGCAAGGCTATTTCTGGCCAACCTTAGAACAAGATGCCAAAGAGTATGTAAAAAAGTGCAACACCTGCCAAAGGTTCGCCAATGTACAAAGGAAGCCAGCGGTAGACTTCACGGTGATGATAAGCCCTTGGCCATTCTATCAGTAGGGTCTAGATATCATCGGCCCATTGCCAACCAGTGTTGGCCAAAAGAAGTACGCCTTCGTAGCAGTAGACTACTTCATCAAATGATCTGAGGCTGAAGGTGTTGCTAAAATAACAGAAAAGGCAGCATGGGATTTTGTGTGGAAAAACATCATTTGCCGGTTCGGGGTGCCAAAGGTCATCATTACTGACCACGGCAAGCAATTCGACAGTTCATACTTTCGAGGCAAATGTGCTGAGATTGGAATCGACCTTAGATTCTCATCTATTGCTCATCCTCAAAGTAATGGCCAAGTTAAAAAGACTAATCAAATCATTTTGCAGGGCCTAAAAACCAAGCTGGAGGAAGCGGAGGGCCAGTGGGCATCGATTCTTCCCGAGGTGTTGTGGGCTCAGCGGACCACCACCAGCTCGGCAACGAAAAAATCGCCCTTCGAGTTGACCTTTGGTACTCAAGTAGTGCTGCCAGTGGAGATCGGGTCTCCGACCAGTAGAACCCTCTACCATGATCCGGAAATAAACGGAGCACAGATCCGTGAAGAGCTTGACCTCACTGAAGAGTTCCGAGCTAAAGTTCAAATCAGAATGCTGGCCAGCAAAGCTGCCATGCAAAGAGCCTTTGCCAAACAGGTCAAGCCTAAGCCTATTAAGGTTGGTGACCTCGTACTCAGAAAGGCCATCTTTTTGCCGCGCTCGGGTAACAAACTCTCCCCGACCTGGGAGGGACCGTATGAAGTCGTGAGAGAAGTTCGACCTGAGACCTACTACCTCCGCGACAAGAACGGGAAACTATTGAAGAATGCATGGCACTTAGAACACCTGAAGTGGTATTTTGTCTAAAGGCCCCGAGCCGAAATCTCTTGTTACGGCCCCGAGCTGAAATATTTTGTAAACGGCCCCGAGCCGAAATCTCTTGTTAAGGCTCCGAGCCAAAATATTACTTGTAATCGGCCCCCGAGCCTAAGTACTTCGTATACAAATTCAATACAATGTATTTTTGTAAATCTGTGCAATATCCGACCCGGGCCCAAGCACTTGAGCTACTTAACTATTGCCAGCTCGGATTAACGCGGTGGCTACGCTTAATTACGAGCTAATAATTCAAAGTAAACCGGCTTAGACAAGGTTCCAGCTTGGGTATAATCAATAACAGTTTGATTAGCTTTGCTAGTTCGGATTAAGGTCCAACTCGGTATGATCCGACTTCAAGTCGGTATTTTAGTTTGGGTCTAAACTCGAACTCAACATTTGTCAACATTAGTTTGACCAATTTTAAATCGGACTGACGAGTCCTGGTTGGCGACGATTGTAAAGTTGCCCGGTTAACCAGCTCGGATTAGGATGATAATTCGTTAATCGCGTTCAGCTCGGTTCTTTTTACTTAAGTTTGAATGGTCCATTACATTGGCCCGACCCCACTTACTTAAGAAATTTGCGAAGAGAAAAGTATATTCGTACAAACTCGAATAAAACGCAAAATATTGATTACATTAGAATTGAAAAAAAAACAATTACAGAGCCCGACCTGGGCAAGATTACAATAAGCCCAACCTGGGCGAAACTACAAAAGCCCGACCCGGGCCGATTTATAAAATCTACTTTGAAGGAGCAGCGTTGGTTGCATCAGCCTCGTCCCCGATCTGGTCCATATCTTCTTGGACAAATTTCATCACTTCTTTAGCCTGAGACGTTAGGTCGGCCGGAAGCTCAGGAATCTCCTAGAACTCCGGCGGCGGAGCCTCCAAGATTTCAATATAGTCATTCTTGGTGGCAGAGAAAAAGGTCTTCGCTCTCTCCCGAGCTGCGACTTGACCCCTGAAGTAGAACTCGAGCTCGGCATACTTGGCCATGGCACCACCTTCCGTGGCCAACCAGTCCACTGCCTCATCACTCGACTTGAAGGCTTCCACTGCCTTCTCTCCCTCAGGGCCGACCCGGTCCACCGAATCCTGGAGCTTCGTCTCGGCTTCGCGTTTCTCCAGTTTGTAGCGCTCGACGTCCTTGGCTGCGGCTTCGCGTCAGGACTTCTCCGCATCAAGCTCTTTCTTTAAACAGTCAATCTTCGTCGTGTCCGCCTTGCGCCTCTGGGCGGCCTCCTCCCTCAGAGTCTCAAGCTCGGCTTGGGCATCTATGTATCGCTGCTCGAGCTCGACGCAATGAGTCTGGGCCCTGATAAGAAAGCTAGGAGCTGAAAGGATGTGGGACTCGGCTTGTGTACAAGAGAGCAAAACGATCAGCCGAGCTAAAAAACATAACCATATCAAAAGTCGTATAAGACTCACCGTAACTATGGCCGTCCTCAGGTCGAGCGAGAGCTACTCTGCCGGGACCATCGCCAGCTTGGGATCGTGGGCCACCTTGGTCCCCTCCACAAAGTCCTTACTTTGAGGGCTCACCTCCGCAGCCTTGCATTTCCCGGAGTACTCGGCCCGAGGCTGCTTTTTACTCTCATGACGGGACGCTGAGCGCTCCGAGATCGCCACTCCCGAGCTCGATCTCTTAGGCAAGGGAGACCCCGACGTCCCCTTGGAAGAGACCTCAAAGCTGACCTCCCGCCCTTGGTTGCTGGGCCGCTGCCTCTAACCCTGAGCAGCACATCCCAAGCCAGACCGAGCTGAAGCCTCGTCGCTGGCCTCATTCTTCTTTCGCACCTGGGCATACGCAAGTTTTCTCATATCTGCCATATCTGCAAAAGGTAGAGGAAAGAAATGAAAAAGAGTCGAAGGCCAACCTAAAAAGACTGGCAAGACAGGATAATGGGGAGGTCGGACGCCGATCCTGCAAACTGACCCTCTTCTGAGTTAGACCCCACGTCCCCTTCAGGCTCGGGAAGCAGGTTAAGATGATCCCTCGAGAGGTCGGGTTCCCTACCAAATAGCTTGGAATCCCAGATCCGCTCCCATTTGAGCACACTGTCAATATCTATCAGCGTCCCAGGCGCGGGCCTGAGCACCGCTACTTCCTCAAGTTCCTCCTTTGAGAGCTTGGGGTCATCATTGACGGTCTTTCTCAAACTTGGAATCCAGACCAACATGCACCCAGAGTTCACAGCCGGCTCCACCCAATAATAGTCGTTATGACAGCCCTTGTTAGAAGAGTGCCACTTGGTGAATATGGAGTTGTCGATCCGAGCTGCGAAGTGGAACCACCTTGGCTGCTTCGGGTTAGGTTTGCAAACAAAGAAATGCCTAAACCTGCACAAGGTCGGCTCCACTTTCTTCTCAAGGCAGAACACATAGAAGGCCACCATCACGGCCTAACCATTCGGCAACATCTGACCTGGGCTGAGCTCAAAGTAGTTCAAGATATTGACAACAAAACCGGGGAGGGGGAGCTGAATAACATCGAATGCAAGGTCGTATATGGTAAAGTGGTCGATCGGAGGATAGCAAGCTGATTCGTGTCGACCTGGAACCTTCAGCTTGTGATGACGATCCACTGACCAGTTCCTCAGCCTGGCGTTGGCCATCTGCACCGTTGAATGGCATTCACGCTTGCAACAGGCGAACAACTGCTCAATCCTCTTCCCCCGAGTTGAAGAAGCGCTGGCTGTGGCCGAGCTTCGAGGTCGAACAACACTAACCGGGACTGCTTCGATCGACTCGGTGGCAGAAACTCCAAATAGGTACTCTTGTGGCATCTCGACCCCCTCCAGTTGATTCAGTGGCTCCTTATCTTCCCTATCTTCCAAGTCTCCCAAGTCAGCCAAAGGATCTGCCTCAGCCTCCTCTTGCGCCAGTCTGACCCCGATAACTTGACAACCATTATCGCTCTCCCCGGGCCCAGATTTTCGAGCTGGTCTTTGAGACGCATTGGTGCTCTCTTCACCTTGGTCTCTATTCGAGGTGGACTCCGAGCTCAACGGATTCTCATCCCCACCATAGGACCTCACCTCTATTGCCTAGGAATCTTCCGACTCCGACCTCCCCATCCTGTCTATAGACTGAATATAAATGTACAGGAATGACTACAGGGAGTCGGGACATACCTACTGCTCTTGGCTGCGGAATGTGGCCCGACCTAGCTGGCTTCGAGCTGAAATTCCCGAGAAGATTCTTTCCGAGCTAAATGCGTCCGACCACTTTGGTATCCGACCTAAAACTCTTGAAGGTTGAAAGCGAAGTATGAAATGAATCTCGGATGCCAAGGTCCTATTTATAGGCACTTTTGAAAATCACCTCGGGGAGCCCAAACGTCGCGTCTTGTCAGAACCGCCATGTGACGTGTCAGCCATCTGAAGGGCATGCCCCGCTGACGTGGCCATCCCTACTCTTCCGGGGTCGGGCACCTCCAGCTCGGGATCAACTCCCAATTCTAGATCTCACCCCCTCGATCTCGACTTAGGGGGAGAGGATTGACAAGGGGTCCCCGAGCTGAGGTAAGTTACCCACGCCGAGCTGAGACGGGCTAATCAGAGCAGAGCCCGGCGCATTCAACTAAATGCCCAACCTGGATGCTGACCCGACCTAAGGATACCCCGACCTCAGTGCCAGCTGTTCTGATGGGACATAAAGCATTGATGGGACATAAAGCTGCACCGCATTAAATGCTGTCAGACCCGAATTTAGTATAAATAGAGCTCCACCCTCTTCATTTCAGAGGTAACTCATCATTAAGTGCTCTAAGCTACCTTGCCAGCTCAGACATACTAATCATTCGTATGCCCGATGGGAAAATCCGGGTCGTCACCCCGCCTTTTCCTTCCTTTTCCTTGTGCAGGTCAGATAGCCGACCTGAAAAGTTCAACTCGGAGGCCAATCTGAAAGTTCAGCTTGACAAGCGTAGCCGACCAACTTAACTGCGAGAATCCGACCTCGACACCTCCCGTTCACCTATCATGCTTTTGCTGCACCCACATTTTCCCTTCTTCTTGTGCTGCCTCGGTTAGTTGGGTTTCCCTTCGTGTATCAAGTGGTCTGTCTCTCTTGTTTACCTTTTGCTGGAATTGACCGCACATCTGCAGACTTAGCACTTGCTAGATCAAGGCTAAAATACAATTTACGGTTCAAACAATCTAACTAGCAGGTGTGGAGGACCCCATAAAATAAAGAACCATCTAACTAATTTTGCTATATTATAGTCTCTCTTTTTTTTTTTTTTATGATGGAGAATTTTTTCTTGAAATTTTTTTTGGACTTGTATTAGGAGTCTCAAAACTTGAGACATATGACCTCATCCGGAGGAAGAAGAACTCACATTCATCTAAAAGTTTAAATGTTATAGTATTTATTGTCTTCAATATACCCCGCACCCACACGTTCAGGTGGGATTTGTTTTGAACTTTGCGTGTGGACACTTCTAGTGATTTTAAATGGGAGATGATGAGACTTGAACCCGTGACCAGAGCTCTGATACCATAGTATGTTACTGCCTCATCTAAAGTTTAAACTACTAGAGAAATGTTTGTTATATTATTTATTTTCTTTAAAACCAAAACTTGAGACACATGACTTCGTTCGGAATAAGCAGGGTGCAGTTTAGTCAGATACAAGACCTAGCTATTTAGACCAGCCCCAAAAAAATTAGTTTGGAACACGTGGCCTCGAGATGTGAGCAAGTGTTCCCCTACACCCAAATGCTCCATCACAAAACTAACCATCTAAGATTTATATATTTTGTTATATTTTGTCCTCATATAAACTGAAGCAGCCTTAATTCTATGTCGCATTTCGTATATACAGGACCAAAATTTTGTGGTCTCTTGAATTGAGAAAGATCACTTCATGGAGAAATTGCAACTCGTGCGTTTAATTTGTCCTCTAACCCGTCTATTAAGGAAGTCGAACTCACACAACCTACCATGACGGAAGGGAAAATTGACTCCCAACGTATATATATAAACATTGTATAGAAAATAGAATCTAATGTAGTAATCGGCAGCTTAGCAATATGCTAAACTGAATGTTTGTAAATTGGTTACCCGTTTTTTTTTATGGAATGAAATGACTTATTATTTAATTACCTAACCAAAAAAAAAAAAAAAGTTTATCGATAAAATTTCCATTATCTGCAAGCAACTAACCTGGCAGATTTATATCTGTTTTAGCTATATCGTGATTTGGTTAGAGCTCACAAAACGGAATAAAGCAAGAAAATAAGAAAAAAGAGTTTAAACGCGGTTAGACTACCATCTACATCAATCAATTTCACTGTTGCAATGACACAACATTACACATTATATACATAAAGCTAGCTAGCTATCATTCCTTTTTTTTTTAATATTCAAGAGTTTGAATGAAATGATTGAGTAACAACTTATTGTAATTAAAAAAATTTAATTTGAATCACGACTTTGACTTCCATTAAACCAAAATATATATACATATATGTAGATCTTTTTTTTTTTTTTACTCTTTTTCATACTGTAGCTATTTTGTTTTCTTAAAATTAACTTAGAGTCTCCTTCCATGGACACCACTCCTTATATATCACCAGTGCAATAGCAATCTCATGAGATCTAATGGTAAAAGTATATAAACAAACTAGCAAGTAAACGGTCTGTATTGGGCGAGCTGTTGATCGAGCTAGCTGCATTTTCTAGTCCCTCGGATGTGAGACTAAAGATCATCTCTTTTTCGACTACAGTTTCACTAAATAAATATGGAAGGGAAATCTGAATTTACTGTTTCTTAATCTCTTTTTTTTTTTTTTTTTCTTCCTTTGATTCCATTCTTATGTATGCACGTTCAATTGCATACAACAAAGACATCAAAAGCTACATATTTTGTGCTGTTGTCTATCATGTTTGGATTAAAAGAAACAAACGAATCTTCCGGAATGAATTTAGCACAGAAGAGTAGATTATCGAGAAGATTTGAGCGGACATCTTTGCACGAGTTCACGTGGAGTGTAGTTACAATAATTCTAGCATTAATAGACATTATTCGCCAATAGAGTTCATTTGTCTTTGACTTAGGTGGTTTCTCACATCTTCGAAATGTGATTTCTTCTATGTCTGGTAATTGCTAGCCTTTTTTTTTCGTTGGTCATATAACCCTCCTTTTATTTTGGTTCATTTTTAATGAAATCCATTTATCTGGCTTAGCCAAAAGAAAAAAGTAAACAGTCTTCTATAACCAATTTCACAATTCATTTTCTTTTCTATATTATATCTGTGTGTGTTAGAATTATGTACTTAATCTATATGATAATTTTGTTATTGGGTCAGTAATCTGTATGATTATGTTCATATGCGTTATTTCCATAGTCTTCTACCTATACATCATATATTAATATGTCTATTTATTTGTGGCACATGACCGGTTAATTATCGAGCCTTATATTTTCAACGAGAAAGTTTCTTGTAGGGCAAATCTTACAAATAATCCCTATTGTTTACAAATTTTTGATAAATAGTCCTTATTATTTGTAAAAATTTTACCAATAGTCTCTATTGTTTCACAAGTCATTCGATTAGTCCCCATTGTTTACAAAAGTCCCACAATTAGTCCCCATTGTTTACAAAAGTCACTCAATTAGTCCTCATTGTTTGCAAAAGTCACTCAATCAGTCCCCATTGTTTGCAAAAGTCACTCAATTAGTCCCCAATGTTTGGTTGCAAACAATGGGGACTGATTGAGTGACTTTTGCAAACAATGGGGACTGATTGAGTGACTTTTGTAAACAATGGGGACTAATTGAGTGACTTTTGCAAACAATGGAGACTAATTGTGGGACTTTTGCAAACAATGGGGACTATTTGTAAGATTTTTGCAAATAATAGGGACTAACTGAATGACTTGTGAAACAATAGGGACTATTTGTCCAAAATTTCTAAACAATGAGGACTATTTGTCCAATTTCCTCTTTTTTTTTTGTATCGGGATCATTAAAGTGAATTTGGAAAGCTACTTATATTATTTCATTAAAACTACATTATCAGTTATCAACATTGGATTTTCCTAATCTATTGTCATGCTATGATCACTAATAGCTTTAGTTGTTCTCCATGAAAATAAATACAAGGTGTGGATTCATTTTTTGCATTTTCCACAAAATTTTTGACGAATCACACGATCAATTTAGCTAGGAATTGACCTCTAGTTTTTTTTTTTTTTTTTTTTTGCCAATACAATATATTCTTTCACGTCTACAAATTTCAATTTTTTTTTTTTTCTCTTCCTGAAGACAGAAGCCTAAATTTTATGAAGGTTAAGCTAAGCGTGTGATGGGCCAATGGAACAAGGTAGAGGTCCGGCATTGCTAACCTTCGAGGTCATCGCTCCATAATGACTTGGAATTCTAAAGTTTTGGGTCTCATGGAGCTAAATTGTGAAACAAAATATAATCAAACTTATACGTCTTCACTGATATGATGAGTGCATTGTGTCATTGAGACGTATGGTGATACGACGGAGTTTGTAAATGAATTTAATGCGATCTTATTTAAAATGAGTTCTTCGTTATCAAAAAGATACAAACAACTTGGCTGAACAAATGCTCAATTGAGGATTATGCATCCGCACCACCTCTCCAAATTAATGTTGGTGATGAAGAGGCCAAGAGGGTGGCAAGTGGAGGCAATATATTCTGAAACAAAAGTCACTGTTAGCGTTCTTGACTGGTGAAAAGATAAATTTTATGGCTTGAATATTTAGTATTCTCTTTAGGGTAAATAGCATATTACCCACATGCATTTTACTAAAAATATACAATACCCCTCTATATTTTAAAAATTAGCTGATTACCTCTCTATGTTTTGTTAAAAATGCATAATACCCCCTGTATTTTATAAATTAGCTGCTTACCCCCCTGTATTTTATAAAAATAGCTAATTACCCCACTGTATTTTTTAAAAATTAGCGCTTTTGTTAGAAAATATAAGAGAACAATCAGCTACTTTTATAAAACACAAGGGGGTAATTAGCTACTTTTAGCAAAACAGAGGGGGTAATCACCTAATTTTTAAAACACAGAGGGGTATTGTGCACTTTTAACAAAACACAGGGGGCTAATCAGCTAATTTATAAAACATGTTAAAAGTGCACAATACCCTCCTGTGTTTTATAAGTTAGCTGCTTATTCTCCTATGTTTTATAAAAGTAGCTAATTACTCCCTGTACTTTTTAAAAATTAGCGTTTTTGTTAGAAAATATAAAGGGACAATCAGCTATTTTTATAAAATACAAAGAGATAATCAACTACTTTTAACAAAACATAGAGGGTAATCAACTAATTTTTAAAACACAGGGGGGTATTATGCACTTTTAACAAAATACAGGAGGGTAATCAGCTAATTTTTAAAACACAAGAAGGTATTGTACATTTTTAACAAAACACAGGAGGGTAATACACTATTTACCCTTCTCTTTAATATCACTTATGTCTACTATTTAGGCAGTCGATATCACCATTCATGATAAGAAAAGAAACAGAAGAAATAGTGGACAGTGAGAAGAGATTTAGAAATAGAAATAGCTGCCGAGCATTGGAGTTGGATCAGTGTTATAGCGCATATTATATGATAATATAGTGAGAGAATTTTAGATTATTGATCATCGTTCAATTTAATAGTGATGAAGTAATAATGATAAAACAAGTTAGCATTTAGGGTTTAAGGTTTACTGACAATCAATGGGCTTTATCTCCTTAATAAAATTATAAAATAATAACATTATGAGATAATTCAACCGTTTGTATGTTGACTATGCTATTTCACATATGTAGGCTTAACCAGAGTTCAATTGGTGAAACCAAAATCCAAATTATCCAATTTTCTGTATCAACTCAGCCAAACATACACTAATCAAAGGAAAAGAAAAAAAAAAGATCGACAAAAGAAACGAAGGAAACTAGCTGTGAACCCCAAATTGAAGCACAAGAATCACCATGATACGGAACACAATAAAAGAAAATTTAGAAAAAAAAGTTATCAAATCAAACACTAGTGGAAGATCAAATACATTAAAATTCTTAGAATGTATCTAAAATTGCTTCCGTTCTGCATCATACCAAAAGAGCAAAATCTAAAAAACAAGCAGATTGATACTTTGGGAAACTCTTGGCCTTAGTTTGGTTCTAAAGTTAAAGAGGATTTTGTCTATAACTATGTTAGGCCCACTATACTGGTTTAATTCAAGCATACCCAAAAAAGAAAAACAGCTAAAAATGTTATTGTTAATTTGGAATATCTAAATGCCTCTACAATAAATAAAATAAAAATTAAAAAAAGTTATTCCTTTTCTGCTAAGAAAATTGCTACTCACTTTAAGCATGATATGTTTCCCTTAAATGGGATAGTTTTTTGACATCTCACATGTTGTATCAAGACTTTATCACTTATGGGATGCATTGAACCATTGATGCTTTGTCTACAAAGAGTTATGGACAAGTTTAATTAGAATTTTTGTTTAATTGAGCCTAAAATACACAGTTTAATATTTATATATAAATCTCATTTTAATTAATTTTTTTCAAACAAGAAATACATTAAAAATACACTTTTTTCAAAAAAAAAAATTACACTACTCCAATTCACTCTTAAATACATCTGTCCCTAATTGACTATTTGAATTTTGTCACCAAATTGCAGCTATGAGAAATGAGCAAATCAGTTGGCCAAAACTATTAGGATGAAAGGTATCATTTGTATGAGATTTCTTTTCTTCTTCTTCTTTTTTTTTTTTTTTTTTTCTTTCAATGTTGCATCTCCTTTGACAAACATGTTTAAACATTTTTCAATCTCATCAGATGCCCTTTTCGTCAATTGTCTCCCGGACTTAATTATACAATCACATCAGTGTTTACAATTGTGAGATAACCGCCATTGGTGAAAAACAAAAGCACCGCAGTGTACGAAACTTCGTTATACTACTTATACTTTGGATCTGATATACACAATCTTACTTTGTATTTTTATAAAAATAACCTCCGATAACAACGATCTAAATTGACGCTTTTCATAATTGCCAATTGAAGACAAATAACATACCACATACAATTACAAGAAGCCAACATATAGTTGGAGACCAATCGTTATTTATTTCTACGACGTTCAAATAAGGTAACTAAGTAATCACATTTAGCGTACATTCAAAAGGAAATAAATCTGATATACTTTTCGAAAATAGTTACTTCTTCATAATGTCATATATACGAAGCTAGCATATCAAATTTCGAAAACTATCATATCTTAGACAAAACGAGTACACTTTGAGTGTTAACCTAGCTGTATATTTTCCTTATAAAACTCATTAAATACGTTGCTATTATCATTGGTATGTATTTAATTCCAAATCTGTAGCAAATACGTTTACCATATGGGGCATAAACCTCATTATTACCCGAAGACAAAAGGACACAAATAGGAGAAGACTAATATGAACGAATGACATAAAGTATTACTCGGCAAAGAAAATGTCTCTACTGTCGGAGCCGTGTGTTATCCATTGCAGCTTTCAGTGCCTAATTGTTATACTAGTTGGGGTGCTAGTGACTGCAGTTATGTATCATACGAGAGAAGATAGAAGGTTTCAGAACATTGCTTTTACGTTAATCGATGAAACATCGTACCCTGTAGAAGTATCATCACAATGTGATTTTTTTGCTGCAAAATGGGTGTTGGATAACAATTCCTACCCTTTGTACAAAGATAAACAGTGTGGGTTCATGTTTGATGATTTAGCATGTGAGAAGTATGGTAGAAAGGATCTGGATTATCAAAAATGGAGGTGGCAGCCTCACCAATGTGACCTACCAAGGTAACTTATCTCCCTAGTGTATTTCTGTGTGTGTTCAAATAGTTTACGTGATTATACTGGTGGATCTACACTTGGAGATGTTGGGATTGTAATCTCTACTGATTCAACAAAATATTTTTATATACGTTGATATTGTTAGTTTACAAATTTCTTATCTTCCAAATTTTATTAATGTTTGTCCCCAAAACTAAAGTACTTTTTTTTTTTTTACAAAACTAAAGTACTTAACCTTCAATGATAAAATATTCTAAATTCACCCTACGCAATATTTTACGTTGGGGCAAAAAATACACGATTTGGTAGTCATATATTAATAATTTTTTTAGCGAGACTAAATTGATTTTTTAACCTAAAAATACTTTTTAAAATAATAGACAAGTTTTCAAAAAATATAACCCTAATTTACTCTCTAATGATCACTGTTGGTCAGCGGGGGTTGTAGCATGCACTTGCTG
Organism: Ehretia macrophylla; assembly: GCA_037974665.1. Taxonomy (NCBI): domain Eukaryota; kingdom Viridiplantae; phylum Streptophyta; class Magnoliopsida; order Boraginales; family Ehretiaceae; genus Ehretia; species Ehretia macrophylla. The sequence continues at coordinate 52,460,126 of CM075775.1, forward strand.
GCCAATAAATAGTTTTGCAATTGATTGGAAATGTGGAGACTGTAATCGCTACTAATCTGACAAAAAATCTAGAATATGTTAATAATTTTAGTTTACAAATTTCTTATCTTCTATATTTTTTACTAATTTTATTTTACAAAGCTACGTACTGATGAAACATCTTAAATTCCCTCTGATGTGATAATTAATATACATTTTTGTTTTCTTATTTCTGATTTTGTGGAATTGTTTTATGCAATTTTGACAAGGTTTAATGCCACGAAACTGCTGGAGAGGCTACGAGACAAAAGGCTTGTGTTCGTTGGAGATTCAGTGAATAGAAATCAATGGGTTTCACTGATCTGTATGCTTGAAGGTTCAATTCCAGTAGCTTACAAATCTATGAAGTTAAATGGCAACTTGTACACTTTTAGAGCTACGGTATGAACAGTTTCCTTTTATATTCATGCTTGCACGTAAAGGTGATTAAAAGAGGCTAGGAGATATGAGTAGTGTAACGTACAAGTAACCCTTTTGAGTTCTTATGTTTTCATGACTACGACTCAATTTATTTGATCGGATTTATTCATTAAAAAGAATCGATTGAATCGGCTTACATCGAAATTTTATTTAGAGAATTTTCATATATTTCCAGAAAATAAATGTTGAATATGTATCTTTTATGGGTCAGAGATTATTTGTGACGTAAATGCGCACAATGAGTTATTCCACCCGATCGTGGGTTAAAACGCAAAAATGTAGTTTGTCAACAGTCGGCATGACATCGTATGGTAATTTATTTTCGTAATTGAGATCAATATGTTATATTAGGGAAACCAAAGAAGTGTGCTACACTTGTTTTTATTAAATTATGATGCGGAACATGATTTAAAAGAGTTGATGAAAAAGATTGACAAAATTAAACCCAAGAAGAAGAACAAATAAATCTTCATATTTTTCTTATGTTATGAATAGTATTGTTTTGTTATGAATAGTACCATTTAGTTTGTTTTATCCCACATAGGAAGTTTAGCAAATTTTAAGGCCTAAGAGCTCCTATAAATAGATAGCTCCCCAAGCTCATTAAACACACCTCAATCAATACAAAGCTAGTATTGTATACTTCCTCTCTAGCATTCTAGAGTTGTAATATTTAAAGTTTTCCTTGTATCAAGGACGTTTTGCTAGAACGAATCTAGTGTTTCGCTTTCGTTCTGCGTCAGTTGGTATCAGAGCCAAGTTTGAGAGTCCTAGTTTAGAGGGTTGTAGTTGTAATTGAGCCGTATGCTTTGCACTTGCCACTAATAGTGGACCCTGTGCATCAGAAAGCATGATTGGTTGATTGAGTCGTATGCTCTGCACTTGCCACGTATAGTGGATCCTGCGTATCAGAAAACTCAACCGATTAAATTACAAACCTATAAGTCGGAGAAGATGGCGTCCAAGAACAACAATGGCGGTGGAGATAGTGGCAACGTCGGTATCAACATTGCTGGTAGCAGTTATAGTAGAGGCGAAGACGGCCATCCTATTGATGGTGATCGAGGGATGGAGGCCCTTTGGGCGGCGATACAAGCTCAAGAAGAAAAGGTGACCCGTGAACTCCGAGAGATTCGTGACATCATTTCCAAATTAAGCCTAAACGCCAACAGGGCTCGTGACGATGGTGGGATCAACCGTGCCAAAGAAGATGCTCGTGGCCAACCTATCAATCAACGCGACCTTGCAATTCGTCATAGGCAACCAGCCTATGAAGATGAATCTGATGAAGAGCTCCTAACCTACCGAGGAATCAACCAAGCACAACCACGAGCTAGAAATCAACCACAACATCCTCATCAACATAGCTTTGCTTGACATCGCAGACCATCAACAAATGAGGAGGAATCTGACAGTGATGAAGAAATAAATCAAAGGCATCAACATGCACCCAGGAGAGGACAAGGCTTTGACGAATATCGTCCTAAAGCCGACATTCCCAACTTCAACGGCAATCTTAATATTGAAGCATTTCTTGATTGGTGCTATGAAGTTGAAAAATTCTTTGACATGATGGATATACCGGAGGACAAACAAGTAAAACTAATCGCCTACAAATTAAAGGGCGGTGCAGCTGCTTAGTGGGACATCTTGCAAAACAATAGAAGGCAACAAGGAAAGGCACCCGTTCGGACTTGGAAAAGGATGAAACAACAACTGAAAGGAAGATTTCTTCCTCCAGATTATGAATAAAACTTGTTCCAACAATACCAAAACTGCAGCCAGGGTCATCGATCAGTGAGAGAATACATTGATGAATTTCTGTGCCTTACTGTTAGGTGCAATATATCAGAGTCAGAGGAACAGCAAACATCACGATACCTCAACGACTTGAAATTTGCAATCCGGGAGAGGATGACATTAGCTCCAATATGGACCGTTGATGAAGGTTACAACATGGCATTAAAGGCAAAATTGATTTTGGCTCGTCCTTCCACTCGACAAACCCCTTTTGCACCAGTCCGTTCGAATCCTGATAGAGGCAAACAAGTTGCAGAAGAAGCAACTCGTCCTTCTACTCAAAATACTGGCCCTAGCAATCAAGGAGTAGCCAAATCAATCAAACAGGCGTCGAATGCCACCCGACCCAATAATCCATATGCTAGGCCAACCATTGGAAAATGTTTCAAATGTGGAGAACCTGGTTATCGTTCCAATGAATGCCGAGCTCGCAAGTCTGTCAATCTAGCAGACTATGATAATGAGTGTGTTGAAGAAGTTGAGTACAATAATGGTGATGACTTGGAGGATGCTGAAATTGCAGACGAAGATGGAGAACAAGTGACGTGTGTCATTCAACGATTATCGTACACCCCGAAACAAGAAGACTCATCCCAGCGCAAACACATCTTTCATTCAAAATGCAATATTCAAGAAAAGGTATGCAACCTTATTATTGACAACGGGAACTGGGAGAATATTGTTTCAAGAGCTTTGGTGAATCACTTGAAGCTGTCCACAGAACCTCATCCAACACCGTACGAGATTGGGTGGGTCAAGAAAGGACCTTCAATAAAGGTCATAGAGGTGTGCAAAGTTCCTATTTCTATATGAAAATCTTACCAGGATGAAATCATGTGTGACGTAATTGACATGGATGCCTGTCATATTCTACTTGGGCGACCGTGGCAATATGACATTGATGCAACTCATCGAGGAAGAACAAATGTCTACTTTTTCTGGTGGAATGGAAAGAAAATAGCAATCCTCCTGACCAACAAAGATCGACCCAAAACTCCTAAAGTGGAGGGGAAGTCTTTCTTTATTATGGCAGATTCTGCAAATGAATTCTTCAAAGAATCAAATGAGACCGAAGAAGCTTTTGCTTTTGTAGTCAAATGAGAGGAATCGCATGAAGAAGAAGTCCCAGAGGAGGTACAACGCATATTGGAAGAATTTAAATAAATTATTTCGGATGAATTACTGATGGACTTCCACCAATGAGGGACATCCAGCATCACATTGACTTAGTCCCTGGAGCAAGTTTGCCAGATCTACCTCACTACCGGATGAGCCTAAATGAGAATGAGATACTAAAAAAGAAGGTAGAAGAATTAATGCGCAAGGAGCACATTAGAGAAAGTATGAGTCCGTGTGCAGTAATAGCTTTATTGACACCCAAGAATGATGGAAGCTGGAGAATGTGTATGGATAGCTGAGCCATCAACAAAATCACAGTCAGGTATCGTTTCCCTATACCTTGACTGGAGGATATGTTGGATCAATTACAAGGGTCAACAATCTTCTCGAAGATTGACTTGCGCAGCGGCTATCACCAAATCTGTATAAAGCCGGGAGATGAATGGAAAACTGCTTTCAAAACACGGGAATGCTTATACGAATGATTAGTCATGCCATATGGACTATCCAACGCACCAAGTACATTCATGCGCCTTATGAATCAAGTCCTCAAGCCATTTATCGGAAGGTTTGTCGTGGTTTATTTCGACGACATTTTGATCTATAGCCATAACAAAGAAGAGCATGTGGACCACCTGCGTCAGATTATGAAAGTCTTTCAAGACAGCAAGTTATTTGTCAACTTAAAAAAATGCAGCTTTATGACAAATCGTTTAGTTTTCTTGGGCTTCATTGTAAGTGCTGAAGGAATCCATATTGATGATGAGAAAGTTCGTGCAATCAGAGACTGGCCGACTCCAAAGACAGTCACTAAAGTCAGAAGCTTTCATGGCTTAGCCACCTTTTATAGGAGGTTCATCAAGAATTTTAGCAGTATCGTTGCTCCTATCACTGATTGCTTAAAGAAAGGGAAATTCCAGTGGAGCGAGGCTGCTGACAAAAGTTTTGCACAAATCAAAGAAAAGTTGACAACTGCACCTATCTTGGTGTTGCCGAATTTCGATAAAGTTTTTGAAGTGGAATGTGATGCAAGTGGAATTGGCATTGGGGTTGTATTATCTCAAGAAGGCAGACCTGTTGCATTCTACAGCGAAAAGCTTAGCGAGGCACGTCAAAAGTGGTCAACCTATGAGCATGAGTTATATGCTGTGCTTCAAGCTTTACAACATTGGGAGTATTACTTAATTTCATGTGAATTTGTAATATATTCTGATCATGAAGCCTTGAAGCATTTCAAGAGTCAAAATTCCTTATATTATTAAACATAAATCAGGAGTATCCAACCGTGTTGCCGATGCCTTGAGTAGAAGGGCAACTTTGCTGGTTACTTTAAGTGGCGAAGTTGTAGGGTTTGAATGTCTGAAGGATCTCTACCCAGAGGATGAAGATTTTAATGAAGTTTGTTTGTTAAAGCAACCAACTGGAGACTTCCACGTCCATGATGATTACCTATTCAAAGGTAACAGACTTTGCATCCCGAGGATATCCTTAAGGGAGAAAATCATTCGAGACTTGCATGGAGGAGGACTCGGTGGACATCTTGGACGAGATAAGACTATTGCAAGTGTGGAGGAAAGATATTTCTGGCCACAAATCAAAAGAGATGTGGCCAAGTTCGTGAGACAATGTCCAATTTGTCAAACTGTAAAGGGCCAGACACAAAACACGGGACTCTATATGCCGTTGCCTATACCAGAAGATATTTGGGAAGATTTGTCTATGGATTTCGTCTTGGGATTGCCAAGAACCCAAAGAGGAGTCGACTCTGTATTTGTGGTCGCGGATAGATTTTCAAAAATGGCGCATTTTATCCCTTGCAGGAAGACTTCAGATGCAGTGCACATTGCAAGACTATTCTTCCAAGAGATTGTGCGACTCCATGGAGTCCCAAAATCCATCACTTCTGATAGAGATTCTAAATTTCTATCTCACTTTTGGCTCACATTATGGAAGCGCTTCGATGCAAGTTTGAAGTTCAGCAGCACAGCTCATCCTCAAACTGATGGTCAAACCGAGGCAACCAACAGAACCTAGGGAAATTTGATTCGTTGTATTTGCCAAGATAAGCCGAGACAATGGGATTTTTCACTTCACAAGCTGAGTTTGCATATAATAGTGCAATTCACAACTCAACTGGAGTATCACCATTTTTCATTGTCTACAAGAAGGTACCAAAGCATGCTCTAGATTTGGTTAAACTGCCGAAATTCTCTGATAAGAGCATTGCAGCAAATAAAATGGCGGAACAAGTGTAGTCTATTCAAGAAGAGGTGAAACAGAAATTGGAAGCATCAAATGCCAAATACAAGGCTGCAGGTGATAAGCATAAAAGGGTGAAGGTATTTAAAAAAGGGGATATGGTCGTGGTCTACTTGAGGACAGAAAGAATTCCAGTGGATACCTACAACAAACTGAATCCGAAGAAGTATGGTCCCTACCAAATTTTAAAGAAGATCAATGACAACGCTTATGTGGTTGATTTTCCGGATGATTGGGGAATTTCATCAACCTTCAATGTTGCTGATTTATATGATTACTATCCACAGGAAGGTTCTTTATATCCGAAAATTAACTCGAGGGCGAGTTTTTCTCAAGTGGAGGAGATTGATGCGGAACATGATTCAAATGAGTTGATGGAAAAGATTGACAAAATCAAACCCAAGAAGAAGAACAAATAAACCTTCATATTTTTCTTATGTTATGAATAGTATTGTTTTGTTATGAATAGTACCATTTAGTTTGTTTTATCCCACATAGGAAGTTTAACAAATTTTAAGGCCTAATAACTCCTATAAATAGATAGCTCCCCAAGCTCATTAAACACACCTCAATCAATACAAAGCTAGTATTATATACTTCCTCTCTAGCATTCTAGAGTTGTAATATTTAAAGTTTTCCTTGTATCAAGAACATTTTGGTAGAACGAATCTAGTGTTTCGCTTCCGTTCTGTGTCAAATTACTATATAATTTAAAAGTTTAAAATATTTTAGAGTAGTTATATTTTATTTATTATTTTTGACATGCACTGCACGTGCAACGGAATTCATTTTCTAATCTTGTATCATGAAAATAAGAGTTTGAACCCACAACCTGAACTTTATTTTCATCTTAAATGATCACAAAGTTTAAAATTTTATAAAACCGTTTGTTATATTTATTTTTTGTCTTCAATTATTTTATAATAATCAACGTTTGTATTTTAGTTTCTTGGATAAATATTATTATTAACTAATGATATTTTGATGCCCCATAGAAAAAATGTATTATTAACTATTGGTATTTTTGATGAATTACATTTACGTGTTACAGGAATACAATACGACAATTGACTTCTATTGGGCTCCATTGCTTGTGGAATCCAACTCTGACGATCCATCACATCATCACTTGTTAAATCGAGTGATTAGAGTCGACTCGATTGAAAAGCATGCAATTCATTGGAATGATGCAGATGTTCTCGTCTTCAATTCCTATCTCTGGTGGAGAATTCCCAAATTTAAAGTCGTGTAAGTAACATCTTTCGCCTTCTCTTATAAAAATATAAGATTAGATCACGTGATGTAATTCCATCTCCTAATCTTTCGCATGATGAAAATTCTGTGTACAGAAGGAAATCTCTGCATTTTCTTTTCTTTATTGTTCTAGTGAACTGATAGTCCAAATTCTCGAATTTTGTATATTGTTATGACCAGGTGGGGTTCATTGGAAAATCCTCGCAAAATAAAAAAGATGAGGAGCCAACGTTGCTATGAGATGGCACTAAAGACATGGTCAGATTGGATGAAGACCAATGTCAATCGTACCAAGACCAAATTATTTTTCGTTAGCATGCCAGCAACTCATCAACAGTAAGCCCTATTATTCCCTTAAATCTCTCTTGAAATTTCGAATTCGTGAAGTTATCAATGTAAAGTTCTCAAATATGAAAGCATGTAGATGTAAAGGGAAGATATTCAAAACGTTAGTCAGTTGGTCTGATTTTAACGCAGGATGTGGATATAAAAGCATGTAAATATAAAGGAATCTCTTCAAGCGCACACACACGAGGCTCAAACACTATTTTAGGCCGGACCCATCACTAACATTTTAAAATGCTTTTAAATGTAAAATCGGGAAACATGGTTTTTTCAAATGAATATATATATTCTAAATGGCCAAATATACATGTCCCTTGGCAAGAATGAATAGCGTCATTAAATCTATATTACGGTCAATAATTTCATTTCCATTGCAGGGCTGAGGACTGGGGAAAGCATAGGGATCAAAACTGCTTGAATGAAACTGAACCGATTGCACAAGAGGGATACAGGGGCAGTGGATCAGATCCAAAAATGATGAGCATACTAGACACAGCAATTAACAATTTGAAGACAAAGGGCTTGAATGTGCAAATGCTCAACATAACACAACTTTCAGAATATCGAAAAGATGGGCATCCATCAATTTACAGGAAGCAATGGAGGCCTTTGAGTAAACAGCAGATATCAAATCCTTTAAGCTATGCAGATTGTACACATTGGTGCCTTCCTGGTGTGCCGGACGTTTGGAATGAACTTCTGTATGCCTACCTTGTTGATTATTGACCACTTCAAAAACAAATTTAACGCTAGTCAGGAATTTTTGTGCATGTATTTAGCTAAGTAATTTTTATTTTTCTGAAGAAGGTTTGATTTTTGATTTGTATTTTCTTATGACACGAAAATGGTGGCATCATACCCTTCTTAAAAGAACTATACGTGGCACTCTCACGTCATATGGCTCCGACTCAAATTAAGAGTGACCATTGATTTTTTTTGTAATTTCCATACGTTAGTGATCTTTTATTTTTGACATTTGTATCAGCTAAAGTGTAAATTTGGCTAGAAACTTATGATACTGGTCATGCTACTCGGGCAACCTATGATTTTTTAGTTCGTAGATCTTTTGGTATTTGGAAGCTCTTGAACCAAAAGAATCAACCAAAGTCAAACTTAGTTGATTCTGGCTACAAAAATCTGGGTTTGACGCTTTTGACAACAGCTTACATGTGGAAGTGCCCGACATCTTATGTTTGAACATATGGTTAATTTAAGGTTTTGATGCTTTTGACCGCAGTTTACATGTGGAAGAGCCTGACATCGTATCTTTGAAGGTAGTACTAGTAGCAGTATAAATGCTGCATGTCTTACACATTATTTATATTTTGGTCTGTATAGTAGTCACTGAATCTAAAAGCCTGGACCTTTAATTAATTGGGTTCTAGTACCATATAATTATTAATTATCTTATTTAAAGGTTTAAGCGGTCAAAATATATATATTTAATTAGTTTAATATCTCTAACATGATTTGACGATCAATTTATGTGCTATACAGTACATGATCAGCTATATTTGTCATGTTTGATCTTCAATATTATTCCATGATTACTTATTTTGATGTTTAAGCATTAACGTGCGTATAACAGATCCTACGATGATGTCTTGACATGAAAATGGCTTGTAAATAACTGGGAAGTAGATATACCTAATAGATTTTAGCGTGGTTTAGCATCTATTTAGTTCTTGGAATCTTTAAAACAAGAGTAATTATATATGTCACCACCTTCACGTTTTCACCTTTTCTTTATATGGTAATTAAATATCAAATTTTTCGTATATATAGTAACAAATGTATTATGTATGGAAAAATAAATGAGTAAATGAATGCTATATATAGCAATACTCTTGCAACAAAAAAGAAAAAGTTTAAGTTTGATTAAGTCAACAAACACCACCTAAACTGTAAAAAAATTGAGAATCTAAACAGCTCAGACAAACACTTCCCCACCAAACGTGGAATTTATATTAATAAAGATCAGCGACTCATTAGGATTTAACGTTTTATTTCCTTTTATTTGGTTACCAGAAAGCTCACAGTGCCTCGGCTTCTAGTTGACAGTTTATTTATTTATTTTATAATAAAGTCAAAACCGTAATTCGAACTTAGGACGTTTGATTATCACAGGCTACCAGAGCTTTGTTGACACTTAATTTGATTCCACATGGCTAATTGTACACTAATCAAATAGGTCCAGCTAACTATACTTGCTAAAGTTCTTCTGTAATTTAAGCAGCACGGTGGGAGACTACATTTATTCCTATAATATATGCATGAGCACATGGATTAGTTAATTGAAATGATACACAGATGCTGTAATTGAGATTTTATTCCTGCAATCATATAACCAAACTCAACTGCTTCAAACATATGATTCAGCTCAACTGCTGCTCCTACTTCATGAAAAATATGAGGTAAGGAATGGAAACAAGAGTGGAAAAAATGGCTGTAAACCAAATAGTTGTTGTTCAAACACTAAGAAATAGATTCAACTTTCATTTTTTTGTGACTCTCCTCATCACATTCTTTTTGATTGCTGCCATATACCAAACGGCCATTGGAGAAAAGTTATGGCGGCGAGAAACTCAGGAAGCAAAGAGTAAACCTCTAACAGAATGCAATTTATTCAAGGGAAAATGGGTGTTTGACAACAAGTCTTACCCTTTATACAGAGAGACAAAATGCTCATTCATGTTTGATGCCTTTGCTTGTGAAAAATATGGGAGGAGGGACTTGAAGTATCAGAATTGGAGGTGGCAACCTGACCAGTGTGACCTCCCAAGGTATACTTTCTGTAACATCCCGTCCCACATTAGTTGTGTAAGTGATACATGTTCAACTTACAATGACTTGAGTTATTTACTATTCTGTTATCTGTTGACAAGCTAGTAGTCCGACCCGAGTTGTTACACTTTCTTTAAACTATGTATCATTTTGTGCACTAAGTCCCTGGAAATTTTGCATCGTTTGAATTTAAGGTTCAATGCCACGGATTTGCTGCAGAGGCTAAGGGGTAAGAGGCTTGTGTTTGTTGGTGACTCATTGAATAGGAACCAATATGTTTCATTGGTCTGCATGCTTGATTCCTCCATTCCTCCAACACAAAAGTCTATGAATTACATCGACAATTTGATCACCTTCAAGGCCATTGTGAGTCCTCATCTATTTTAGGCCTCAGTGTCCTCATTGCTGTACCTATTTTCATGTCATTACATTTCTGATCTTTTACATGTAGGAACACAATGTCTCAATTGATTATTATTGGTCTCCACTGCTAGTAGAGTCAAACTCAGATGATCCAATAAACCATCGTTTGCCAGACAGAATCGCGAAAATCGACTCAATCGAAAAGCATGCCAGGCATTGGACTAATGCAGATATACTTGTTTTTGATACTTATGTTTGGTGGCTGAGGCCTAAAATGAAGGTTCTGTAAGTACATACTCCATACTTCTTCCTTCAGCATGTGATGAAACTATTATTTTTGAGAATCTTTAGCATTTTGTATTAAGGCGCACAATTTCTCTATAACTTGTCAGGAAGTGTTCATTTGGCGGATCTGATGAAATCTACGAGGAAATAGAGATGCTGAAGGCCTATGAGATGGCCCTGAAGACCTGGGCAGAATGGTTGAAGATTCATGTCAATCACTCTAGGTCTCAACTATATTTCATGAGCCTGTCCCCAATGCACGAAAGGTATGATGGCTAGTACTGCAGGTCTAGTATTATTTTGATTAATTATTAGGTAAGGTTGCGTAAACTAGATTCTAAAGTAGGTCCAGACCTTCCCTGGACCCCGAGCATAGCCAGAGCTTCTCGCACTGGATTGCCTGTCCTCTTGTTGGTTGAGTTACTCTAAGAATGAATTAAGATATGGACATCTAATATGTCAGAATACAGGCTTAGGTGAAGATTCTGCTGCAATTAAACCATTTTTGTTGTCAATGTTTGAAATCCAATATAAGTTCATGCAGGGGTGAAGAATGGGGCATGGCTGCAAACGAAAATTGCTACACGGTAACAGAACCAATATACGAAGAAGGCCACTGGGGAAGTGGATCAAACCAACATATGATGAGAATAGTTGAGGCTGCTGTTGAAGAACTGAAAGCTAAAGGTCTGAACATTCAGATACTAAACATTACACAGCTCTCGGAATATCGAAAAGATGGCCATCCATCTATCTACAGAAAGCAGTATGTGAACTTAACAGCAGAGCAACTAGCAAATCCAAGAAGTTATGCAGATTGTGATCATTGGTGCCTTCCTGGAGTTCCAGATGTTTGGAACGAAATCCTTTATGCTTATATTTTTCACAGGCATTAAGTAATAGTCAATCATGTCAAGAAGTTTGTATATTTGATTCTGGTAATGTCCGAGCAAGAGAGAGGGGGCGTTATAATGTCACGAGGGATCCAAATTCGCACGCTGGTAGAGGTGGGGCAAAAGCAAATTTATTATTATTTTCCAACATAAGGCTGGACTTTTTGTGCATTATGAAATTAAAAAACATGTCCAAGTTGAAGATCTCCTAATACTACAGTCATCCACAAAGCATAATTGACTGAAAATCTAACTAATAGGATAAATAAATTAAACAAAATCAAACCTTAATTAACTGAAAATCTGACTAATAGTATAAATAAATTAAACCGAACCAAATCATATCTTATCCCACCAGACGGGATCAACAATAATAGTATAAAGTTTGAACTTGTGACTCCATTACCGCTGGTATTCAATATAAGCTTCTACCTGTCCGAAAGCGATTTTCTTAGCCTTGACTGCATTACTCGCATGATGTGGCGACAGATATTCGACAAAAGCATGACAATAATCACCCCCTTGTCTTTTGATTCGAATTTTATCAAGTTTAACGGGCCCAAATTTTTTCAAGGCCAAGATAAGTTCTTGGACGCTTATATTCTTAGGCAGATGAGCGACATGTATCCTTTTCTGATTGGTAGTTTGTGGCGTGACTTTATCATGTGAATCAACATTGGCTCCAATCCTTACCACCCTGTAGGCTGGTCCATGCGTGGGAGAATTTTCTTCTTTCTTTTTAGCTGCTAATGTTGTTGCATACGACAATCTTCCCGAACCTTCTTGGATTGTCAAGCATGATAGATTTTTTGCCCCTTGTCGATCATTCTTAGTAAGAGACGGAAAATTTGCATTATATTCAATCTCTTTCTCATCAATGATGGACAAGTTTTCAAAATTCTTTATATCTTTTTGGACTATACCTATTTCTTCTCTTTCTTCTGTCACAGCCTTCTCTATATCTTCTTCGACCTTTTTCTTTATATCTTCTTCTTCGACGACCTTCTCTATATCTACTGTGACCGTACCTATTTCTACTGTTACAGCCATAGCTGTCTTAAGATCCTTTATTGTTTGCGAAAAGAAAAATATGGTGGAGAAGAGATACTGGAGAGTTTTGTGTAGATTATATAGGGATTAGAGTTATTATTGGGCCTGAACTCCTTATTCGAATCAAAGTAAAATTTGGAAATTTACTTTTGATAAGCAGTGATAGATTAAAATTCTAATCGATATAAACTACAATCCTTAAATATTTGGAATTTTTAAATATTTGATATGAAATTTAAATTAATTTTTATTAGAGAAAATATTATCTGTATCATCATTAAATTTTATCTCATAACCTCCGACTAGAAAGAAATCTTGAACTGACTGGTGCATTAATTTTTTCTTTTTTTGGCCAAAAAATTAAACCAATTGAACTCAAGAGAGGTCAAATCAGACAATGCCTGAAAGTAAAATATGGGCAGTTAGAATGGGCTGTAAATTATTTGGAATAAAAATAAATTCAATCACCGTTGTTGTAATGACATTGATATAATAATTAACCTCTCAACATATTAAATTTAATTAATTAAATTCAATATAAAATCAAATGTCATGGTCATACAACATTAGAATCTGATCAAAATAATGATCTCTCAAAGATTATGTTAGGTTATAATTAATCAATCAATCTCTGCACTTACTTATTTCATGTAAAACATATTGAATATGAAAACCTGATATTTGTTTACGCTGACATCATCAAGCCAAACTAAAAAGGGACTACTTTGGCACCTCCACCTTTACCAAGTGCACAATTATTTGTGAGTTTATCTCAATTTTTAGACTAAGAAGACTCAAATTTATAGCTCGTTCAACCATTATATTTGTTGCAATTACCCAAGTTATATGTGAATCCAACAATCTAATTTCCTTCCTTTTTTTCTAAATAATCCCCCCTGCCATCGCCCAACGCACTCCGAAATTGCACTTTCATTTGATCACTCGCTCCTAAATAAATTTTATATGTACGTGGGTTTATTTTCAGAAAAGAACTTTTTTTCAAAGTTTTTTTTTTTTTAGAAAAAGATAATTGTATTAACACAATATCAAAATATATAATTAAAGGATCAAAATACTATAGTCCAAAGAAAAAAAACACAAATATAGACACAGGCCCACAACAAAACCCAACAACACAAACCCTAATCCTAGCGGTGAACAGCGATGCCGAAACAGACAACATCAACATCAGCGATATTATCAGCGACTAACAAAGACACAATAGAGGCCTAAAAACGTTGTAACCCAATTTAACTCAATCACCAGAAGCACTGGAACAAACTCACCAACGATGAGCAAAGACAAAGCGTGAGTTACGGGACACACTATCCCAAGCAACACACCACCGAAAACTCCAAAAATCACCCACGCAACAAAGCTTGAACGTGAAAGTGATGAATGCATAGTTTACAAAAAATCTCCGAAAAATACCACCAGAAACGGTGGTCATGAGGGGTGGTGAGTGATGAGAGAGTCACAAGCACCTTTGTTAGAAAGAGAATCACGAGCAGCTCCTGATACAATCAAAAAAGGCGTCAAGACCCAAGGTCGGAACTTATTAACCCAAAAATTATACTCTAAAATTAAATTTGTACATAAAAGAAACTGGGACAAAAAGAAGAGAAAATATATAGAAGAAGAAAAATAAACAGACGAGGGAGAGGGGAAAGAAGAAGATGATAGGTGAAGACGAGGGATGCGATCTGGAGAGAAAAAAATTTCGCCTGCTACCTTGGCACCGCCTTGAATTTTTAACTTTTTTCCAATGTTATTGCTTAGTGGTTGGAGTTAGTAAAACAATGACGCTATTGAATTACTCCAAAAAATAAAAAAAAATAAAAATAAATAAAACACTAATGAATTAAATAGCATAAAACTTTGATTCTCCACAATGAAAACCTCCATCAAGTGGGACACCAACCAGCTAAAAAACTCCATATTTTCTGCAAACAATCTCGATCAACTACCATAAATCTTTGTTTATAAGCACACGATCATTAGCAATCATAATTTATTTTCCTTACAACATTCTTATCCTTTGTCAGAATCTTAAAAATTCCAAATCCACATAAATTAATTAATTATACACTTAATTCTTTACATGAGTCCTTGTCGGCAGTCCCAAATCTTACTATTTTCGAATCAAAGTCAACAATAATATAGATCTCTCTGCTTCTCTTACTCTCTCTCTCTCTCTCTCTCATCTTTGTGTACAAACACACATATGATGATGCAGAGATGGCAAAAAAAGAGAGCAAAGTTTCCCCTTGTAACAGTGATCTTTTCAGTTATAATAGTAGTCATAGTCCTCTATAATGAAGGTAATATCCAAAGCATTCACCAAAAACAACACATTTTTCACCAAAAATCTTCAATCAAGCAAGACCCTTTTGACAAGTTCACACCTTTGTGGAATTATGCTCACATAAACAAGCATCCAGGTCAGCCTTGGCTAAAATCTTTACTTTTTAGCATTTTGACAATTTGGTGGTGTGTAAATTTTACTGACAGAATGTAGCTGAATTCTTTTTTTCTTTTTTTTTCTTTTTTTTTTTGCATTTTGTTGGATTGTAATGTGTGTTGTTTTTTAGCATTTTCTTGAAATTCAAGTAACTGGGTGTCCAAAAGTTTGCACTTTTTGTCTCTGATTCGATCTGATTTGTGTGTGTTTCTAATGTGGTATCTCGTGTTTCATGTACCGAACTACCTTTTTCTTTAACGGTGCTGTGCTGTTTGGGAGTGCAGTGCCTTTGGATAAGAGTAGTGCATGCAACTTGACAGTGAAGTATGGTGGAAGGAGAGGTCAGTGGACTGTACAGACGTCGGAGTCCAGTGGCCAGAAAGGGGGGCCGGAGGGGTGTGACTTGTTTTCAGGCAAATGGGTGTGGGATAACACTTCGTATCCACTCTATAATGAATCTAATTGTCCATACATGTCTGATCAATTGGCTTGTCACAAGCATGGCAGGCCAGATTTGCGGTATCAATACTGGAGATGGCAGCCCCATGGCTGCAATTTGAAGAGGTTACTCTCAGCATAATCCTGTATTCTTTTTTTTTTTTTTTTCTTGGTCGTGAAATAAAGGATCCATTAAGATAAGAAAAACAAATCCAGTATTCAACTGATTATTGATGTCTATATTTGTATCTGTGCTATGCCTCTGTGTTTGTGCACAAAGTTTTAGAAGTTGATAATTAGCATGTTTGAGATAGTAGAATTTTTGCTACGAGATTTTAATTGTTGACGTATATGGTTATTGACTTGGCATTGCTTGTATGTAGATGGAATGTGACTGAAATGTGGGAAAAGTTGAGAGGGAAGAGACTAATGTTTGTTGGAGATTCACTAAATAGAGGGCAATGGATATCAATGTTGTGTTTATTGCAGTCTGTCATTCCAGCAGAAAAGCGGTCTCTGTCACCTAATGCCCAGCTTACAATTTTTAGAGCAGAGGTAAAATGTCGGATCAGATTTGAGTTCTTTGTAGCATGACAGAGGTTGAAACGCATATCAAATATTTGTGAATTTTGACATATGTGTGTTATGTCCAGGAGTACAATGCCACTGTGGAATTTCTCTGGGCACCACTTCTTGTTGAATCCAATTCGGACGATCCAGTTGATCACAGACTGGCTGAACGTATACTGAGACCAGATTCAATTCTTCGGCATGCCTCACAATGGGAGCATGCTGATATTCTTGTCTTCAATTCGTATTTGTGGTGGAGACAGGGTCGAGTGAAGTTGCAGTAAGTGTGTCTCAACTGCAGCTTTTCTAAGAATAGATTATTTGCTAATTTGAAGTATTTGCAATCCCAATAATAAAAATTGATAGAAAGAAATTGCCTTTGTATCTCATTGTTGCAGATGGAGCACTGCACCAAACGGTTTTTGTGAAGAAATTAATGGCCTGGGGGGCATGGAATTGGCCATGGAGGCCTGGGCAAAGTGGGTGGCTTCTAACGTTGATCCCCTGAAGAAGAAGGTTTTCTTTGTCACCATGTCTCCAACACATTTCTCGTAAGTAATAAGCTTTTTCCTTTAAATTTTCTTTTGCCTGATAAACGCTCGATTTAGCTGAACAGGGAAAAATATTAAGTCTCCTTTCATTTTCAGATAGTTTTTTGGTTCCTAGTTTATTTAGATGTTTAAGCGATTTGAATACCACAATGACCTTTAGTATGAAGTTGAAAGAACTCTTAGTTATGAAATGTAAACATAATTAACAACCACATCGAACTTAAATACGTGTATTGAATAGAATTTCCAAATCCAGGTGGTTAAAGAGAGTTATATAGCTTGAAAGTTCTTCAACCTCTTATTATTCCGATAATCAAGAATAGCACATAGCAGAAACTTCTTATGGATTCCCCAAAAGAATTATTTTCACATGGACTCATAAATCCACAAGGATCACTTGCAAGTCGGGTAACACCATGAAAATGGTTTCTTGCTTGGCATATTCTCCAATTTACCTTCCGCACCACTAACAATCATCCTATATTCATGCACGTCAATAAGCACCTTATCTCTTCTTGAACAGTTAGAATACAATCTGAATATTGGAGTGAACATCATAGATTGACAAGCCACAATGTCTATGTAAGCAATCACTATACGGTATATCTTAATATTTTTGGAGTTCGATGGCATTTAATATATTGTTGATTGCATTTCCTTTTGTAAAATGCTTACTACGTATTAACAAGATACCATGCATCGCAATCATATAAATTCTTGTAACATGCCATATCAAAATGTTTAGCGAGCTTGATCTTCGCTTATTATCATCATTCATGTTCTCTCTTTTTTCTCGCACTAAATCTGTGTTTCCTTTACTGTCTCTTATCAATCAGGAGAGAAGAATGGGAACCAGGAAGTGAAGGGAATTGTTATAATGAGAAAACTCCTATTCAAAATGAAAGTTACTGGGGAAGAGATTCTGACTTGCCTACGATGCAAATGGTCGAAAAGGTATTGAGACGGTTGAGTTCTAAGATGGTTGTTCTCAACATTACTCAGCTTTCGGAGTATCGGAAAGACGGCCATCCCACAATTTACCGCAAGTTTTGGGAGACACTGACTCCAGACAAATTGTCCCACCCTGAAAGTTACTCTGATTGTATACATTGGTGTTTGCCTGGTGTTCCTGATGTATGGAATGAGCTGCTATTTCAATTTCTGTAAAAAGTGGTATTGGTTCAAGTCCTTGTGGTATGTTAGTCGACTTATCAATTTATTCGGTAAACTACTTGAGGTAGGCCCGAAGGAAATGTCACACTAACACAAACCTTTGTAAATTTGACAATGGGCTTTCAAGTTTGGGATTCGGATTCACCCTGTGTTTCAGCTTTCGCTAGCGGGCTTTTGTGATTCATAATTATCTGGGCTGGGCCGTCGTTGTAAAGACGGGCACCCGTGCAGTATGACAGAATTTGGGCTGCGTAATTGCAATTCGAAAAATACAACTCAGCATAAAACCACCAATGATTACAAAAAGAGTTAAACTGCATAAGATCTTCTTGTGTGTGTTAGTTTTTTTCTTTCTTTTCCGAAGCTGTTTATTAGACTTGTACTATGTGTAGTAATAATCTGATAATCGCCTATGGTTATCACAATGTTAAATAAAATGTCCCGCTCATGGAGTAGTGATTGTCATTTTTAGAAATTAAATGGGTTATTAAATTATTACCATATTACTGAGGATAACGTGTAATTTTAACAAAATTCGTAAAATTCTTTTGCACTTTACTTTTACAAAAGGTGACGGCTCAAATGCGTTATATTACATTACAAAGACAAAATTCGATTTTTTTTCCTTTGGAAGATACGGGAGCAAAATAATCGACTTATTGGTATTGGATGTTGAAGAGATGAAAAATAACTGAAGTGTACTTTTATTTTTATTTTTATCAAAGACTGAATTGATCATCAAAAGAAGAACTGGGCCAAAAATTAGAATTAATGATACATTATATTTTTTTTGGATGACGTGAGAATTTAGCTGGCAGAGTCCAACCACTGAATTAATCGACAGAGTCTGATAACTAACCGGTAAACCCTCAGGTGTAACGGTATTCCCTCACAAATGCACAAGGTCAATAAAGGGTGAAACTCTAAAGTAGTAAGGAGTGGTAAACTCGCAACCTTATAAGAACGATTTCATCTCCACTACCATTGGACCAATGTCCGGGGGCAACGTTATATTACATTGATGAGTCGAAAAGAAAGAAGAAAATTTTGAAGTGAATAATGAGGGACAATGGGCTGTGGATACTGGATACTGAAGCCTACAGCGAAATGCTTCCGCCTAGGCATCAATATTCATTTTGGGCCCTTGCTGGTAACCGTCGATGGGCTAATAGCCTCATACAGACACCGGATTCATCCAGCTCTCATTGATTTTGGGTTTGGATGCAACCCACTTCAAAGTGAACAGAGAAAAATTGCCATCGTCTCTGTTCCCCCATATCAATTCTAGTTAGTAACGGTTTCATATTTAAAATTATTTCTTCTATTAGGTCAATGTGTCTTCAACGACTAGTTGCAACTCATCTCATACCTGATTTTCAGAGCAAATGAGCTCCTTTTAACCATCATTGATCACAATTAAGATCGTGTATTAGTTTACTATATACCAATTGATTTTAAATTGTAACTCATATTTCTTATCAATTTCAAGTTCAACTTTTGTGAAATATTAATACTATCCATCTTATTAAAACATTAGTTTTATAATTGTTCAAGTAGCGAATATCTTCAAGTAGTCGAGTGATGTTCACCCAACAATGGGTATATATATTGGTTTCACCATTGTACTTCTGAGAAAGGGAAAAAAAAAGTTATACAATAACTAAAAACTTGTATTTCCCCCATTTATATGGGCTTTCTTACAATATAGTCATTCCGAATGGGTCATAAATGAGAGTAAAAGGGTGTTTGTAAGAATGGATGGTTCATCGATGCAACTAATGGATCCCTCTCCTTTTTGTTGGTAACGCCATGTAATAGTTTTTTTTTTGTATGATATGGAAATTTAACTGGCAGAACTCGATTACTAACTGATAAACTCTCGATATAGCGGTACGCCTCCACACATGTATCAAGTCAGTTAAGAGAGAAACTCTAAAACACTGGGAAGTATCAAAATTACAACCTCATAAAAATAATTTCACCCCCTACTATTAGACCATGCCCAAGGGCAATGCCATGTAATAGTTAACCACAATAAAACATTTGAACTTCGAGCTTGTGAAAATGAAGTTACAATTAATAGTTAATACATGAGCAAAACCAATAGAAATATATGGGAAAAACATAAAGTTAGTGTACATGCTACTAGTTTGATGCGAGTATACAAAAGAATAATTTAGTGCACGAAACTTTCTTTATGTGTAGTACTTTTTTGGTACCTTTGGACATTTAGGGTTTGTTTGGATTGGGTGATTTGGGGGGAAGTGATTGGATTTGGGATGATTTTTATTTTTTTTCTCTTGTTTGGATTGGAGGGTTTTGGGGGTGAATAGTTTTGGAGTAATTTTTAAAATCACTTAATGAGAGCATTTTGTAATCACCCCAATTTGGGGTGATTTTTTTTAAATTATCACAAAATGTCTATATTGTCCCTTTTATTTATTACACATATAACTTACAAAAGGATAAAAACATGACTTTGGATATAAAACTTATCATTTGCTTCCCTTTCCTCCTCAATCCAAACAAAAAATGCACATAATCATTTATAAACTTTTTCTTTATAAATTTACTCAATTCAAACAAGGTGTAATCATCCCTCTCATTTTCCTTTATTATTGAATCATTTCATTTCCTTTATTATTTTTTCCTTCCGAATCCAAACAGGCCCTTAGAATATTTGTTCCTGCTTTATAGTATTACACAACATACGTCAAACACTTAATAGTCAACATTTTTTCGTCAGTAACATTTTACAACTAGTAATCAAAACTCTATTATTAAAATCTTTATACCTTAAAAGTTAAACTTTCACGAGTAGACTAAAGAGAGTCTTGTAAAGGGTGAGTGGAGGGTTTGGGGTTAGGTCGTATGTGTATTTGCCATCACAAACTACGTTGTCAAAGGGCAGACAATGTCGAGGGGCCATGTTACAATGATGACGAATAGGCCTATCGTGCAAATGTCCTGTTTGAACTAGGCGAGGGGCGCCTGATCCGGGTCTGCCGTTGGGTGCATTAATCCTATCACGACAACCTGGAGATGTAAAGCCCCACATAATTTGTCTGCAACTGGACCTACCACTGCCATGATGGTATTGCCCTTGATGCATACCTGCTCTCATTTTGACTTTTAAGCTCCTATCTACTACTTACCACCACCTAAATACTAGAAAGGATTGCCCACCAACTCTGTGATCCTTTTATTTCGGGTTACCCTAAAACAAATTTACCATCAATCATGTCTTGAGGATCAATGAAAAGTAACATTACTCGGCACCGGCATCCTCTAATGGTATTAGGAGTAAAATTATTCTATGTTAGATTACAGGTTTAACACTCTCTATTATTTTAGAGTTTTATTTTTAACTGACTTGATACATGTGTAAGAGTACACGGCTGTACTCGAGAGTTTATCAGGTGATAGTCAGGCTCCGTAGAATAATTAAGTGATCGAACTTTACCAACTAAATCCTCATGTCTTCCAAAAAATAAAAAGAAACATTATGCGAAATGACGGCCATTGGTGTTGCTATTGTCATTATAAAATTATTATTTTATGTGTTGTTGTTATTGTCACGAGTATATATTATTATTTTATATATTATTGTTGTTGTCACGTGTAATAATATTGTTACTATTGTCGTTTTAAAAACCAGCCCAAAACAAGAGATGGAGAAACCATTTTTGCATATTGAAGAAGTATTTGTAACTAATAAACGTTAAGTCTAATTCAATGGCATACTACGAGGAGTAAAATAAAAGATACAATATACATTAACATAATTCGTGAATTTTATTTTAAACTAAATGTGGTAGAATACTTATTTGCCTAAGACATATTGCAATAATACTAATAGCGTAATTTAACTTGTTTTTGGGTATGAACAAACTATGAATTAAATTGTCCCCCACTTGGCACGTTGATACGAAATAGCATTGGAGGACCAGTCCATCACCATCGTTGCCAACTTTCACCATGACTATTCTTGCCGTCTCATGGTCAAAAACCCAAAAAAAGAAAGAAAAAGAAGAAAACCAATGAGTTAACATTTTTTTATAGTGTAATAGAGGTTAAAATTGAACTCAAGATTTTTATACAGTAAATTATTGCTCGATTATTTTACCCGATTGTTGAGTATAATTAATTAACATTTTATTTGGGAAACATATAGTTAGGTAAAAGTTTACGTACTACTTTAAACTTCTTGTTTGTTTCCATGATAAGGAAATCCTTGTGGAGGCATATTAGTTACTTACAACCATATGCATGAACGTCTTTATTATCGAAAAAAACAAGTTGCTTAACAGAAGAAGACGAAGATGAGTGAAATTCAACTAGCTATCACTCCCAAGGAATGTCTTATTTTAAATAGTTTATTCTGTTATGTTTTTCGAAAAATGTAGAACCACTTGGATATATTTTTCTGGAGAATAGATCAATTTAGTCCTTGAGGTTTATGTTAAAGACCAAACAAGTTTTTGTGTTTTGTGAAAGTACCATTTTCGTTTCTGTCGTTAACTTTTATTTAACGGTCAATGGTTTGACTGAGATAAAAGACTAAAATGCCCTTATATTTATCTATGATAGATTACGTCACAAAGAAAAATAAAATAATGTCAAATATACCAAAAATATATTCCAAAATAAAAAATAAAAACAAAATGCAATTTTTATATACATAAATCAACAAAAAAAGAATTACAAAAAAAAAAAAGATTGCATTACAAAAAAAAAGATGTCGACAGGGTATTGGCTTTTTTTATAATTCTTTTTTTTGTTGATTTATGTATATAAAGATTGCATTTTGTTTTTATTTTTTATTTTGGAATATAGTTTGTGCAATAATAACTAATTTTTTGGAATATATTTTGTACACATTTGATATTATTTTATTTTTCTTTGCCACCTAATCTATAATAGATAAATATAAGGACATTTTAGTATTTTATCTCTGTCAAACCATTGACCTTTAAATAAAAGTTAATAGCAGGGACGAAAATAGTTTTTTAACAAAATCTCAAGAATGAAAATGGTACTTTCACAAAACACAGAGACCTATTTAGTCTTTAGTTTAAACCTCAGGGATTAAATTGACTTCTTCTCTATTTTTCTGCGTAAACGAATTACGGTAAAACAAAGTTAGGTAACTTTCTCAAAGTTAGTTGTTTGCCCCGAGAAGTTAGCAACCTTGTCATACAACCTCTATATTGTACGTAGATAGTGTAATGAGAGATGTCTAATATGTAAGGATAAAATATTTACAACATTTTATTACAATTAGATGGACACTTTGTTATTATTAATTTTTTTTTATAACGTGATGAGGAGATTGAAATAAAATACATATAGTTTTAATTTTTTTTTTTTTTGAGTCGAGATATATATGCTTGATAGGAGCATAATTGTTGTCGTGTCTTGTAGTCATCACATAACTTCAATTCGATCATGCATGAACAATTGCAAATTTAAGAGCATTGCAATCCATTCTTTCCTTTTCATACATTCCCCTTTAAGTAACATCAATTTAATTTGTTTCCTGATTTTTGACGAATTAGGTACATCCAAACCGTCAAAACATGTCATGTTGACTACTCCGCAAGATGATTTTAATGGAGATTTTTCCTATTAATATTTCCAAGGACTAAATTCACCGAACTCGATCGCTAGGGGTTAGTTTAGTGAAACGTTTGAAACATCGATGGAAAACTTTATATTCACGTCTGAATTTTATTGGGCCAATATTTATTTCTTTTGGGGCAAATTTTGGTATAGACCTAATTAACTTGAACCATGACACTTTCAGGCAGGTCAAGTATCTTGCAATTTTTATTTTGGCATGAGTTTGAAGAACTTTTTACAAAAATTGGGAAAAAAATGTTCGTTGTTGAAATTCCATGTTTTCTTTTCCTTTTTTTGAGTCAAAAAATCCCATATTTAAGTTATAAATGTGAATGAATTGAGACTAGAAAAACTCTTTAATTATTCTCGTTTGTAAAAGAAGAAGTGAGTATCAAATATTTACGACACCTACTTTAAGTGATAAAATTGATATCTATTTGAATTAATTAAATAGTAGATCAGGAGACTTTGAGGACGAGATCCTTTGATTATGCAAGAGAAGACTTAAAATATACGGCATCAAGTATAGAAAAAAGAATTCCACACACCCAATCCCCAGATTGAGGTTGAGCCTCGTAGGTCGCGAATATCTCTGGAATTCTGGTCCCCTGATCGACCTTTTCTCACTTTTTTCTCTGCCTTGGGGGCCTGCGAATAATGAGAATCAGAGCGAGGCACAATTTCCAAGGCGTCCCTTCAAGTCAGAGGAAAGTGATGGAATTTGGGATTTTCCTTTAATCGTGCTTCATTTCAACCCATATTAGGCTCCGTATATTTTTCGTAAAATAATTTATTTACAGAAAAAATTATTTATTTTAAAAGTATATATTTTTTGATATTTGTTTGTCTTATTAGAATTTTTTTTTTTTTTGGTATTTTACTGTTATAGTGTAAAATATGTGTATATAGATATTATAGAATACACACATATGTATTTATGGGTGTAATGGATAGTGGGTTTGGAGACGTGAGAGTGGGTGGGGTGAGGGTGAAAGAGGGGTGGGGTGGAGTGTGGAGTGGAAGAAGATAAAAATATTTTTCATTTCACTTAACTAAATATTATCTTTTAGTTGAAAATATTTTTAAATTAATTTATTTTACAATCTGATAAAAAATTTTAAAAATATTTTCTTAAAAAATATTTCATCGCAAACAAACAGAGCCTTAGATATATTTTCACTATGAGCACCGACTGAACTCGTGGCCAGTTCCAGCACAGTGACCACCCATTTTATTACTTGCAAGTTGATCTATATAACAAAGCAAAGTGTAGTTTTCTAGGTTAAGATGATAGTAAAGTTTAACAACATTAGGGAGAAGTTCATTACTTTCAAGTCCTGTAATGAGGTTGGTTAAATGGTTATCAAGCTCATGAAGTTCGAAATTTATGGGCATTTATATGAAAAAATAAACTTATATTGGGATGAAGAAATTACTGGTATAGAGGGGGTTTATTACAATACGTGATTTGTGCTTTACACATGAATATATTCTTTTTATATGGCTAACAACGAGAAGTGAACTGATGACCCTTTGTTAAAAAAAATTTGATACCATATTAAATGATCAAATTATGTAAAATTTTATATTTTTAAATTAGGTGATAAATTAACGAATATGTCATGCTGTTATTTATTCAAATGCCCAGCGGAGAAGCCGCATGTTCTTGAAGGCTATTTTTTTGGATAAAAAAAAAATTATATTAAATATTTATTACTATATGAATACATCCGTTAATATCTCTTAATGCTTGAGTAAACTCACATGGGATCCTAACTCTGCCTCTACAAATGCCAAAGAATTTCTACAAAAACCAACGCCACATATTAGTTATCAAAATACTAACCTAAAAGTTATGGCATGTATATATAATCTCAATATCTATAAGGGTATTCTTAATAGAATCTCTAAAATATAATTTGGGTTTTTAAAATGTAATAATTGAGACTTTTAGAGACTTTATGAAAAAAAAAAAGCAACACCAATAGAGTTTGTAAAATTTAAATATACATAAGATCCATCACTTTTATTATTTTTTAAGCCACAATAGAGTCCCAGTATTTATTTTCTTATTGTGGAGACAGTGACTCTATTTTGATTTAAAAAATGACAAAAGTAGTGGACTCTATATATATTTAAATTTTACAAACTCTATTAGTATTACTTTTTTTTTTCTATAGAATCTTTAAAATTCTCAATTATTTCCTCTTAAAAACCCAAATTATATTTCAAAAAATAGTTAAGTAAAGTTTTTCTTACGAACAATTGACAAATTGCGACTATGTTAAATCTATCAAAGATGGGCCCATACCAAATTTTTGGCATTGGTCATTGTGAGTGGTTCAATCGTTATCGTGTGAAGTACAGGAATTTAAGGCTGTCTAGGCGATACGTTGCAATCAGAAATAGAGCTTCTGAAATATTTACAAGGTTAGATAAGGTTTGTAGACCCACATGCCTAACAACTAGGAATATAATTCACTCCCTTGATTATACATGAGATAGATTTAGATTCCATGTCGTTGCCAAATTCAAGCAATGACAACTCAAGAAATTAGCCTTAGGGTGAAGCATCTGGAATATGAATAGATCACTCGTTCACGTTTTAAATTTGACTTAATGAGGAGACTAATTTAATTGGGGCTAGTTTGTTAAATTTTGTACCTAATTAATCTAAATATTACATTTTTTATGTAAAGCGATATATCTTAAAATAAAGTACCCGTGTTCGGAGAAATTCCCGCCCTAAAAAAAGATAAAGAATAAAATTGAAGCACTGGCGCATTAGATGTGATATTGACATGCTGACAAGGGAAAGTTCACAATCTATGTTATGAATGATTTGAAGTTGAAAAAAGTTTGTGATTGCTTAACTCGAATAAAAAATGTAGAGTTCATATTTTTTGTTCTGATCTAATGATCTGATATTGGACATAAGGTCTATTCTTTTAACCTTTTATTTCTAACCTTTTATTTTTAGACTTAAATGTACAAATTCTTGGAGAGTCAAACTGAAAACTCAACTATGGGTTGGACTCCTATTTAGAGTTGTTCTATAACAGCCTCAAAAACATCCACTGACTTATAATTCAATGTGATTTGCCCCCACACGAATTGTATTAATTATGGTCATCAATCATCATTAAGTCGAAGATCTATGAAAAAATCAAAAGTAATGATGAAGAAAATGAAGAAAAATGCAATAGTGGTCCAAAGGCAAAGGGCAAAATAGTAAAATACTGAAGAATTAAAAGGCATTGTACGCGGTACCGTATTTCAATTTTCAAGAGAAGAAAAATGGTAACGTAGTCGGCAAGGCCATTAGGAAAATATTAAATTTGGAAAATGTTGCAGTTCTTCAAATCATGGAGAACACACGTCTGTGTTGTAAAATATTAGTACTTTGTCAAAAGCCTTGCCATCGACAGATCTAACGAAAGAGACACAGAAAGCCATAGAGGATGAATTAGGAGTTAAGTTAGTGGTACAACGTTTAAGATTTTAGCGGGTGATTTATTCACGTTTTGAGTTAGAATTTGGTCAAAAGATTAACAAAATTCTTATCTAACTAAAGCTCCTGTTTTAGATGGGGTCAAATGGGAACATATCATCTCCTCTAATTATTCTTTACTTTTCTTAAAGAGATAAACACCGTTTGGTCCTTCAGATTTTGAGAAAGTAATTTTTTGATCTTTTAATTTTTAAAAAGTGACAATTTGATCTATTTTTTACGGTAAATTGACGAAAAATGTTAACTTTTTGTGATTTTTTTATTTTACCCTTGGACCCAGTTTCTCTCTCTTGCATGGCATTAAAGACACGTTTGGATATCACCAAAAATTAAAAAAAATCACCAAAAAATTTACAAAATATACCTGTCCAAACCAAAACAAAAAAGAAACAATTTTTACAAAATGCCTTCAACATCATCATCCACCATAATTAGAGAAAAAATAAACCGAACAATTATCATGTTAAAAAATAGGAGATGTTATTGTGGGTAAAAAATAACTATTCGCATATCTGAATCAAGAGACAATCCATACAAGCTTTATTTCTAGAGCCGATTATGATATTTGATCCATTCAAGCCCAATTATGATATTTGATCACAAGCTTCGTACAAGAGCTGAAAACAACCTAGCTAAGAATGCATTTTTTTTTAATAATTGCAATAACTGAAAAAATAGCAAAAAATAAGTTATAATAACACAAATAAAAAACATTCTCACTCATTTTGTGCTAAAACCCTAAGCTTAAGCCTGATTAATATGAATTGTCTCTTGATTTAAATAAGCAAACATTTGCTTTTGACCCACAATAACATCTCCTATTTTTGAATATGATAATTGTTCCGTTTATTTCTTTTCTAACTATAGTGGATGATGATGTTGAAGACATTTTGTAAAAATTGTATCTTTTTTGTTTTGGTTTGGATAGGTATATTTTGTGAATTTTTAGATTTTTTTTTTTTTTGGTGATATCCCAAACGTGTCTTTAATGTCATGTAGGAGAGAGAAAATGGGTCCAAGGGTAAAATAGAAAAATCATAAAAAAATCAATAGTTTCCGTCAATCTACTGTAAAAAATGGATCAAATGATCACTTTTCAAAAGTTGAGAGACCAAAAAGTTACTTTCTTAAAACTTGAGGGACCAAAAGGTTTTTATCTTTTTTAAAAAAAAATTAAGTGTGGTATAGGTCATCAGATTTGGTATTTTAAAATCTTAACTATTCATTTCAAATTTTAGTTCAAAAAATATAATTAAAATAAATTTAAAATAAATTATTAAAATTGTAAAATATTAAACGTGATAACCTATAATACATTTCATCTAAACAAAGAGAGTAAGTAGAGGTTAGAATCCAAACCTTGAGTCAAGTACCTCAAAATTTAGACCTGATGTATCCGTCATTAAAAAAAAAAAATGGAACGAAAAAAGAAAAGAAAAGGCTAGAAAGGGATGACATCGGTCATTGGTCCCCTCAGTCTCGCGTTACAATTCTTCTATTATCATTTATTAATTTTGGTACATTTGCCCACGTTGCCTTTCTGCTATAAATAGACCTCTTTTCTTTCATTCCAGACCATTACCAAGCCTTCATCTCCTTAAATTCTTTCAACCTATAACTATTTCTTTCGCTCATTTCTATGTATACTATTCTCTGCTCCTGAAATGTATGGAGAATCTATAAAGCTCAGGAGGGATAGCGCCACAAATCGATCTTGATCTCTATCTTTGATAGTACTCTTGACGAAGCTTTTGATTGTCTGTAGCGCTATCCATCCTGAGTTTCATGGATTTTTTATACTCATTTATCTGCTCAATGCTTGTCAGTATATATCTTCAAGTCTCGGGTCTCAGAATATATAGAGGTAAACGATGACTAACATGTGGCTACAGTGACTAAACATATTGTCATGAACACTATTTCATGCATTATGTGGTTAAAATTGGATAAATTATTTTTGCATAAAATATTTAATTTCATGGAGTAAATGAGCATTAGTAAATGTTCAATTTTGGTCTATGTTTGTATAAATTTTTTCCTCATTTCGTTCTCAGAAAATTGATGATACACACTAGATAGTCTTTTCCCAGAAATGAGCACAAGTAAATGTTCAATTTTGGCCTATGTTATACATATATATATATATATTTTAAAAGATCAAGGTTTTGCATTGATTCTCGTTCTCTGCCTGCAGAATCTTTTGTTCACGCAGCTCGAAGCTTAATTAATAGAATGAGCAACTTCTAGTACATGTGGAAGAATGACCAGAATGTTGACGGAGCCCTATGTTAGGATTGGGTTTAGATATTAGTGAATATGCATTTTATGATAAATTATTAGTGGTCCTCCACATCTAAGTGGTAAAGACCAAATTTCTATGCATTCTTCGTTTCGAGTTAATGAACGGAGTATATTAACATATTCAAAATTTTTTACACTCAAGGGTCACTCTTGTGTAGTCAAGACGTGAGAATATGATGATAACACTAGATGACTTGTTATGGGGATTGGAACTGTCCTTCGATTATGTCGATGAAAGCGATTTTACTTGTGTGGTAATTGTGTAGAATAATATTGTTATGAAGCCATCACAAATATTTTTTGATTTTGATCTGGAGCATGTGTTAAGTTACGTAGTTGCACCACAAGATATATAATCTTAAGGTGGATTTAATGTAATTTTACTTGAAGTAAATTTTTCGTCACTAAAAAGAATTGCTGTCACGTTCCAGACCTAGAATTCAAAATCTCATGTTAGTTAGTGTTATAATCTTAAGAGTAATTAAAATATGCCGATACAACATATATGGCTAACCGAGTCATTATTAAATTTTACAATACTAACTTATAGTCTCGTGTATCTTGTCTCCCGCCTATATTTTTCATTACAAATATAATTAGTAAAGACCATAAACAAGGTTAAGAAACCAAAATGTGTTTGTCTAGGCTTACACTATCCATTAGCATTCGATAAAATTGCCTAGCCTTTACATTATATAGCATTTCAGTAGTATTTTGGGTACTTGTATCTATGTTGAAATCTTTCTCACCTTGGTTTCAAGTCTTCAACATGGGTAAAATTCTGGAAAAGGCAAAGACTTCTTTTTTGACCGGATGGTACTTATCTATTTGTCACAATATGATTGTCCTCAGCTATAAATTGAATTGTATCAAGCGTCAATATTTGGTGAAAGAGTCCACAATGTTGAGTTTGAAAAGTAGGAAAGGACAATAATTCATACTAACTACGATGAGCTCAGGAAAGAACCGGGTCATAGTCAAATATTATCTAGTCAATACGATTGGGGAGCGCGTGTCACATTTCGAAAAAAATTAAGGGAGTAAAATGCCACTTCGATATTACGTGAGAGTTTTATATATGAATATTGGATAAATAACAGGAACGTTTTATTGTTTATCATGTATTTTCAATGTTACATTCCCTGTTTCAATTGCAAATAGAATGGCAATAGCAGTAATAGGATTTACTTGTTCATGGAGTATGGAGTAGTTACAAATGTATGACCTTCCTTTGGCTTCGAGGAATTAAGATCATATTATGGCAAAATAAAATGACATCCAATCTGCTTAGTGTATGTGGTAGTATAATGCATTAGGGTTTTACTTTTTTCTAGGTGCACCAAGCTCCTAATACAAGAGCAGAGCTAGTATCGTATCAGTGCAGCTTCCATTGGCACTATTTTTTTTTTTCAAAGATACGTGTATATACTCCAAAAGTTTTTTAAAACGTTTGTATTTTTAGTATGTAAAATCAATCAGTCCATACTCCAAATATATATATATATTAGTATTATAGCTATCATCAAAACAAAATTCTAGATCCGCTCATATTCTAATAACATGTCTTACGTTCGAAGAAATTAGTTCCCAAAGCAACACGACTCGTTTTATAAATCATGCATACCAAACTTAATTTAGGCGTTCAGACATTTTCTTTAGTTTGACCCCAAAAAAACAGACTTTTTCTTTAGACAAGCTTTATGACTCAATCTAATTCGTCTTTTACATTGTCATCTTCTTGCCCATCACATTCAAACTATAGTGGACTATTCTTATGACGGCTTGAAGTTCTAAATTAGCATCCATTTATTGCAAGAATTTTCGAATTTGATCTTGGTTACTGATCTTTGATCTCTCTTTTTAATCTCATGTAAAACCAAAATGAAGTGTCAAAAACAATAAATATGAAAATTGTTAGGAATTCTAACGTGAACAAAGGAGATAAACAGGAAGTCAATTATCCCACACAAGGAAAATACGAGAATAATGAGCAAGTAATATATACGTGTAGTTCAAGATCTAATAGCTTAAATTGATGTATGTGTATTAAGGCCTAGTTATTGCGAGAAGACCCCGGCCTTGCCATAGCAGAAATCTACAGAACGAACTAAAATGGTATGACTTGTACCTTCGAGGGCATCAGAGAGCTTCTCTCTATTTTCTCCTCCCGCTGTGTGGAGTTATTTCTACTAACTTGTTTAGACTTGTTAAAACAAACTTTTATAGTGTTGACGAGTGGTATTCCCCTTTCCCGTGCTCTAACTTCTAGCCAAGTGGCCCCTAAATAAAATGGTATGACTTAGAAAAACATCTAATATCATCACTGAATGAATATCTGAAGTAAAATTTCTGGTTATGTATAGCTGCTGCAATGAAACATTGTTCCCAAAATTGTTTGACATAGAATCTGATCCCCTCTATATCCTCTTGCTCTAAGTAATTTCAGTTATGTACAATACAACTTCGACTAGGCTATATGTCTGTTGCCTTTTCATCCATGTTATCGTATAACAAAGAGAAATCAAAACTGAAGTTTTTATCCAAAAGTGCCTCATCTACGCCATGTAAATATGATTCATCTTCCTGGTGTGATTCCTCGGACAAATTTCTTTGGCTGCAACCTTGCAGTTGCCCTTTATCAGAGCGTTCGACTAAACTTAAGTGTTCGGTATATTCCTCCTCCTTCAAACGGTCTGCACGTGCAAAATCCGCCTCAGATTTTTCTTGAACTTGTGAATTCTGAAGGTTGATTTGGCTGTTAGAGCACAGAGGGTTGGAGAATTCAGACTGCCTTTCATTCATCAAAGAATGACTCGATTGAACAACCGGGAGCGAATGATCACCCTCAATGATCCTCATTTCTCCAGGGACATAGCTTTCATCTTGTTTCCCTTCAGAGGTGTCCATACTACTAACCAATGTGTCTCCCTTTAACCAACTTTGCATATATTCACATTCTTCAGAGTTCTCCAGGAAGTAAGTGTCAGATGGGTTCGAGTCTTGCATTAATAAATCCTCCAGGTATTTAGCAAACCTAGAAATCTCCAATTGAACTGAACCATGGTTTTCATCAGAGTTTATGTCTTCGGAAACTATGACTTGTGAAGGTTGTCCTTCCAACATATTCGCGCTAACAAGCTGCGTAGTCCTTGTACATATGTTCTCTTCTTTTATGGTACGGAAAATATTTGGATCTTCATTGAAGTCCTTAAGATTTCTAGTCTCTCCATCATCTGCAATTTCTTCATTCTTGAATTCATTATTATCAATAATAGATACAGGGGATAGAACCTTGCAGTCATTCAGGGCATCAACTTGCTTCATTCTGGATTCATCAGACGAAAAACTCTGACAAGAATCAGGTGTATTAACAGGGCAATCTTTGTCAACAGCCATTGTAATATTACTGGATTCAGGTGTCCTGGTAACGCGCTTCTCCTCAATCCTCAAGTCCTGAGCAAAGGGAATAGCAGAACATGTATCTAACGATGCCACGCAATACTCATTTCTGGCAATACCATTCTTATTATCCTCGAGAGTTTCTGTCTCAAACTCAGGTGTGGATATCTGAATACCAGAAGCAGCAATTGATTGCGCGTTATTTTCTGGGAAGTTAAGTATGGCATTAGGTCCATACATTGCCCTTGCAGCCTCATCATATGCAACAGCAGCTTCAACAGCTGTGGAGAAAGTACCAAGCCACAGACGACCCCTTTTATTAGTCCCATTTTCGACAGCAATTGCAGTTGGTTGCCTGATTTCGGCAACCCATCTTCCCCAGGTCCTCTGCCTAACACCCCTGTACGTGCAGCCAGGATTCTCAGGTCCACCTTTACCCTTCATACAACCCTTCTTTGATCCCTTAGCCGGCCTCTTCCTTCGCTCTTTCACCCCTTCATCACTTGTAGAATTAACCTGCTTGCTCAAATTTTCCCACTTAGATAATGTCTCCTCGATGGGCTCACTCCTAGAGCGCGCCCTCTTATGCGGTTTCCTGTTTTTCATTGAACAGAAACAAATAATTAGAAGGATTTTCCTGGCTTGCAGATCAAATTCAGTGCAAAATTGAACATAAACAAGAAACAAACAATTTAATAAACTAATTTCTTGCCAGAAACTTAATTTTAGCCCTTGTTAATCTCATCATGATGCCTTTAACAGGTTTAAAGCTTCTAGAAAAGTTGGAATTTTTTGATGACTTGGATTGTAAAGTAACATTTCTTGGAAACCTTGGTCATATTAGATATCGGAATATGAAGCAAGCTCAACGAGAAATCACACCAAAAACGTGAAAGAACTCAACGCACAGAACCAAGAATTTAGTCTAGAACACGGGCAAATCCAGGATTTTTTGATCTAGGGAACTAATATGATTTTGGAAACCAAAATTAGTGGGTATTAAGGTAGTTTTGGAGATCAAATACAAACTAAAAGTACGAAGATATTTCAAACTATATTATATGGTCAGTAGAACGTGCAATCTCCGCTCACAATAATATGCATCCGGCCCTGTCCAAGAAATCGTACATTTACGAACTTCTGCAACAAATTGGATTAGAAAGTAAGAACCCTTCCAAAATCCAACTCATGTCAGAAACAGAAATATGAAATACACAAAAAAAACAATACAAATAACACATTGTACGTACTATAACATTAACATGTGTACATGGTTAGTGAAACCTGGAAAAAATTTTAAAACGTCTAAACGTTTTCAAATCTTTTGAAAAACTGATGTGTATGTAAGGTGTGTGACGCGCCACATACAATGTAGACGTTTTTAGACTAACCTGTGAGGCCGTGAAAGTTCAATTCAAAAATAGAGTGCGAAACAAAAAAAAAATGTACTCAAGAAAAAGCGTAAGTAAGCTGATGGTCAGAACTAACCTGTCACCACGCTTAGGAGAAGACATGCGCGTTTTGAACGACAAAAATCAAAAGATGTTCTTGTTCTTGGGAGAGCTTAAAAGCTTATAATAAGATTATGATTTTGTAAATTTAGATTTTATTAATTAGTTGAAGAACGTGGTGCTAAAGTATCGACGGGTGTTGAATTGTACTCGTTTCTATTTAATTAAGTAATGGGATAAAATTGACTTCGGCGTGGGGCTAAAGAAAAGCTTTGTTTTGGAAAGTGTTTATTATGATGACGCTAGACACTTGGTTATTATTGGTTGTGAGGCATGCCACATAGGATAGATTAATATCAAATAGAGATTTCTTAGCTGCCTAATTACTTGGCGACCAAGGATTTGTTGTTTTGTTTGCTCATTTATTACTTGCAATGGTTGAGGTGACTATTTCTTCTTCACAAAGTAAGAGCTAGATTGGATAAATTGGTTTAGTAACAACTCGTTGTAATTAAAGTTTTTGAGTTCAAACTTATTATTTTCATCAAGAATATTATTAACTTTTAATTAATTTGGAAGGTTAGAAAATAGATATTACGTCACGAAATTTATAGCTTTGAAAAGAAAAAAAAAAAATTTCTATTCTCATTCTTATTTCTTAGGCTTTCCGACATAGATATTGAAACTTAGTCTCCCCGCTCATACAAAGGAGTGATTTTCATTCAATGCATTATTTCTTATTTTAGCCCTTAAAAGCTATAGATCATTATAGGGTGAGGCCCATTTAAACACATCCACATCTACTAATTTCACTTGCGTTTTAGTGAAAGATTAGGTGAAAACCAAAATTGTTACTGTAGGATTAGAGTAAAATGCATCATACTCATTTGTATTTTTATAAAGTTGTATTATAAATTTTGTGTTTTAAAAAGTCGCATTATAAACTCTATGTTATAGAAAACGTTGTATATAACCCCCCGCCGTCTATTTTTCTATCAATTTTAACCTGAGTGTAATACACAAGCTTGAAATGCGAGTATGACATTTATCAAGTTTTAAAACACATGCAAAAGGACGAAAATACCCTTTTTAACATCAGTTGCTAATTGCCCCTTGTGTTTTCGATAAGATTGTAAATGGCCCATTGTGTTTTCGATAATGTTGTAAATTGCTCTTATATTTTTTATAAGGTTTCTAATTGTCCCTATGTTTTTTTATAAAGATGTAAATTATTCCTTCAAAGATTTTAAAAAAAAAAATGACAATCCTACAGAGAAAAACTATTTCAAAGTGATTTTCCTTTGATTTGAAGTTGATTTTACACTGATTTAAATATTTTAATCTACTTGTAGAAGAACGTGATTTCAAGTGAAGGTACGATTATTTCTAGTTACAATATAACTTTGATATTCAAGTATAAGATTTATATTTTTTATGGTGGACATCAATGTTCTGTTATGTAAGCTATACGTTTTTTAATTCTTTTAATTAAATGATAGTTATTAGTTTAAGGTTGTAGATCTCCTTAGAAGGTAGACTAGCACATGATTTTGATATTGCAAAATGAAAAATGTTGTAAATATCTCCCTCTAATATTAAAAAAGTAATAAATACCCCATTCTGATATTAAAAAATTTACAAATACCCCTTTTAACGGATTTATCTTTAAACGAGTATAAGTTTATCTTTTTATAAGGCTAACTAACAGAGTTAAACAAAATTTGAATTTGGAACGTGTATGTAACGTTTTTCATAACACAGGATTTATAACGTGATTTTTTAAAATACAGGATTTATAATACAATTTTGTGAAAACATAAGAGGGTATAATACATTTTACTCGTAGGATTATAATAGCCTGAGGTTCATAACTTGTCGAGCACAGGTTCGAGATATTGCAGCAGAGGAAGAATATAAAGTAGTCCAAATACCAATTCCACTTCTATAGACCCCCCGGCAAAGTGGGAGAAGCTGGGAGGTGAAAGAAAGAAAGAAGTAAGTGCAGAAATTCATCTAATAATTTCCAACCGAATCTTTTCAAAAAGTAGCCAAAGTTTTAACACAAAAAAGTCAAAAGTATATACTTCATTCGTTACAAACACCTATTTCTACAGAAACGGCTATAGTAATTACATAAAAAGACCTCTAAAAGAAATATTAAAAGAAAGTATCCTCTTAGTTCTTGAGAAATTCGACAAATCAATTACTTATTACAATCCTGTATGTAGATTATCAATCAGAGAATATAATTTGCCACGAAAAAGAAATAGCAATCCCACAATTTCTTTGGAAAATAAAGATGACACAATCTTTCCTCTGCTCACGTTATACTGATGTACAAAATCGTTTTCTTTTTTTGGTTATAATAGAGGTCAAAGTCGATGTTTGATTATAACAAGTCAGTCTCCGACTATTGTACCCAACTCTGAACTATAACATACGTTATCGTTCCATTGGCACCAATCGTGCAGCAATGCAATAGCAAAGTTCCAGATTTTCTGAAGGTAACATCTAAACAATTACTGTGTGATCTATATCATCAGTGGGAAACAAATATAGGATCATCAACAACCAGGAGACACTGAAATACAAATAGCAGCATACCAAAATCTGTAAGTTTTCAGCAGAAAGAGAACCACCAACACATTTAAGTGGATCATCTTGAATGGAAGTTTAAATTGGCAGATGGGACGCCTATGTATAACAGTCTCGGGGATTAGCAACACGCGAGGGCTATTTATATAATGGTCTCCGTTCAATAATTCAAAAGGAAAGCATTACAAACATCACAAACAAACATAGTAAACAGAGGTTGATCTCTTAATATATCCAATTCTTCAATCCTTTGAAAGTAATCCAGCGAATCTGACATAGTAAACGTTACCGCTAATGTTCTCCTCACACTTAGTGGAATACGGTATTGTAAGAACAAAAAGTTGACACCATGACAACAACATTTTGCTGAGCACTTGACAAATTCCAGAAAACAGAAAATGACAAGTAGCAGTCAAGGTTATACATAAAAGCAGGTTCAAGAGATGATGAAAAAGGCAAAGGCTTTCATCCTGTACGAATGTATCAGCTGAATTTGATCAAAGCATCCTCTAGAACACAAAAAGAAAAAGAAACCAAGAAGAATCATTGTCAAAGTCAAGCATCTACATGTAACTAACATGATCAACATTTCTATGTACTGCACATTGAAGCTAAACTCTGCAGGCAACCCTCAGAACGCGTACTATTTTCAAATTTCTCTGCATCCCGGGTCAGTTCGTAGCTTCACCGTCAGAGCATTCTGTCAGCTTCTGTTTGTAATAAGGCAGTGCTACTAGTGCCTACAACTCCATATAGATCAGTTTCCATTAATAATAACCAATCTCACCGCATCATATGAGTTTTACTCAGTAACATGAAATGGTTAATAACTGTCAACATGAGCAAAATTATGTGTTTTTCAGGACTTCACAACAAATAATCAACCGTACTCATAATCAACCAAAGAACAATGAGAAACTACCTTCATCAAACATGATTCTCTTTTATACTCCGCTAGGCTGCCGGGGATATCTGACACCCGAAGAACACGGAAGAAGGAACCACTCATTACACACAAACACAGAGTTTATACCTTTCCTCTCTTCCGAATCCCACATAAAGTGCAGCAAATAAGACCTTCATCAAACACAGCCTAGAAGTTTTTGAATTCCAATTCATAAACATAGTAACTTTCAAGGAATGTGGTATTACGCATATATAAAGTTTGATTTAGTTAATCAATCATGGGCACAAAGCCGTCCAACATAACTGTAAGCAAATTAAAGGATAACAATACGACAAAATACTCAAAACTTAAACCACAGATAACTTTCAAGGAATATGGTATTCTGTGTATAAAGATCAATCTAGTCAATCAATCAAGGCCATCAAGCCATTCAACGTGACAACCAAAACAAATTTAAGGGTAGCAATGCAACAAACACTCAAAAGTTACAATGACCAAGCACGAAGCCAAAACCAATGAGCAGATCTGCCATCTCTGCGTTCAAGATAAGGTCAACATAAAACGGACAGGCTGGGGCACAAAGCTACTGCTGTGCACAGGATCCGGGCAAGAGTTGAACCTTTTCACTGCAATTTGGTAAAATTCAGCTGAGTTCCACGTATATTTTCCATTCACATACCGGTTCCAATTGTTTTGCTCCTAAATCAAACCAAATCATCCGACATGAATTGCAAATAGTATGATTTTGATAACTATGATCAACTGTAACCACATAAGAACATTTCACTAAAAAACATATTAAATGAATCAACAATACAGATCTTCATGCATAAACTAGAAAACAAATTTGACAAAACATTCCACATTAGAAACAAGTATAGATCCCATAGATCCATTTTCAACAAGTTACATTATCCACCTAAATCTGCAAAAAAAAAAAAAAATATTATAATTCAATTCAACCCCTCAATTTCTTTATTTTATATTCTACCAAATCGTATAAAGTTCCACGAAATGAACACAAAGCTATTAAAAATTACACAATTAACCCCACATCAAATCCCCTTAGATCAAAAGTAATTCATTCAACACCCCCTCAAGCCCGAGCTGGAGCAACCGTGGGTGCGGCGGCAACGTTAGGAGCGGCGGCGGTCAAGAAAGAGAGAAACCCAGTTGCCGGCGAGTCTTGTTCATCGAGGAACAGATCTTCAGGGACCCTAAAAGCCCCGTGTGCACACACAATCGCAACCCCAACCATGAAAGCCGAGACAAGCACAGATCCAACACTCGTGAGGAAAATCACAACAACTGTCGACACGATGAGGGCGCCAAGGGTCTCACGATCGGAGAATTGTCGGCCGAAGATTACGAGAGGTGGGTCGGCGGAGGAGCGGAAGGCGTAGAGGAAGAGCCAGCCGGCGAGAAGGGCGGTGAGGAGTAGGAGAGAGAAAGGGTTCGTTATGAGAGAAAAAGCAAGC
This sequence comes from Ehretia macrophylla, assembly GCA_037974665.1. NCBI lineage: Eukaryota > Viridiplantae > Streptophyta > Magnoliopsida > Boraginales > Ehretiaceae > Ehretia > Ehretia macrophylla. The sequence continues at coordinate 52,499,194 of CM075775.1, forward strand.
ACGCCGGTGATTATGGTGAGGTAGTTAGTGCGGAAATAGACATAGTTTTTGCGGATTCGGGCCGTAGCTTCTGATACTGATTCGGGCTTCGAAAATGCTGAGCGGTCGACAAGCTCGGCCCATGGACGTCGGTTAGAGAGCCCGTTGCGGACTGTTTCGTTGATGTTGGAGATGAATGAGCGGAGGGCGGTGGGTTGTGCGACGGATTGTTGGCTGTCGGTGGTGGTGGTTTGGTTGGTGATCGGAAGCACCGGTGGGGCTGAGGAAGTCATTTTGCTCTTTTTCTTTTTCCTTTTTGTTTTTTTTTTTGCGGCCAGAGAAAAATGAGTTCAAACGTTAAGTGGGTGTGTATATATACAAATGATCTTGTTTGGCTTTGCTTAATGAATGAGGTTATGGAAGATGAGATGTGATGGAGAGAGTTGAACGAAAATCTCGTCGGTGGATCACGTGACTTGCACACTTTGCGGTACATTTCAATTTTGGTTAATATCGTAGTGTATATTTGACCAAAAATATATATATATATATATATATATATATATATATATATATATCTTAGTGTGCTAAAAGTTGTTTAAGATAGTCATAGTGATATGTTATTACGATGTCTTACAATTGAATTGTTCTTTTGACTTTCATTGTATCAAAACAAAGAAAGGGAAAAAAATATTGTACTTTTTTATTAAAAATAAAAGCAGAGTCGTAAAAGTCATGTGATAAAAAAAAAAGGAATAAATCTACCATTATTTTTTAACATAAACGACAAAATAACTAACAATAATATCACAAGTTATGAAATTAAACGATTTAAATATAACACTTTTAAATATATAAACCTGAATATCAAATATGGTTAAGGTCATAAACTAATTAGGATATGAACTCTCTAGTTTTTTTTAGTCTTCATAGATTTTTGTTTTTTTTTTTTCATTAGTTTTGTTGACTTGGGCTTACCTTAAAGTTTGGAAAAGATAGTTTCTAAGTCACTATAGGGCTTTGGTCTAGTTGTATGTAATTCATTGTTGTATGTAAAATGTTGTGAGTTTGAATCTTATTAGTTATATTATATGGCCTTAGATCTTCTATAAATATTTAAAAAATAGAAAAAAGATAATTTCTCAAAGAAAATGTAAAAGGCGATAATTTACGGATATTATTTGATATTTAATTGGTAAAAAACATTGACCACATAATATCATGATCGTAAACAATGTCCCATTTGCTTTCTTGAAATTATTCGTATCTCCTTGTAGAATTTTTATGTTGAATTAAACCTCCCACATTAAACTTTTTTTTGAAAATAGTAATTTCTGGCGGTTCCGGTTTTGGACTTCAATTAAGTTAAATGAACTCTCTTTCTCAAAGAGCTAGTTTATGTTTTAACTTCTAAATTTTCTGCTACAAATTCATTGATACTGACTGTTAAAGACATTCAAAATCTCATATATGACGATGCTTTTTTTGTTAGAAATAGTAATGAAAATAATTATACTTTTTTTTTTTGGTCGAAGAAATTTTTTTATACTTGATTGGTACAAAAAATTGACCACTCCCTTTTAATATCGTAGCTGTAAAAAAACTATTTTTTAAATTTTTTGAAATTACTCGAACGTCTATGAGAAGAATATTTTGTTAATAACGCTAATAATTTTTGTTATTATCTTACAAGGTTATGACGGTATTAATTGCGAAAATCTTTTCAATACCTACTCTATGTAAAACGAGGAATTACAAAGCATGTAAAATAAGGATAATAGTTAAAGAGTTTTGGGTGATGTTCGTAATTTGTTAATTTCGTGCCGGTCAATTAGGTCCTCAAGCAACTTTTTCCTATTTATTTGAAACACAAATGATTGGACGACACCTTTTCTTATAGCGAGAAATTGTATACCGTAAGCTTGTATTTAGAAACATTTAAAAAGGATGTGCAAGACTCACACGTTATAGCGAGAAATTGTATACTGTAAGATTGTATTTAAAAACGTTTAAAAAGGATGTGCAAAACTCACACGATGCAATCATGTTTCTTTCCTTTAATACAATACTCTTTTTTCAATGACAAGGAATGGACACACCTGATCTTCTCACCATTTTGGAGAGTTAGAAGAAGGGGGATATGCAACCTAAGGTGGTGAGTTGATCGCAACTGGCTATCACCGTCTGCTGGTGATTCGATCGGCTAAGCATCCCTTTAAATTCAAATTAAAAAAACAAATGTACATGCCTGAATATGCTCTGCCATTTATGGGGTTGAGAGAATATCGAAACGCGTAAATGTATATTCACATCATACATTCACAATGTAATTATCCACAAACATCAAGTGAATTTACCCAATCACTACCAAGTCATGCAACGACTTAGAATAAGACTTGGTTTGATTTAGCTTACTAACAAGTCATGCAATGGAAACCCGAAGCTTCAGTATTTGTATACTTAGTATTTACTGGTCTCGGGTTTCCCATGGCATGACTTGTTAAGCCCGCAACGACTAGTTTCCCATAGTATCTTAAGTATTATAGTCTACACAAGTGATTATAGAAACGATTGGGGAGCAAGTCCAGTCTACACTCCAGTTTCCATTATTTTCAGATTCAACACTTGAAGCTCTAAATCATTCTCATGGCACAGAAGTATACACATAAGCTGCTTATTTCTCCAGGAAAACACATGCATCTCAAGAATAAGCTATCATTAGCATATTATCTCAATCAGGCAATAAGTAGCATATATTTCAAGTTCAAATTCTGCCAGAAAATACCAAGCTAACAAAAGACCATAACAAATCTCAGATATTAGGGATGCACAAGCAGTTAAAGAGCCTCCAATAACATCATCAAATATAACATATTAGAAATATCTCAATTATTGGCTACAAATATAGTTCGTTTTAAGCATAAGCCAGTTTCGAAAGAGTTCAAGACAGCCAGCAACCACTAAAACAGAACCAGAAATCCTAGAAGGTAGTTCCATTCCATCCTAAGTTGGAGCCCTGTAGAAGATTGACATAAGAATTAATAACCATATTCATCAAATGTAAAGGGGCAAAATTAGTGCTCAACCTACCTCCTAATGATATGCATTACCAATGGTGCATAAAAAACGGATTTGCTCGTGGATCTAAAACAGTGAAGGTTTATTTACATGATCTAGTACTGGTGTAAAGCATGTAGACATTGTGCATATTCTTGACTTTGATGGGCCTAAACAGAAAGGAAGAATGCAATGAGAAGACACAGCAACATGACGAAGCCAGATTTTAAAACACTGTAAAGCCAAGATTTCTTGCCTTAGTGTCATAAAACTTGAGGTAGAATCTTGACTTGGGAACGTTGAGCTTAGACTCAAGTATGTTGGCAATAGCAGCACTCAGCTTCTTGTTGGCTTCAGGGTTAAGGCCCCCGATGGATAACAGTTCACCATATGCAGCTGGCTGCTCGGTCCCGGCAAATGCAATGGGTATAGAACCCTTCAATACAACCATAACATACTGCATGATTCCAACACCCGTTGTGCATTAATATTATTCGAAGCTAACGGTAACCACATACTATCACATCCGTCTCATCAGAATAGAGCAGAGAGAGCATGAAGCACATCATCCAAAGTTAACGAATAATAACATGTTTATTATTATAGTAACTCCTATTTGTCTATTTCAGATTTCATATAATCTTTAGCCTCAAAATATGTAACAGTGGCTCCCATAAGGAAGCTCGGTGTACAAATCTCTCCTGCACCAGCTATGCGTGGAAAGGGTCAGCCTCACTTTGTGTCTATTTTATGCAGCTTTAGCTTGTATTTCTACAAGAAGTGGTTTCTTAGACTCGAACCCCATTGTGACGGACCGATAAAAGCCCAGAAAAACTATGCATATAGCTGCCAATCAATGAATTTCATATTCTATCTCCCAGCTGGGTTACACAATGATATTATTTATATTTACTGTCTTTCCATACGAGTTATATATACTACTTTGCTACCAATCATAACATCTATCGATGATTCATCTGTTAGGCTTCAATAGAAAGTAATAGCTACGCTTAAATTTGCAAGATTGGAGACTCATAATCAACCTCAATCTAAAATTAAACAAACAACCAACCCTAAAGATAATTGTCCAAAAAAGAGCGCTAATTAGCAAGGATCTTCTAGCCAATTAGTTGGGTTTACTACCTAGACAAATGGCAGCCGTTGTACAAAACTCTTCTAACATTTAAATTTTCGATCCACTCTACACATTTTAATGGTTATTTTCACCCACGACTGTTTTCACGACGTTAACCCGTGAACTTGACAAGTGGAGAAAGAGAAGGATACATACAGCTTCGGGTTTGCCGATGAGTTTGGCAACGGTGGAGGTGGCTTCAGAGAGGATGGAGGAGGTGTCGACGCCGTCAAGGCTGACGTTGGTTGAGAGATTTAGGCACGGCATTTTCTTTCGCTTTCCAAATGAGTCTCGCACTTGCTGAAGTCTGGTATGTCAATTCTGGAACCCAAAATGTATAGAACCCTCTCTCTCACACACTTCCGCTTTAAAATCCTTCTAGAAAATTCTTGTTCGGCATTAGCGGAGGATAGCGTAGGGGGAATCTTATCTAAAAAGCAAATAATATTTAGCTTCACATTAGCCTCTTTTAGAGGAAAAGTAAGAAAAAAAATATATATATATATATTCTTGTTCAGCCAAACGGCCCATTCCGGTAACACAAAATGAATCTCACATAAATTAAAATTCAGGTGTACATTAGTGGATGAAATAATCGTTATTAAACACAAAACTGAACCCAATTCTCAGTGACTGAGTCACATATCACTGTGCACACTCTCAATTAAAAAAATAAAAATTATATTAATCTCTCAATATATAAATATGTAACTAATCATTTTTGTTGTATGAGTTTACATATTAACTCTGAGTCCAGACTCGGAGTTGTGTCACTTTAAAGAACTAATTATTGAAACGGATTCTACTTTAGTCGTCAGCTTATTTAATGGAAGTCCGTTGAATTTCAACTCATTGCGTCCAATGATTGAAGATTGTAAACTTATCCTATCTTCCTATGATGGTTTCAAACTCACTCATATCTTTAAAAAGACTAACAAGTGTGCAGATTTTTTGGCTCGTTTTGAAAAGGCACAGTCGTTGGGCCCTTCTTGAATTGATACCCCCAAAACCATTGAGGCTTCTTTTGAAGTACGACAAAAGGAAAAATTCTTCATCTAAAAGTATAATCATTTAACTGGTTTTCGCTTCTCTTAGATTAAAAAAATAAAAATAAAAAGTAATGAATTTTCAGTTTCTCTTTTTATTTTATTTTTTATTTAAAGCTGGATCAATAATGTCAAAGTGGGCTGGGTTGCTCTCGTAAACGCTTGACCCGTTTCGTTTATTATGCGAACTGACCCAATACATTTGTATTGTGGCGAGTGGTTTACTTAAGTGGCCCATTAATGTGGATTCGTGTAATTGCGAAACTAATCTGCAAAATGCATTATTTCAAACACTGGTCATTTGGTCTAGTACTATGATTCTCACTTTAGATGTATGAGATATTTAAATCAATTTTTGTGTGTAACATTCTAATTAATATAAAATGACTTAATCCTCTCATTAATGTAAAAAGAATGAATTGGTTCCTATTGCCACTGGAATCAGTTTTTTTAACTGGTAGCAACACAAAATATAGTAGAAGAAAAATATTGGTCAAATTATCTCAATTCGAAAGCATATTAGTTATTTTAACAATTGCGTCTCGTATTTTACGAATAAGTGGTTCAATTCATTTTTGCTTGTGTAATAGCTAGTTAGCTAACATATATGTAATAATAAAACGTTGCATCTTATTTCATTTTCAAATTAAATTTTTATTCAAACATGCATGAATTGGGCTTGGATGGGCCCACTAAGTTCACTGGACTTGTGCCGGGATCAACACATTGTTGTAAGGTCCATAACCATTTCGCTCTCGTTGGTTGCTTGGCTCGATACCTAATGTACGGCAAGGTAGGAACTTTACTCATCAAGGCTCCGTTAGCTTGCCGTAAAATATTTTCTGAATTTTACGATATTTGATAATATTAAAAAATTGATCAATTATAAAATATTTTTTGGTAAAAAATTATGGTTATTTTTGTTTAATTTTACGGTGTTTGGTAACACCGAAAAATTGATAAACTATAAAATATTTTTTGGTCAATAATTGCGGTTAGTACAAAATTCTGAAAAATATTTTCATTTCTTTTGGGAGAAGAAAATATTTTACGGAACTCACGGTACATCCAAACACCAGAAATATTTTATAGTATTCTATTTTCCAGAAAAAATATTTTTCCCCAACAAGTTATTTTACGGCAAACAAACAAAGCCCTATAAAATATTTTATTTTTCAAAAAAACTTTTTCTAAGAAAAATATTTTCCAAAAGCAAGTTATTTTACGGCAAACAAACGGAGCCCAAATTACTTGTTGCTTGCCTTTTGACATTTCAATCAATTTGGTTTGTTGTATAAAGAAAGGTAACAATAAGCTTATCACTTTGCTTTAAGCTAAAATAAGGGTAAGATACTTCTAATTATAGTTTTGTTTACTCATCAAGCAAGCTCTCTCTTTCTTCTTTTTTAAGTTTCTTTTTTCGCTTGTTGAGAGCGCGAGATAGGGTACGAAGTTGTCTCAAGCCAACAACGAGCCTATACTCTTCCAAATGGACTCAGGGTTTAATTTGATTTTCCCCCTAAACTTTGATGAGCCATGAGAATAAATTACACCTAGATCATCTCTCATGTTGAGGTCCAAATAAATTTCAGCCATTTAGTATAAAATTATAGACATGATGCAAAGTTTGGAAATCAATGGAAGTAAATTAAGGAGAAATGTTGGCTTTTTATGAGCCGTTCACAATTTGGACTTGTTGCGTCCCATTGTTGTATCAAAGACCTTGAGGACGAATCGAGTCCTAGGTATAGACAATTTATTTTGTAAAATTGTGCCAATATTCGTGATCAAATTCCTCTTGACTTCAGTGTTGATGCCACCCATGGCTACAATCTCTGCAAATGCAGCTGGTTCTTTGTTCCCGCCGAAAGTTAAGGTCACGGATCCCTTTAGCAGAACCATCACAAACTGCAAAATAGCTACTATCAATATCCACAAAAAGAACGGGGAAAAAAGTTGTTATAGATCATCCCGGTGATACTTTATTTATATTTATATGGTAAGAATTTCAGGACTAGCCCAATATTCGTGGTTCGGTCATTCAAGATAAAAGATTGTAAACATGGATAGTTATTATTATTATTTTTTTACTCAATTATTATTATTATTTTGTAAACATGGATATATAGTTGCTATATAACATTATGGTAATACTTCAACCTTTTCTATGGTAAGAATCCTTATCAAATAAACGAAAATTTGAAATATAATACATGAAAGAGTGAATAAAGTGTGATATAAATAATTTTCTTATACGGATCCAAAGAACATTGCGTGGTTGATATATGTTCAATTTTCAATCTAAGCTAACATTCTCTTCCAAACCAATTACTGGTTTCATTAGGATATGAAAAATTGCAATAGTAGAATAAACTGATTAAGCTTGAGATATGATTTTGATAATTTCTCTATTATCAGATTCAGGTTGGCTGATTCTGGTGATGAAAATAATTAGCCTACTTAATAATTCCTCAAATATCAATAATGATAATTATAATTCTGTATACCAACTAATTGAAGAAAAAGGAAAGGAAAAACAAAATCAATTATAGTCAACTCGTAGCCACAGACAGAAAAAATAGAGAGAAAAACAAGTGACAAATAAAAGGAAAACAGGCAGACAAATAATGTGAATGGATAAGCAAGGGTTCAAAATACTATATCTGATTTTGACCCCAGATAAAATAAAATACTATATCTTTTTCTCTTTTATGTTAGGATGATGAAAAATCTTAATCATTAATTAATATAAATTCTGAACTGAGAAATGTCTGTTCAGACCCACCCACACATCTTTCAATATTTGACTCCACACTATTAGGTCCACTCTTATTGGGAAAAAGAAACTTGTCTGTTTATGTCGGCACAACTGAGAATTTGTACTTCTTATTAACCCATCATTTAGTAGAGAATTTGTTTAAGTCTCGAGATTAACTATCTGTTTACGTTAATATGTAGTTATGATTGTAAAATTTAATAATTATGACTTATTAATGTAATTATAAAAAGAGATGACGATTTATACATTTTATATATAATATTATAATATTATGAAAGAATTTTTACTTATTTTTTCTTAAATTTTTAAATAATAATAAGTGATGAAAATCAAGTTGATTCTAGGTTTTTAAATGTTAATAACTGCTGAAAATCAAGTTTTTTTTTTTTGGCCATAGTTGAAAATCAAATGTGAAATGATGCAAAGCTGACGCCGACAAATAGCAACTTGGTCTGAAAAGCACGACACGCTTCATTGAGGAGATCTTTTTGCTTCTAAGGCGTAAAATATTTTTTTTTAAAAATATATTTTCTAAATTTTTTATTGTTTAATAATATTAAAAATTTGGTCAATTAACAAATATTTTACAATAAAAAATAGTAACTATTTTTGTTCAATTTTTTAGTGTTTGATAGCAACAAAAAATTAATCAATTAAAAAATATTTTTCAATCAAATATTACGTCTAATACAAAATCTAAGAAAATATTTTCATATTTAAAAAAAAAAAAAAAAAATTCAGAACTCACCCATTCCTACCCCTACCCTCACCCTCACAGTTAACGTATATATTATGTGTATATTTTTTTTTATAAAATATAATGTCAAAAAATATTTTATAATATTTTATTTTTAAAAAAAATATTTTATCTCATTAAATTATTTTACGACAAATAAATAGAGCCTCGCAGTTTTGAGGGAATTCTAACAAGGAGAACTAACAACCTTATTGAATTCTTTTGGGACCAGTCGCCCAATTATTGCTTTCCCAACCCCCCCTTATTTTTACTCATTTATTGCATGGTGCCAAGTTGAATTCTTTCAACAGCCGAAGTTAAAATGGAATAGATCTATTTAAAATATTATAATATTTAAAGTCCGATTTTAAAATACAGATTAGTAGGACTCAGCTAATAGAATGCTTAAATTTGTTGCCAAATTAATATTAGGACAAACTCTTTACATGCCCATTGAGTTTACTTTCATCGAAACAACCTAAAGTTCAAATGGCCCTCGGTGTCGAAGTGAGAACCGTACTACATTGTAAATTGGTTGACTGCTGCCTTGGACATAGGCGACCTTAATAAACGTTGATATTATCTTAAAACTTATTACTGCTAGGTAGAGTAATTTAAGCATAAAATATTGGAAATCTATTTATGGTCAGCAATCAATTATCCAAATTGTTTTTATTTGAGTGAACCCCAACGACTTTAGGTCGTTGCTTTTAGTGTCAACCATCATGTATCTGGACCAGAAAAAACACCATGTCTCATCAACTATCAAATCCAAACACAAAGTTGTGTTTTTATCTACCTACGACAAATGCAACCATACCGTGTAATTACGTTTAAACCAAAGCTGACATATAACTAACCCCCAATAATTAATAGAGAAAGTAAAATAATTAACGCTATGAATGACTTATTATGAGCCCCCACAAATTCTTGTACAGTTAAAAGGGATTGATTTCACAAAAGATAAGATCTGTAAACAGTAATTTACTGAAATTTCATCTTTTCTGAAATCACAAATATGGTACACTCCTGTAATACACCTATTGATTAACAACGCAAAATTGAAAACCAGATGAAAGCAACAAACGTAATCAAACTAAGTTTTAACCTATTGGATAGGGTCGGACTTGTATTAAATTTGCAGTAGAGATAACAGCACCAGAAATTTTCAATTCAAATATAGATTCACAGGAAGGAAGGGTGAAGAAAAGTAGATTATCCCACCTCTTATTAGCTATACCTACTCATGACCTAACAATTCAAAGAGACACAAAATATGCATCGGCAAGCTCATAAAAACAGAGAGGGAGAGAAAGAAGGGAACTCTTTCACTCAGTTCGGATCGATATCAATATCTCATATATTAGTAGGATTTATACGCGTGAGTCCCACTTACTATGTGAGAGACTGATCTATCAATTCGGACTGATTGAAATATTTTCCGAGAAAGAAACGTACGCTTTCAGGTTTTCCAGTAGTTGCAGCAACAGCTTTTGTGAGTTCAGAGAAGATTGAATCGAGGTCTATTCCATCAAGGTTGACGTTAGTAGATATATCAAGGCAAGGCATGTTTGCTTTCACCTTACCAGGATGTATTGTGACTTGCAAATGACTAAGATTGTTTGCTTTGCCTCTTGTTTCTTTAACATGTATTTATGCTGCCTCTATATTCAACTCTGATTACCGGATACCTCTTCTCAAGGTTATCCAACATTACCAACCGCGTAAAGTACCTCCGAGTATTGTTTTGTCCAAATTGCACGTAACACATGCTACAGTATATACAATCTTAAGAATTATGTGCCTCATCGCTTTCTCATAATAGAGTTTTTATTTTTTATTTTTTCACTTTTCAAGAAACTATTAATGTTACTGTAATATGAAGTCCCACATGTAATTTTTAACAAAATATAAGGGACTGTTGTGGCCTATAACCTTATCTAACCTATTTTTCCTTGTTCATTGTTTATTTTGTGCAAGCAAAATCCTTGTAACAGATTAAGCATTCCGTCTCCTATACTTTGCAAAGATGGATCTATTTATCATAATATTATAAAATTATGAACAAAACTTAATAATTATGAATTATTTATACAGTTATATGTCAGTATCAATTGAATAGATGGTTGACATGATAAAGCACCCACCATATATACTTATATGCGTTAATTAATTATTTCATTTTCCATCGTAAAGGCCCATCCTCTAAAGTGACCTCGAAAGTGGGTAGGGAACGGGTTTATGAGCTCCATTGAATTTCTCTGTGAGAACAATGGACAGGCAGATTGGCAAAAGTCTCAAACATCATTAGGCCATTCTCAATGTAAACTCTAAAACATAATAATTATAAATTTTTTTGTAAATATAGAGCCTTTTGAAGCAAAAAAGCAACACCAATGTTTATTATAGAGCCCCAATTTGTTACAAATTGTTACTTTAGTGTCATGTTTAACAAATTTCACCAAAAATAGAGCCCGGGCTCCATTTTGTTCAACAAATTTGTTGAACAAAATGGAGCCCTAGCAAAAAGACAAAAAAATTTACAGCCCATACTATTTATGTCAGATCTGATGAGTCAGATCTGACTTTAAAAAAAAAAAAAACTGAAAAAAAAAGAAGTTCAAACAGATGCAAAAAAAAAAGAACCGTTGCAATTTCTTCAGCTTTTTCGTTCAAAAAAAAATATAGCCGTTGAGTGTTAAATTTTTCTATATATTCAACCAAAAAAATCCAACACCCAACTTCAACAATTAATTCTTTCAAGCAAAAATCCAACACCCAACTTCAACACCCAATTTCGCATCAGGCAGAAAAAAAAAAAAAAGGTTAAAGCTCAATATCTGCCCCATTTTTTAAATTTATTCTTGAATCACTGCAAAAAAAAAAAAAAAAAAAAAAATATATATATATATATATATATATATATATACACACACACACACAGAGAAAAAATTATTCAATATTTATCAAAAAAAAAAAAGCTAGCTGCAGAGAGAAGAAGAGGGAGGGGGGGAGGGGGGCACTCGCTGCAGAGAGAAGAAGAGGGAGGGGGGGAGGGGGTGGCGCTCGCTGCAGAGAGAAGAAGAGGGGGGGGGGGGGGGGGGGGGGGGAGGGGAGGGCGCGGGGGCAACGGCGGCTGGGTCAATGGAAAAATTGGGGTAGGGTAGGATAGTTGGTTTTTATATGTAGGGTTTAAATTTTTTTTTTTTTTAATGTTTGGGATTAATTTTTTTTTGAATATAAATTAATTTACAAAAGTGAATATAATAAAAATAAAAAATACAAATCGAGTGTAATTAAGCGTCATCATAATTCAATAATTTTTACCATTGTCAAAATTAAATAATTTTTTGGTCCAAATGTTCATTAAAAAAAGTTACGATTATGACGATAATAATTTATCAAAAAAAATTAACACACGAGAAAAAATAACATATATTCAAATTAGTTTGTAAAATTAAATTTAACACAATATAGAGCTCCAATTTTATAGAGCCCCTCATTGGGGATGAATTTTTTTTAGAGCCCCTAAAAAACACTTGAGGCTCTATATGGGACTCTAAATTACTAAGGGGCTCTAAACTAAATTTTAGAGCCCCCATTGAGGATGGCCTTAGAATGGATTTAGAAATTTTTCTCAATGAGAATTAAAATATATAATTTTTTAATTATATATTAAGTAGTGACTAACTAATTTTTTTAATTAAAAATACATAGATGTTTAATTATTTTTTTTATGAAATACATAAAATTTTAAAGCTTTTATAAGTCAGTAAAAATTAGTACTAGAACCTTCGTTGACCTATATGTACATCTGTCTTTGAAAATTATACCCAGATTTGTTCGACTATCAATGTGGGGTGGATTACGGGCCCCGCCCTAATACGTTAATCGAATGATATGCTCCTGGCGAGTATGTTAGGTGCTTAATAGGTGTAATTCATGCTATGTCCATATGAATGGGCGACAAGATAAGATTTTGGCTTATAAATTAGTGTACTGTGTTCAAGACATAATTTGAGTTAATTAATTTAAGTTGATAAATTTAAATTTGAAATCATTATTTTTAAGTGTATAACACTAATCCCACTACCGAGGTTAAGAATCTGCAACGTAACAAAATTTATCCGGATATTATTCGAAAATTTCAACTAGGCATGACATAACCCATTTGTATCTGCTTTCACGCATTATGAAACTCCCTGACCCTCTATATATGCAATAAGTCTAGAATGCTTTTTGCGAGGACCACCACTTAGCTAATCCAACTTTCTTCTTTTCTCATCCTGTGCTGCATTTAATCGAAAGAGAAATGAATGATCATGAGGATCATTTGCGGATCGTGCCCGCACTAGCACTCCTTCTCGATGCCTACACTAGAAAAAGTTAAATGTTAGGGTGAAACGCACAGGACCTCTTATGTTTTTGTAAATTTGTACACTACTCTTATAGTTTTAAAAGTACACGATACCTCCTTATGATTTCTGTAACTAATCACAATAACCCCTTGTAGTTTTCAAAGTACACGGTATTTTCTTGTGGTTTTTGAAACTAAATACAACAACTCTCTCCATAAAAAAATCCATCTATTTTAACGGAAAGTATGATGCATGTACGTCAAATACTTTTTTTAAACTTAAATTATTAATTATTTGGAAAAAATACCTATTTTTTTCCAACCCTAAAGAAAAAATATGTGTTATATAAAGGTATTTTTGACTAAATAATTAACAATTTAAATAAAAAAATATTAAATAATTGCATTTGATGCGTGTGCATTACAACTTTCATTAAAATAAATGGATTTTTTGACAAAGGGGGCTATTGTCCTTAGTTTTAGAAATTATAAGAGAATATCGTACACTTTTAAAACTACATGAGAAATCACATAGGGGTATCGTGTACTTTTAAAATTATAAAGGGATAGTGTGCAACTTTACGAAAGTACAGAGAATTCTGTGCACTTCACTCTAAATGTTAATACAAGCTCGAAATATATTACCATTCACACACACATGCGCGTTTAAGAGAATAAAAGGAAAACAAAGACATTGTAATATACAAATTGCTAGTGCACCCCTATAAAGTTGATTGGTTAGGTAATAATTTGTTATAATTAAAGATTTAAGATCAAACTTTTGATTCTTAATTATTTTTAAGCATATATTAAATATGTTGCTACATCACTAAATTTGTAACTTTCAACTAGATTTAACTTGTTTTAGTATAGGGCGGGTTTCTCGTTTAGAAAAAGAAAAAGACAATCGCTAGTGCATGACCAAAAAAATAAAAATAAAAAATAAAAGTCAGGTAAATATCATTTAGTCAAAGAAAGAGCACCCTAACTCTTAAAATGTTTTCTCTAACTTTTATGGTACTAAATGTGGACCTACAAAGTTTTTCTCTGCCGATGAATTGAACAACAGATTAAATTTAACCTAAATGACTTTTCTTGTGCGAGGTTTGCCTTGAAATACCTAGAGGAGGAAGATTTAACTACACGTGAAATAATTTTTTTGTCTAAAAATATATAGAAACAACTATAATAGGCACCACTTTTAATTGAGAAACAAACTTTAATTATTTGTGCGTTAAGTCCATCCTAAATTACTGGAGAGTCATTTGACTGTTATTAGGAGATTGTGAATAAAAATTAAGCATTAAAATAAAATATTATATTGTTGAAAATATGTAACTTGATCTCCACTTCTAAAGTTCTATTTTCAATTTGAAAAAAATAGCGGAGGCCCAACATAGGTTTAACACATTTTTCTTGATTCCCATATTAGGAATCTTTCTGGGCCACCACTAACATAAGGAGCACTACTGAATTGCATTTTTTGTTTTTTTGTTTAGTAATATCATGCTATATATAATACACTTAGTTTTTGTCTAATTCTAAAACTACATATATACACATTTATAGTTAATGCACATTGTTGTTATCATTGTTTAGTATATTCTTCTTATTTATAATTTCAATCTCTAGATTTTGAATACCTACTATTTGTGCCTTAGTAAAAGCAACGATCTTAACTTCTGTAAGGATTAAGCAGGTGATTTTAGGTGTAATCAGTTGTGGGTATTTTGAAACTTCGACTATCTTGTCTAGTGCTATGTTTTTGTGGTGAGAAATTAATTATGTGGAATTGTAAAAAGATAATGGGATACTTTAGACAATCATATTTACCCAACCCAAACAATCGCGTGAGTAACTTGGTTTATCATTGTTTTTTGCGAAGCTGTTGCAGACGAGTCACTACCCTTTTTGATGTTGCTAGCAAATTTCTTGTGTGGTCTGACTTTAATGCACTTCTCCTTGCAAAGTTAGTATTAATTCCCTTATCCAATGATGCATCGAAGGGAAATGATAGACGAGTCACAAAATCTTGGCAAACCTTGGCGCCGTACCATTGCTGCCCCAATCTTCTCCCCATAATTTAGAATTTGATAATATTTGATTTCGTTAACAACACCATACCCAATCACTTGCATTTCGTGGATCCCTTTTGACATCCCATTTGGCCCAGGACTTGTGTATATCTCCTGCAAAAAAAAAACTAAAAAAGAACAACTTTTAATATCATAATATATGATGGGTTCAAAAAGTAGTACAAAGATCCAAATACATTCCATTTCATAGCAAATTCTTATCAAACTACATTGGCTAATAAGTTGAACTAGTTTAATTTATGCAAAGGTTCGGAGAGATTTAGTCACTCGCTTGTTATTTTCTTTTGAAATAAGGAGGTGATAGTTACATTGGAAGTAAAAGCATATCGAAAGTCGAAACTCACAAAAAATATGATAATAGTACCAAAAAGGGGGAATGACACATCTTTTTGGTAGTTTTAAATTTATATGTTTCTTCACCTATTAATTGACTTTTATGATTTTTCCAACTTTTGAATCTAGATTGACTCTATAAAATGAGATTATGAATGAAATATTTCATAACAATTTATGCTTTTGTTATATTTAAAGTTTTATAATCTAGCTATAGATTTAAAAAGTTCTAACAAGTATTATTAAAATAACTATTCTTTCTAGCATGACATGACGATTAGTGTTAAATTGATTGAATTGCACACGTCTTAAACCCCTCGTTCAATAAGAGGTGAAAATGGAAATCAAAATCACATAAACGCGAAAACAATTATGTCTCCGCTAAACAATACCCATTATAATTCTTCATGGTTTATAAAATTATTTTATTGCTGAAAATAACTTTAATCATAATAATTGATATCACTGAAAATTCTCTACAAATAAATGGGGTACAAACTCTGTAATAGCTCATAGTGCCAATTATTACTCCAAAATTTTTGTTGTTAATTTGAAAGAAGAATATTATATATAACAATCTTACTAGGGAAATTGAAGTCGCGCGGCATTTCTAATTTCTTTATTAGAAAACATTTGCATAAAGAGGTGGTAGAATCAAAGGAACAAGACTTGTGACAAACAATAATTATGACATTAAAAAATTTAATTTTATTGTAATTAGGATCCCACATTAAAATTTTTTAATTACGTACCCTAACCTATTAAGTAATTAGAGTGTTCTATAATATTGCCAAAACTTCCATCTATTAGCCACCAGCATAAGTTGGCCGTTAATATGTTGACAAAATATGGTCATCGCCTAACCCATGAGCATTCCTATTTATTAGTGGCTCATTTTACACCATATATAGCTTTGAAAGGAGTTTCAGAATTGTTAATGTTATAATGAAAGTTTTACCAAGAGAAGTTGAGTGATGAAAGTTTTACCAAGAGAAGTTGAGTGATCTCAAAAAGATAAATGGAGATCTTTGTTTATTCACCAATCAAGAACCGAATTAAATTTTCGTAAACTAGTCACCCTTTAAAAGTTTAGGTTAGATTTTTTTTTTCTTTCGCTTTCTTGATAATGAGAAACTCAACCATAGGTAGGACCATATAGAATCCTCTCTATGGCAATAAGTTTTGTGGTGTGGCAATCCACTCCAACTTATATTCCAAGTCTATCAAAAGTGAAAAAAATATTTGTGAGGGGTTGACATAGGATCAAAATTAGGACTTTAAGGTAGAACAAGTCGTTAGACGATAACTCCACCACATTCTTGGAGACAAGTACTTGTAAGAATTATCATTTTTCAAAATTTTCAAGGTAAAAAGTTCAAGTTGAAAAAGGAAAAAGAAAAAAAAAGAAAAAAAATAGAATACATATCTGTGAAAGTGTATAGCTGTATTTGTAAGTGAAAAGTGAAATTAACTACCGGCAAAAAAAAGAAAAAGAAAAAAAAGAAAAAGAGAAAAGTGAAATTAACCCAATATAGATCTTTATGTTTGCAAAGTGAAAAGTGAAATGTAGCCCCACATAGCTGTATCTGTAATTTTCTTTTTTGGGTCACTCAGTATATGGTTTTGAAAAATTATTTGATTAATAACGAATTGATATTTGTCTTTCAAAAAATTAAAAATGTAACCCTATAAGGCTGCATTTGTAACTTTCCTTTTTGGATCACTCTGTATATGTTTTCGGAAAATTATTGGGCCAATTTGAACTGAAAGAAGTTTCCTTTATTTTTATATTTTAGCAAACTGGTATTTGTAACAGAAAAGTATAATGTAGCGCAACAGCGTTTTGGATGCTATTGGTTGGTCTGGGCTCCAACGACATTGGCTGGTGGGTGGTCAGGCCCATTAAAAGAAGAGAGAGGGAGAAAGGCAGAAACAAAAAGAAGATCTCTTACATATTCAGCAGGGCTATATGTGATGGTAAATTAATGTGGGAAAGCTGGAGTTAGAAGTTATGTATATTGTTTCTATGTTTTGCTCCAGTTGTTTACGGTGTAAGCCACATATGATGATATCAAGCTTGAAAGCTCCCAAGCTAGTATGGGTATTTTGTTAATATCAAGTTCTGCTTTCTCTCAAAAGCTGCAACGCTCATTAATCTTGAGAGCACAACCATGAAGGTGCGAGTTGGGATTATATTTTTTGAAAATATATGCATTTTAAAGTATTTTTAATTAAAAAATGTAATTTAACTCCCACTAAAAAAGACTTACTCATATATAATGGTTAAATTGTATGTTTTTTTTTTGCTAGACAAATAAAATTGTGCATTTCAAGAAGAAAATGATTACAAAGGGTTCATTACATGAATGAAAAACAAAATTGTGACCAGGGTCAAAGAGGAAAAAATGCATCAATAACAACAAGAAAGCCTTTCAAATAAGGCAGAAAGCAAGACCCAAAATAGGAACACGAGAAAAATAACAAGAAAAAAACTAGAGTCAATCTAAATGAAGGTGAACTCTATTAGTAAAATGCCGATTGAATCCCTTGTATGACTTTAGTCACCATTAAACAAAAATTTTGACTCCGTGTCTGGCTTTAGGAGCATCTAGTTTGGGAGCCAATATCCAGGGCATAAAATCATTGGCGCCCTTGTTTTCCATTGTTAATTTTAATCTCATCAAGTGATGTGTTGATAAGGCAGCAGATATCGTTGCCAAAGGCGTAGACTTTTGAGCACTGGCGCCCGGATCCCGTTAAAGGCCAGTGGGAGTTGTAAAAAAAAATAAAAATCTATACGTTTTTCAAAAAAAAAAAAAAATACAAAATATCTATGTATTCTTAATTAGATAAAAAATTAATCAGTCATCACTAAGAAAAAGATATATTTATTTAGTTAAAAAATTATGTGATTTAAGCAAAAGTTTCTTGTTTAGAAATAGAAAAAGAAAATCGCTAGTGCACATTGACATTCTGCTGTGGATATGATGAGGTATGCTTTCCTGGGCTACTAACGAAAAGTCAGGTAAATATGATCTAGTCAAAGAAAGAACACTCTAACTTTTAAAATGTGTCCTCGAACTTTGGTTGGAACTAAATTTGGACCTACAAAGTTCTTCTTTGTCGAAGAATTGAACAGCAGATACAGATTAAATTTAACCTAAATGGTTTTCCTTGTGCAGGGTTTGCCATAGAATACTTAGAGGGGAAGATTTAACAACACGTGAAAGAATTCCTTAGTCCAAAAATATTATACCGAAACAACCATAATATATGCACAACTTTTAATTGAAAAACAAACTTTACTCATTTATATGTTGGGTCGTCCATTCTAAATTAATTACTACGTACAGAGTCATTTGAGTACTGCCATTATGAGAGAATGAATAAAAAATTAAGCATTGAAATTAAGTATTATATAACTGTTGAAAAGATGGCAGCTTGATCTCCACTTCTAAAGTTCTATTTTCAATTTGAGAAAATTGCGCGGGCTAACATAGGTTTAGCACATTTTCCTTGTTCCCATATCCGCTACCCACGACACTTTCTGGGCCAACATTAATACAAGGAGCACTACTGAATTGAATTTTTTTTTTCTAGTAGTATCCTGCTATTTATTGCATGCTAATTCTATTTATAAATTAGTGTCTAACCAAATTTTTCCACAGAGGAACAACCAATTTATATTATCTACAATTTGCATAATTTTCTCCGGTAATTAATCATATAAATTTCAACCCTCTCTGACTTGGTCCTATTTTTCAATATGAAAAATTTTCTTTCGATATATTTTTCTTCTGAAATTTCTTTCGATATCATAAAAGTTCTCTTTTGTATATTTGGTTCCAGTCTAAAACCAAGAACGATAAATAACTGAGGGCATTAGGTCACAATAAAAGCAATAATAACAGCAACCTGCCTTGAATATATGTATAACTGCATAGCTCCCAGAACAAGTTGAAAACATGAAATCTCTTTGGAGACAAAGTTGCATTTGATATTAAAAGTGTACCTATATCATAGATAGCATTCTAGTTTGATATACCAGATTGATGGGTTCGACTTCGACCCCAAATGCAGGAAAACGAATATCAATCATCTTTGTTTTGCAGACGACATCTTCATCTTTAGCAAAGCCAATAAGAACTCAGTACAGATCATCAAAATTACGCTGGATATTTTCTCAAAAATGTCGGGTCTCCAGATTAACGACACAAAGAGTGAGCTCTACTTCGGAGGATGCAAAGACCATGTTAAAAGCTCAGCTTGTTGAGATTATGGGATTCAAAGAGGGAGTTCTCCCAATCCGTTACTTGGGACTACCACTTATCTCAGGCAGACTCAGTAAAAATGTTTGCAATTCTCTTGTTGAAAAAGTGACAAGCCGTATCAACTCGTGGAAGAATAGATGACTTTCGTCTGCTGGCCGGCTCCAACTGATAAATTCAGTTCTCGTGGGGATCCAACCGTACTGGACTAATACCTTCGTTATCCCAAAAGGTGTCCTCAAGGCAGTTGAAAAGAAATTGGCTAACTTCCTTTGGAAAGGATCAGATCATAATCACCATGGTGCAAAAGTAAAATGGCTGGATGTTTGTATGCCGAAACCAGAGGGTGGACTGGGAATTCGGGGTCTGGTGGACTCAAATAGAGCTGGTGTATTGAAATTTACTTGGTATCTTTTTGCTTATCAGGATTCGCTCTGGGCTAATTGGTGTAGAATTAATCTGCTTAAAGGGCGTAGTTTCTGGGATGTTGCTGTCCCCTCTGATACAACTTGGGCTTGGAGAAAAATACTTAACCTCAGAACCCTTGCAAGGAAAATGCTATCTCACTCGATTGGAGATGGCAAGGAGACTTTTTTTCTGGCTTAACTCTTAGCACCCACTCGGATGCCTTCGTAACTACTATGATGTGGAATCTCTGGCTAATCCAGGTCTCAGACTTATGGCTAAAGTTTTAGATTTTATATGAGATGGACAATGGTCATTTCCTTCAAGATACCAAACTCCCAACTTCATCAAAGCAAACTTGGGGAACCTGCTCCCGACCTCCTACTGCAAAGACAAAGTTTATTGGATTGGTAAGAACTCTTTCTCGACTACTTCTACTTGGGATTTCATTCGAACCAAGAATCCGTGGTGGCCTTGTGCTGAGATCATTTGGGCAAAAGTTGTTACCCCTAGACATGCATTTTGTAGTTGGCTTGCACTGAAAAACAAACTTTCTACCCGTTACAAGTTGATCTCATGGGGTTACCAAGTGGATAATCATTGCCTCTCTTGTGTAACATGGTTACTGAAACACAAGAGCACTTGTTCTTTGAGTGTAGTTTCTCTAAGAGAATTTGGTGGAAAATGTTACGACTTGCTCAAGTGAATACAAGGATGTTTATTTGGGATAACTGTATCAATTGGGTGTTGATCTTTTGTAAGAAAAAAAGGTTGCAGACTTCTATCATTAAGGTTGGTTTTTGTGCATTAATTTATCAAATCTGGCAAGAGAGAAATTCTAGATTATGCAACAACAATGCTAGAACAGAGGATCAAGTGTTGAACATAATCAAAGTAGATGTTAGGGTCAAGTTTTTGGTTAAAACAAATTTCAAACCTATAGGTACTAACGTTACTTTATGTAAAGCGTGAAATATTGATGATTTCATTCTTTTGTAAATTTTCTCACTGTGTATTTTGACCAGGAAACATATATACTCCTATTGTATTGTGTTTTGTTGCAATGAAAGTCCTTATGCTGATAGAGCAAAAAAAAAAAGGTTTTTGTACAACTATAGCAAACAAAAATGTAAATAGCCCAAAAGGGTTACATGGAGTATTTAGGTAACAAATTAATTCTTGCGGCTCAAGGTCCCAAGTTCGTATTACAAATTTTGCTCGACTCTTGCCAAACCTAAAGTATGTGCTAAAGCGCATCACTAAACCACGAGACTATAACTTTGTGGTGAATTTAATATGTTCGTGCCCAAGGCAAATTCCTTATCATTTTAATAGAAGAAAAGCAACTTAAGTGGACTTCCAACTCCAGTCTTCATACAGTGGTGCATCATCACATATAACCTGGCTGAATTTGTAAGAAATCTTCATTATCCATTCAATTGAGAAGCCACCTACAATGTGATACTATGAGTTAGATTCGAGTTGCTGACCTATCCATATTAAAATCTTTATATCAACCAACAATAGATAGATGGCAAATCCGCACAAGAATGTTTAATGCTAAATAAAGAACTAATAGTTTTAGTTAGTAAGATGCTCTGTAGACTATAGCGAAAAGAGTAGAGAAAGATAATGACTAAATTCATCTGACAAAAACTTAACGAATTAATGACAATGCAAGGCTATATGATGATACAAATTGGTAACAATTTTTCTGCAAAATTTATGCAGAGCATTCAAGAATCTAGTGTATAAGCTCCTTTCTCCAGATCGCTTCAGTTTATGCAGTCGAAAGCTTCACATGCTATGGTGCATATTATCACTAAGAATCGTGAGGTTTTATCTTAAAATCAATCACATGCAAGAGCAGTCCAAAATGTTATACGATTGTCTTAGAGTTTATACAGTAAAAATCTTAACTATAATATAGGAACACCATATAACTTACACCAACATAGTCGAATAAAAATTTTCTCCCAAAAGTAAATAAATTTGAACTCTTCACCATGATATAAGTCCATCCCTAGAAACCATATCAACATTGATGGGCACTGGACACTTATGTTCCCCTTCACAAACAAAAAGAATTAGAGCATAGTAGCAACAATTTTAATTGATAACTGCTTGGTTTACATTTTTATATTCCTTCCATATCCTATCGAGAAATAAAAGCGACTGATCTTTGAGACAGATTATACTCATAGCTATGTCCTTAACTTGGTAGCCCTTCACGCATGCATCAAACTTCCCAACTGATCAAACCTCGTCTTATAATTGTTAAAACATACATAAAATCCATGTCG
The DNA here is from genome assembly GCA_037974665.1 of Ehretia macrophylla. Taxonomy (NCBI): domain Eukaryota; kingdom Viridiplantae; phylum Streptophyta; class Magnoliopsida; order Boraginales; family Ehretiaceae; genus Ehretia; species Ehretia macrophylla. Next base: position 52,521,688 of record CM075775.1, read on the forward strand.
CATGACCTTTTCATTATGTTCAAAGGGTTTAATTCAACCATCAGAGCAACTTTTATAAGGCTTGGCAGAGAAATGACTTTTTTTTTTCTTTTTAATTCAGCGAGCAAAAGGTTTTATTCAACAATGAAAATTATATAGGTGGGTCAAAGACCATAACTAGAAGAAAACAAAAACATCAAAGAGTAGCTAGTCTAAGGGGTAAGAACATTGAAGCATGAGACAAGTAGAAACAAGTAACAAGGCTCTCCAATACGAGGTAACAGGCAGACTAGGGGATCGCTCTCCTGGATCAATAGGCTTACCAGCAAGGAAGTTATGAATAGCTCTTGAGAAGTTTGACGGTGGTTGGTGAGGTGAGGTCTCAATAGCTGCCGAGAGATCTTTGTCGGCTGTTTTTGAGGTCGAAGGATCTCTCGGCAGTTGAGGATACTCCAGTTCTTCTTGAATCTTGTTCAAAGTCTCAAACTTGTTATTGGTTGCTTTGGGAAGGCACTCGGTGGGATAATCGTTTGGAAGGGGGCCCCAAGGGATTCTTGGCAGAGAAATGACTTTGATAATGGATAATGTGATAATGAGAAAACGCTCCTCAAGTTTTTCAATATGAAAATCAAATTAATACACAAAGACAAGTATAGTATACCTTTTGGTCAGGCATTATTTTCTTAAGCTTGCAAAATTCGACTTGTGCGTGATGTACGCCATCCTAAACCTGAGCTTGAAAGGTCTTGACAGCAGGATGACGCTTCTTTCGTTCTTTGGCTTGAAAAGTGATGTAGTACATAATGCCAGCACAACCCTTTGCAGTCGCCCTTTCAACTTTCACAAGTTCGTACCTTGTTCTCTACAAAAACAAAAAAGTTAATTGGTAAGGATAAGAAAATTATAGGGAATGGATTAATTTAGAAAAGGGATTAACGGAAAAATTAGGCGAAGCGATTTGTTATAATGCTGAATAGCCAAGGTGGCTAGCTCGACAAGTGTTTCAGTTTCGGAAGGCGAGTTCTCAAAATCTACGGGAACAAATGAAGTCATAGGGCAAATTCTTGGGAAGTTGTAGATGTCAAAACCTTGGCTTGCCTCAATCTGTTGAAGGTATTTAGCCCACACTTCATGATCCACCTCCGTAACACCATCAGGGCAAAAATCTTCAGGATCGTATTCAGCCACAGTAATCATCTTTGAGAAATCAAGTGGCTTCCGCTCCCTTTGATTCTTAGGAGAAAGTCCAGAAGAGGCATCACAACTTGAAGAAGATCCCAACTCAGTCATGGTACCTCCTTGTTTAATTCCTCGTCGTAGACACCAAAGGATTTTGCTTTCCCAAACCCTAATTCTTCTGACCCTAATAATGTTTAGCTGAGTTTTACACAGACGTACGCGATTTTATTGTAGCAAAATCGGTGTTAACAATATTGTTCCTTCTGGACGAAAGAAATCCTAATTTTCTCCTCTTTTTTATTTTTTAAAAAAGAAAAGTTTTAGCCACTAGAGCTTTGGTCTAGTGGTATGTAAATGGCTAGGTATGCGAGAGGTTACGAACTCGAGTTTCACTAGTTATGTTACACGATATTAGACCTCTTTTGTAAAAGAAAATAAAAATAAGGGTTAATAACCTATTAGCTCCCTTATCTCTTTCGCTATTGTCTAGTTAGTCTTTTATCTTTCAAACGACTATATGTCAGTCTTTCATTTTTTAAACTTGTGTCACCGTCAATCATTCCATCAAAAATCTAACGGTTTAGTCACATGCACAGCACATGATAATTTTTAGCAAGGGCATTAACGTCTTTTGAAGACAAAATCGTCTTTTTGCAAGCGATTGACTACATAATACTAAAAATCCCCAAATATATTATCAAACCCAATAACCCTAGTTAAAAACTCGGTTACTAATCTTAAGCCCTCTCGCCACGAATCCTTCTAGCAAGCTAGATATCTTTACGCATAATAGTCACCCTCTTAGCATGAATAGAGCGGCGACATCAAATATGCCTCGGCCGCTTCTTGTAGAGCAGCGACAGCAAAGCTCTGGAACCTCAGACCAGTCTTGAAGTCCTGAGCAATCTCACGAACTAGACTTTGGAAAGGAAGCTTTTGGATTAAAAGCTTCGTTGATTTCTGGTACTTTCTGATTTCCCTCAGCGCCACCATGGCGGAATCTATGCGGCTTCTTTACTCCGCCGGTGGCCGGAGCTAACTTTTGATACGAGCCACGCCAACAAGTGACGCGACCCAATACCAAATATGGCAAACGACCCCAAGACATTTTAGGATTGGATGAAATCGCGACCCTATGCTTAACAAAGCTAGAACCTTGGTATAGTTGAAGACGCTACAAATGAGGATGGAAAACCCGTTTGATAAGTCAAGGATGAACGCCACAAGAATAATCTTGATAAGTTCAAAAAAGTTCTTGAGAACTTGAAGAGAATAATCTCACAAATTTAATATCAAAATTGTCTTCTTTATTATCACAAAAAATAGCCTTATATAGGCAATAACAAATAAGTATCCTGCTTGGAAAAAGGACTCCTAAACCCTAGCCTAAGTAGGAAAAATGCAAATAGTAACCTAGGTCAAAGAAGTAGACTTGGAGCCCAAGAAAGACTCATTTCCTTAGAGCCCAAGAAAGTCTCATTTTCTTGGAGCCCAAGAAAGACTCCTTCCTAGTGTGAACACCTAATTTTGTTCATATTGGACTCTAGGCAATAAATTAGAATTCAAATTAAACTAAAACTCAAACTAAGATAGAATTACAAAGAAATCAAATCTTGACCAAATCTTCAAATCTTCTTGAAACTTCTTGAAAAATCTTGAAGTTCTTGAATCTTGAAAATAGAATCTTGACTTGAATCTTTGCTGAAAAATTCATCCAAATGGTGCAATGAATGTGGATGACTAGTTCGCATCAACTTTCTTACCGCCTTCGTGGCAAGTTGTTTCCTCAGTGCCTTGCCTCCGGTTGACTTGCGTGCTCTTTGCTTCGTACGAGTCATTTGATGATAGAGATAAGAACAAGTTATAGAGAGAGAAAGTGCGTATATATATATATATATATATATATATATATATATATATGTATTATAATGTGTGTATTGTGTTTGTAGAGTGCGTTTTCATCATCATCAGTGGTATTACAATTACGTGAATGCTGTAATCTGATAGTCGAGAACATTTTAGTCGTGAAGGCTGCTTTAAAGATGAATTTGGTGTTCACATATATTTTTACAATGTTTAAGTTTGGGATATGTTTAAATTCTCTCAAATCGAGTCTTCTGTGTTTCTTACCATATAGAGTAGCATCATAGCTTCTCTTTGATCCTTTTTTTTCTTCTGGGTCTGAACATGCAAATTTTTTTGATGATTGAGAAATAAGCTTTAACCAATTCCTCTATCGGGGAATTGATCAGGGGAAAAAATTACTGTGTATGTTGATTTACTTTTATTTGATCATTCTCAATTAGCTTGGGGATTTGGGTTTTAGGAATTTGATTTTAGGGATTTGGGTTTCAAATTGGGTATTAGCTAATATAAAAGGAAAATATACTAATTACGGTAAAAAGACATTAATACCCTAGCTAAAAATCGTCATGTATCGTGCATGTGACTAAATTGTTAAATTTTTTACGGAATGACTGACGGTAGCACAAGTTTGAAAGATGAGGGACTGACATATGATCGTTTGAAAGATGAAAGATTAACTAGACAATAGCGAAAAAGATAAGAAACCTAATAGGTCATTAACCCTAAAAATAAAAAGAGAACTTTTAAAGATAGTGTAAATCTCTTTAACAACTCCCCAATTTTTCCCTAATTAACAATCATAGAACCCACACATGTTAAGAGATTATCAGATTATTTTACTCACAATTCACGTAGTTTTGACAGCAATACCTTTGACTATCAATAAATGTGGTTCAAACCCTTTATTTATTAAAAAGTAAGAGATAGACCACTTTTTGTTAAGATTGCATCCAATTTTCTGTTAAGGTAGTTATAATTGGCTCTTTCACTCTTCATTTATTTCATTTTCCTTTTCTTTGTCCTTAATTCTTTTTATTTTCCTTTTCAATAATCTTTAATTTTCCCTTTTATCTCTCCAATCTCTTATTCTCCTCCGGTGCCAGCTTCGTTTCATCCTTACACCCCCATTTCTCTCAAGCAGTTTGCAGCCTAAATTGCTACATAGGTTGGCTTTAGTTCCGCTTGTTACTGATTACAAACGTAGCTAGAAACGGCGCATTTGTATATTATAGCGTTCATATCCTGATGTCCTTTCTTGAAAGCTCCTTCGCTAGGGTTTTATGACCATGAAGCGAAGAAGTTTACATGGTGGTCAAGAAGCATCGTATATATTACAGGAGTCTTAGTTCTACATTAGCTAATGTGATCATGCGTGCTTTGGTGTGCATTCAACATATTACTTTGATATCCTATATTGTCAAATGGGACTCCTGTTTTAGGTGGATTCAACTTGGTGCATGTTGTTGCTCAACAAGCTTCTAACCCTTATACTTTTGAAACTTATATTTGGAAAAGCAGTGTCATATGACAGTTTCGAAACTAATAAGTAATGTGTTGTTGCGCATATAATAGGGCAGTCATTAAGTTCCGAGGAATAGAAGCAAACACAAACCTCAATATCATGAGAGGACTTAGAACAAAGACGAAGGCTAGTTGGCATGGCCTCAGAAAAAAAGGGGCAAGTGTGCGTATAAGTGAGAGAGAGAAAGGGAAAAGAATATGGAAGACAAAAAAAAGGACTATTAACCAAAAAAAGAAAAAAGGAAAAAGGACAAAGGAGAAAAAGGAAAAGAATTAAAGGAAGGCTAAAAAAGTTAATTACAACTATTTTAACTAAAAAAATAGATAAATTCTTAATAGAAAGAGTCTACCTCTCACTTTTTTAATATATAGAGAGTTTAAATCACATTTAAGGGTCTCCGTCAAAAGTACCATTATAATTCTCACCATCGGATTTAATCAAACATTCCTGTATTGGGCTCTACTATTTATGAGTTACAAGTGTATAATCTTGGTATTATGTGTAAAAGGCAAAATGTCCCATGAGTTAAAGGATAAATCCCAAACAACACCATAAACTTTTAATATTACCTAAATTCTCCCATGTTGATTAATTTCATTAAATTTTTTCTTGGTATAATAACGTGCATCCTCTTATATGTTTTGAGAATTATCCGTGAAACCTCTCCATATATTTTTGATATACTATTATATTTATGCAAACTAAATATTTTTGGTTAGTTTTTTATCTTTTAATTTATCATTATTTTCTTATTATTGTAATTCATTATGGCTTGTTATAAGCTGCAATTCAATTTACCATCTATTATTTTGAGTGTTATTTCAGAACTCTAATATTATTTTTAAATTAAAATAATATATTTTAGTTGTACAAAGAATAGTTAGAAAATTTATAAAAAGGAAACTATTCTGCTTGGACAGCAAAGCGCAATTAATTAAGTATGACAATAAGGCTCTGTTTGGCCTAACTTTTAGACACTCAAAAATGCTTTCTGTGAGTTTAGAAGCTGAACTAACTTGTTTGACCCACTTTTAAAGTGGTTTTATGTAAAACCTGAAACTGAAAAAAACTAAGAATTGAGAAGCTCCAAATTGCAGCTTTTCAAAAAAAGGTTTTGCAAATCTGTTTTACATAATATTGGAAGCTATTTTTTTTTTCTTTTCTTAAATATACTCTTTCATATTTTTTAAAGTCTGATATTACTTTCAAAATTTTTAAAAGTTGAACATTGCCTAACACAAGCCAAACCGTCAACGACTTTTGCTCAACAACACTTCTAATAAAAACTATACTCTAAAAGCTCTATAGCTCAAAAACAGAAATTTTACAACTAAACCAAACAGAGCCTTAGTCTTTTAACAAGTCTTAATAACCACATATTTGAATCATAGACATAATGGTCAGTATCTAAAAATTGCCTATGAAATGACTTGACGTGGGGTTTTGATTTAATCTCAATTTTTTTTTTGCACCAAGTCAGGGAAATGAATATCATTAAAAATAAATCAGTACAAAGGGGAGTCATTCGACCAATACAAATAATTGCTAAAAATGAAAGTGAAACCCGCAAACAGACAAACAAAGACTCTATAATGTGAAAAACCACCTAAGTCAAAGACAAATTAACTCTATTAGCAAAATGTCTATTAAGACACATGTAATCTTAAAAGTTAATAGGGGTATTTGGGAGTTATAAACTTTAAAGTTAATAGGGGTTTTAAAGATGAAGTTTGAGCCTATAACTTAAGTATTGATACTATATTAAACAATTACTTCATTTAAAAATATAATTTGTTATATGTTTATTAGTTTCAACACATTCGAATCCCATTAACGTTATCTAGACATAGTGGAATACTGATGTGATATGATGTGGCTGCAAGGCCTTTGCAGCAGTTTTGTGACAAAAGACCTCCCAAATAGAGAAAATTACCGAAATAGTCCCGTATCTTTGTGCTCTGTGATATTTTTGTCATCTATCTATCAAACGTGACAAATTAGTCTTTTATTCTTAAATCTGCAATGCCATTTATCCTTTAAACAAATATCATCAATTTTTCAACATAAATTGCATGAGCCCAACACCCTAAACTTTAATTTTGATCCTGATATTTTTTTTAAAAAAATTCCACAAAGACCAATACGTTTTTATTGTATTGAAAACAATAAATAAATATAGTAAAATTAAGTTTTTAGATAAAATAGTCAATTAACATATGAGAACGTGAAGTTGTTGTACTAATATAGTTGTATTAGCGAATAAACATTTGAATAAGTTAGGGCTGCAGCCCTTACTGACTCCGAATTTTTTTTAAACATAACAATATTTTTAATGTATTTTTAGCTTAAAATATTAATTAGCCCCTACTATGAAAAATGAAAATTATATATAAGTATTTATTATATATTATAGCCGCTACTAAAAAGATATTCTTCGCCCTTGTCATGTGTTTGGATTGCTACTGTGTTTTCTCTCCCTTGGGATCCAAATACAGTGCAAGAGTTTTATCATATTAACTGAAAAAATGAGAAAGAGAAAAGAAAAAAGAAATGAGTTCGGGTCATATGTTACCTCATAGTAGGGTTTCACTCGTCAAGAGACAACTATATCAACCTTGATTTCAAACCACAAATTCAGCTTTTATTGTATAGTTAAGGAAACACTAATTTTGATTTATATAAAACTAAGAACATCAATACATAAGTGTAAACATTATTAAGGTTAAAGTTTGGAATCTAAGAGACAAGAGAGAGCCGCCATGGTTAATATGGTGGAATCTTCTTCTAACTTTTTCTTTTTCTGGAGCTTATCTTAATAAGGAATAGAAGCAAAAGCTTCAAGACCCGTCAGATGTGGATTACAACTCTATTGAAGAATACTATTGCTGGATGGCTACAATTATTCCCGTGCACTTCCAGTACTTGTCTATTGAAACTCAGACTCTTATCGAGCTAGTCAATCCTTATGCATATGGGTCCCATCTACGTGTGACCAACACCTATTTGTCTGTAATCACTGATGTCACTTCAAAGGATATTTGTATAGATGTATCTAGAATATGGATATTCATGTGTAAGGCAAATATACTTAAGAGGGGGGGTGAATTAAGTATTTAGCTAATGACTACCAATTAAAATTTCAATATAAATAATTTATATTGAGTAAGCAAAATATCAAACACGTAGAGTGCACAATAGTGAAAGCTCAAAAATAAAAGAAATAGAAGACGAACACAATGATTTACGGTAGTTCGCTAATCTATATCCACCACCCAAGGTTACCTCCCCCTAGGATTTCTACTAACTCCACTAGATGTACTTCTTCACAAGTTGGTGAAACACAAACCAACAATACAAGTTCTCTTGAGTTCACAAGAGTAGTACAAGTTTCTTCACTCCTTTAAATCCACAAAGAAGATTTCTCACTCACACTATACAATGAATCACTCAAAGCTGTACATCTAGAGTGTTTATCTCACAATAGGAATAGAATAAATGTTGAGTACAATATCTCTCTTCAAAAGTAATTGAATACAATTTAATGCTCTTCTTGAATGCTCAATGATTTTCAAATTAAAGCTCAAGATTTGTGTAAGCAATGTGTTTTTGATGATCTAAAAGCTTTGGAATAATTGCTTATAGTTGGAAGATGTGGTTTTTCAAATGAGGTTTAGTTGTGGCTTTAAAGAGGCTGAGCAACGGATTTCTCAACAGTTATATTTTTTTAAAAATCAGACCCACGGTCGTGTTACCGGTCGTCTTCATCACTACTGGTATCAAGACCGTAGAACACGATCCACCCAAACTTTAGAGGCAGTCGTGCTCACGGTCATGATACATCGCGGCCAAGTTCAACCCTGTAAAAATGCAGGTCGTGTTACTAGTCATGTTCATCACGACCAGTATCACGACCGTAGACCACGATCCACCTTTCTTCAGGGTGGTCGTGTTCACGGTCGTGATACTTCACGACCGGGTACAAGCCCGGATAAAGCAAATTTGTTAGTTTGAAGTGTTTTTCAAAGACCTCTATGAAAGAGGATTAAACCTTCGATTTTAAAAGGGTTTTTTGTGATATAATCTTGAAGTGTAAGTTTGTAAAAAATATTGCTAGATTTTGATGAGCTTTAAAAACAATTCAAAGGCAAACGACAAGAAATAAAGTCGGTACCCCTTATGTCGCCACTTTTTCACTTATAACTCCCTCTTCTTTCTTCGAAACTATCTTGAAAACTGATCTTCACTTCTTTAGCTTTCGAAGACATCATTTGCTTCTTGCATGAGTATTCTTCAACCTAAGACTAATCTCAAGCATATATATATAACTTATATAGTCATGATTAGTCATTTAGTTTAAGATTTAGTTATCATCAAAATAAGATTAACACCCTCAGGCTAACATCATGCAACTTGTAGATATTGTGGTGAGATAATTTCGGAAGTGCATTCCTAGCATTCCATTTGAATTAATCTTTATCATTGGATACACCTCCTTAAACCCCCTCAAGCATATAAATAGAGGTATGTTGTGGCATTTGTAAACTATCCCTAAAATCTTCGAATTATGTGAGTAATAGAGGTGTGCTGTATATTTTTTTTGGCTTTCTCTTGCTTCCTATGTAAGGGTATGCCTCCTTCAAAGATGTTAGATTTTGGGGTTGGGTCGACTAATATGGGTTGACCCAGCCCGACCCATTTTGTATGGGTCAATGAGAAATTATGGGAAGTTATTAAAATAACTTCCCATATCCAAATAATATATCAGTTTTCTCCAAAAAACTGATACGTTCAGTTTTTAGAGAAAAACTTACAGAAGTATGGCTTTTGTCTCCTTCACTCTTCTCTCTCCCAAACTCTCTCTGCCAGTTTACTATGTGTAAACAATTAAATCAAAATGGCTCTTAAGTTGTGGCCATATAGTCCAAGATCGTACATGTATTTTGGACTCCGATTCGCGACTGTTTAACGGTGGAACGAACGTGGTTAATTCTTGCAAACTCTTCTGCATACTACAAGGTTAGTATTTAATTTTATTCGGTTTATGAAGATCTGTATTGTGTACTTAAATTTTTCATTGGTATCAGAGCCAAATCGTTGGTTCTCCGTAGATATTTGATCTCTGCAGTATATATGTGTATATGCATATTTTTGAGCAATTTTTAACGTAATTATTGTGAATTTACGTTTCTGTGAAGTATCATAAGTATGTGTATTTTTGGTACTAGTAGAAAGTGCTCGTTGCAAGGATTCTAACAATGCAAATTTCGTAATTTTTTGTTAAGTAATAAATTTATTACGAATTTTTAAAGTTTGATTGTCAAATTGATTAAAACATTTTTTTTGCGTTTTTTTGTCACTGTTTTGGCCTTTTTCATGTCTGTATCATGCTCCAAAAATTGTGTATTTAGTACTGTTAGAACGGGTTCGTCGAGAGCTTTCCGTGCATATATGGATCATTAAATTTGGCCTTAAAAGGCATAAGATATGATATTTTAAAAATTTTATGTAAATTTGAAATTTTATCGCAACTGTGTGTTCTTGGTGTTGTATGTTCGCGTTGAAAATCGTGAGAATTGGCTGAACATGATTTGGTCATTGATCGACGTGGCCCAATCATGAGTGGACACGTGGCAAAGTCATAAAGAAAAAAAAAAAATACAATGGTTACTTTGAATCATGGTGTCAGACGTGATTGAACATGGTTCAATCCCGTCTGACTTAAGAAAGTGAGTGGGCCACGTGGAAAACTGAGGTTGTGCCACGTGGCCATATGCACTATTTTTTTAAAATTTTTTTTAATTAATTAAAATTAGTTTTTAATTAATTATTTTATCCAGCAATTCTCAATAACAATCACATACTACGAGCTCGAATCGTGGCTCGGCTCGAATCGCGGCTCTGATTATGGCTCGGCTCGGCTCGGCTCGGCTTGACATTTAAAAAAAAAAAAGGGGTTATTAATACATATATTGTATTAATTTATTTATTTACGGTTTGACTCCATAACTTTGTATTATTTATAATTTTATCCCATAACTTTGTGTTATTTATGTTTTAACCTCATAACTTTGTATTATTTACGGTTTGACCCTATAACTTTATATTATTTATAGTTTTATCCTATAACTTTGTGTTATTTATGTTTTGACCCCATAACTTTGTATTATTTATGGTTTGACCCCATAACTTTATATTATTTATGGTTTGACCCTATAACTTTGTGTTATTTACGGTGTGACCCCCTAACTTTGTATTATTTATGTTTTGACCCCAATATTCTCAATTATGGCCATTATCTTTGTGATAATTGTGTTTTAGGCACCTATTTCTCGCAGAGTAAGTACATAATTTAAATTTAATTTCAATTTAAACATGAAATCATGAGTGCTTTCATTTAATTGCCCATATTTCTTTGTGATTCAATTGTAATTATTACAATATAGGCATGAAATTTTTGTAATTTCATATAAATGCCTAAAATTTGTGTAATTTCCTTGTAATATTTGCGATTAGGGGCATGAATTTTTGTAATTTCATTTAAAATTCTGAAATTTGTGTAATTACGTTGGAATCTTTGCAACAAGTGACATGAAATTTTTTGTAATTTCATTTCATAGTATGAAATTTATGTCATTTCATCATACAACTTGTTGTGTATAATATTAATAGATGCTATGTGCACTATTAATTTTTGAAATTACTTGATTGGACCATTATATACTAAAGTTGTTTATTTTCCCGAGGACTTTAGTGGTCATTCGAGGATTGAGCGAGTTAAACAAACTGCGATAAATACTTCCAACACTACTGACCATATGACCACACATTGTTGTAAGCCCAAAATAATTTCCTATAGATCGTTTTACATTTAATGATTATGTGTAATATTAAATATTTTACGGGATAACCTTTTTTTATTTATTTATGAGCATGTGATAGTCATACGTGATTTCATGTGTAGTGTTAAATGTACTCTCATTTCTTCCTAACACACGTAGAACCAAATTTGTGTCTTTTGGGTCTCGATAAGTTTGAGACAACTTCTACATGCCCAATTGTCATGGTCCATATGTGTTAAAAGAATTGAATGTGTCAACTCTAGTTGACCACAACAATTATAAAAGAAAGGAGAACATTGAGGAGTAGTTTTTTTTGCCTAACACTGTTAGTTGTTCATATGTTAAACATTTTTCTAATTCTTGTTGTTATCATAAGCATATGTTGCATATGTTAATAATTAGTTTATTAATTCTTTATCTGAGTGGGAGTTCTAAGATTGGGATTGGTGTGATTCTAATCTAGAACTATTAGTTCCTACACATGTAAATTTATGTAATTCATATACGGAACTAATGTTTCTACTCGAATAGGATTAAATTGTGATAATTGTGACATTTGAATATAGAATTTGGCAGGTTGTACTACAATCTGTTGGTACTATATTTTATGTCACTTATTACATTTAAAAACTTGTTCAAGTAGAATTGAACATCTAAATGTGCTAGTATCGAACATCATAATGTCTATGTTGTGGTTCTTTATGATAACTGCAAAATATCATTGTTGTAGGAAAAATGAACGGTGATGATTGCAAATGTGGCATCATCAAGTTCAGAATATCCTTGTGCAACAAATAGGTGCTTGAAACACTGAGTTATGTTGTAATGCATCATTAGGGTGGTAACACCACTCAACATCGGAGGTAATAGGCCTATCAGGCTGAAAAATGTTAATGCTCGCATCGCGTTGCAGAGCACCGTGCATTATATCTCATTTGCTGCCTACGAAGTTTAACCTAATACTGAGGGAATGTTTGAAAGCTTGAAAGAGAAGTTCAGTGGAATTTTCATTTCTAAGCTGAGTCAGCTTATATTGAGTTCGACACATGCCGCAAAAGTCTCAATGCTACTGAGTGATAACATTTCTGAGATGTCGAACATAATTTGAGAATTGAAGGCAATTGGCCACATTTTCATTGATGGTCAACAAACGTATGTTGTTATCATATCCTTACCATCTGAGCTAAGTGCACATGATTGTTATCTTGACATGAAAAGGAAATGTTAACATATTTCAAACGTTAAGCATCAATTGGAGGTGGTGTAGAATGCTTTTTAGCCAAAAGGGCTGTTGGTCAAGCTTATGTAGCCAAGACCAATAAACAAGGATCATGTGGGTCCAAGTAAAAAAGGGCAATACCACTGAGAAAACCACAGAGGACAGACGTATATGTGGCAATTGCAATTTAACATTGTGATAGCTATGTGCTACAATTGTCACAAAAAGATCACTAAGCTCAGGATTGCCCTAAGTTGAAGATCAAACGTTTGTCCTCATGACTAAAAACGTAGGAGCTTTTGTGGGGTACCATTTGATTTTAGATCAAAATATGGTTATATTTGTAATAACTCAAGAGTTGAAGTCAAGGGCATTGACACTTGATAAGTACCATTATGTGATGGTCAAACTCTATATTTTTCCACAATGTGCTAGAAGCTCTGGTTTTTCAAGTCAACTTGGTCTGTGCATTCAAATCCCTTTACGATTAGGTCTTATACTTTATAAGTACTCAGTTAAATTGTTAGGAACAACTCATCATAAATCTGGCTACATTGTACATGGTTTCCTTGTTCTATGCGCTAAACATCAAAACCGTTGTGTTATTTATGCTATATCTTTGAGATTTATAGTATAGCAGGCTAGGCATACTCGGTCGAAATATAATGAACAGACTCACAAGAAAATGTCTTTTAAGACTGTGATTAGCGCAATTCTACCTGCCTCTGTGTGAAATTTGCCTAGTCGATAACACCACAATAAATATGTAAGCTTGCGAGCTAGTTTTCCATTGCAATTAATTCATCCCGAAATTTCTTGGTTCAAAGAATGTTAGGGCATGGCAAAAGGCCTAATATTTTATTGCTAACGATTTCATTAATTGTGAGCTTGTCCTTTATGTTTTCTCACAAGTCCAAAGCTTTTATTTACTTTGTAAGTAATTTTAAACTTGTGAGAATCCATGAGACAGAAAATGAAATCGATAACTGACTGTGGTCAAGTATATCTATTTGATTAGTTCAAAGTCTTGTAATGAAAGAGGTATAGTACGAGAGCTAACTATTCTTAGAACTTTGTAACTATGAGATGTTGTAGAAAAAGGAATAAAACATCATTGAATATGGTTATGTATATGATGTGTCATATGAATTTCTCAATTTTGTGTTAAGAATACGCAATTCTAATACATATATTTAACCAAGTGCCCTTATAATTAGACACTTCAAGACCCTATAAGTTATGGATAAATAGTGAACCAGTCCACAATGACTTATGACTTTGGGAGTTGGTTACTTTGTTCATAATATTTCTCATAAGCATGAGAAACTGAAACCGAAAGGAAATGAAACATTTCCATTTGGTACATTGAACGCTTCAAAAGGGAATGTTCATTGATGGACAAATAGTAGGAGTGTGTCTAAACTCAACATTCTTGGACAAAGAATTTCCTAGTGGGAGACTCAGTTATTGGAATTGAAGACTCCTAATGGTCATATTTCTCGCAATCTTTCAGTAGGACTGGAGAACTTGTTTCCGTTCACTAATCCAAGTGGGAGATAAACACCGGTTGATCACTATGAATTTGTTTCATATAGCACTATGAATTGGTTTCATATATGACTTTATTTCACGATCAATGTGAGTTCGCTTCATTAACCGGTTTGTGGATCATGTTCACTTGCAACAGTAATACCGGTATGGTCAACTAGAACTTATTTCGTGATCAATGTGAGTTTGTTTCATTGTCGGGCAATTGTGAAAATAAGTTTTTCATAAGATTACTAGTTAAAATGATGGTGAGAAATTGGATGAAAGCAATAAAATAAAAAAAATAAAAATTGTGTTCAATATGAGATATTAAGCTCGCTAGGGACTAAAAGTTGTAATCCAATTAGAGGGTAACGCTTATGAGCAAACCTTCTTTCGTTGTTAGGATTGCATCTGTTCACCGATTTCTGGCCATGTCATTTAGTTGAACCTTAACTTACATCAGGTGGATGATAAGATGACATTTCTTTGTGGAGAAATGCATGAATAATTCATTTTGTATGATCGTCAAATGATTCAAGAAGATATTTTGTACATGTCACTTGATTTGGGAGTAGATATGTAATTCTATCTCTATAGATGGATGACATATTGTTGGTCAGAAATGAAAAATAGTATATAATCACTATTAGTAAGTGGTTGTCCTCAACTTTGTGGATGAAGGATAATGGTAGAATAGTTTATATGTTTAGAGTCAAGATCCAGAAGGGTCGATCTAAAGATTCTTGTTGTGTAGCAAGAGTCATGAATCAAGAATGTTCTTGAATGACTCTACGTATAAGTCTACAAACCTTTATATACTCTTGTAGTTAGAGATGAAAGCCTAAGCTAAATGATTATATCCCTAAATGCCAGAATAGATTGATGATATAAAAATGTTTCTTATTCAAGCACCATAGAGACCTAGTATACATTGTGGTGTATACGTGGTTAGATATTTGATCTTGTCATGAGATATCAATCAATGCTTTGATAAGTTCATTGCATCATTGTCAAAAGGATCATGAGGTATTAAAGGGCAATTTAGTTTTGCCTATGTCGTTGAAGTGCTGATCTTTGTGGGAAGATATCCACATACGCTAACTTGGGTGGTGACCCAAATGAGCGGTAAGATACCTCTTCGTACATGCTTTCTTGCTGATTATTGGCACTAATTCGTGGAGTAGCAAGAAGCAAAAATGCATAGTATTGTGGAACTCTGAAATTGAGCTATGTGGCATGCTCAGTAACTATGCAAAAGGCAGTATGGCTCGAGAGATTATGATGGACTTGAGATGAGTCAGTTGCTAGACAGGCAATGGCGATCTATTGTGTCTACTAATTATCCGTCACCTATGCTAAGGATCCTAAATTTCATGGCGAGACTTAAAACATAGACATTATGGCTTTGTGTCATAAAAGGAAGTGACTGTGGAACATTCTCGTACGCAAGAGATGGCAGTGACCCACTCGATAAGTTCATATGCAGAGATATGTATTTGTTGCAGTAGAATCTCTAGGATTGCGTAGGACTTGATATTGATGTTTTGTAAAGTATTGTGTAATTACTAATGTACTCATACTGGTGAGTATTTGATGCCAGTTCATAGTGAACAAAATTTTCTTCATGTGTTTGTTTAGTGCCTTGTCTTTGTGATAAGTTTGGAAGAAATCGAGTACGAGTATGCTAGCACAGATTGGCATCAAAAAGTATGTCGACAGGTTGATGAAATTGGCTATCTCACACGAGCAATCGCCTCTGGCACAGTGGGAGCGTGCAGAGATAAGACGATATGAGTTTGTTAGTATTCGTCGGGAAATACTATACTCATATAAGATATGTCGCCTTAAGTATTGGTTTGGAATTGGTTTCTCTGACAATATTAAGATGAGACCTCTTAATTGTATATGTTACAATTAAAGATTGATATGAGGTCGATATGGATTCCCACGGTCCATATTACCTGTTTGTAGCCAGATTTGAAACCTTGATTACTAAGTGTATTAAGTTCGATGATTTAGGTTAGTTTCTCAGTGTTAACTAAACCAAGATCTGTACGGTGTTTTGATTTAGGTAAAGACATACTCCCCTTATAAGGGAAGTCATACCGTAACACATGTTTCATACCATGTGTGCTTTGCGACCGTAAAAAGAAGTGGGTGAATGGATCCCTACTTCACCACTGTGTGAGTCCTTGAAGCAATAAATGCTTCTTTGGGATACCCTTAGTGACCTACGCTCATATTCTAATAGGTTAAGTTCAATGTTAGCTACTTTGGTATGTTGCCTAAAGATCACGTTAGATTCGATCATATGGGACATGTCCGGGAAAGCAGTTGACTTGGCTTAGAAGAATATTAGAGCGAAGGGAAGACTGTTCGCATTTGGGCCCGCATGTGTTCATTGGTCGACCAGTTATACAATCTTTGTGATTGAATAATCTTTGTGATTGAATATAACTATGAATACATGTTTGAGATTTAAAGGTCAAACATAGCCTACGAGGGATAAGGTATGTGTTGACTAATGTGAACTTAAAAATTGGTCTAGGGTACAACGAGACATTTTCTTCCGTTGAAGACCGTAGCTCCCATGTCATCCCTAACAGGTGCATGTTTTGAGCTTCCACTTGTTATGTGCTCGCGGGTCGCACGACTTATTTTCCCGTATGAATTTGATGGTGGTTCCCGACAAGGACGTAGAGAGAGATAGTGGTGGATATGGGTCTACCCAGCTTGTGCGAGTAGGAGATGTTATATTTTGAGGTTAGGTCACCCAATATGGGTTGACCCAGCCCGACCCATTTTGTATGGGTCAATGAGAAATTATGGGAAGTTATTAAAATAACTTCTCATATCCAAATAATATATCAGTTTTCTCCAAAAAACTGATACGTTCAGTTTTTAGAGAAAAACTTACAGAAGTATGGCTTCTGTCTTCTTCACTCTTCTTTCTCCCAAACTCTCTCTGCCAGTTTTCTATCTGTAAACAATTAAATCAAAAGGGCTCTTAAGTTGTGGCCATATAGTCCAAGATCGTACATGTATTTTGGAATCCGATTCGCGACTGTTTAACGGTGGAACGAACGTGGTTAATTCTTGCAAACTCTTCCGCATACTACGAGGTTAGTATTTAATTTTATTCGGTTTATGAAGATCCGTATTGTGTACTTAAATTCTTCAAAAGATATACCACAACGAAGCATATATGGAAGATGTTATTGTAGGTGTTTGGATAACATCCTTCATCATCTGGAATAACACGACGATATAAATGAAGAGTAAAATCCATTGATAATATAATACGTACATGTGCATCCATATATAAGGCATTACATATTCAATTCTATCTATATAACTACAACGATTCATTATAATATGCTCATATTTAAAAAAATAAAAATAAAAAAAATAAAACTAGGTTTCCATAAGCTTAGTTTGCACTGATCATGTAACAAAACAGAAAAAAGAAATAAAACAATGACCATTTTTCTAGAGAACAAGGTTATCACAATAGAGGAAAGAAATATGAGAAATGGTAAAAGAAATAAAAAGTAGAAAAATGTCAAAAAAAAAAGTAGAGAAGTTTTATCAAGTTCATGGGATGGTTCTGTTGACCCCAGTACTTTAAGATGTACCAGAAAAGAAAAAGATATGACAGTGACCACCTTTCTAGAGAGCAAAGTTATTATAAAAGAGGAAAGAAAAAAGGAAAATAAAAAGTAGAAAAATGTCCCAAAAAATAGAAAATTTGAGAAGTGTTATAAAGTGCTTGTGATGTTTTTTCTTGCCTAGGTACTCTAACATGTACCCAAAAAAAAAAAAGAAATAAAAGTAATGACCACCATTGAAGAGAGAAAATGTTATTACAGTAGAGAAAAGAAAAATGCGTAAAAGAATGTCGAAAAGAAAAAAAAATAGGAAAAGGTTTATCAAGTCTATGTTTGCGACGACAACGGGTCTGCATGCTAATCCCCAGTACTCTAAAATGTACGCAAAAAGAAAAAGAAAAGTGAGCACCTTTCTAGAGATGAAGCTTACCAAAGTAGAGGAAATAAATGGAGACGGTGAGGTTTAAGAAAAACAAGCGTTATTCTTAAACCTCTACAACTTTTTAAAATTATTTAAATTTCCCCATAAAATTTAATATTATCTACATGACCCCATTTTTTATGGGAAAAGCTACAAGGGTTATTCTCAACCCACTACAATCTTATAGAATTATCTAAATTTTCCCATAAAATGTAATATTATCTAAATAACCCCCCTTTTTTATGGGAAAAATTGTAAGGGTTATATCTGTCATTTTACTAATTAAAGAACCAAATAAAATGAAGAAAATATTGAAAAATTAGAAATCTATAACATATTGCAACGTTAAATGGATAATCTTCAACTAAAACCCCTTCCTATAGCTGATTCCGGTGGCTCACGGTGGCAGAGCAGCCATCTCATCAACTGTCGTTCCATTATTCTTCTCTTAACCTTGTTTCCACCCAAATCCTCAAATTCTTCTCCCTTAGTCTTTCCATTCTCTTATTCCTCTAATTCTTCATCAAAGCCTAGCCCTAACCCTAATTCAACATTCTCATCGAATACCCTTAATTTACCACATCCACCAGCGGTTGTCGCTTAGGGTTTTTCCTTGCAAGATCCGACGCAGCAGCGAACTTGCTACTGCCAAGGGTGAGGGGGGGGGAAGGGGAAGGGGAAGGGGAAGGGGAGGGCTATCGGGTGGGAGGGGGGTTGGGGGGAAGAAGATGATCCTTTTTTTTAACTTTTTTAAATTTTTTGATAAATAAGTGGAGATGAAGAAAAAAAAAATATGTATATATATATGTATTTAAAGGGCAAAAAAGTCATTTAATAGCTTAAAAGAGATATGGAGGGGGATAATGTGAGGATTTTTTAATAATACCCAAGGACTTTCTTAGAATTTTATGAACACATAAAGATAAAGTGATAGTTTCACATATCACAGGGAGACAGAGGCCCCAAAAAGAATTAGACCATAACAACAAAAATTTTAATTGATAACTGCTTGGTTTACATTTTTATATTCCTTCCATATCCTATCGAGAAATAAAACCGACTAATCTTTGAGACAGATTATACTCATGTCTATGTCCTTAACTTGGTAGCCCTTCACGCATGCATCAAACTTCCCAACTGATCAAACCTCGTCTTATAATTGTCAAAACATACATAAAATCCATGTTGCTTGACCTTTTCATTATGTTCAAAGGGTTTAATACAACCATCAGAGCAAACATTTATAAGGTTTGGCAGAGAAATGACTTTGATAATAGATATTGTGATAAATGGGAAAACGCACCTCAAGTTTTCCAATATTAAAACCAATCAATAGACATAGATAAGTATACCTTTTGGTCAAACATTATTTTCTTAAGCCTACAAAATTCGACTTGTGCGTGACGTACGCCATCCCAAACCTGAGCTTGAAAGGTCTTGACAGAAGGATGACGCTTCTTTCGTTCTTTGGCTTGAAAAGTGATGTAGTACATAATGCCAACCTTCACAAATTCATACCTTGTTCTCTACAAAAACAAAAAAGTTAATTGGTAAGGATAAGAAAATTATAGGGGAATGGATTAATTTAGAAAAGGGATTAACGGAAAAATTACGCAAAACGATTTGTTATATTCCTGAATAGCCAATGTGGCCAGCTCGATAAGTGTTTTAGTTTCGGAAGGCGAGCCCTGGAAATCTATGGGAACAAATGATGTCATAGGGCAAATTCCCGGAAAGTCGTAGATGTCAAAACCTTGGCCGGCCTCTATCTGTTGAAGGTATTTAGCCCACACTTCATGATCTACCTCCGTAATGCTATCAGGGCAAAAATCTTCAGGATCGTATTCATCCACAGTAATCATCTTTGATGGATCTAAAGGCTTACACTCCCGTTGATTCTTAGGAGGAAGTCCAGAAGAGGCATCACAGCTTGAAGAAGATTCCAACTCAGTCATCATGGTAGCCCTCTATTTCTCCCTCGTTGTAGACACCAACGATTTTGCTTCCCAAACCCTAATTCTTCTGACCCTGATAATGTTTAGCTGAGCTTTACAGAGACTTACGTGTTTTTTTTAATTATTTTAAATTCAATTAAGTTAGCTAGCAAGACAACTTCTTGCATAAATAGCGTACGCGGTTTTATTGTAGTGAAATCGGTGTTAACAAGATTGTTGCTTCTGGACGAGAGAAATACTAAATTCTTCTCCTCTTTTTTTAATTTTATTTTTTTAAAAAAAACTTTTAAATATAGTGTAAATTTCTTTAACAACTCCCTAATTTTTCCTTAAGTGTTTGAAAATTTTTGTAGTGTGAAATTCATTTGATTTGTAAATGAGCTATGTGTGAGAATTTATATTTAAAAATGAATTCCCTTATTTGGAACTACAAAATAGTATTAAGTCAATTTCAAGATTTGTAAATATATTTATTGTAGGTATTCCTTTTATGTCCCTATATTTTGAAGCTTTATTTTTTAAACTTTGACAATAAAATATATTCCACCAATATCACTAAATATTTTTAAAATTAAATTTAATTAAATAATAGTGATGAATAAATAATAGAAATAAATAACACAAATAAATAATTTGTGATTTTAGATGCCTAATTAAGTATGTTAAGATTACCTGAAATTAACGTTATTGTCGTTAGATGAATAAATAACTTATAATTTCGGATTTTAATTTGAAGACCAAAAAGTTTGGATTAAAATAATAAAAATAAAAATTTATCGTGAAGAAGCTTGCAAGAAGACTAAAATAATAATAATTATACAAGAAATGAGAGCAAAAGACTAAGAGCAATAAAAGGAAATAAAATTTAGATCACAGTTTAGTCTTTAAAAGATGACTGACTAATTTTGTCGGTTGGAATTATAAATTCCACCTTTTGAGTAAGGATTTAGATAAAATTTGAGTAAATTCAAGATTTGCAAATCTTGGATTTCTGATTTTTTTAAAGAGGTGCTTCCAAATACAAAAGGTTGAATTTACAAATGAATTCTTCAAAATTTTATGAAATTCATTTATTCCAAACAGTATGTAACAATCATAGAACCCACAAAGTATCACGAAAAAAGATTACTAGTTATTCAGTTACAATCCTCAGCATCGAATTTAATCAAACATTCCTGTGTTGGTCACTATTATTTATCAATTACGAGGGTGTAATTGATAAGGCAGGAGCAGACATAGCGCATATTTGCTGCATAAATTCAAGAGTCGATCCACAATCAAAGGGGCTGAATATACGCTTAGTTAATGTAATCTTTGATATATGGGATATTGAGTATCCCTCTTCATGTATATAAATATTTAACAAACAGTCAATCAAATAAAATGAAAACAATTGCTTCTTAGACTCGTAGAGTTTTCATGGTATCAGAGCCGTTAAACTCGCAAGCTAGAAACCAATAATCCTCAAGCCTCATTCAAACACCAGTTTTTTTTTCCTTCCTGTTTCATCTCTTGCTAAGCTGAAAATGGAACGGTTCTCATCTATCACTAAGACGAAAATGGAAGAACCCAAACTTACAATCCAGTCATTCCACCAGTGTGCTAGTTTGGTGTCAATTAAACTAAGCTCCAACAATTACCTCAAGTGGCGTTCACAAATTCTTCATCTTGCTCGCAGTCTTAGAGTGCTCCATCATCTCGAAAAGGATGGTGGAAAACCTGAAGCTCTTTTGGAAGATAAGAGTGTGAATCCAGCCTATGGTTTATGGGTAATCAATGATGGATTACTCATCTCATGGCTCCTTGGCACAATTAAAGAAGAAGCTCAGCCATCCATTGATGAAGATGCAACTGCCTATCTTCTGTGGAGTTCGTTGGAAGAACAATTGTTTCCAACAACTATTGAGAAAGAAGGCCTGCTCAAAAATATGTTCATGACCATCAAGAAAGGGTCACATTCATTAGAAGAATATGTAAGGGAATTCAAATCAATCTGTGACAACCTCGCTGCGATAAAGTAGCCAGTCTCTGACCTTGACAAGGTGTTCCAATGTGTTCGTGGTCTAGTATCAAAATATGAGAACTTTCGGCTAGCCATGGTGACAAAGCCGCCATATCCTACCTTCAATCAGTTTGTTCTTGCCCTGCAAGGGTATGAACAAACTCTTGTTGCTCAAAAGGAGGAAGAAAGAATCTACATTGAACATGCTCAAGCTTACTTTAGTCAACGAGGTCGTGGACGTGGTGGTAGAGGAGGTCGTGGCAGTTTCAATTCCAAGGGAAGAGGCTTTACTCCGACAGGTCGCTATAACACTAAAAACAATGCCAACAACAACTTGAGATCCTTTTCAAACAATCCGACAAAAGAAAGGAACGAAACTGCAAAGCATAAAGTGCCGAAAAAAATGATAAGGTAACTTGTCAAATTTGTGGTAGGATGAATCATACTGCTCTTGACTGTTGATACAGGTTCGATTATTCTCATAAATCAGAGGATTTTCCACAAGCATTGACAGCTCTTGCTTTGAATAAGGAAGATCCTTCCTTTTATGTGGATTCAGGTGTAACTGCGCACATGACTAATAATGCAGGTATATTATCTCACCTAAAACCTTATAGAGGATATGGTGTCATTTATGTTGGAAATGGAAATAAATGCCTATTACACATGTTGGAGATACTCATGTCGGGAAATTGGACTTAAATGATGTTTTTGTAGTTCCTCAATTGAAAAAGAATTTCATGTCAGTCAGCAAGTTTACTTTAGATAATGCTTGTACTGTTGAGTTCACATCCTTTGATTTTGTTGTTAAAGACCAGCATTAGAAAATAGTGGTGAGGGGGCATAAACGAGGACAACTCTATGCATTAGATCTGGGTTTTCAAGAAGCGTTAACAGCAATAAAGAGTAGCAACTCATCCTCATTGTGGCACCAACGACTTGGACATCCAAGCTCAAGGATTTTATCCTTTTTGAAGGGAAAACAAGTTATTGATGTTACAAATTGGAAAACTACACCATCCATTTTTGTTAGTTGTCAATCGGGAAAAAGTTGTAAGCTACTGTTTAATTTGAATAAAACGACTTCAGATTTGCCTCTTGGAAAAGTGCATTGTGATCTTTGGGGACCTTCCCCAGTTGCCTCAAATCAAGCTTTTAGATTTTATGTTATATTTGTCGATGATTTTTCGCGATTCACCTGGTTTTACCCTTTGAGAAGAAAGTCAGATTTTTACTCTTGTTTTCTCAAGTTTCAAAGGCTGGTAGAAAATCAAATTGACAAGAAAATTAAGATTTTTCAATGCGATGGAGGTGGCGAATTCAATTCTTGTGACTTTCTTAATCATGTCGAAAGTTGTGGCATTCAGTTACAAATTTCTTGTCCAGCTACGCCCGAACAAAATGGAGTTGCTGAGCGGAAACACCGTCATATAGTTGAAACAAGTATCACCATGATATTTCATGCAAATTTGCCTTTATCCTTGTGGACTGAATCATTTCTTGTAGCTACTTACCTAATCAACTTCCTCAGTCTTGCACAACAACACTTCATACTCACAATTATATCACAAGGAACCAGATTACAATGGCTTGCGAGTGTTTGGATGTTTATGTTTTCCTTCACTTCGGCATCAAGGAAGCAATAAGTTCGTCAAGAAAACTTATCCATGTGTCTTTGTTGGCTATAGCCCAATTCATAAAGGCTATCGGTGCTTAGACCCTAACACCAAATGGGTTTATATATCTAGACATGTGGTCTTTGATGAGGAAAAGTTTCCCTTCAAGCCAAACCCACTAGAGCTACCAACAAGTTTCTCGGAGCTTATCGAATTTCCATCTTTAGATGAGTGGATTAGGGGGTCAAAGGAGATCACTTCTTCAACAAAAAATTCATATCCACCACAGTCTATTTTACAAACTAATTCTTGTTGTGATGCAGATATAGATGTTCTTCACTAGCCTCACAATGATTATGTCCAGCCACCACATAATCATGTTGATCTGCCAATCAATGACACATCACCTGCTCCTCACGACACTCTATTGCCAAATGATGAAGTTAATACATCTTAAAATGTTGAACATCTAGCTGATTCATTCATAATTTATTACTTCTAGCCTTACTCAATTTTTTTTTTGGTGACGCCTTACTCAATTAGAATGTGCTATTTATTATTTTTACCCTTTGTGGAGCAAGGATCCTTTAATATCTCCATAAAATTATTAGCAGAATCTAATGATTGTGAATTACTTAAATCATTTTATTATAGTTATATCAATAATTCACAATTTCATATCTTATTTACAACGTTAAATCACTATTAATAAATCCATTCTCTTGTGACGCTTATGAAGGGGAGGAGATAAAAAAGGTGGCAAAATGAAAAATAAAATGAAAGAAGGATCACAATGGCAAAAAACAAAAAAAAAAAAAATAAGGATCACAATGGCGTAACTGTTAAGCCTATTTAGTGGTGGTTAAGCGCCTGTCCTTAACTGCCGGGTCTACATGTTGATTTTTTTTGCCTATTTAGTGGTGGTTAACCCCTAGGGTTTTAGGTAGTGAGTTTATAAGTTAATTATACATTAACTATAAATATAGGTCATAGTCCAACAAAAGAAATAGTTTTATACCTTTTTGGGGACTGGAGGTAAAAGGAATAATGAAATGATCAATGTATCAACACTTAAGAGTTGAGTGAAATAATAAAATAGTGAGTAATTTCGAGTTTAAACCTTGCTTTAGCGTCCAGTGTATCTGTAACGCCCCGATCCCTCACGAGACCGGAGGCTCTAATAGCCAAGCTATTCTCAACCCAATACCAAACCCGGTCACAAAATTTTAGGGAAAAACGGACAGAGTTTCCCCTGTACTATGGGCATTCTGAAAACCTGTAAACACTCAAACAAAGTCCCAACAATACAATACAAGCTTTTCTTAATTAAACATCAAAGTTCTAAGGCCATCCGAGCCTTATAGTACACAATAGTTCCAAAACACCCAAGCATGCGAGAACTTATTATCAACATAGTTTTATAATCATGACATTCTAGGAAATCAATTAAACATAATTGAAAGATCAAACATTTCTACTTTAAGTCATTCACTCCCAAGCATGCGAAGAAGCTAATAGCAGAAATATAAGTTATTACAAGATATAGGTTCCCAAATCTACTCTACAACCAACTATCCTTCAACTTCTTACAACAACCAATATAAACAAAGCCCTTAGGCCACAAAATAGATACACAAATACCAAATAGAAACAAGAAGGCACAGCCACTTCAGAATAACACACAGCAACTAGGGCAACTCCTCCAACTGCGCCACCTGAAACATGTTAGCGAGGTATGAGCAACCACTGTTGCCCAGTGAGGGATATAGTCCCGGGGCGTGCAATGCAACAGATAATACAATTACACAACAATAACACTTTAACAATTTAAGAATCAATGATAACTTAAATAACCACACAATTAAAAGGATACATTTCAACAATCCCCTATACACCAATCTTCACTGGTCTTCAATCACGATCCACGAACCACGAGCACGATCACGATAAGCTGGCATAACCCCAATCACTCCAGTGGGTGTACTCCGGATGTACCCCGAATCCTACGACCCAACATCCCCTGGCAATCTCCGGACCAGGCGAATGAGGGAATAGGGCACGGAGTTTGAATATCCACCGGCAAGCCCTCTGCCGCCCAGCCGATATTCAACACATCCGCCCCGACACTATGGTTGCGCAACCACTATGCAATGCACTTAACAATGGCAAGTTAATAGCAATAATATGAGCATTAACACATAGGAGGATCAACAAAGTAGGTTGACCTCGATGCAATTAGAATAGAAGCAATTATATAAGCTAATAAGCAGTTTACAAAGGAACATATACAAAATAAGCATAGAATCATACCAAAAGCTCCAAATCAACTTGAAACCACATATAAACACTTAAGGAGTCATGCCATTGTTTTAGAAGTGTGAGTCAACCGAAATTGCACATAAACCCCTTTGTTTTTCGAACTATTTCTCTTCCAAACCGAGGTTAATGATTTCATTTTCAAAGGAAACTCTCCCAATCTTCTAACTAACCCTCAAGGTACCCTCTCAACCCTCTAACTCATTCAAATGCCCGCGATTACCCCGAAAGCCCCAAATTCCCTCTTATGGCTTTAAACTACACATACCTTATCCGGGCTTCAAACGAGGGTTATCAAAGCTTCTATAGCACCTAGGTAGCCTAAGAATACTAGAAGTGAAGCCCGAATCCACCCGGATTCGCATGAACCCCGAAAGCCCTTTATTAAAGTCGACTATTTTACGTTTTATGCGATTCTAGAGCAATGTAAGTGCACGGGGATATTAGACTACCTTCACTAACACCTAAGGCATCTATTAGAAGTATTGAATCAAGTTAAAACGCGCGATTACACCAAACCCTAGAAATCCCGTCACTATTCACCCCTATGAATCAACTATCGATTTCTACCGTTTAATACATGAAACAATAGCATAAATGTGGTCTCTACTACATGTATACAACATATATAAGCTTATTTGAGCATTGCAATAGCATTAGACAACATTTCCAATAAATCAAGAAAATAGCAACATTTGTAGAATGCACAAATAAGCATGAAAACCCTCACCTAAAGCACGTAGGAGCACCTAGAAGGCTTGCACACACCCTAAACTACTTGTCCAAGGCTTGGAGAGGATTGGATTGGAGATTTGATGAGCAAAAGATCTCCTTCTTGGCTGCTAAGGGCTGTTCGGATTTTGAACAGTAATTCCTGCACTTTTTTTTTTTTTTGTTTTTGCTAAGTTATGAGCTTATATTGATATATAAGGTGTATGGTTGGGTGGGGTCAAGTTTGGGTGCTTAAGTGGTCAATTATAATGCGCGTAGTAAGCTTAAAACGAGTCTAAAGTGAAGCATGTGTGCTAGTTAATTAAAACTCTAAGTTAGTTACGTAACACTATTCATTGAACTACTAAAATCATTTTTTAAACGAGCTCTCCTATCGCTTCTAGCTCAATTGCACATTTTTTCCACTACTTTAACAATTAATATGATTTAATAAAAATGTTAATTAACTAATAGAATGCAGTTTAAAAACGAAGTGAATAGTAATTTAAGAAGACAATTAATAAGGCATAGAAAGAGGTGCGCAAATAAAGGATACAACAGTAATTGAATGCATGGCTAAATCTCGGGCGTCACAGTATCAATAAAAATGGAAAACAAAAAGATCGGCGGATCAACTGTACTGCCTCATATATATCATGGTCTTGGACCGTTGCAGTTACAAAATTCTCTTTCTAAAAGCAATTAGGTTAAGCGTGCATAAGCAAGAGACATATTTGATTCATAACATAAAGAGTTATAAAAATAGAGTCGTGTTTGATTATGAAATAAATGTCCCAAATGTGCCATGCACTACAACTCCTTGACAGCCTTTTTTGCGGCAGCCAAGGGCTACCAAGGAAGCAAAGAGAACTAAAAAGTACATGAAAAAGTGGAAAATGCTCTGAATTAATTATGACAGGAAGAGACATACAAGAAGAATGGTTGATCTCCATTGTAAATGCCCCAATTTTCAATTGAAACCCTGTGTTCTCTGAGTGATGAGATTGTAGTCCTGTGAAAACAAATCAAAATGTTAAGGATTGTAGTTCAGGTTATATACCACAAAAAAGAAAACTAAAAAAGCATGCATGCATGGTGTTGTGCACAAATCCAATGTAAGTACGTATCGCAACAAATAATAAAATAGTGAGTAAAGATCGTTTTCACAAGAACTGTGATTACTAAGTACCGAAATTGGTATAGTTGTAACTTTATTTGGACAATCACGAATTGAGAATATGCAACTAGTGACTAAAGAGATGACGAAACTTGTAAAAATAGCAACTAAAGTAACTACGAAATTAATAAGAAAGATGGTAATTCAATAATTAACGCGTTCTAGGGGTTCCGACTTCACCAAGATTTATCTTACTCAAATCTATTGATTGAATTCAATTGACGACTATTCCTTATGTTGTCAGCAATTGCGCTAAGATAATTACTAATCTTTCTCAAGTGTTAATAACATATTCCGATTAGCAAGCTACCTACATCTCTGTGACAACTATGAATTTATGGAACTCATTAAACCCTAGAAATTCAAGTGCTGCACTAGATCTCATAACTATCTCTAGCTTATGACGATTTAATGATATTTCAGACAGGGTCTAATTTAATTATCACTTCTCAGTCTCAAACCAAACCACAAATCATGCAATTGTTGGCCAAGCAATCATAAGCATTAAGTTTAGAATGAAATACTCAACATAAAAGCGAAATAGTTCATCAATCAATTAAATCAACACAATCCAAGTATTCAAAATTTGGCTACATCGTAGGCCTAGAAAAATAATTTAGAACATCATAATGAATGTAAATAAAATCCAAAGTTGACTAAAGTTCATGATGAGAGAGAAAAAAACTAGGAATTTCAGGAAGAATCGTGGTGAAAACTTGTCTCTGAATCATTCTCCCTCTTCCACTTGCAGTCTCCTCGCCTTTGTTCTTTCTCTCTGGAACGTTCTTCTGCTTCAATAACCAGCCGCCAACAGCTCTCCTGCTTCTCACGTTTTTCATTCTTTTATTCCCTAGGGTTTACTTCTTTTCTTGCCGTTTTAGAAAAATAACCCTCTTAATTTCCTGTGATACAGCGTAACTACGCTATGACTGCGCAACTTCTAATTTCTAATGAAAGACTTCTCAGGTTCAACACACTTCGTCCTCGGCAATGCTTCTACAATTTTTGCTTCGAAACTTCAATTTTCTCACAGCTTTCACCTGAACCAGGGAACGAATCCAAAACCACTAAAATTGCTCATAGATTATGCGAAAACTAGCACAAATTAAGTAAAAATGTGTCGAAATAATATATAAATTAAACACCCAACACATGGCTTTGATATATATCGGCTTCATGAATGATTATACCAACCTCGCATTTATCTATTTTGGGAAGTCTGAGATTTGGAGGATTCTCCTTTTATCCACTTTTTTTGGGCCTGATCTCGTCCGGTAGTCTCTGCAAATACTAAAAATTAGTGCCAGAAAGTTATTAGTTATGAGTGCAAAATTGCAATTGTCAATTTAATCACCAAATAGTAATGAATTTGAGTGCTTCCAGGCCATACTTTTGGTTTTGCTATATCCTTTTCTCTTGCTGCAAGAGGAAATTGATTTATCACTATCTTCTTCCGAGATACTGAGTATTTTCTTCCCCCTATCTTCTTGATTCTTTGATGCACTTTTACATAGAACATGACCAGCATGATCCAAATCCTCTTTTTCTAACAAAGAGATAGGATAAGCGAGTAATCAAGTCTCTTTGAACCTTGGCAGTACCATTGTTACCCCAATTCTCTCCCCACGAGTTCAAAATCTTATAGTATTTAATCTCATTTTTGGTACCATAACCAATAACTTGTACAGCATGTGACCCTTGTACTTCTTCACTTGACTTGGGTCCAATGTATATCTCCTAAAATGAAAATTTAAAACAAATCTTACAATTATAACATAAATAGTGACATCAATACATATATATTGACATTGAAATCAACTACAAATTGCTTACCTCTCCTTTAAATTCGATGAGACTTTGGTAAATTTCCATCCTACCAGCTAATGGTTGATATGTGATTTGTCTCTCAATATCTTTCTCATCCCATCCAAACTTCACCTTATCGAAACCACTGATTTTCAGTTTTGTATCCTAGAAATGCCGAAGTTTGTAAAAAACATTTCAATAATTAAATTCAACATGTAGAAAACTATAAATAGTTGAACACACATGTTCTATATATTATCACTTTACCTGAGGTCCTTTCTCTCCCATGTGATACAGTTCTTCTAAAGATATGCCATAGTTCTTGATATAATCGAAGGCTTTGTTATTAGAATTCAAATAGCACCCCTCTTTATCTGGAGTCCAATGTTTAGGAGGATACTTTTTGTGTAGCTCATCTTTCAATTCTTGAACAGCCAATTGTACAAGAGGCAATTTATTGATCGCAAAAAATGATGACACGCATCCAGTAGCAACATACGCGTAGCAGCACTCTTTGAGTGAAAAAAAAGAAAAGAAAAAGAAACATGTAAGAAGATTATAGATTTTGTAACGCCCCGATTCCTCACGGAACCGGGACTTCTATTAACCATACTAATCACAACCCAATTCCAACCCGGACTCAAAATTTTAGGGAAAAACAGACGGAGTCTCCCCTGTTTATAGGACTAAACTGGTACCTGCAAAAGACGCCTATGATGCTAGATCCACAAACAGCAACTCTTACAACCAATCCTCCAAGATTTTTATGGGCCACCCGCGATCACAAGGCCATCCGAGCCTTGGAACAACAATTACATATAACACACAAGCAAGCAAAGCATTTCTAATTTTAACTATAGGTAGTTAGATACAACAATAGCCAAGTTCTACTTCCAAGTTTGTTAATCACACAAGCATGCAAAAGAATAAGTTTACTATGGATTATTACATGTCATTCCACTTTATATCCAACATACAAGATTACAAATTATTACATTCACCAATTATACTCAAGACCCCAAGGTCACAAAAAGGCAATCAACAACAACTCCACGCAAGCTTCTCATTTTAGACAACCTTATCACACAAGAAGTCACAGAAATTGCTTAACTAGCACTTCCTCCTCTTCTACTACCGCTACTAGCTGAAGGTCTACCTCAAGTTCTCCTGAAACATATTAAATGAGGAGTGAGCAACGAAGTTGCCCAGTGAGGGAGGTGATGCAACATGCCAACGTGTAATATGATATGCAAACACAAGAAAACATATATAAGCCATGTAAATCAACAAGATAATAAGCCAAGCAATTAATCACTTTTAAAAAGGATACGGTTCCACTTCCAAGTCTTCATTCACGAGCCACGAACCACGAGCATCACGAACATGCCGGCAAACCCCAAACACCAACAATTGGGATACTCCGGATGTATCCCGATCCTACGACCCTTTCTCCCGAGGTAGGTCCATGCCCAGCAGGTGAACCACGCCTCTGGGGTAGTGGAGTATGCCTCAGCGAGAAAGGGAATAGGCACCATGGTAGTCGAGGGAGCACGGCAAGCCCGACGCCGCCCGTGTTTCTCGATGCTACCACGTCCGATATAGGTTGCGCAACCCGAAACAAGTCACAAGTAATCAATATAACACACAACACATAAGAGGGACGACAAAGTAGGCCGCCCTCACATATAAGCACGATAAAAGTTCATATAAGCACGATATTCGCTAATAGATGCCAAAAGAAGCAATCAACACAATTAAATCCCAATAATCTACTCAAATAACTTAAATACATCCTAAATATTCAATGCAAGGCATTACTAACACACAACAAGTTCCAAATGCAACTAAAAGGGCTAAAAACTACTTTTTCCCTTTCTTTAACCGAGCTTTCTTTCTCCTAAGCATGGTTCGAGATTCCCAATCATACCCTAGTCTTTCTATATTCCTAATTAAGCTCAAAGGTGCCTTTTAAAGTCACTAAAACTCATTTTTGAAGCAAAAGTTCGGGAAGGCCCTGAACGGGTTTGAACTATAGCCATACTAACCGAACCCCATTTTCGCGAAACGAAAGCACCAAAGGCGCTTCCTTAGCTCAAGGATACCCAAATCAATGCCCAAACTTGC
The DNA here is from genome assembly GCA_037974665.1 of Ehretia macrophylla. Taxonomy (NCBI): domain Eukaryota; kingdom Viridiplantae; phylum Streptophyta; class Magnoliopsida; order Boraginales; family Ehretiaceae; genus Ehretia; species Ehretia macrophylla. The sequence continues at coordinate 52,553,558 of CM075775.1, forward strand.
CCGGATTGCTTAACGTATAAAACCCCCTTTTTAAAGTAAGCTAATTATGCAATTAAGTTCAAATTCGAGTGATTCAACATAACGTGGTTTTTCAACTAACTTCCCTAGGGTCTAGAGTACCTAATTGAGGCATCAATTCAAGTCAATTAGCAAATTTTCTCAAAACCCTAGTTCTAGGTACTATTCATCATCTCTTTGATCAAATTCAACATTCAACCATTAAATTTGTTATCAAACCACAAAAGTTAGCTCTAGAGACATTAAATAACTCATAGGAAGCATTCATAACAAGTTTTATAGCTAATATCAACAAATCAATAAAATTCAATATATGCACATAAACTTTAAAAATAAATAAATGCATCTCCCTCACAATTTTGAAGATGAAGAAGCTTGTTGAAGACTCTAGGTTGCTCAAAACCCCTCCCAAGATGAATCTAGAAGCTCAAAATGCAAGATTGTTGAAGCAAGAATCTCCTTTTTTCCTTCTCCTTTGGTATTTTCGGCCTGCTACAGTAATTCCTGCACATTGTTCTTCTTTTTTTTTTTTGTGTGTGTTTTAATGAGCTTATGTGATTTATATAAGATTAAGTTGAGGTGGGGTCAAGTTTGGGTATTTAAAAGGTCACTAGAATGTGCGTTATTAACTTAAAAACGAGCCTAAGATGAAAAGTAATGTTAGTTATTTAAATCTCTAAGTTTGTTACGTAACACTATTCACTTAACTACTAAAAACATTTTCTAAACGAGCTCTCCTATCGCCTCTAGCTCAATTGCACATTTTTCCCACTCCTCTAACAATTAATGTGATTTAATAAAAATGCTAATTCACTAATAGAATATAGTTTGAAAACGGGATGAATAGTAGCTAAAGAAGCCAATTAATAAGGCACAGAAGGAAATGCGTAAACAATAAATGCAATAGTAAATAAATGTACGGCTAAAATCTCGGACGTCACAGATTTGATTAGCGGATATTATATATTTCAAGTCAAAAACTCAACATAATTCCCTATATGTACTTACGACATTTTCCTTGGTCAGCAACCGGAAGTAAAATCTCCTTATTCAAAGTAAAGCACTCCTGCAATGCACAAAAAGATAAAAAAAAAAAAGATCAACTTAATTACATCAAAATCTCAGGAGAATACGGTAATGATACAAATTCGGATGATATATAGGATTGCTGCATTGAAAAGTAACCTGGAAATCAATTATGTGATTCCAAACACTTCTGCTATAGCTTACTGCATTTCAATAGTACGGCTGTCGTGCCACGAGCCACGACCAAGACTATTACTTTCACACCTCTCTCTCTAAAAATTAAATAGAATATTGCAATTATAAGCTTTTTATTAACCTTATTCAACTTCAAAAAATCCAAGTTTCTGAACTTAGTTAACTATCGTTTCTTAAAAACATTAGCTAATCATGCCAGGTTCTTAGTCAATGATGCTCCGAAGAAGCTAATGATTGCGCTACAAAGGCATATACAGCTTATTTAGTTTGTAATTGTGGCCTGATTTACGTTAATCTAAACTAAATGATTTAGGTTTAGCAACAAACACCCTCCATTTACTTTTGTTGGAATTTCAGATGAAGCTTTCACAGTAATTACAACACTAGTCAGCCAATAGTGGAAGGTAAAGAAGAAGAATGGAACTACATACCTCTTCCCCATCTTCTCTCTTTTCCTCCATTACTGATCGAGATTCATGAAGGGATCGAAAAAAATAAAAAGTTAGAGAAGAGAGAAGTTCAATGATAACATATATACATGTGCATCCTTATAGAACGCAATATTCATGGACTTCTATATTTATAACTGCGATGATACATCATAATTAATAGCTACCCATTATAAGAAAAACTAGGTTAGCAGACGTTTGAAGTACATGTTCATCAACACAAAAACGTTTTAAGGTTAAAAATAAAAAATAAAAGTAGAAACATCACTACCTTCCTATGGAGGAAGCTTACAATACTAGAGAATAGAAATATGAAAGATGCTAGTGAAATGAAAAGTAGAAAAATGTGAGGAAAATGGAGGAGGATAGCGTTTAGCGAGGCCATATATATATATATATTCAATATGAGCAGCTAGAGCTCTACCAGCCTTATCCACAACCCCTTGAAAATGTTTTAAGATTATACTTTTTTAAAAAAAATCAACACCTTTCTACGGACGATGATTACATCAGTAGAGGAAAGACGTGTGAAAAATTCTGAGAGAAATGAAAGTTAGAAAAATGTGAGAAAAATAATGGAGATTGGTTTATAGTCTTGATGCTTGGTTTGATGATCCATAGAGCTTAAACATGATGTACCAAAAAGAAGAAAAAAAAAAAAAAAAAAACCAAACCTCTCTATAGAGGAAGCTCAGTAAAGGAAAGACGCACGACAAATGCTGAAAGAACTAAAATGTAGAAAAATATCTGAAAATTGGTGGAGGAGAAGGTGAGGGAGAGTTTATAATGGACCCGTACAACATGGCCTCCTCCCTCCTAAACCTCTACGACGTTTTAAAATTATCACAATATCCCCATAAATTTAATCGTCGTCTAAAATGACCCCATAGAATTAAAGAGATACTTTTAAGGGTATATCTGTCCTTGAAGAATTAATAAAAGAAAAAGAAACTGTTGGCAAATTAAATCTACGACAGGTTGAAAAGTGTTGCTGACCTGCCACGTGAGCTTCATACTGTGTCCAATCAGCTTCTGAGCTGTCTTTTTTCACAAATGAATAAAGAACCAGAAAATTGTTTTTTTTTTATTATTTTAATTTTCTGTTTGTCAGCAAGAACAAGAAGATTACTCCCTACGAAAAGGGCCCTCCCTATCGGCTGATTCCGGTTTCTTGTGGTGGTGGAACACCCATTAGTTTGCTTGCTTAACCTCATTTCCATTACCACCCCCACCTGCATCCGCCGCGGCGGGCCGTCCAGGGTTTCTCCTCCGCCTTCAATCATCTCTCGTTTTTTCATCTTTTTCGATGATTTTGACTTCAATTGCTGTTAAATTTTCCATCTTGATGACGTCACCATCAAGGGATTTGGTGTTCAATCCGCTCGTATTGAGGATTTGAGATCTCTGACGATCCATTGACCCGGCCCGATTTGAATTGAAGGGGATACTGGCGACCTTCGATCCAAAATGTTTCCCGAGGTTAACCAGCCTGATTGTTGACCTGGATGCTGCTCCCCCTTGGCTATCTTCAAATTCCAAATAATGTTCTTTCTCCTTGTGCATCACTATGGTTTTGGTTTTAGTTTCTTCTCAGGCTTTCTCCCTTGTCGACCAGACGAGGAAGATTTGAATTCCATTCATGCGGGCAAGTGCTGGGTTTGGCCAGGGGTGAAAACTGGAAAGTAATTCATTCAATGGTGGGTTATTCATTAAAAAGAAGGTCTCGTCCAACGAGTGGCAAATTTGGATAGAGTCTCGCTGGAAGAATACACGCTATAATGCAATGTGAAAGCATGGAATACATAGAAAAGGAAAAACTTCAGAGGTTTGACTGATTAAACTTTGTAGGGAGTTTAATAATCTTGGTAGTTGATGGAAAATTTGGTTAATACCGAGAGTTGGTGGAGGGCTTTTACCTTATAGAAAATGAATTTGTGAAACGCAAAAATAGTATAAAATGACTTACATTATTCCCAGTTGACTCTATTATTATGTCTTTAGTCTGAAATCACTTTGATTGTTACATTATTACAGATTCAAGCATTAAATTTACTTTAAATAGGTTGCTTGTTCCTCTTATTTTCTGCATTTTCTTTCTATTTAGTACATTGTGAAGTTTAAGGTCAATATTTCTAAAGTTTAAGTGGAAAAATTATATCTAAACGTTAAACTTGGCTGTGTTTGTGATAGAATAGTCTTAGTCCGACTATTGGAAGCGTGAATAATGTCCATTGTGAAGGTATTTATTTGAGTATGGCACATACACATGCCGATCACAGAGCTTGAATTATCCATGTTTTGGCTTTAATCAGTAAGTTACACCGTTTCTACCCCCGCCCGTGTTGAATCTTTCTCTGCCAACCTTGTAGACGTTTGCTCTCATAATTCTGTGAAATCCTTTGCACAAACTGAAAGGCTATGCAACACATGTTATGGGTGACTGCTTGCTGGCTAGCCTAGCTTGCATTTAAAAGTAAGAATTTTCCACTTCTTGTTAGCCTTATCTAGGTGAACTTGATTTATGTGGAGTTCTTTGTTGAATCCTTTATAGCAAGCTAAGGACATAACTGTGAGCGATTAATATCTCTGGATTGGTCATTCTATCTTTTGCTTGTATATCTCTACCCCTTTCTGGATGAAACATAAATCAAGCATTACTGAAAAACAAAAATCTTGCTACCATGGTCGAGTTCTTTTGTTGTAAAGGGGAACATGAGTGTAGATTATTGTTGAAATACTTGTTGGGCCAGGATGGACTGATTTCATGGTGAAGAATATGAATTTTCTTTACTTTTGGGTGAATGATGGAATTCGATCATAAAGGACATTGCAAAATGATCTCCGAGAGCACTGATTGATATATATATATATAAACTGGAGCTGCTCCTCTTCCATTGTCCAACTAGTCGTCTAAAAAGTTAAGAGACCTTGCATAGTTCATGCCACACTGCACGGAGCATCCTGTATACTTGTTTTGCTTTGCAAAGATGACGATGCCTCCAATGCAGCTGAATCCATTTACACAGCAGGTATTGCATTCTTATTCATAGACCACCTGGTTAAGTTAACAGCGGGCAATGCTAAGAGAATCAGTTTCAATATTCCATCCCAAGCTGAAGCCTGTACGATGTTTGAAGCCTGCAACTTTGCTCATTTTCTTGGCCTTCATTATACCAGTTTCGAATCGGATGCTTCTGAAATCATTTGTGCTTTAGGACCATCTATTTTTGGAACCAATTGATCGATCAACACCATTAATCAGTGGTGTCGAGGTTGAAGGTCTCACAGTTGGATTCGGGAGCTGCTTTGGCCGAGCTGGACTTCTCTGGTCCGCCTCCGAGCTAGACTTTCTTGGTCGGCTGTAGGTCCTGCACAAGGAAAGCAAGGAAAAGGCGGGGTGACGACCCGGATTTTCCCCTCAGGCGTGCGAACGATTAGTATGTCCGAGCTGGTAAAGTAGTTGAGAGTAATTAATAACGAGATCCCTCTAATGTGGAGGGTTGAGCTCTATTTATACTAAGTTTGGGTCTGACAGCATTTAATACGACGCAGCTTTATGTCCCATCAGTGCTTTATGTCCCATCGGAATAGCTGGAACTGAGGTCGGGGTTAACGGGGTCGGGCCAGTCATCTCGGTTGGACATTGAGCTGAACGAGCTGCTGACGGAGCGCGGATTAGCCCATCTCTGCTCAGAAGGTCGGCTCATTTAGCCCAGCTCGGGAACCCCTCGTCAATTCCCCCTCCCCCCCCTCCCCCGAGTCGAGATCGAGTGGGCGAGATCTAGAGATAGGAGTTAATCCCGAGCTGTAGGTGCCCGACCCCGATAGAGTAGGGATGGCCACGTCAGCGGTGCATGCCCAACGGACGGCTGCCACGTCACTTGGCGGTTCTGACGAGACGCGACGTTTGGCCTTCCCGAGGCGAATTTCACGGGCGCCTATAAATAGGGCCACCTCCTCCGAGATTCACTGCATACTTCACTTTCTATTTCTCAAGGAATTCAGGTCGGACGCAAGAGTGGTCGGACGCAACTAGCTCGGAAAGAATATTCTCGGGATTCTTCAGCTCGGACCAGATTAGTCGGCCACACTCCGCAGTTAAGAGCATTAGGTACGTCCCGACTCCCTTTAGTCATTCCTGTACATTTGTATTTGCTGTAGACAGGATGGGGAGGTCGGAATCAGAAGATTCTCAGGCAATGGAAGTAAGGTCTTATGGTGGAGATGGAAGTCCACCGAGCTCGGCATCCACCTCGAATAGGATCCGCGGCGGAGAGAGCACCAGCTCGTCCTCAGGGCCGGCTCGGAAATCTAACCGCGAGGAGAGCGACGACGACTGCCAAGTTATTGGGGTCAGACTGGTGCGAGAGGAGGCAGAAGAGGACCCTTTGGCCGACCTGGGAGAATTCGATGTCGGGGAGGATGAGGAGCCGCTGAATCGACTGGAGGGCATCGAGATACCACAAGAGTTCTTAGCCGGGGTGTCTGCCACCGAGCCGATCGAGGCTGTCCCAGTCAGGGCTGTTCGACCTTGGAGCTCGGCTTCAGCCAGCGCTTCTTCAATTCGAGGGAAGAGGATCGAGCAGTTGTTTGCCTGCTGCAAGCGTGAGTGCCATTCTACAGTGCAGATGGCGAACGCAAGGCTGAGGAACTGGTCAGTTGACCGGCATCACAAGTTGAAGGTTCCAGGTCGGCAAGAATCGGCGTGTTACCCCCCAGCCAACCACTACACCATATACGATCTGGCCTTCGACGTCATCCAGCTCCCCCTCCCTGGCTTCATCGTTGGAATCCTGAACCATTTCGAGCTCAGCCCGGGTCAGATGTCACCGAATGGTTGGGCCATAATGATGGCTTTCTACGTGTTCTGTTTGGAGAAGGGAGTGGAGTCAACCTTGTGCCGATTCAGGCATTTCTTCGTGTGTAAGCCCAACCCGAAGCAGCCAGGGTGGTTCCACTTCGCAGCTCGGGTCAGCCACTCCGTATTCACCAAGTGGCACTCCTCTAACAAGGGCTGGCAGAATGATTACTATTGGGTGGTGTCGTCTGTGAATCCTGAATGTAGGCTGGACTGGCTCCCGAGCCTGAGGAAAACCATCAACGATGACCCTAAACTCTCAAAGGAGGAGCTTAGAGAAGTTGCAGTGCTCAAGCCCGCGCCCGGGATGCTGATAGATATTGACAGCGTGCTGAAATGGGAGCGAATCTGGGATTCCAAGTTGTTTGGTCGGGAGCCCGACCTCTCGAGGGATCATCCCCACTTGATTCCCGACCCGGAAGGAGATAACGGGACTGGCTCGGAAGAGGGTCAGTTTGCAGGATTGGCGTCCGACCTCCCGTCCCGTTTATTAGCTTCGCTTTTTTTTTAGTTGGGTCTTCGACTCACTTTTAACCCCTTTGCTCTGCTTTTTGCAGATATAGCGGATATGAGGAAGCTTGCGTACGCCCAGGTGCGGAGGAAGGGTGAAGTCAGTGGCGATGCTTCTGCTCGGTCAGGACCGGGCGGCACTGGACAAGGCCAAAGGCAGCGCCCCAGCGGCCAAGGGCGTGAGGTCGGTCCCGAGGTCTCTTCAAAAGGGGCTTCGGGGTCCCCTTTGCCGAAGAAATCGGGGTCGGGCCTAGCGATCCCGGAGCGCTCTTCCTCCCGACCCAAGAGCAGAAAGCGACCTCGGCCCGAGCACTCTGGGAAGGGCAAGGCCACGGAGGTGAGCCCTCCCGACCAGCACTTCATGGAGGCGTCCAAGGTGAATCGCGACCCCAAGCTGGCGACGGTCCCCGCTGAGCAACTCTCGCTGGACTTGAGGACGGCCATAGTTACGGTAAGTCCTTAACCATCTTATGTTAAGGTCGCATTCTTAGCTCGGCTAATTGCTTTACCTTCTGCTGAACAGGCCGAGTCCCACATCCTCTCTGCCCCGAGCTTCTTAATCAGGGCCCAAACTTATTGCGTTGAGCTCGAGCAACGGTATGTGGATGCCCGAGCCGAGCTTGAAACAGTGAGAGAGGAGGCCGCTCAGAGGCAGAGGGCTGATACGGCGGAGGTCGAGCGCTTAAGGAAGGAGCTGGACCTAGAGAAGGACCGACGCGAAGCCGCGGCCAAGGACGTCGATCGCTACAAGCGAGAGAAGCGGGAGACAGAGGCTAAGTTTAAGGAACTGGTGGAGCGGGTCGGCGTCCAGGGGGAGAAGGCAGTGGAGGCCTTCAAGTCCAGCGACGCGGCGGTGGACTGGTTGGCCACGGAAGGTGGGGCCATGGCGAAATACGCAGAAATGGAGTTCTACTTCCGAGGTCAAGTTGCGGCTCGGGAGAGAGCGAAGACTTTCTTCCCAACCTCCAAGAACGACTACATCGAGATCTTGGAGGTCCCACCGCCAGAATTCTGGGAAATCCCCGAGCTTCCGTCCGACCTGATATCCCAGGCCAAGGAGGTTACTGAGTTTGTCCAGAAGGGCCTGGACCAGGTTGGGGATGAAGCTGAGGCCACCACCTCCGCTATCGCGCCAAAATAGATTTAGCAATATTTCCCTAGTAGGGCTATTGTAATTTTGCCCGAGCTGGGCCTTTGTAATCACTTTCCAGTTTAATGAAATATTTGTTTTGGCTTTATTTGCGTTCTAATTGAGTTCGTACACGTGTACTTTTCTCTTCGCAAATTTTCCTCAAGTTAGTGGGGTCGGACCAATTTTAATGGACCATACAAACTTAGGCGTAATAACCCGAGCTGGACGCGACTAATGATTTAACATCCTAATCCGAGCTGGTATAATAAGGGCAACTCATAATGGTTACCAATTCGAACTCGTCAGTCCGTTATAAAATTGGTCAAACTAATGTTGACAAGTATTGAGCTCGAGTTTAGTCCCAAGCTAATATACCGACCTGAGGCCGGAATGCACCGAGTTGGAACTTAATCTGAACTGACAAAACTAATCAAATTGTTATCAATTATGCCCGAGCTGGAACTTAGTCCGAGCTGGCTTACTTTGTCGTTTGCTCGTGATTAAGCGTGGCCACCGCGTTAATACGAGTTCGAGTCATTTCACAGTTGCAGCATTTACGCTCGGGTCGGGTATTGCGCTGGTTTGTGTACTTATTCCCAAGTCGGGAATTGCATTAGTTTACAAAACGCATTGTATTGAATTCGTACAAGTAATGTTTCGGCCCGGGGCCTTTGCAAAATACTTTGGCTCGGGGCCGTTTACAAAATATTACGGCTCGTGGCCGTGGACAGAATATTCCAGCTCGGGGCCGTTTTTAGACAAAATACCGCTTCAAATGTTCTGAATGCCATGCATTTTTTAACAGTTTTCCGTTCTTGTCTCGAAGGTAGAAGGTCCCGGGCCGGACTTCTTTCATGACTTTGTAGGGTCTCTCCCAGGTCGGGGAAAGCTTGTTAGTGGAGCGCGGCAAAAAGATGGCCTTCCTGAGTACGAGGTCGCCGACCTTAATAGGCTTAGGCTTAACCTGTTTGGAAAAGGCTCTTTTCATTGCAGCTTTGCTAGCCAGCATTCTGATTTGGGCTTTAGCTCGGAGCTCTTCGGCGAGGTCGAGCTCTTCACGGATTCGTGCTCCGTTTATTTCTGGGTCATGGTGGAGGGTTCTACTGGTTGGAGATCCGATCTCCACTGGCAGCACCGCTTGAGTGCCGAAGGTCAGTTCGAAGGGCGATTCTCCCGTCGCCGAGCTGATATTGGTCCGCTGAGCCCACATCACTTCTGGGAGAACTGATGCCCATTGGCCCTCTGCTTCCTCCAGCTTGGTTTTCAGACCCTGCAAAATGATTTGGTTAGTCCTTTCAACTTGGCCATTACTTTGAGGGTGAGCAACAGACGAGAATCTGAGGTCGATCCCAATCTCAGCACATTTGCCTCGAAAGTATGCACTGTCGAATTGCTTGCTGTGGTCGGTGACGATGACCTTTGGTACCTCAAATCGGCAAATGATGTTTTTCCATACGAAATCCCAAGCTGCTTTTTCTATTATTCTGGCAACACCTTCAGCCTCGGGCCACTTAGTAAAGTAGTCTACGGCCACGAAGGCGTGTTTCTTTTGGCCGACACTGGTCGGCAAGGGGCCGATGATGTCTAGACCCCACTGATAGAATGGCCAAGGGCTTACCATCACTGTGAGGTCCACAGCAGGCTTCCGCTGCACGTTGGTGAACCTCTGGCAGGTGTCGTACTTTTTTACATACTCTTTGGCATCTTGCTCTAAGGTTGGCCAAAAATAGCCGTGCCTTAACGCCTTCCGAGCCAGAGCTTTACCCCCCAAGTGGTTTCCGCACACCCTTTCATGAATCTCCCGGAGTACATAGTTTCCTTCTTCGGGTCCAACACATTTCAAAAGAGGCCAGGTGTAAGCCCTTTTGTAAAGCTGCCCGGCGATTATGACAAACCTTGAGGCCTGCTTCACGAGTTTCCGAGTAGCTTTTTCATCTTCTGGGGTCGTACCCCCTTCCAAGTAGTCCATGATTGGTTTGGTCCAATCTGGATTTAAGTTGAGCTCGGCTACAGCTTGTACCCCCAGCTGGATACTAGGTTCAGATACTTCTTCCACGTGGACAAGGGCAGGTCGGCTTTCGCCCAAGGCCAGCCTGGATAGGGCGTCAGCCTTCATATTCTCTTCCCTGGGAATTTGCTGTATCGTGAACCTTCTGAGTGTTGAAGTCAAATCATTGACTCTGTTGAGGTAGGCTATCATAGCACTGTCCTTGGCTTCGAACTCCCCTGATATCTGACTAGAAACCAACTGAGAGTCGGTGCTTAGGTCGATTGTCTGTGCCCCAAGCTGAGCAGCAATTTTTAGCCCTGCAATCACCGCTTCATATTCTGCTTCATTGTTGGACGCCGAGAAGGTGAACTTGAGGGAGTACTGGTGCTCATGCCGGTTTGGGTCAAGGATGACCACCCCAGCTCCGCTCCCAGACTTCCCTGAGGCCCCATCCACATGGACCTTCCACACGTCCTCCGGGTCATACTCTGCTCGGCCAGTGCATTCTACGACAAAGTCAGCAATGGCTTGGGCTTTGATGGCTGTCTTGGGCTGGTAGGTGATGTCGAATTGACTCAGCTCAACAGCCCATTTCAGTAGCCTACCCGATGCCTCTGGCTTATGCATGATGGATTTGAGTGGAGCATCAGTCATGACTTTAATCGGATGAGCATCGAAGTATGGCTTCAACTTTCTAGCCGCCGTGATGAGCGCGAGGGCGAGTTTTTCCAAGGAGGAGTATCTCGCCTCGGCTCCCTGCAAGGTTTTACTAACATAGTAGACCGGCTTCTGTTCCTTACCTTCTTCTCGGACTAGCGTCGCTGCCACCGCTGTTCCCGAGCATGCCAAGTATACTACTAGCTCCTCCCCCACCTCAGGTCGGGATAACAGAGGTGGCGAGGCTATGTACCTTTTTAGCTCTTGGAAGGCGTTTTGGCATTCCTCAGTCCATTCAAAGTTCTTAGGGTTCCTCAATATTTTGAATAGGGGAGCGCACTTGTCAGCCGACCTGGACATGAATCTGCTTAGTGCTGCGACTTTGCCTACCAACACCTGGACGTCCTTCACGCAGGTCGGGGGCGCCAGGTCTAGTATCGCCTGGACTTTCTCCGGGTTGGCCTTTATTCCACGGGCTGTGACCACGAAGCCCAGGAACTTGCCTGCCTTGACGCCGAATGCGCACTTTTCCGGGTTCAATTTTATCCCAAAGTGCTCCATTACGGCGAAAGCCTCAGCCAGGTCGGTTACATGGTCTTCCGCCCTCCTGCTCTTGACCAACATGTCATCTACATAGATTTCCATATTCCGGCCAATCTGGTTCTTGAAGACCTTGTTCACCATTCGAGTGTATGTGGCTCCAGCATTCTTGAGGCCAAAGGGCATGACCTCATAGTAGTAGAGTCCTTTATCGGTGGTGAAGGCGGTCTTCTCCTTGTCCCCGGGAGCCATCTTGATTTGATTATAACCTTTGAAGGCATCCATGAAGGAGAGCAGCTCGAACCCGGAGGTGGCGTCCACCATTTGGTCAATCCGTGGTAGGGGGAAGCAGTCCTTGGGGCAAGCTTTGTTGAGGTCGGTGAAATCAATACATAGTCTCCATCCACCCGAGGACTTCGTCACTAGCACCACATTGGACAGCCAGGTTGGGTACTGTATTTCCTTTATGTGGCCGGCGTCCACCAACTTGTCCACTTCTTCCGCTATGATTTGTTGCTTATCATAATGAAAGTGCCGGCACTTTTGTTTTACTGGATAGTGATTTGGGTCGGCATTCAGGTGATGCTCAATCACATTCGGGTCAATTCCTGTCATGTCAGAAGCAAACCAGGCAAATACATGCTCATTCTTTAAAAGAAATTGGCTTATACCTTTCTTGAGGTTGGCAGATAGTTCACTCCCCATCTTTGCTCTCTTTGTTTCATCGGAGAGCTCCACCTCCTGAAGGTCCTCAGCTGGGCTTCCTCTCTTAGCGTCTCTCTTTTCTTCGGGCAAATCCGGTCCCCAGCCGATTTGATATTTGGGTCGGAGTGAGTTTTCATAACACTCCCGAGCTGAGAGCTGGGCTCCACGAATGGTGGCTACCCCAGACGGGGTCGGGAACTTCAGGGCCTGGTAGTACGTTGAGGGGACGGCCCTGAAATGATTAAGTGCCACCCGACCTAAGATCCCGTTGTAGGTGGAGTTACAATTCATTACGATGAAGTTGGCCTGCATCGACACCCACTTATCCCCATCCTCCAACTTCAGCGGGAGGTTGATGACTCCTTTGGCTCGGTGGGACTGCCCGGTGAAACCTGCTAGAGTACCACGCAATGGCCTGAGTCGGCTCCTGTCCAACCCCATCTGCTCAAAAGCGCTGAGGAATAAGACTTCTGCCGAGCTCCCGGTGTCCACTATCAGCCTTTTGACAGTGAAGTTGGCTATCTCTGCGCTGATCACCAGGGGGTCGTCGTGAGGCAATATGACCCCCTCCAAGTCTTCTGAAGAGAAGGTGAGCTCTTGCATCTCCGGGGCCGGTCCCCTCACTGGTCCATATTCCCTCCCTGCACGAACATAACCCTTTCTGCCTGCTGAGGTCTCGCCTCCTGACGCTAATCCTCCCGCTATGGTTTCAATCACGGCCAAACGTCCGCCCCTAGCCTGGCGCCTGGACGGGCTCCTCTCCCTATCCCTTTGCTCCGGATTCCGGGTCGGCTGTTGATCTACATACCTCCGGAGGTGGCCTCAGGCTATCAGTGCCTCGATCTCCTGCTTCAAGTCTTTACACTCTTCGGTGGTATGGACATAGTCCATGTGGTAGCGGCAATATTTGGTCTTATTGCGCTTATCAGGCCGGCCTTTAATTCTCGGAGCTGGAGACAGGTGGTTCTGGTGCTGGATCTCCATCAAAATCTACTCCCTCGAGGTGTTAAGGGGAGTGAACATACTGAACCGGGGGTTCGGCTTCGGCTGTTGTGGCTGCTTGCCTCGGTCGTTCTGGGCTTTGGCCCCGGGTTGGGCTCGGGAGGCCTCCCCTTTCTTCCCAGCCTCTTTCTCCTTGTCATCGTCCCTTTTTGCCTGATGGATCTCCTCCGAGTGTATGTACCCTTCTGCTCGCACCATCAGCTCAGACACAGTACCCACAGGGTCGATTGCCAAGGAAGATGTGAGGGGGCCCGACCTGAGCCCGCTCTGGTAAGCCATCAGAGCCATGGAGTCCTCCAAGTTAGGAATTCGGAGGGACTCTTCATTGAACCTAGCCGTGTAAGCCCTCAAAGTTTCCCCTCTATGCTGCTTCACCAACAGCAATGTAGAAGTATGGCGGGTGGCGCGGCGGCTTCCTGCGAAGCGGGATAGGAAAGCCTTCGCTAGCTGGTGGAAGCTTGCAATTGATCCAGGACGAAGTTTTTGGAACCAGTCCAAAGCATTGCCAACCAGGGTGGTCGGGAATGTCTTCGCCTTCATGAGATCTGGCATGTCGTGCAGAGTCATGTGGTGATCAAAATTGAGCAGGTGGTTGACAGGGTCTCCGTCTCCATTGTAGACGGCCAGGTTGGGCATTCGATTGCCGGTGGGTAAGGGCGTGGCCAGTACCTCGGGAGAGAATGGGCTTACACCAAGTTGGTTGATGACCTTAGCTATGGCAGCCGCGGTCTTTGCTTGCTCGGGGTCGGCTTGAACCGCCCTTTTACCTCTTGCCGGGTCGGATCATGGTGTCGGCTCGAAGAAGCCCTCCTCTTCCTGCGTCCGTTTTCGTCTAGACTCCGGGATGTGGAACTGGGGGCGCGATGGCCGCGGCGCGGCCTCTTGCGGTGCCAGGGGGCCCTCAGCTAGCCGGGCTACCTGCTCCTTAAGTTCTTCGAACATCCTCAGCATCATCCTTATCTCCGGTGGTAGGCTGGAGCTGGGGTCTCCTCCCGCTGCGGGGTTGGTTTGAATGGCTAAGTGTATACGTTGGCTCGTTCCAACGTCGGCTTGGGTTAGGTTCTTGCTGGGCGCCTACACGGTTTCGAGGTCCCCTTCCATGTTGGGCGAATCCTCTACTGGTATGTTGTGACTTCTCGTTTGTACCATGATGGTTTCTCAATGAGTGGCGAAGAGAGTTATAAAAGAACTGGTCGTTCCCCACAGACGGCGCCAAACTGTCGAGGTTGAAGGTCTCACAGTTGGATTCGGGAGCTGCTTTGGCCGAGCTGGACTTCTCTGGTCCGCCTCCGAGCTAGACTTTCTTGGTCGGCTGTAGGTCCTGCACAAGGAAAGCAAGGAAAAGGCGGGGTGACGACCCGAATTTTCCCCTCAGGCGTGCGAACGATTAGTATATCCGAGCTGGTAAAGTAGTTGAGAGCAATTAATAACGAGATCCCTCTAATGAGGAAGGTTGAGCTCTATTTATACTAAGTTTGGGTCTGACAGCATTTAATGCGACGCAGCTTTATGTCCCATAAGTGCTTTATGTCCCATCGGAATAGCTGGAACTGAGGTCCGGGTTAACGGGGTCGGGCCAGTCATCTCGGTTGGACATTGAGCTGAACGAGCTGCTGACGGAGCGCGGATTAGCCCATCTCTGCTCAGAAGGTCGGCTCATTTAGCCCAGCTCGGGAACCCCTCATCAAGTGGGGTTTTGGGGGAGGGGGGAGGGGGGAGGGGTTGATGGAGGTGCAGTTGCAAATGGGCGAGCTTTCATGTTTTAATTAACATGCTCTTGGGCGACTTGGTTTTGGGCCCTCTTTGATTATAAGGTGAGCTCAGCCTATCTGTTTGTATCTTTTTGCTCTGCGGTTGATCCATTATATTGTTGGGCCGTTTCTTCTTTTTCCTATTTCTAATTGTAATGCAACCTTTGCTACTTAGGCTATCCTTACCAGAGTCTCTAAATTATGAGTCTCTAAAAATTATTTTACAGACTTTTAACAAAATAGAGACCTTACCTAAAAGTTTAGTTACTTTTTGGGTCTTTAAAAATTTTTCAACCACATTAGTGTTTGGGTCTCTATTTTAGAGACTATTAATTTTTCAACATAATCTAATTTTGTGCTACTTTTTCGTGAATTTTAGTACTTCATTTTTTTATATACTTATAAATTCATAATTTTTTTTACGAACATTTCAACCTCAAAATTAATTAATTCCGACAACGATTAAATTTTGCCAAATATTATATCGTTAACTATACTCGATTACAACAACATTAATTTTTGAGAAACCAGAATAGCGGGCATTGGATATGATGTTTTCTCGATGATCTCATCCATTAATTTGTTATCATGAAACAAAATATCTTATCCAAATGAAGGCCTTTGGATTGGATTTTCTTTAAACAATCTGGATCGTCCATTTATTATCATCAATGAAATCTCTCATCCAAAATAAAGGTCTTTGGATTGGATTTCCAACTAAAAGATCTCAGTTGTCCATTCATTATCATCAATGAAATCTCTCATCCAAAATAAAGACCTTTGGATTGGATTTCCAACTAAACGATCTCGGCCGTCCATTCTTTATCATCAATGAAATCTCGTATCCAAAATAAAGTCCTTTCGATTGGATTTTCAACTTAAATCTCGTCCGTCCATTTTAATCTTATCTAAAGAAATCTCTCATCCCCACAAAGACCATTGGATTGGATTCTCCATGGCAGATCTCGTACGTCCATTTTCTATCCTTTAGCCACTCATACAGTTATATATAATACGTATCCAACACTTTCACAATCACCATAATCAAACACCACAACTCTCACCACTCACTCTAAACTCTACATCCCACATTCTAAAATGTCCAACTAAGGAGGCGAGCCCGATTCCTTTCCATTTGATGAAAATGTCCGGATGCATCAAAATAACCGTCGTCGTGGTCATGCAATGATGATGACCATGTTCAATCAACACCAATCGATGATGCAAATTGCATATCAACTTGCTACGGAGGAAGAGAGTAGTAGCTCCTCACGTCAATTACGCCGACGATCCAAAAACAGAGACCACTTTGGTGCCCATGAAAGACTCATGGCGGCTGATTTTGTTGATCAACCTATGTATCCTCCTGCTGAGTTCACGTTACGTTTTCGCATGCGTCGCGAACTATTTCTGAAAATAATGGGCGATATCATCAACTATGACGATTATTTCAAGCAAAAACCAAATGCTGCATGAAACCAAGGCTTATCTCCCTATGTGAAGATAACGGCGGCGCTTCGTATGCTTGCATACCGAAACCTTGCAGATGCAAATGATGACTATTTGAAGATTGCAGAGACTACATGTTTGGAGTCCATGAAGCGATTTTGTCGGGCCGTCAATGCATTATACGACAATAAATATTTACGTCCTCCGAATAATGCGGACTTGTATAGGCTTCTTCAAAAGGCACAACAACGTGGGTTCCCGGTAATGCTGGGTAGCTTGGACTGCATGCACTGGGAATGGAAAAATTGTCCTACTGCGTGGGCCGGAACATATGCTAGACACTATAGTCGTCCTACTATAATAGTAGAAGCCGTTGCATCTTATGACACATGGATATGGCATTCATTTTTTGGAACACTTGGTGGAAGAAATGACCTGAATGTGTTATATAGTTCACTGATTTTTTCCGATATCCTTGAAGGTCGAGTACCGCATATAAGATATACCATTAACGGCAGAAATTATAGTCAAGGATATTATTTGGCTGACGGTATATATCCTCGCTGGTCCACAATCGTCCAAGCATTTCCAGATGCACGTGAGCGTGATAAGATGCTTTTCAATAGGTTGCAACAAGCCTATCGTAAGGATGTGGAGCGGGCATTTGGTATCCTTCAGAGTAGATTCGAGATAATAAAAGGTCCATGTCGTTTCTAGCACGAACGTGATATTGGAGAAATTATGAAGACTTGTATCATTCTGCATAATATGATTGTAGAAGATAATCGCGAGGAAGAAGGAGATGATTTCAACGATGATCCATCACTTTACCATGTAGAAGAGGCCCTTGTGGAACATGCACGAAATCCCATAACAATTACTGAGTATTTGAACAATCGCCGTCAGGTGACGAACGAAGCGGCTTACTATATACTCCGAAGTAATCTAGTTGAGCATGTTTGGAACGAGTTTCGTACACGAGATCTCAATGTGTGACATCAATAGTTGTATTGTTCTCGTCTTTTAAGTCCTGGTTTAATAAATTAACTGTGTGTGTTCCTTTTTAAAAAAAATTAATAACGGTGTAAAAATTAATTGTACAGAAATTTCTCAAACCAAATATAGATTCAATTAGATTACAAAAGTACAATATATGTAAACAAACTAATAGTACAACACACGTAGAAACAACAACAATATAACAGTACAACAATTCAAGGCATTTCAGGACGATAACCATCATCGTCAAAGTTGATAGAACGAGATGACCTCTTGGCGATGATTTTGTTTTGTTGGTCAATCATCCACGCTCTTCTGGTTGGAGTCTCGATGGTCGAAGTCTTCGTCGACATTATACTATACTCTGTTGCCCAGTCAGAACTCTCTTTGTACTCTTTCATAAGTTTTTGCATTGCTCTTCCTTGCTGAACGATCTCTGTCGCAACATCCTTGCCCTTTTTTAATTTTTTTGCCTTTTCTCTTCCAATTGGCCTCAAAGATGACGGTTCAGATTGGGTTTCGGGCACCGACTCATACGGAGAGTCATCTTCAAAAGGAAGCGGTGTACCCTCTTGAGATGCATTTTGACCTTGGTGGAACTCGGTAATCTTTCTCCACTTTTGACCATGTTGTAATATCGACCAACAATGATCAAGGTTGAAATTCTCTCCTGTAACATTAGCGTAAAGTCGTTTGGCATCATCAAGCTGAAAAAACAAAAAAGTACATCACCATGAGTATTTTTTAAAAAAATAAAACTAAATCAACATATTTTGCTGCATAAAACACACAATATCTGTTGCATTTGCTCCACTCCGTGGTCTAATTTGAGATTGAGCAAGATACTCTGCAAATTTCGTGCTTTTTTTGTTTATCGGGGTCCATCGTGATTTTAGAGATTTTGCAGTTCTCTTTTGCAACAGAGTCGTTGGAGGGTGAAATTCTTCGAATTTCATAAAGATTCGCGTCCATATTGTTGCCGATGTTTGGTTTCAGCCGGTAATTGGGTCTTCACTAATTGCAAGGTATGCTCGACATAACGCGATATCTTCTTCAATAGTGAAGTTGCGGCCCCTAACTCATTCGCCAGAATCCATAGTTGAAGAAAAAAAAATTTAATGAGATTTAAATAATATGAACAAAAAAAATTCAAAAAATTTAATTAAAATTTAAATAATATGAACAAAAAAATTCAACAAATAAAAAATTGAATAAAATTATCAAAAATATAAAAGTAAATAATATTTAGAAAAAAATTACACAAAATTAAAAAAATTAATTGAATACAAATTAGACAATTAATTAAAATTTAAATAATATGAAGAAAAAAAATTTAACAAATAACAAATTGAATAAAAATATCAAAAATATAAATATAAATAATATTTAGAAAAAAATCAACAAAATTAAAAAAATTAATTGAATAAAAATTTAAATAATATGAAGAACAAAAATTAAACAAAAAAATTGAATAAAGTTATATCAAACTAAAAAAAAATAAATGAATAAAATTACAAAAAATATAAATTTAAATAATATTAATATAAAATATTTAAAAACATAAACATAAATGAATAAAATTAAAAAAAAAAATCTTACTTTAACAAATAAAAATAATAAATTAAATAACATAATTTTTTAAATAAAGAAAAACAAGAAAAAATCAGTTTAAAAAAAAAAAAAACAAATATGTAAACTTAAATCAAACCCTACCCCCTCCCCCATTTCATTTCCCCTTTCACTGCCTGCCTCCCTCCCTTCATCACCACCTCGCCATCATTGCTACCCTCACCACCGCCATCATCACCGTGACCATCTCCATCTCGCCATCATCACCACCCTCACCATCGCCATCATCACCGTCACTATCGCCATCATCGCCATCATCACTGTCACCATCGCCACCTCGCCATCATCACTGTCACCATCGCCACCTTGCCATCATCGCCACCCTCACCACCGCCATCATCACCGTCACCATCGCCACCTCGCCATCATCACCACCCTCACCATCGCCATCATCACCGTCACCATCTCCACCTCGCCATCATCGCCATCTTCACCGTCACCATCGCCACTCTCACCATCGCCATCATCACCGTCACCATCGCCACCTCGCTATCATCGCCACTGTCACACCATCAAAACCACCGCCGCCTTCACACTATCGCCACTATCACCACCCCCCACTCCCTTCGCCACCATGATAGAAAACTAAAAATTACCTTTTTTCTTTCGATTGAAGTTGTGATCTTTTTGTGTTTTTTTTTTTTTTTTTGCTTTCAACTTGAAACAAAATCAGATAATGTATATGTATATATACATACGTTGAAGGTGAACGTTGCCAACGTTCACCTTCAACGGCTGGAAAATTTGTGGCAGTCGACTTTCTGTTTTTTTTTTTTTTTCTGAAAAGGTCTGTCATTTGACAGACATTTGGAGACTCGCTACAGTGAGTCTCCAAATTTGTTATTTTTTTTGCAGACTTATCAACTTTTATTATTTGGGTCTCTAAAAAAAAAAAAATTCTTTTTGGGTCTTTAAATTTACTGTTGTGGTTGGATGTTTACACATTAGAGTCTCTATAAAGTGTTATGATTGCAGTTTACAACCTCTGCTAAGGATGGCCTTACAAAAGAAAAAAGCTTGGACTCGCAGAAACTTAAAATCGTCAAACTGGGTTTGGTTTTGGAATTGTCAGCCTTGAATCATGCAGTAGAGTTTCACTCAACACATTTTTTGTCACCTGTATCATGGGAATCTAGTCCAAAAAACAAGGCTAAAGAAGCAACGGGTTTTTTTTTTCCTCCTCACTCGTCTAAATTTAGGAAATGGTGAAAGAAACGAAAGGAAGAAGAAAAGAAAAATTAGATCAAAGAAAGACAAGTCTCGATCACTCTGCTCGAGTAAAAGTGGGGAGATTTAATACATTGTTTCCTTCCTGCTCAAACTATGGAATTTAATAAGGAAAAATGGAAAAGGAAAACCGAGAACCTTTTTTTTTTTCTTTAGTACATATTTATTGATTTTTGTAAACGGTCAAAATTGATAATTATGGTATAAGCACCAACAACTTGCAAAACTAGAAAGCATTAGCATTGTGCCCAAAGAGTGTCGAGAAATTATAAGTAGAAATCTGAATTTCACAATATTCCATATCTATCGGGAGGCCAATTAGTGTGCTGATTGTATATCTAATTTTGGGTTGGGACATTTGTTTGGTAGCCACATAATGTAGCTTGTCCTGCATCATTTGATGGTGTTGCTCGATAAGCACAAGAAAGGGTGGTCAACTTCCCAATGGATTAATACATAATTTCTTTTTTTGGGTATTGGCCTCCATGTAAACCAAAAAAAAAAGACCATTTGATGTTCAATTAAACCCACATTCTGCTTGGGTAAAGAGATCTAATACGTCTTTATCTTCCGGCTCAAATTATGGATTTAACAAGAAAAATGGAAAAGAAAAACTAAAAATCCTTTATTTTTATAATTCTAATATATTGATTTTGTGAGCAGTCAAAATCTGCATATATTGTATGGGCACGATTTAGAACTGACATTGCAAATCAAAATATATAATGTTGGTACTCTTAAAAATGTCAAAATCTTTTCATAAATGAAGCAACGAAAGAGGGAATAGAAAAAGAACAACTTGAAATACTAAAAAACATTAGATGGTGTACAAAGACATTTGACATTTAATTTGGTGAAGGGATAATAGAAAACATTAGCTGTTTGGAGTGGTTGCTTGAGTCTGAGAATCCGTCGTCTGGGTCATCCATCCAGTGATTTGGTTGTCCAATTGACTCGACCTTGATGTGCTTGTGGTCCAGCCTCTCCATTGGAGGTAAATAGGTTTAACACATTGGATTTTCCTTTGGAACCCAATAAAAAAAATCCAACTTCAATCCATGTGGACGACGTCCTAAATGGACTCAAATTCTCATGTCTCAAGTCCAAAAAATGTGACTGTGTGGGCCGAGTCTATATCATTTAGTCAAAGAAAAAGTTAGGCTTCTTAACACGTAAGCTATTAGTGATGCGTGAGTTTCATATACCATGTGCGACCCATACGCGACACACATTATCTTATTGTTGGTTTACAAGAATTTTCCCAAAGCAAGAACACCAGACACGGGCTCTAACATGTTTACTCGAACAAAATTATACTAAATGTGGAAGGATGAAGTAGTACTCCGTGGAAGAAATAAACAGTCGATCTGTATCATTCAATTGATAATAGGAAATGGATGGCCGCAACAAAGGAAAACAAGGAAAAAAAAGAAAGACATGAAATTGCTTTGGATAGCAAGCTGAAGTTGGTATTAACTAACAAAATACCAATACTGTACTAGAAATCATTTTATCGTGACAGCATCATACGTGAAGAAGTGTCCTTAAAACCACTAGAGCTAACATAATAATGTAATGATGCACATAACAGGTTGGTCTACAAGCGTCTCGTGGACTCCACATTTATTTGTGGAGCGTGCATTCACGTGTTGATGGGGTCCACAACTGCACAGCTATGTGAGACGGACATTCCGAATGTCCGCATGTTTTGTAGACCATTCCTGCACATAACTCCTAACTAAAGTCTTCTTACAAAATAAATGTACCATCATATACGTATATTTAAAAAATGGGTCAATAGATATATAGTAAATGCGTAAAAGAATGTATGCTCGCAGAGAAAGAACTAATTGTTTGAATTAGTTGGATGCTGTAAATGCGGATTTAGAATTTTATTCCAATGAAAGTTTTAATACACAATTTATAAACACACAAATATTTTTTTCTTCTTAATGTTCAATCTAAAATTATTTATATATTTGAAATCTTTTATGGAGTCTTATTTGATAAATGGGTGCTACCTACTTGAAACATCCGCCATTGAAACGATCTATAGCCAAGAGAAAAATAGATTAAGATGATGACTACATCCATTTGACAAAGCCTTAACCAAATGAACAACTCAAGGCAGTATTATAATACAAAGTGGTAAAAGTTTCTTCACAAATTTGCGCATGGCATGCGAGAATCTAATGTAGCCATTTCCTCTAA
Organism: Ehretia macrophylla; assembly: GCA_037974665.1. Taxonomy (NCBI): domain Eukaryota; kingdom Viridiplantae; phylum Streptophyta; class Magnoliopsida; order Boraginales; family Ehretiaceae; genus Ehretia; species Ehretia macrophylla. The sequence goes on from CM075775.1 coordinate 52,575,906, forward strand.
TCGCTTCACATAGTATGATGCATATCATTTAATCAAACAAAAAAATTCACAGGGATGAATATTCAAGTGCTAAAACTAGACTGTGTGTATATGGGATACTTGTATGTTTAACAAGGGAAATTGTTATCGAGAAAAAAGGTGAAAAGGCCAAAAACAATAGTCAAGGAATTTTACATTGTCTTGAGAATTTTTAGGTTTTTTCTTAAGCCTGCAAAATTCGACCTCTTTTTCCGTCATAGGTATCTTTTGCCACACCTTAGCTTGGAATGTCTTCACAGTAGGATCGCGACGTTTACGTTCTTTGACTTGGAAAGTGATGTAGTAAATAATCCCAGCACAAGCACTTGCATTCACCTTCTCAACCTTTAAAAATTCATACATTGTTCTCTACAACCCATATAAAAAAAAATAAAAAAAATTAAAAAATTAAAAAAAAGAAGAAGAATAAGCATGTAGGAGAAAAAATAGGGAAAGCGAATAATTAAGAAAAAGGATTAAAGGAAAATTACTTGATTTTGTTTGTTATATTCTTGAATAGCCAAGATGGAGAGCTCGATAAGAGTTTGAGTTTGAGTAGGCGAGTTGTGGATGTTTAAGGGAACAGTTGAAGTCATATAGCAAACGCCTGGAAAGTCTACAATGTCAAAACCTAGGCTCTCTTGAATCTGTTGAACATATATGTCCCACACTAGGTGATCCATCTTCGTACCGCCTTTCGGGCAATAATCTTCTTCATCAGAATCAGGATCATAAGCCACAGTTTTCACCGGATCAAGAGGCCTCCTCTCTCGTAGCTTCTGTTGGAAGGATGTGTGAATGAGAAATTGAGCAAAGTTCCACATACCATTGTGCCTACGGTTTGACCCACGTTCAAGATGTCCATATTTTGCTACATGAAGAAAGTTGGTTGATCTATGTACATCACATTTTGTGCACGAGTGGAGTAAAGAAAGTGGGCATAGCCCACGTTCAACACTTAGCAAACTTCATTGCTGCACTTTTGGACAAAGGTAGTGGGATAGTGTCCCACGTTGTCTGATTGTGATAAATGGATAAAAGTGGGAAGTGGGGAGTTAAAACACAAACAAAGTGGAGATAATGGCCAGCTGATTTCTCTCATAGAATTGCCTATATATACCACTTGCATTCAGTTCATTAGGCACGAAATAGAGCACGAGCATTAGGATACTAGAGAGCATCGAGTCTTGCATTGAGAGAGTTCATCACTGTTGAGTTTGCTTGACTTCGTTTTGGGAGTGCTACCACTGCGAAGTGAATTTCGTTGTATCATGGAAGGTATCCGCGACAGAGACTATAAGCATCTATAGCGGCGCCTGAATACCTTAAAAAAATCGAGCCAAGCTCGAGCCTCGATTAGCTTTAATTGTTTATTTTAATTAAATTCGTATTCTTCTATCTTTCTACCTGTACTCTTTTAATTGCATTTCTGTAATTTTCTTGTTCATATTAATTTAATGTCTACTTATTTATGTGAGTTGCTCATATGTCCTTTCGTATTTAAATGTACACTAGTTATACATCTGCAATATTGCCAACAGCTTATTAGTAGGAGGTCCAGAAGGGGAACCGCTTGAAAAAGATCCTGAATGAGCCATGGGAGCTTTCTCTCTCTCTCTCTCTCCCTATCTATCTATCTCTCTCGTCGTTGTAGACCACCCAAACGATTTTGCTAACCCTAACCCTAATTTTGATCTTAATATGGTAAACTGAGCTCTCACAGAGACGTACGCTTTCTTATGGTAACATGAAGTTGGTGTGGGTGATATATAATTTGCTTCTGTACTCGAGAAATCATACTATGGGTTCATACATAGTCGGGACACGATTCTGTTTTTTTTTTTTTTTAATTTATAAAAAAAACCAATATTATGTTACGATCAATTATTTATCGCCTCCTTTATAAATTAAGATGCTTAATTGACATGCTAAATTAAAAATATATATATTATTTTAGTATGCTAAATAATTATCGACCGTGTAAGTAGTAAACAAATATTGAAAATATGGTGATATTTAGCAATAGTGTTTTAATAAAAAAACAAAAAAAATTTGAGGAAAATAAAAAAATTTGGTAGCAGTGATAAAAGTTTTGAAATTCAGAGGTTCGAATTTGGACTATGACTTCGACACTCATTGTACAAAAAAAAAAAATGCAACAACCGTCAATTGCATTGTGTCAAAATCCAAATTTTACAATTATTTTACCCCATTTGATCAAGTAGCAAATTTGTACAACACAACGTACATAGTATTTTTAATCAGATTTTATAACTAATTTACCCCATTTTGGAATCAATTAATTGCCTCCAGTGACTTTGTTCCTTCTGAAATTGGTTGATTAGAATTTATAAATTCTCTACTTTACTCACCAAAAAAAAAAAAAATTGTATGAAGACAACATGCATAGTATTAAAGGGAACTCATCACGCCATTTTTAGTAGAAAAATAAAATATGGAGAAATTCTAGATCATCCATTGAGTTTCTCAACCATACCACTTTTTTTTTTATCATCACTCTTTTTAACTCTCCCCATAATTCAGTGAAAAATCTAAGGTATAACGGAGACCTTTTTAAAAATGTACATATTGTTATTCAGATCATAGTTCGAGAATCGTGAACGATATTGTGAATCGAAATCTCATTTTTTTGAATCGTATATTGTATTGAATAGTTAATCGTATCGATTTGATCACAAATTTAAAACTAGATTATAGTTGATGTATTATGTTTCCATTAGCAGTTTTGAATTAAAATTATTTATTTGATATATTTTTTGCTACTTTTCTAGGTTGTTCACTTGTTCCTAGCAACCAAAGCACTTAGATATTAGAAGACAATATTTATCGTTTAGCCTTTAATAGTTTAGTTTATAAGAAAATTAATTGTAACTTATTTGTAAAAACAAGAATATGTTAATAATGCCAAGTTACTGATAAAGACATAAAAAGCATCCAACTCAATAAAGACATAAACGATTATATATAGTTAAAAATTGATGTTAAATCTAAATGGGCTTTTTTATTTTTATTTTGTTTGTTCATATTTTTTAATAATGGGTTAATCGTATATTGCTTGAAAAAAATTGAATTGGGTTCTCTTTTTACTTGATTTTTGGACCTTTTGGTTTTTTTTTTTGTTGGTTTGACCCGAATTGTGAATCGTATCGTGAATCACGCGATTCACCACGATTTACTGTGATTCACTCCGATTCGCTTAACGATTCACCTTAATTAATGATTCACTAACTGATTCAAATCATTTTTGCCTAAATCGAATCGAATCGCGAATTGTAGGGTTACAAAAACTATAATTCAGATAAAGACAATCAATTGATATAACCAGTGAATATGACTTGGTATGTGTTGATAATTTCTTCGTAAAACTTGGAAAAATAATATAATTTCACACACCAAATTGCCTATTAATATAGATGCCCTATTTGTGAAAGAAAGGAAGAAAAAAGTACATATAAATTTAGTTTGTTGATGTTGATGCTGTAAATGTCGGTCGACATGCTTGGGTGATTTTGATGTCTTTAGATGTGCAAAACCAGGAAATTTTTAAACATTTAAGGATAAAATTCTAAAGTCCATGCAACCCATTTTACTGAATCAGTTGCTTTATTTTTGGTGCCAACAATTAAGAATTGTTATCCCCTACTTGTTGCATCAAAAACCAAATCACAATTTTAATTTGATAAAAAAAAAAAACGAATGATTCTAGTAGGATTTATAATATGAATGAATACCTTTACGCTCTTGGACTCGTGTTCTATATTTTCTTCTAGATTATTATTATCTTTTTAGTTTAATCAAACTTTTAGTTGGGAGAACTTCACGAAGTTGCTTGATGAAGTATTTGAAACTATTTGGTTCATAAAGCTTCTTGCTAGAGTATAGAAAACTCAAAGGACAAACGAAATTCACAATGATTTAATTTGTTAATAGGGTTATTTAAAACTCAAGTGATACTATATATAATCTATCCACTTTTAGTATAATACCCATGGAGAAATTTGTTGATTGAGTATTTGGTAATTGTTATAAAATAATTACTATAAAACGATAATATAAGAAAGAGCTGAGAGAGAGTAGAGAGAGTTCTATTAATTTCACAGTAAATTATAAATTACAATAACTTCTATTTATAAGAAAACTGATGTTACTATGTAGTTACTATTTGCACAGTACCTGACAACTATGAATAGTGTCTGGCGGTTACTATTCACTAATATCCTAAAATATCCATATCATAACACTCCCCCTTGGATATTTAATAATCAAGAATATGCCTCATTAAAACCTTATCAAGAAAACCCAATGGGAAAAAAAACTTGACTAAGGAAAAATAGTACAAAATTCTTTGTGTATGCCTTTTATACTGCCTCATTAAAAACCTTGTCAGGAAAACCCAATGGGACAAAACCTGTACGAAGGGAAAAAGAGTGCAGTGCATATGTCTCCCCCTCTTGTGGGCATATCAAGAATGATCACGGAGTCGCCGCATACCAATCTTCCATACTAACTTTTCGAATGTGCTAGTAGGCAATGATTTTGTAAACAAATCAGCAAGGTTCTCATTTGATCGAATCTGACGAACCTCGATTTCACCATTCTTTTGAAGCTCATGAGTAAAAAAAAACTTTGGTGAGATATGTTTAGTTCTATCACCCTTAATATAGCCTCCCTGTATTTGGGCAATGCATGTAGCGTTATCTTCATATAAAATAGTGGGCCTACATTTGCTTGTTGAAAGATTGCATTCTCTCTCAATGTGTTGAGTTAAAGATCTCAACCACACACATTCTCGAGTTGCCTCATGAAGTGCAAGTATCTCGGCATGATTTGATGAAGTAGCAGCAAGAGTTTGTTTTGTAGATCTCCAAGATATAGCAATACCGCCATATGTGAATAAATATCCAGTTTGAGAACGTCTTTTATGTGGATCAGACAAATATCCAGCATCTGCATATCCAATCAACTCTGGTTGCGGATGTCTTGAATATAGTAACCCCATATCAGTAGTTCCACGAAGATAGCGAAAAATATATTTAATGCCAGTCCAATGTCTCCGTGTTGGTGCTGAACTAAATCTTGCTAATAGATTAACAGAGAATGCAATATCTGGCCGTGTATTGTTAGTGAGATACATTAAAGCACCAATGGCACTAAGATATGGCACTTCAGAACCAATAATTTCTTCATTGTCTGCTTGAGGCCGAAATGGATCTTTTTCTATATCCAAAGTTCGAGCAACCATTGGACTAGTTACTGGATGAGCTTTGTCCATATTGAACCTCTTCAAAATTCCACCTGTCAAATGTTCAATTTGTAGGCCAAGACAAAATTTTGTTTTACTCAAATATGTGGCTGCTGCTGTAAGCTCCTCATGAGTTCCTATAATGTTTAAATCATCAACATAAACAGTAATAATGACAAAACCACATTTTGTCTAATAAAGACACATGGACTTATAGGGCTATTAACATATTCTTCCTTTAGAAGATATATACTAAGACGATTGTACCACATTTGTCCAGATTGTTTTAGCCCATACAAAGATCTTTGTAATTTGATTGAATACATCTCCCGGGGTTTTGAGCCATATGCCTCAGACATATTTAGTCCTTCAGGGACTCTCATATAAATATCACTATCAAGTGATCCATATAGATAGGCTGTTACCACATCCATAAGACGCATATGAAGTCCTTTAGAAATTGCCAAACTAATTAGATACCTGAATGTGATTACATCCACCACTGGAGAATACGTCTCCTCATAATCAATTCCAGGTCATTGTGAAAAACCTTGTGCTACAAGTTGGGCTTTATTCTTACAACTTCATTATTTTCATTGCGTTTTCGCACAAATACCCATTTATAGCCAACAGGTTTCACATTTGCAGGTGTTTGAACCACTGGACCAAACACTTCGCGTTTTTTAAGTGATTGCAATTCAACATTAATTGCGTCTTTCCATTTTGGCCAATCATTTCTTCGTCGACATTCTTGAACGGACTTCGGTTCAAGATCCTCGTTTTCTATCATTAATCAGTAGCTACTGCATATACAAATTTTTCATTAATAATGATTTCATTTCGGTTTCATCTTTGTCCTGTAGAGACATAATTAATTGAGATCTCATCATTGTCAATATTGTTACCTTTCATTTCATTCTCAGGTACCTGATTTTCCACTGAAACTCTATTTTCAGTTATTTCTTGCATTGCGACATCTACAGGATCTTTAAGAACTTCAATATTTCCAACTTGCTCATTTTGCCCCTTTTTCTTTCGAGGATTTTTATCTTTGGAACCGATTGGTCTGCCATGTTTTTGACGTGCCATAGACTCATTTGCTACTGTGTTAGCAAATTACTTCTTTGCAATATCAATTCTTGCTGGGGCATTTAAAGCTGGAATGTGTGATTTAGTCACTTTCTTTGCATCAGTAAAAGCATCTGGTAATTGATTTGCAATATTTTGCGAATGTATAATTTTCTGAATTTCTATTTCAGATTGATTCGTGCGAGGATCAAAATATGATACTGACGATGCATTCCATAATAATGCATTATTTTCCAGCTTCTGTTTTTTTCCCCCTAAGACTGGGAATGTTGCCTCATCAAATTGGCAATCAGCAAAACGTGCTGTAAAAAGATCTCCAGTTAAAGGTTCAAGATATTTCAAAATTGATGGAGATTCAAAACCAACATAAATTCCCAGTCTTCTTTGAGGTCCCATTTTTGTGCGTAGTGGTGGAGCAATTGGAATATAAACTGCGCAACCAAAAATTCTCAAATGGGATATATTTGGTTCTTGACCATAAACCAATTGTAATGGGGAATATATATGATAAGCAGTTGGTCTTGCTCTAAGCATTGCTGCAGCATGTAATATTGCATGTCCCCATACAGAACTAGGCAACTTAGTTCTCATCAATAATGGTCTAGCAATAAGCTGCAATCGTTTAATAAATGATTCAGCTAAACTATTTTGCGTATGGGTGTGAGCTACAAGATGCTCAACAATAATTCCAATTGACATGCAATAATCATTAAATGATTGTGATGTAAATTCTCCTGCATTATCAAGACGAATTCGCTTGATTGTATAATCCGGAAATTGAGCCCGTAACCGGATTATTTGTGCAAGAAGTCTTGCAAATGCCATATTTCTAATGGATAGTAAACATACATGTGACCATCTTGTTGATGCATCTATCAATACCATAAAATATCAAAATGGTCCACATGATGGAATAATAGGCCCACATATATCCCCTTGTATCCTGTCCAAAAATGCAGGAGTTTCAATATCAATTTTAGTAGGGGATGGCCTTTTGATTAATTTTCTTTGGGCGCAAGCAGAACATGAAAATTCATGTGATGATAAAATCTTTCGATTCTTTAATGAGTGCCCATGTGAATTTTCAATAATTCTTTTCATCATGACTGCGCCTGGATGTCCAAGGCGATCATGCCAAAGGATAAAACTTTGTGGATCAAGCATCTTTTGATTTATCATCATATTAGATTCCACAGGATTTATCCGAGTATAATATACTCCTGAGGATAATGCTGACAATTTTTCCACTATTACTTGCTTGTCAGTTTTGAGCGATGTAATATAGAGATATTCTTTACTTTGCTCATTCATGGTTTGGATATGATAACCATATTCTCGTATATCTCTAAAACTCAATAGATTTCTCTGGGATCTACTAGAATATAAAGCATCGCTTATCATAATTTTTGTCCCACAAGGAAGCATAATACAAGCTCTTCCAGAGCCATTAATGAGATTTGCAGTGCCAGTGATTGTATTAACATTTGCTTCCGCTAAGTTGAGTTGAGAGAAATAGATTCTATTTCTAAGAATCGTATGTGTTGTTGCACTGTCTGCCAGACATATTTCTCCATTATTGATATTATATAGATCCATATTGCTTCAAGATAAAATAACATATGTGAGAAATTGTAAGCAGATGAGATGATACATGATAATATTATTTTTAAACTGATAGACATATATTCGTACTTTAATTGAAACATGACGAAAATAATACAATATTACAAGGTTTATACATAATATCTAATAAGATAGTATCAAAATATTTTGCATCATCAGGCAGATGCATGTTCACTCCCTTCATTATTGTCTTCATAGAAACTAGAATAATTGAAGTGTGTATTTTGCTGTTGAGTATTATTTTCATCATGTTTAGCCAAATTTGTCTCAACCTTTTTTCCTTTACCCTTCTTTGAGGCTTCGTAAAGGTCCGCAAGATGTTGTACTGTACGACAAGTTTTCCACCAATGGCCTGACATGCCACATCTAAAACATACATCTTCTTGGGATGATTTCTTTTGTGAACCACTCCCATTCCCCTTGTCGTAGTTTTCTTGCCTCTTAAAATCAAATCTTTTTGGACCATCATAATGCCAGGTGTTATTATTACCACATCCACGAGCATCATTATGCCAACTATTATTATAACCACGACCCCCTCTACGGCCTCGTCCACTACCATAACCACGACCGCGACCGCGACCACGGCCTCGATCCCGACCACGACAACGACCTCGACCACGATCATGATTATTAAAATCTATAACATTTGCCTCAGACAATGGTTCAGAGCCTGGTGGTCGTGATTGATGGTTCTTCATTAACAGTGCATTATTTTGCTCCGCCACTAGGAGACATACTATCAAATCAGAATATCTTTTAAAGCCACGCTCTCTGTATTGCTGTTGCAATATTATATTTAAGGCGTGAAATGTGGAATATGTCTTTTCTAGCATGTCTTCCTCTGTGATCTTTTCTCCACACATTTTTAATTGTGAAATAATATTATGCACTGTGGAGTTATACTCCCGAACGGTTGCGAAATCTTGCAGCCTGAGGTGTATCCACTTGTGGCGCTGCGTTGGTAGGATTACCACTTTTTGATGATCATATCTTTCTTTTAAATTTACCCACAAATCATGTGGATCCTTAACAGTAAGATATTCGGCCTTTAATGCTTTATGTATATGATGGCGAATAAATATCATTGCTTTAGCACAATCTTGCGGGGATTTTGTCTTGCCCTCAACTATGGTCTATTCAAGACCTTTGGCTTGTAGATGTATATCAACATCTTCTATCCATGTTAAATAATTATTGCCCGTAATGTCAAGGGCAGAAAACTCGAGCTTTGTGAGATTTGACATGATGATACTAAAAGATATCAAATAAAATTTAGTCAATAGAGATATAATAAAAATTGTTAACTTAAGACTTAAATAAATCAAGTACATAAATTGAAATAAATAAATTAAGCAATTTAAAGTTAGAGTCAATAACGTAAATTCGTAAATAAATAACGAAAATTAAAGTTAGATGCAATAACATAAATACGTAATAAAAATTAAAGTTAGGTGCAATAACGTAAACACGTAAATAAATAACGAAAATTAAAGTTAGATGCAATAACGTAAATACGTAAATAAGTAACAAAAATTAAAGTTAGGTACAATAACGTAAATACGTAAATAAATAACAAAAATTAAAGTTAGGTGCAATAACATAAATACGTAAATAAGTAACAAAAATTAAAGTTAGGTACAATAACGTAAATACGTAAATAAGTAAGGAAAATTAAAGTTAGGTGCAATAATGAAATACGTAAATCATTTAGAGATTAAAATTATTTATGTCCAAATCCTTGTTCACGGGTCAACAAGTTATGTCCAAAGGTTGTAAATCTGAGCATAAGTTCATTTTAGTCCAAAAAACAGATTATTTATACTAATAGTCCAGTTATTTATCTTTTCTGGAATATGAGATTCATCAAATTTATAATAGGTGTCCATAACAAAGTTTATTAGGAAAAGAAGAGAGAAAACATTGAAAAATGGTCAAAACGAAAAATGATCCAAGGCTATTGATAAAGTAAGATCCACCAATCTATTTGGTTATGCTTTTGTTTTTGAAAGTTTGTCTTAACGAGGGATATTGGGTATATGATAGAAAGGCTAAAAATGAATATTTCTTATACTTGTTTATAAGTGTTTATAAAATACTCTGGACTACAAATTACTATATACATATATACATATATATATGTATATTTTATAGATCTAAAATATATAATCAAAACACAATTGAAAAAGGAAGGATTACATATACCTTTGAGAAATTTGAATAGGTTACTTTGTGCGCTGTTATTACGGCAGAGCTTCGTGCTGATAACGTGTTATAAAATAATTACTATAAAACGATAATATAATAAAGTGCTGAGAGAGAGTAGAGAGAGTTCTATTAATTTCACAGTAAATTATGAATTACAATAACTTCTATTTATAAGGAAACTGATGTTACTATGCAGTTACTATTTACACAGTACCTGACAACTATAAATAGTGTCTGACGGTTACTATTCACTAATATCCTAAAATATCCATATCATAACAGTAATCAATTACTAGTATTTATGGGCCAAAGTTTGTATAACCCGTGGAGATTAAGAAATCTGTTCGTACTTCTTTGTAACACGTTATAAGCCCTTCGTGACACATGCTTGCATTTAAGAAAAAAAAAAAGTGTTATTAAGGAGTTGAGAAGTCAATTCAGTGTCGAAAGAAAAAGAATTTCAACTGACCATGATTCAAATTATCATCAATCCTAATTTTGTACTTGTGGGGTTTATGTTAACATAACCAGCTAGCGGACAATTGAGTGAGGTACAAGACTCACAAGACTGAACCAAACAAAGTAGATTATTAACTGATTCGAACACAAAACATTGTTCGGTTTAATTTTTTGTTCACGCTCTCCTGAGATTCTGGAATCTGGACCAAAAAATATTTCTTCTACCTGCCTAGAAATCTTTGTAGCCCGTCATTAACTTAAGGGGCATTGCTGAATTGCATCTGTTCCCATAGGCACAACAGATGACATAGATAGCATGCAGTTTTAAGCAGGTATTTAAAATCTAGAGAAAAGCTATATATAACAAGCAAATACCAAGCAGTCAATAACAACACCGTGCCCTGAATACTCAAAGTTCTCTTCACCTGTTGTATTCATCACCTATGGATCGAGCGGAATGTTAGGATTTTTAAGAATCAGTTCTCTAATGAAGATCAAGTCATTAGGAAGATCATTTATGATGTTCGATGCAAGATGATGTCCTGTAAAAAAATTCAAGAATTCTAGATGCAATAGGGAGTTTAGCGGCCAATGGAACCTTCCTCGGATTATTGAGTAGTTTCAAGGTTTTTTTTTGGTCTATGTTTGTATAATATTGATGACACAAATGTACTTTGGTTTTGCCATAAATAATTTTTATTAGTGGAATGAAAATACATCCTTACGGATCTAGTTAAAAAAAAAAAAAAATACACCGTGCCTTGAATATATAAAAGTGCATGGATCTGAGAATCAGCTGTAAACATGAAGATCACTTTGGAGAGCAAGCTGAATTTGATCAACAAAATACCTGTCAGGGATCATTCTAGCTTGATATCATATGCGATAAAGTTCTTAAACAACAAGAGAAAAACATAAAACGATGTCCATAACTTTTAACTCGAGTCTTTCCACGTTAATTTAACATCACATACAACCCTGCTGAATATGTAAGAGATCTTCATTATGCAGCCAATTCAAAAGCCACATACAATGAGATGGAAAACACAGTGTTAGCATTTGGGTAACGTTGCGACCCGAGAAAGTTTAAATTCTTTCTATCCAACGGCCCAGTCAGTAGGTAAAAAATGCGCAAAAGAATGTCTGGAGGAGGTAAAGAACTAATTTCTTGAATTACAAAGAAAGACAATGACTTTTAGCAGCAAATTAACGTCAACTCTAGGCAGTATTATAATACAAAGTCGTCATAACAAATTCTCCACATAATTTAAGCACACTAAGGTATCCTCATGATCGATCCCTTTCATGAGATTTTTGGCCGAGTACTACCTGATTTTCATGTTCTCTAAAAAATTGGGGAGATAATCAGTTAAAGAGACAGTTTACGATCTGAAAAGGATTCAACACGGGAACTTCACTCGTTCAACAAAGTCTACAACTGATCAAACCAATCTCATCTTAGTGATTAGAAAATATGTGTTGCATAGGATTATATATACAGCTGCAGAGCAAACCTTTACGAGGCTTGGCAGAGAAAGGATTCAACATGGGCACAAAAATAACGTATGTAGGATAGTATAAAAGCCAATAAACAAGGACGAATGTTCAAATATATATATAGAATACTCAAATAAGCAAAAAATATATATATAACTTTAAGTTGAATATATTGATTAGAGGAGAGAAAAACGAAAAAAAAACCTGAAAAGATCCTTATAATAGGTGAAAAGGCCAAAAACAATAGTGAAGAATTATACCTCGTCTTCAGAATTTGCAGGTGTTTTCTTAAGCCTGCAAAAGTCGACCTCTTTGTTCGTCTGAGGTATCTTTTGCCACACCCTAGCTTGAAATGTCTTGACAGCAGGATTACGTCTTTTTCGTTCTTTGGCTTGGAAAGTGATGTAGTAAATAATGCCGGCACAAGCACTTGCATTCGCCTTCTCAACCTTCACAAATTCGTACTTTGTTCTCTACAACAAAAAATAAAAAAAATAAAAGATAAAATTAGGAAGCATAATTAAGAAACATGGGAAGAAAGCGAATGAATGCAAAAACGGATTAAGGAAATATACGCGATTTTGTTTGTTATATTCTTGAATTGCCAAGGTCGACAGCTCAATAAGAGTCCGAGCTTCACCAGTCGACTTTTGTAAGTCTATGGGAATACCTGTAGCCATATAGCAATCGCCTGGATAGTCTACAATGTCAAAACCTTCGCTGTCATCAATCTGTTGAATGTATTTATTCCACAGCTCGCGATCCATGTTCGTAACTCCCTCCGGGCAATAGTATTCTTCATCAGAATCAGGATCAGGCATCCCGCCTCTCATCTTGGCAGGATCAAGAGTCTTCCTTTCCTTAAGCTTCTTCGGAGGAGATCCAGATGGGGAATCGCTTGAAGAAGATCCCGACTCAGCCATGGCAGCTCTCTCCCTCTCTGTCTCTCTCGTCGTGGACACTAAAGGATTTTGCCACCACAAACACCCTAATATTGTATACTGTGTTCTACAGAGAGGGACGCGTTTTTATGGCAAAGAGAAATTGATGTGGGTGATATAATTGCTTTGGACGCGAGACATCCTACCCGGGCCTGATAGTTTGTGGCCCCCTCTCCTTTTTTTTTTAATCTTTTTATAAAATTCAAGAAAGCTCTTTCAATTTTGTTTCGATTCGTGAGGAAAAGAAAAACAGTGACAGCAATGATGTAGGTTTTGGATTCTTTTTGTACGTTTTTAGGCCAACTTCAACGTACTTCGTTTTTTTTTTCTTTCCATATGTAGGAAAATTAGAATATATATATTTTTTCATCTAGAGATCTATTACTTCAATTTTATTCCAATACCTTTTTTAAATTTAATCAATTCCTTATGTTAGGAAATTCATATTTCAATTTAATTCTAATAGCTTGACTACTTATTCATTTTACTGTTGGAAGGGATAGATAATGATTTTTTCTCTCTCAAATGTAGAAATACTGAAAATAAGTCTAAAGATCTCTTAATATTTAAGAAATTATTTAGGAAAACTGTTAGAGTTCATGTCACGATACCTTCCCTATATGTAGGGTAAAAGAAATATTATGAAAAGTTGTTAGAGTCGGTCTTAATTCAGTTTAATTTTGAGATTTCTCTTCATCTCCAACAAGAAACAGAATTGTTTGATTATGCAAAATGAAAGAGATGAGGCCACTAGGGCTTTGATCTAGTGGTAATGTTACTCAACATGTACGAGAGGTTGTGAACTTGAGTCTTATTAATTACGTTATACCGCCTTAAACCTTCTCTGAAGGAAAAAAAAAAAAAAGAAAAAAGAGATGAGACTATCTCGGGGCACTCAAATTAATTTGGGTCGAATAGTGGACTTAGAGAAGCCTGACATTGGCAATTGGCAGACAGCCTCGCAAAGTAGAAAACTCTAATAAGGGCTTGTTAGGATTCAGAAGGAAAAAAAAAACAATAATAATAAAGAAAATGAAAGGATTCAACAATAAAGTAAAGTAAATGAGAGGATTAAATCTAGTTTGGATAGAAAAAAATTATAAATAAACGTTTATTAAAGATTATGTGTATTTTTGTTTGGATTGAAAAAAAATTAAAGAGAAGGATAAGTTTAATAAATAAATTGGAACTTTTATCCATTTTTAAGAGTATAAGGGTAATAATCTATAATGTTATAAGTTTAGTTATATAAAAATAAGAGAGATAATATAATGTTATAAGTGTAGTTATATAAAAATAAGAGAGATAATATAGATATTGTGTAATAATTTAAATCAAATCACCTAATTTGGAGTGATTACAAAATCATCCAAATAAATAATTTTATAAAATGCTCAAATCCAATCACTTCCCAAGCCCCACAATCTACACAAGAGATTGAGAAATCGAGAATCTCCTTGAATACAATGATTTTAGCTTAAATCACCTAATTCAAGCAGACCCTAATGGACGGCTAACGAGGTTAAGCAAGTTGCAAGATAGAAAATTTCTCTTCTTACTTGACTCCAGTGATGATGAGGACTTATATCTGACGATTGATCTCTCATTTTTCTACCCAAATGATGTGCATTGCACTTTCATGTCCATGAGGAGAGATCTCATGCTTTCACAATTAGATCTGCAATGAAAGTTTTACCCCCTTTATTTGCTGACCACCATTCTTATCAGCCCATCTTTCGACCGCTTTGTCCACCATTTGTAGCATTTTCTTATAGAGGTTTCTAGATGGCTTCAATTTTCATCTTCGTCGGCTGGGGCCCTACTCATTTTGTTGGTTCTTGGTAGCTATAAAATATATGGGTGTTGTGTGAGCAATAAAATTTTAGTGCAAGTCAAAAGAAGACAAAAAGCAATAGGAAATGAAGAAAAATATTTTGGTTGCAAAGTTAGGCGCACACAATTTTGGGTTGATTTCACACTACATGTGGGAAGACTTTTAGTGCAAGATGAGCCTATAAATAGAGACTCATTCTTCATCATTTGAGCATCACCAAATCATTCTAAATTAGAGAGAAAACATAAGCTTTTTCTTGAGTATTTTTCTTCATCTTTTGTTGTTCTATATTTGTGAGTGAGAGTTAGTTTCTCCTATTATTTGAGAGAGTGATATTGTTCTCTCCTTATATTAGAGAAAAGTTTATTGTAAAATGCTCCACATCATAGTAAAATCCTCCATTACTTGCCCGTGGTTTTTTCCTCGATTTGTTTGAGGGTTTTTCACGTAAATCTTGTGTCTTTACTTTCTTTGTTCTCATTCATATTTTAGCTGCGTGATACTGCTTGTCCCTAACCATTCCGCTGCGTCGATACCCAACAGTGGTATCAGAGCCATTGGTTATGGGTCACTGGTATTCATACGGGTTACTGTTCACGATTACTATTCATACATACGGTATAGTAATATTCACCTATACGGTATCAATACTATTCTCGTATACGGTTTTCATACTATTCACGTATACAGTACTATTCACGTAAATAATACTATTCACAGTGAAATAGTGGGAGCCGGTTCAAGTTCCGAAACAGATCGTCGTTAATATTATGGCGGCAAAATTTGAAATTGAGAAGTTTAACGGGAGAAATTTTTCCCTTTGGAAATTGAAGATGAAGGCAATCTTGAGAAAGGAGAATTGTTTGGCAGCAATTGGAGACAGACCAGCGGAGGTGACGGACGATAAGTGGAAAGAGATGGATGACAGCGCTACGGCTAATCTGCACCAGGCATTGGCATATTCGGTATTGTCAAGCGTTGAGGAAAAGAAGTCAGCAAAAGACATTTGGGATGCACTGACTAAACTGTATGAGGTCAAGTCACTTCACAACAAGATTTTCTTGAAGAGGAGACTGTACACCCTTCGGATGAGTGAGTCCACATCGGTGACAGATCACATCAATACCTTAAATACGCTATTCTCTCAATTGACTGCAATTGGGCATAAAATAGCGGAGCTTGAACGTGTAGAAATTCTACTTCAAAGTATACCTGATTCGTATGATTAACTCATCATTAGTTACACTAACAATGTTCTTTCAGATTCTGTTATTTTTGATGATGTTGCAACCGCTGTTCTGGAAGAGGAATCTAGGCACAAAAGTAAGGAAGACAAAATCGAAAGTTCACAACAAGCAGAGGCATTATCAATGGTGAGAGGTAGATCAACGGAACGTGGCTCTAGTGGGAGTAACAACCATGGTAGATCAAAATCAAAGAGTAGAAAGAATATCAAATGCTACAACTGTGGCAAGAAAAGGTACTTCAAGAAGGATTGTTGGAGCAACAAAAAGAATCCCGAGGTGACAAATTCTCAGGGATGTATGGCGACTGCACCAGATGATGGAGATATTTTATATAGCGAAGCAGCAACTGTATCAAAAGGCAGAAAGGAGCTCACTAATGCTTGGATAATAGATTCGGGAGCAACATGGCATATGACCTCTCGTAGAGAATGGTTCCACAACTATGAACCTGTCTCTGGAGGATCTGTGTACATGGGTAATGATCATGCCTTGGAGATTGCTGGTATCGGTACCGTCAAAATTAAAATGTATGATGGTACCATTCGCACTATTCAAGGGGTACGACACTTGAAGGGCTTGAAGAAGAACCTATTGTCCATTAGACAATTGGATGACCTTGGCTGCAAGACCCATATCGAGGATGGGATCATGAAGGTCGTCAAAGGAGCGCTTGTGGTGATCAAGGCAGAAAAGATCGGGGTAAATCTATACATGCTTTTGGGAGATACGTTGCAGGAGGCAGATGTATCAGTTGCATCAACTGGTCAAGAAGAATCAACTATAATGTGGCATCGCAGATTGGGCCACATGACAGAACGAGGCTTGAAAATTCTAGCTGAACGTAATCTCCTACCCGGGCTCAAGACGGTAAACTTACCTTTCTGTGAGCACTGTGTTACTAGTAAGCAGCATAGATTGAAATTTGGGAGATCTACTGCCAGAAGCAAACACATTTTAGACTTGATCCATTCAGACGTTTGGGAATCACCGGTTTTGTCCCTAGGAGGAGCCAAATACTTTGTATCATTTATTGATGATTACTCCAGGAGACTGTGGGTGTATCCAATCAAGAACAAGTCAGATGTGTTTCCAATATTTAAAACATTCAAAGCGCTGGTGGAACTTGAATCCTGGAAAAGGATCAAGTGTTTGAGGACGGACAACGGAGGAGAATACACTGACGGGAGCTTCTTGGCATTTTGCAAGCAAGAGGGTATTCAGAGGCAATTTACTGTTGCACATACACCTCAGCAAAATGGTGTAGCAGAGCGGATGAACAGAACTCTTCTTGAAAGAATGAGAGCTATGTTGGAAACTGCAGGTCTAGCCAAATCATTTTGGGCAGAAGCAGCTAGAACTGCCTGTTACGTGATAAACCGGTCAGCGTCAACTGCAATTGGGTTGAAGACACCAATGGAAATGTGGACCGAAAACCTGGATATTATTCTACCTTGCACGTATTTGGGTGTCCGGCATATGTGATGTATGGTTCCCAAGAAAGAACAAAGCTGGATCCAAAATCCCAAAAATGTGTATTCTTGGAAAATGCTGATGGTGTTAAGGGGTATCGCCTGTGGGATTCCACTGCCCACAAGGTTGTCATCAGCAGAGATGTGATATTTGCAGAAGATAAATTGCAAAATGAAGACGACAGCAACACTTCAAAGGAGACTACTACAATACAAATTGAAGATAAGTCAGAACAAGGAGATGCTTCTTCTGAAGCTGCACCGGAGCACGAGGAACAAGAACCAGATGATGCTGAGGTTATAGAAGTCCGACGTTCATTGCGTCAGACAACAAGACCAACTTGGCATTCAGATTTTCTCATGGCGAGCAATGCTGCATACTGTCTTCTAACGGAGGATGGAGAGCCATCTACCTTTCACGAGGCTATAAAAAGCCCCGATGTTGTCCTGTGGATGACAGCAATGCAGGAAAAAATTGAAGCTCTACATAAAAACAAGACGTGGGAGCTTGTTCCACTACCACTTAGACGGAAAGCCATTGGTAATAAATGGGTCTACAAGATCAAGCGAGATGGTAATGACCAAGTGGAACGATATCGTGCAAGACTGGTGGTGAAAGGATATGCTCAGAAAGAAGGAATTGACTTCAACAAGATATTTTCTCCTGTGGTAAGACTTACGACTATCAGAGTAGTCTTGGCCATGTGTGCCGTGTTAGACTTACATCTAGAACAATTAGATGTAAAGACGGCTTTTCTTCATGGTGAGCTTGAAGAAGAGATTTATATGCTTCAACCAGAAGGTTTTGTTGAGAAAGAAAAAGAAAACTTGGTTTGTAGGTTAACCAAATCTCTGTACGGTTTAAAACAGGCGCCAAGGTGTTGGTACAAGATATTTGATTCCTTCGTGATTAGCCTCGGGTACAACAGACTCAATTCAGACCATTGTACGAACTACAAGAAGTTTGGCGACGATGATTTTATCATTCTGCTGTTGTACGTGGACGACATGCTGGTAGCAGGTCCCAGTAAAGATCGGGTCCAAGAACTGAAGGCACAGTTGGCTGGGGAGTTTGATATTAAGGATTTGGGACCAGCAAACAAGATTTTAGGGATGCAAATTCACCGAGATAGAGAAGGCAAGAAGGTATGGATTTCCCAGAAGAATTATTTGAAGAAAATCTTGCGGCGCTTCAATATGCAAGATTGTAAGGAAATCTCGACCCCGCTTCCTGTCAATTACAAATTATCCTCAAGTATGTGCCCTAGCATTGAAGCGGAGAGGATAGAAATGTCTCGAGTACCGTATGCATCAGTAGTGGGAAGTCTCATGTTTGCTATGATATGTACGAGACCAGATATTGCTCAAGCAGTTGGTGCGGTCAGTCGGTTCATGGCGAATCCTGGTAGAGAGCATTGGAATGTTGTTAAGAGGATCTTAAGATACATCAAAGGGACCTCGGATGTTGCATTATGTTTTGAAGGATCAGAATTTACTGTCAAGGGTTTTGTTGATTCGGATTTTGCAGGTGATTCCGATAAACGGAAGTCCACTACAGGCTATGTGTTTACAATTGCAGGCGGCGTGGTAAGCTGGATATCTAAATTACAGATTGTTGTGACCCTATCTACAACAGAGGCTGAATACATGGCAGCTACACAAGCTTGTAAAGAAGCAATTTGGATTAAACGGTTAATGGAGGAGCTCGGGCACAAACAAGAGAAAATTCTCTTATTTTGTGACAGTTAAAGTGTTTTGCTCATTGCAAGGAATCCAGCATTTCATTCCAGAACGAAACACATAGGTGTTCAATATTACTTTGTTCGAGAAGTAGTGGAGGAAGGGAGTGTGGATATGCAGAAGATTCACACTAACGAGAACCTAGCAGATGTCATGACAAAGCCAATCAACGTTGACAAGTTTGTTTGGAGTAGATCATCCTTTGGCCTAGCAAAGACGTAAGCAACATGGAATTGGCAAGTATGGAGAGATTTGAAGTGTCACCAAAATTTTAAGTGGGAGAATGTGAGCAATAAAATTTTGGTGCAAGTCAAAAGAAGACAAAAAGCAATGGAAAATGAAGAAAAATCTTTTGGTTGCAAAGTTAGGCACACACAATTTTGGGTTGATTTCATACTACATGTGGGAAGACTTTTGGTGCAAGATGAGCCTATAAATAGAGACTCATTCTTCACCATTTAAGCATTACCAAATCATTCTAAATTAGAGAGAAAACATAATCTTTCTCTTGAGTATTTTTCTTCCTATTTTGTTGTTCTATATTTGTGAGTGAAAGTTAGTTTCTCCTATTATTTGAGAGAGTGATATTATTCTCTCCTTATATTAGAGAGAAGGTTATTGTAAAATACTCCACATCATAGTAAAATCCTCCATTACTTGCCCGTGGTTTTTCCCTCGATTTGTTTGAGGGTTTTCCATGTAAATCTTGTGTCTTTACTTTCTCTATTCTCATTCATATTTTAGCTGCGTGATACTGCTTGTCCCCGACCATTCCGCTGCGTCGATACCCAACATGTTGGACTTCCCAACATGGGTCATCTCAAGTGCTATTGTGTACCTTAATATACATTGGCCAACTTGCTACATGCAAGATTTGTGCCTTTTCCTTGGCTTTGGTGGGCTTTGGTAGTGTCATCCACTACAAGAAAACAGCCTTGAGGCTACCAAAAATGGCGATGAAAAAAGTTTGGTAGCCATTTGCAATGAATGGCGACAAATGGGAGACGAAATGAAATATTTCGTCACCGTTTGGTGGCTAAAATGTGCGAAAAATAGGAAAATTACAAATGGTCGCCATTTGGTAGCCAAACGACGACGAAATAGCAACAAACAAAGATAATTTTTGATTAATTAGTTTTTGGTCGCCATTAGGTCGCCAAATGGCGACCACATTGCTACCGTTATCATTAATTTTTGTTCGTATCTTAATTACCAAAAATAAATTATAAAAAATAATTATAAAATATAAAAAATATAAATATGGTATCCATTTGGTCGCTATATAGCGACCAAATGGCGACCAAAAAATAAAAATTTATAAAAGTAAAAATTATAAAAAAAAATAATTTAGCCACCAAACGGCGACCAAAAGTAAAATTATGGTCG
Source organism: Ehretia macrophylla (assembly GCA_037974665.1). NCBI lineage: Eukaryota > Viridiplantae > Streptophyta > Magnoliopsida > Boraginales > Ehretiaceae > Ehretia > Ehretia macrophylla. The sequence continues at coordinate 52,596,680 of CM075775.1, forward strand.
CCCTTTGGTCGCCAATAGCCACCAAGGGGCTACGAAATATTCATGTTCATGAAAATTTAAGTTGATTTAGAACATAAAAATTAATAATAACAAATACATTACAAGTTTGTGTAAGATCTCTTTTGTTTTGATTGAAAATATATTATAAGATTTACTCAATGGTATAAACTTGTATATATTTAATGACTATAATAAAAGATAATATTTAGCTTAAAAGATCTATTTAAAATAAAGGAATTGATTATATGAAATAAGTTTTATTTTTTGCATGGTAGTTCGTAGCCTCGTGGTGGCTATTGGCCACCAAACGGCGACCAAAAATAAAAGTTTGGTCGCCCTTTGGTCGCCAATAGCCACCAAAGGGCTACAAATATTCATGTTCATGAAAATTTAAGTTGATTTAGAACATAAGAATTAATAATAAAAATACATTACAAGTTTGTGTAAGATCTCTTTTCTTTTGATTGAAAATATATTATAAGATTTACTCAATGGTATACAGTTGTATATATTTAATGACTATAATAAAAGATAATATTTAGCTCAGAAGATCTACTTAAAACAAAAGAATTGATTACATAAAATAAATTTTATTTTTTGCATGGTAGTTCGTAGCCTCGTGGTGGCTATTGGCCACCAAACGGCGACCAAAAGTAAAATTTTGGTCGCCCTTTGGTCGCCAATAGCCACCACGGGGCTACGAAATATTCATGTTAATGAAAATTTAAGTTGATTTAGAACATAAGAATTAATAATAACAAATACATTACAAGTTTGTGTAAGATCTCTTTTGTTTTGATTGAAAATATATTATAAGGTTTAGTCAATGGTATAAAGTTATATATATTTAAGATATTAGAGTATGAAAATGAATTAATGATTAATAATTCTATATTTAACAAAAGTGAGATTATGAAATATAAAGTGAAAAATAATGAATATTGTGTCATTGTCATTAGTTTTTCGCACACCAATCAAATTGTAATTTCACACTAACATCAATGAATTAGTATAAATTAAAGAATGACTATAATAAAAGATAATATTTAGCTTAGAAGATCTACTTAAAACAAAAGAATTGATTATATGAAAGAAATTTTATTTTTTGCATGGTAGTTCGTAGCCTCGTGGTGGCTATTGGCCACCAAACGGCGACCAAAAGTAAAATTTTGGTCACCCTTTGGTCGCCAATATTTATATAAATAAATAAATTCATTTATTTAGAATAAAATTAATAATATAAATCCAAAGTTGTTTTTAGATAATATAAAACATATTTACAAAATTTAATGTGAAATAAATTTAGTTATTTAATATTAAATTAATTAATTTATAATTTCTTATAACAAATTTTAGTTTTTGAATATCATTTTGTAGCCCCGTGGTGGCCATTGGCCACCAAATGGTGACAAAAAATAAAAATTTGGTGGCCATTTGGTCGCTAATATATATGAAGAGGCTACAAATTAAAAATATAAATTAAATTATTTATATAAATAAAAAAATTCTTTATTTAGAACAACATGCATGTCTTTATTTGCAATGAATGGCGACAAAAGGGCGACGAAATAAAATATTTTGTCACCGTTTGGTGGCTAAAATGTGCGAAAAAAAATATGTTAATTGAAAAATTACAAATGGTCGCCATTTGGTAGCCAAATGGCGACGAAATAGCGACAAACAAAGATAATTTTTGATTAATTAGTTTTTGGTCGCCATTAGGTCGTCAAATGGCGACCAAATGGCCACCGTTATCATTAATTTTTGTTCGTATCTTAATTATCAAAAATAAATTATAAAAAATAATTATAAAATAGAAACAATATAAATATGGTATCCATTTGGTCGCTATTTAGCAACCAAATGGCGACCAAAAAATATAAAAATTTATAGAAGTAAAAATTATAAAAAAATAAATTGAGAAAAAAAAAGTTAAATAAATAAACTAAATAAGGGTCGCTCTTAGGTCGCAAAAGGGCGACCCATACGCGACAAATATCATTTAATTTTTTAAAAATAAATTACAAAAAAAGTAAAAAAAGTTATAAAATAAAAGAATTAATTATATCAACTAAATTCTATATTTTGAATGATAGTTCGTAGCCCCGTGGTGGCCATTGGCCACCAAATGGCGACGGAAAATAAAATTTTGGTCCCCATTTGGTCGCCAATGGCTACGAAGGGGCGACGAAATGTCCATGTTCATAGAAGTTAGATTGATTTAAAACATAAAAATTAATAATAACAAGTACATTACAAGTTTGTGCTATATCTATTTTCTTTTGATTGAAAATATATTTTATGGTTTATTTAATGGTATGAGATTGCACATATTTTAGATATAAGGGCACGAAAATAAATTGATGATTAATACTTCTATATTCTAATTAACAAAAAGTAGTGTTACTGAAGTACCAAGTGAAAAACAATGAAGATTTTATGCATTGTCATTAGTTTTTCGTATACTAATCAAATTCTAACTTCACACTAGTATTAATGAATTAGCGTAAATTGAAGATTGACTATAATAAAAGATAATATTTAGTTTAGAAGAGCCATTTAAAACAAAAGAAGTGATTATATGAAATAAATTCCATATTTTGCATAATAGTTCGTAGCCTCGTGGTGGCCATTGGCTACCAAATGGCGACGAAAAGTAAAATTTTGGTCGCCTTTTGGTCGCCAATGGTTACGAAAGGGCGACGAAATTAGAAACATATAAATTAAAAATTATAAAAAAATTATAAAAAAAATTAGGGTTTTTGGGCGACCAAAGTGCTCGTCGCCCTTTGGTCGCGAGAACCACTTAAATTAAAGGGCAGCGCCGCTGCCCTCTAATTTAAGAGGGCGACCAAAGGGCTTGGTGGCCCTTTGGTCGCCCCCTTTTACTAAAAACAGGGGGCAGAACGTTGCCCCCTAGTTTTAGTAAGACTTATATTTTTTTTTTCTTTCAAAAACCCCACCCCATCCCACCCTATCCCACCCCTCACCCCACCCCACCCTACCCTACCCGACCCGACCCGACCCCTCAAAGGTATGTATTATTTTTTACTTTATTTATTACATTATGAATATAGTATGTATGTATATGTATATCTATATATATATATATATGTGTGTGTGTGTGTGTGTACCTATTTGCACACACACACACACATATATATATATATATATATATATATATATATATATATATATATATATATATATATATATGTATGTATATATATAGCTTAGAATAGATATATGTATAGCTTAAACTTTATACATATAGGTATATGCATTCTTTTTTTCTGTTTTTTTTTTTATTTTCGTTTTTGCCTTTTTTTTTTATATATATGTAGATCATACTTTTTATATAGATCATATATAAATATGTATAATATATTTATATGCATTTTGTTTTTTCTGTTTTTTTTTTTATTTTCGTTTTTCCCTTTTTTCTATTTTTTTTTATTTTCGCTTTTCTCTTTTTATATATATATATATATGCATTTAGATTTTATTTTAATGTTATTTTTTTATTTTCAATTTTTTCAAATTTTTATTTTCAGTTTTTTTTATTTTCGTTTTTCCCTTTTTTCTATTTTTTTTATTTTCGCTTTTCCCTTTTTTATATATAGATCCTATATATATGTGTGTGTGTGTGTGTGCATTTAGCTTTTATTTTACTGTTATTTTTTTTCATTTTTTTCAGATTTTTTTTATATACATTTTCCATTTTTTCTGTTTTATTTTATTTTATCTTATTGTAGATTTTTTTTCTTTTTTTTATTAATGTTGGATCTTTGAAATATTTTTTTGTAGGATTGGAGTTTGTTTTGTGTGATAGACCAAACTATTACGGCTCAAGTTAGTCTTCTAATTCACTATCTTTTATATTCGTGTTGAGATATTATATTTGAAATAATGTTGTAGGTGAGATATTGTTATGATGTTTGTTGAGATAATAATTGCGTATATAATTGATTATTTATGATGTTTGTTGAGATATTTAGCTAAAATTTAAGTTGATTCTTGAGTTATTTCTTGTATATGAAGTGTGTATGCGTACTTCGTTTAGGTGCATGCTTCGTTGGTTAATTGATAGGTAGTTGTTTGGGTGTTGTTTGATTGAGTAATTGCGGAATGTGTTGCTAAAAAGTTGAAGTATTGTTAAAGAAAGTTAGTTTAAGTGTTGTTTTACATTCTTTTGTGTTATGTTGTTAGAGCTTGAGTTGGAATCAAGTAGAGTTGGAATTGGTTAATATATGGACATATATGCTTGAGGTTAGGTAACTTACTTCGTTACCTAATCAATGTGTTTTAAGTAATTTTTACATGTAGAATTACTAAGTGTTGCATTATTTAAAGTGTTGAAGTGCCGAGGGGCATCCTCTTTGAGTCGTGGAAACTCACCCTCATTTACTAACATTAATTTCAGGTGAGCCAGAGTTGGGATTCATGGCTCAAGAGGTTGAGGTCGAGCCATTTGATGTCGTGCATTATGTGAATGGGTCTTATGCTCAAGAGCCCCATCGTTGTTAGTGCTTGCTTGGATATTTCCTATGTTATCTTTGTGTTTATGGTTATAATGTATGAAAGACTTGCACTTATATAATATGTAATGTTGTAGCTTTACTTTAAGTTAGTAGTTTATAGTCTTTTTGTTGAATGATCAAAGTAAGCATGACTTGAGGAGCAGCAACAGGCGCACTCAAAATTGCTGAGCATCGTGACGCAATTGTAGGATAACATGACCCGGATGCGAGACAAGCGCCCATCCCCTGATCCAGACCAACACGATAATTAGTAGGTTTTAATTTGTTTTAAAAAAAAATTCTAAACCTAATATTATGTATTTTATTTTAAAGATCTTTTAAATATTTAAATATGCATATATTAAATTAATTTTAGTTTTGTAAATATTAAATTTAATTTTTATTTTTTTTTAAATTATTGTGTGGCGACGAAATGGCGACAAAAACTTAGCTACCACATGGCGACTATTATTGGCTACCACATGGAGATGAAAATTAATGAATAAAAAAAATAATTTAAAAATTTGGCTACCTAGTGGCGACGATAAAATAGCCACCATATGGCCACCAAAATCGGCTAAAAATTTTGGCTACCAAATGGTGACCAACGTAAATAATTAATAAAAAAAAAATTAAAATTTTTGACTACCTAGTGGCGACGATAAAATAGCCACCATATGGCCACCAAAATCGGCTAAAAATTTTGGCTACCAAATGGCGAACAACGTAAATAATTAATAAAATAAAATTTAATTTTTTGGCTACCTAATGGTGACGAAAGTATGGCTATCACATGGCCACCAAATTGTTGCTACAAAAATTGGCTACCACATGGCCACCAAATTAAATAATTAACAAAAAAATATTAAAAATAATTTACGACCTAATGGCGAGAAAAAATGGCCACCGTGGGGCGACCATGCATAATTAATTGATACAAAAATTAACGAATTAATTAATAAAATTGCTAATTATAAAAATTAACTAATAATTTATTTTTCTAAATATTGCGACCAAGGGGCTACGAAATGTAAAAAAATTACACACACACACACACACACATATATATATATATATATATATATATATATATATATATATATATATTTTTTTTTTTTTTTATTTTTTTTTTCCGATTTGGCCACCAAAATGCGACCAAATGATAAAATGGCGACAAGGGTTTTCTCGATGCTCGGTTTTTGGACACCCTTTGGTCGCCCAATGGGTGTAGGCGACGAAAGGGCGACGAGAAACCTTCGTCGCCCTAGACCAATTTTCTTGTAGTGATCGTCATTGTGGTCGCTCTAGTGACGTTGGAGATGGTTGTCTATTAGTAGATCGGTGTGTTGTTGAAATCTCCTCTACGTGTCTGATAAATAGTCTTAAATTTTCTGTTTTTGTCTTCTTCTTTTTTTGTCTCTAACAGTAGTAAAAAGACAGTTGGACTTTAAATCTGCTATCGGCACTGTTGTCAGAAAAGAAAAAAGTTTGACATTTCTATTGTTATTTGTTTTTCAAGGCTAGGGTTTTGTAATCGAACCCATCTAGTTGGGCTTTAGCCTAGTTTCAAGATCTAATTTTTATTTCTTTTCCTTAGACCACTACGTTGGGCCTTATTTGTATGTGCTCCACCTACTTGGATTGGTGCTTGTTCTGTTGTTCTTTTCTTGTGCTGGTTTGGTCTAGCCCATTTGTTTGTATTCCTTTACATTTAATGCAAAATTTGAATTATTAAAAAAAAAAAAAAAAACAAACCATGATAGAATTTTGTGGTTTGTGTACGTGTATGGCAAAATAGAATGTACGGAACTTTGTGTGAGGATCAACAACTGATCGACGTAAAGTACATTGGGTAGCCTGGGACCGACTTTTTCACTCGAAGACTAACGGCGGCCTTGGTTTGAGATCAGCACAACTAGCCAACGAAGGTCTTCTTGCCAAACTCGGGTGGAAAATGATTACGGAACCAGAGTTGTTATGGACTCAAGTTCTTAATGTTAAATACTTTAACAATAACCTACTACACTACATGGGCAAACCAACAGATTCTCATGTTTGTAGAGGTATCTGTGCGGGATTAAGGGTACTTAAGAGGGGTCTGAAATGGGTGATTCAAAATGGTCATCAGGTTCGATTTTGGTTAGACTGGTGGGTTGGGGATGAAACCTTAATTGAATATGCGAGGCATCCAATAGCAGAAGATGAGAAACAAAAAACGATGAATGAATTTGTGCATGAGGATGGGTCGTGGCAGTGGAGATTGTTTCGACATAATCTACCAGTTAGCATTAGAGTCCGAGTACAAGACCCTCACAACCTGATTTTTTAACGTGGACGAAGGAATCTTCAGGTAATTTTTCAGTTAAATCAGCATATGAACTCCACTTTAACGCTGATACAGTTGAAGATATTGAATGGAAAACAATTTGGAGATTGAGGTGCACACAGCGAATGCGATTGTTTGTATGGCTCTTAGCACAGCAACGACTACCTTGCTTCGAACAGTTAACTATTCGCGGGATAACCAATAGCTCAGCTTGTCTCCAGTGCGGCCATACTTATGAAGATGTTGATTATATCTTTCGTGGTTGCCCGATTGCGCAAATTATTTGGAATAGTCTGTTGCGTAACGATATGGGTACAAGATTTTCTTCTCTACCGTGGACAGCTTGGCTCAACTCTAATTTACGAAATACAAACAAGCTGCATGGTTTAACTTGGAATCTGCTGTTTTGTGACCACACTTCGCTGGATATGGAAATGGCGAAACTCTATAGTGTACGGTGATGGATTTGATTTGCCTCATGACGGAGTTAAAAATTTTCTGATCATGCAAACTAGAGATCTGGAGACAACTTGGTTGAATCAAGATGGGATTATGGGAATAGCACCGCGACATGAACTGAGCATTCGTTGGGAACAACCAGTGTTGGGCTGGAAATTGAATGTAGATGGTTGTGCGAAAAGAAGTTCGGGGCTCGCAGTGGCGGGGGATTGTTTCGTGATGCACATGGGGACTGGATCAGAGGTTTTAAGCACAATATTTGTCATGCCCCAAAAGTAAAGCAAACTGCGTGACACGCTGCGTGCCTAAAAGGTTCAACCCTGTTAGCCGCTTTGATTCAGCCCAATATTAGGGGCAATTTTTCTTATTTTAATTGTCTTTATTTTTGGCAACACAGGATTTCATTTGGAAAAGATTGTGCAGGATTTATCTTATATGGAAAGCTATCAATTGTAATCATGAGGCGATTATGATGAGATGCCGGATTTATCTTATATGGAAAGAATCTCTAATTGAGCAAATCTCTGGAGATTGACTTGGGTAAAGAATCCTATAAAGATTAATCATATCTACGGTTGCTTGAAGCCCAAGCAGTGCAGCACTCTCACCTATATATATACTACGCAGCACACAAGAATGCAGTGAAGAGACAGACGAAGAGCAAAGTCTATAAGGGTTGTAATATGTTTATTGAGTCTGTCTGGGAGACACTGTGGTGAGAGTTAGCTTTAGCACTGTATGTGAGTTGAACAGGTTCTGTTTATGAACACTCTGATTATTTATTGTATTGAATCATCCTTCGGGTGAAGGAGATGAGTATTCGGGAGAATACGCTAAGTTGAATGGATCTCGCTAGGTTGTAAATCCCTAGGTGGGTTAAGTGGTCTAGGCGGTGAAGGTTACAAGAGAGTTGTCAATCACATAAGTCCATTGACTATTGTAAATGTGAAAACATCTAATGGATTGCCTATTTTGACCAGGGAGTGGTCACGTAATTTTTTACCAGTTGGATTTTTCACGTTAAAATATTGTGTGTACTTTACTTACTGTTTTTCCATCTGTTTCACTGTCTGAATTAGCCGTATCACTGTAGTTAATCTGCAAACGTGTTTAACTATTTAAACGCACAGTTGGACACGAAGCTGGAAACTGTGTTTTCAAGTGGTATCAGAGCTAGAAACTGAATCATTAACTCAGTTTAGATCCGGGAGGTTTTTGGCTATTTTGCAGGAATGGATAACATGCGTGATGGAGGATCAATCAACAAGCCGCCACTTCTTGATGGCTCCAACTACAGTTATTAGAAAGCTATGATGCATGCGTATATCAAAGCAATTGATGAAGGTGCCTGAAGATCCGTGGTTAATGGGTGGACTACACCCACTATTGAGACTGCACTATCACAAACTGAAGGTACTAGCACATAGGGAGCATCACCTGAAGGGTCTGGAAGTTCTTCCACTGTTGTGGTCAGGACCATTACAGTTCCCAAACCTGAGGATCAGTGGACTAATGCTGAAGAGTGGTTGGTGAATTACAACTCAAAAGCGTTAAATACAGTATTTAATGCAGTTGACATCAATCAGTTCAAACTTATTTCGAACTGTGAAACGGCGAAGGAAGCATGGGAAGTATTGCAAACTACGTTTGAAGGTACAGAAGCTATGAAAAGGTTCAAATTACAGTATCTAACTACAAAGTTTGAAGATCTAAAAATGCATGAGGATGAGACAGTGTCTGAATTTTATGCACGACTTTGTGATATAACCAATTAAGCCTTCACTCTCTGAGAACGGTACTCTGAAGCAAAATTAGTGAGAAAGATCCTTCGATCCCTACCAACAAGATTTGTGTCAAAAGTATATGCGATTGAAGAATCAAAGGATCTTGACACTATTGAGGTTGATGCGCTTATCAGTTCATTAAAAATTTATGAATTGAAATTTAAACAGCAAAAGAAGGAGAAGACACTTGCTATTCAGGCTGAACTGTCTGATGAACTGGATGGAAGTGATGATGGCTTGGAATCATTGGCACTGTTGACAAAAAATTTTGCTAGAGCTATTGATAAATGGCAAAAACAGAAGAAGTTCGCTATGCAAGGAAATAACAGTCGACAGAACTTCAGCAGGCCCAACAGTGACATCCCTGGTCGAATGAGTAATGGTGAAGCACCCAGAGAAACTGATAACAGGATAAATACAAATATCTCTGGAGAAAAGAAAACGAAAGGTATACAGTGCAGAGAATATGAAGGCTTTGGGCACATTAAAGCAGAATGTGCAAACACATTAAAAAGGAAAAAAAATGTGTTTAATGCCACCTGGAGTGATGAGGAACCAGAAGAAGAAGATGTACCATGTGATGACGGTACATGAGACTATATTGCACTTATTGCTGTTCAGAATGGTCATACTGTTTCCAAATCTGAGGTCACTGTGACTAATGGTGAGGACACCGATGGAGATGACTCAGAAATAGAAGAACCCATGAGTACTGAACAACTCCTGGAAACACATGAACTAATGTTTGAAAAATGGGTTATGGTTTGTAAAAAGAATGAAGAATTGGTAAAGTCTAATCTCGAACAGAGTGCAAAAATTGATGATCTTGAGAAGCAAAATGAAACCCTCCTTCAACAGTTAGAAGATAAAAATAAAAAACCGACGGAGCTGCAGGGTGAATTACAGCAGTTGCAGCGAGGTATTTGCATGATGAACTAAGGGAAACAAAAACTTGATCATGCACTTTCAGTTCAGAAATCAAGTGAAGATCGTATTGGTCTTGGGTATTAAAGATCAAGTTCCAGTTATACCACCGTGTTTGTCAAAGTCTCGTAACCTTCACAACTAGTCCTTTCACAAGCACCCACAGTGAAGAAAACTGGAAACAGGTTTGTACCAACCTGCCACTACTGTGGCAAGGCTGGTTATATTCGACCCCACTATTTTCGTCTTATGCGAGAAGCAGGTACGCCTACCTATCTTTTCTCACATCAGAGTAATAACTTAAAAGCAAAAGCACAACAGAAGGTGAGAAGAATATGGGTACCTAAGCATGATTATACTTGTCTTGTTATTTACATTTCATTAAAAGCTGATGCTACTAACTCCTGGTATTTGGACAGTGGCTGCTCGAGACACATGACAGGTGATCACAGTATCTTCACAGACTATCAAGAATTCCATGGAGGATAAGTTACGTTTGGGGATGGTATCTCTGGAAGGATAGTTGGTCGTGGCACAGTGATGGTTGAAGGATTCCCAAAGCTGCAGGATGTACTTCACGTAGATGGTCTTAGGGCCAACTTGATTAGCATTATTCAACTTTCTGACCAAAACTTGTTTGTGTACTTCATTAAAGAAGAATGCAGAGTAATTAACAGTGATAATAATTGTGTTCTTGTAGGAAAACGATCATCGGATAACTGTTACATCCTACCAGTTCCATCTAACTGGGTTATGATGTATTATAACAGTTCTCTTCAAACTATTGACTTATGGCATCATAAATTAGGTTATCTTAATGTTGATATGCGAACCAAGATTGCCAATGCAGGAATTATCAGAGGAATCCCTAGATTATCAGGAAAAAATGAAGGGGTTTGTGGTCTATGCCAATTGGGAAAACAAATTCGAGCTCCACACAAGAAAGCACAGCAGTTGGCCATGAACAAAGTTATAGAACTGTTGCACATGGATCTCATGGGTCCAGTTCAAATAGAAAGCTTGGGAGGTAAGAGATATATCTTCATGTGTGTTGATGATTTTTCCAGGTATGCATGGATGGATTTTCCACTAGAAAAATCTAAAACTTTTCAAGCCTTTCAGAAATTATGTCTGCAAATTACAACTAAAAAAGGTAATAAAAAGGTCGTCCGAATCAGAAATGATCACGGTAAGGAATTTGAGAATCAGTTCTTTAATGATTACTGTGTCAATCATGGCATCTTTCACGAGTTTTATGCTCCAAAAACACCACAACAAAATGGTGTTGTTGAGAGACATAATAGGATGTTGCAGGAAATGGAACGAGCTATGATGATTGGTAGGAACACACCTAGAAAATTCTGGGCTGAGGCAATCAATATTGCATGCTATACCATCAACAAGGTGTATCCACGATTATGTACTAACAAAAGCCCCTACGAACTATGGAGAGGTAAGAAGCCAACTGTGAAACACTTTCATGTATTTGGCAGTACTTATGTACTCAATGACCGAGATAATCGAGGGAAGTTCGATGCCAAGAATGACAAAGCAATGTTCTTGGCTATGCCTTGAACAGTCATACGTATTGAGTGTTTAATCTTCGAACACTAGCAGTTATGGAATCTGCAATTGTAGTCATTGATAATACTGTAGGTATGATCGATGTTGATAGTGAAGAGAAGATATTACCAAGCACAGTAGCTGCTCAAGTAGACACAGATAAATGAATAATAGAACCTGAAAAGGCATTGGAACCAAATATAGAAAAAGCAAGAAAAAGCTTAAATTCTTTCAAATAGGACATAACGAACTGTGCAGATCACTCAAAGGACGTCAAGCAACTTGACCAGCACAACAGTAAGGTCAAGACTTCAGCAGATCCAGAGACACAACCTTCTGTGCCTACAACTGACGACACAATGTCATGTCTGCTACCTACTGAGGATTAATTTGATATGAAGTTCCCAGAGACGAATGAGCAGGGACAGATCATAAAGGACACTGTGGCTCACCTGGATCAAAAGGAACCGTCAAGGAAAGTTCAAAAGGACCACTCGTTAAATGACGTTATTGGGACATTGGATGAAGGTCTCAAAACATGAGGTAAGGGTAAAATTAACTATCAATAGTATGCCAGGTATGCGTGTTTTGTCTCACAGTTTGAACCTAAAACAGTAAATGAAGTTCTAGAAGATGATAACTGGATTAACGCAATGCAAGATGAGCTTAGTCAGTTTGTTAGGAATGACATCTGGACATTAGTTCCTAGACCGATAGGTGTTAATGTCATAGGCACTAAGTGGATTTTCAAAAACAAATATGATGAAAATGGCTTAATCACTCGCAATAAAGCTGGGCTATTTGTGCAAGGGTATACTCAAATTGAGGGAATTGGTTTTGATGAAACATTTGCACATGTGGCTAGAATAGAGTCAATAAGACTATTACTTACTATTGCCTGTGTTTTGCATTTTAAACTGTTTCAGATGGATGTGAAGATCATTTTTCTCAATGACATTCTACGAGAAGAAGTATATGTGGAACAGCCCAAAGGATTTGTTGATCCACATTACCCCACATATGTATACAAACTGAAGAAAGCACTGTATGGTCTCAAACAAGCATCTCGTGCTTGGTATGAGAGACTCACAAAGTTCTTGCTGAACAAGGGCTATGTTCGAGGAGAAGTAGACAAAACACTGTTCATAAAGCATTTCAACACAGGACTGTTGATTGCTCAGATCTATGTGGATGATATCATGTTCGACTCTACTTCTATAAACAGAGTTGATGATTTTGTTAAACAAATGAAGTATGAATTTGAAATGAATATGGTAAGAGAACTAACGTACTTTCTTGATTTGCAGGTCAAATAGTGTCATGATAGAATATTTATTTCGCAAGAAAAGTATGCCCGTAACCTGGTCAAGAGGTTTGGCATGGTCAATACCAAAATTGTTCGAACTCATATTAGTACCACCACCAAGTTGGCCAAAGGAAAGAATGAAAATGCAATTGATCCAACAATATACCGTAGCATAATTGGCAGCCTCTTGTATTTAACTGCAAGTCGCCCTGATATCTATCTCAGTGTTGGTGTGTGTGCATGTTACCAGTCTGATCCGAGGGAATCTCATCTTAAAGCAGTAAAACGCATTGTTAAATATATGTCTGGGACTACCAGTTTGGGCATTTGGTATACTGTGGATACTAACACTAACTTGGTTGGTTACAGTGATTCTGTCTGGGTAGGGAATGTTGAAAATCAAAAAAGTACCACTGGAGGATGTTTTTACGTCGGCAACAACCTTGTGTCATGGTACAGTAAAAAACAGGCTTCCATATCACTAAGCACAACTGAGGCAGAGTATATAGCAGCAGGAAGTTGTTGTGCACAACTACTGTAGATGAAGCAAATGCTTGCCGATTATGGTATTGGTAACCAATCACTTACTGTTTATTATGACAACCTGAGTGTTATCAATATCTCGAAAAACCCTGTTCAACACTCTCGTACCAAACATATTGATATTAGGCACCATTTCATAAGAGACTTAGTGGAAACTAAACAAGTAGTACTTGAACATGTGGTGACCAAGAATCAACTGACAGACATTTTTACCAAGGCACTCGATACTGTGAGATTTGAGATAATGCGCAAAGTCTTACGTCTTTGCACACTCTGACTGTGATCTTCACAAGGAAACATAGTGGGACTGCACTGATATAATATTACTTACACTGTGTTCTAAGTATATGGAAACAGGTTCCTTGTCTGCACCACTGTGAGCAAGCCCGCTATCACTGTGAGTACAATAAAGTCCAAGTGTTGAACAACTGTTTTAAGCTTGTGAATTTGGAGTACAACTCCATTCCCGAACACTAATCCAAAAAAAAGAAAAAGGAGGAAGTCTCGCTCTGAACTGTTCTCAGTCAACTACTGTGATGCGCTAAAATCAAGGCGGTACAAATTGTGCCAACTTGGAAAAAGCTACCTTGCGCAACATAGAAATGCACAAGAGTGAAAGCTACCAGGTCACACCAGGTTCACAAAAAGATGATTAGTCAAGCGGGTAGTTTGAACAACTGTTACAGCTGACTTGTCACTTGACTTTGTTGTCCACTGTGTGGCAAAGCCAAATCTCTGTTCAAACATGCACCATGTTCATATATATGAAAGCTCATGTGTAATGGATGTTATATCCTTGTATCAGATCTTCTTGTGAGGCCCTATGGGTTACGTTTGGTGTGTATAACGACCAAGGCACGATCTGTGTCTCAGGTTTTGAGTATTGTAATGACCCTGGTTAATGTTCTCTCTCCACACTATCTCTGGCAGTTTTTTTTTTATTTAATCATACCTCAAAAAAAATATTGGGCGCCAAAATTTTCGCGTCATAAAAATTTTTGTAATTTTCTTGGCAGTTACAGAGTTAGACGGCGCGTGTCCCTCTTACCCACGTTCTCAAAGTGGGTTACAATTAATCACGCCACGTTTTTTTTTCTCTCTCTCTCTCATTCATTCACCATTTAGTGTCTGATCGTGTGCCTTAAATTTTTGCTATCACTAATCTTCTTTGCTAAGTTTTTGCTTATAAAGGTAAATGGTCCGACGATCATCTCGTCTCCAGTGGAAATCCAAGCCCATTCAGCCTAATGAAAAAGGCACAAATCATACACCTATCATTCTAGACGATTACAGTTCATCTACTTCCATGGCTACCTGCTCTCCATCCTCTAAAGAAAGTTTCGATGCCACACCGATTCATCGGCGTTGATCTCGTGCTGCTTCACTGCCTGCCAGAGGGTCATCTTCAAAGCCTTCACTTGTGGCCTACAGTAGGTCAGACAGTGAGGACAGCTTACCGTTCCATACTCCACCAGCACCGTCGCCGACCAATAGGGATGCACTCACCGCGGAGGAGACGGACAAGATGTTCAATATTCCCCAGTCTTCAGCTGCCACGGCAATGTCGTCCTCCGTCAAGCATGAATTTCCTCCTCAGCCTGCAGAGGAGGCAGCTACCAAAGAATCACCTGTTCCACGTGCCAAACGAACAAGCCTACGAGTCAAGCATGGAGTCAGACGCAGCAAGCATTTTCAGACCTCATCTCCCTCCACTTCTCAACAAAGGGCAGATGAGAAAGATGGTGGGTAGGTTACGCTTGATCTCTTAGAAGCCCACTCTGATCATTTTTTCCTGGCTGTGAACAAGGAGCGCTTCGCACGATTGTCTGTTAAAGGATTTTTGATTAAGAAGAGGATTATGATGGATAGTTATCGCCCCTATGGTCTTCTCTCTTTTCTGGAGATAAGGGATCTATTGTCCTTAAGTTTGAAATATTATCCATTTCTTCCCACTATGATACATGAATTCTTCGCCAACATCCACAAGAGCATTGTGGACCCATCATCACCACATTATCATCAGGTTTATCTTAGAGGGCAGGTTCATAAGTTTTCTCCTCATGCCATAAATCAGTTTTTGTAGGTTTAGCCGACCAAGTCCTATACTAAAGGAGAACTCTCGCTTGACATAGTAGCGTCCGAACTCATTGGCTATAAGACACAGTGGCCTGACGAAAGTTTGGATGCATTATTCCTCACGGCCAAATATGCTGCCCTCCACAAACTCGTAATTCAGAATATTTTGCCTACATCTCACAATACGACTATCAATAGCCACACTGCCAAGCAGTGCAACACTCTCACCTATATATATACTACGCAGCACACGAGAATGCAGTGAAGAGACAGACGGAGAGCAAAGTCTATAAGGGTTGTAATATGTTTATTGAGTCTGTCTGGGAAACATTGTGGTGAGAGTTAGCTTTAGCATTGTTTGTGAGCCGAACAGGTTCTGTTTATGAACACTTTGATTATTTATTGTAGTGAATCATCCTTCGGGAGAAGGAGGTGAGTATTCGGGAGAATACGCTAAGTCGAAGGGATCTCGCTAGGTTATAAATCCCTAGGTCGGTTAGGTGGTCTAGGCGGTGAGGGTTACAAGGAGTTGTTAATCACATAAGTCCATTGACTATTGTAACTGTGAAAAAATCTAGTGGATTGCCTATTTTGACCAGGGAGTGGTCACGTGATTTTTTTCCAATTGGGTTTTCCACGTTAAAATACTGTGTGTACTTTACTTACTATCTTTCCATCTGTTTCATTGTCTGAATTAGCCGTATCACTGTGGTTAATTTGCAAACGTGTTTAACTGTTTAAATGCATAGTCGGACACGAAGCTGAAAACTGTGTTTTCAAACCCTCAAGCCCGCTAGGCGCAGAACCACAAAATAAATAATCCTGAGCTACTAAAATTCCAAATTAATAAATCCCTAAGCAAAAATACTACTCAATCAAAAATCTCCAATAAAATAAAATCATAAAGGTGAGGTCTAATTCCTCAATAATTATATCCAATCCCACTAACGTGAACATTTATTCAATTAGATACTAAATAAATAAAGACAAAACTAAACAACAGAGCTCTCATCTAGTCCACACCATCTTATCCAAATGTCTCAATGCTTAAATGTTTACTCCATTTTAACTGCAAAGAAAGTAGGCGGAAGCAAAAATAGTGAGCGAATAAAAGCTCAGTAAAGGAATTCATCCCACAAAGAAAGCAATAGCGGATGACTGAAGCAAAGGGGAAATACTGTTCAAGATCCAAAGATTAACACTATCGATGAAATCTCAATAATTTAAGTAATTCATCATATCAAACACATTTGGCACAAGACACATGTAGAATGTTATATGAGTAAGCTTACTGAAAACTCATATTCAAAAGTAAACCATAACACTTCGATCAAAATATTTCAATGCACATCATAGGACAAAAGTTGTGGTTGCAATTAACCCGTGTAACAACGGTTCAGTAATAAATGTGGGGCCCCCAATCAAACGATGGTGGTACTAGTATCCGCAAGTACAATACAGTAACAATATCTGTATTGCGTTACCGTAACAATATCAGTACAATTACTAATTCACATCTATAAGAAGGGATTCAGATGCACACATCTACAATCGCGAGTAAAAATACAAAAAGATAGAAGGAAATGAAAAGGGGTGCTCATAAAGTGACCATTGAAGGTCATGGAACATTTCAAAAGTTCAATTGTTTGACATAAAAATAACTTATAAAGTGAGCCGAAGATCGTAAGATATTTCAAATGTGTAATTATTTGACGTTGAGATAACTCGTAAAATGAGCAAAACAAAAAGAAAATTTTGATGAAGCCAAAGCAAGATTAAATTCTTCAAAAGTGTAGCTGACTGACAAACAAATCTTTTGTAGAGTGAGTACTACAAACTGAAAATCCAAAATGTTCTCATTTATTTTTCATAAGGTTACTACGAAAATGCGGTAGTTTTCTTTTTCCTCTTTTGTCAAAATATAATCCTTTATAGATTGCGACTCATTTCATGCGTGAAATATTTGAGTAAATTAGATGTATGAGCCAAAAACAATGAATGAAAAATAAGGTTCAGACTAATATTTTTCAATCTCATGAACGAGTGACTGAAAATTGATGAACAATACACGACAAGGAAACAAAAAATATCTATTTGAGGAACATTGATAAACTTATGGAACTGGACATGAACAACCTCATGCCAAGAAAGAAATTGGAATTATTTTCTATTGATATTTATAACAAATGAGAACCACTTTAACAAAGATAGGTTCGTGTACCACTAACAATGATAACAATTTTGTATTTTTGCAAGAAAACAAGTTACAAAAGAAGAATTCCACTTATAGTTTGTTTCCCAAAGAAAAAAAAACTCTCAATTGGTACGCTTTTAACCCTAAATTGTGAATTTTGTCTCCTTCTAAGATGGATGAAACCCACAAATAGCATTCGTAAAAACTTCGAATCCTCCTTAAAAATACTAACAAATGATCACTGTTGAAAACACATTGAGTTCTTTTTCTTTGCTTTTCTTGTCTCTCCTTTCTTTTTCTCCTTTCTAGATAAGAGGAAAAGTAGTTGCATGTTCCTGCTTTAATCTCTAACTTACATGCCAACTTTAGACTCCTTCGTTGACTAAAACTCTTTTATTCAACTTTGACCCCAAACTTCAATCACTATTACGCAAACCTCTATCATTAATCACTTGTTACAATTCACTACTTAACCACTTCAATTAGTGGCAATAATTAGTTGATTAAAAATAAGCCACCCTTTTGGGGTATTACATCCTTCTCTCCTTATAAAAAGTTTCGTCCTCGAAACTTATTCTTATCCATATTGCAAGCATAAAGTTTGAAATTCGAAAACAAAAATATCAAGTTCAAAAAAAAAAAAAATACCACCTCAATTATTGTATACTAAATAGCTTATCCTTCTACAATTTTTTTTTGGACACTTATAGACGACTAACCCTCAATAGGGTCACCACAAATTTCATGTTAGAAAATAAGATGCCCAACTCGCATGTTCTAAGGCTCATACAATTTCCTCAAATAGTGAATGAAATTAACATGGATAGGCCATAACTCAACCTTTGACTTTATAAGCTTGTAGACATCTTTAAAATGATACTTAATACTTCCCAGTACACTAGGACAACCTAGATCCTTAACAAATAAATGGTACACTAATTAAAGTCCTTAGTTTATCCTTATCTTTCCAAAAATAGTGTGTTAATCTTACAAATATAATTTTGCCTACACATAACCCATAAAATTAATATTTTGTTCACATCATATAAACACATTGTCCCTTTCATTTTATCTTACAAAGGCGAAGTAAAGCTCCTTTCATTTGTCCATTTCAAGTTGATATAAACTATAAAAATTATTCTACTGAGTGTCATATATTCATGCCTAAACTCACCACATAAAGTCATCCTATTGAGCAAATGAGATTCTATGTGACCTAAAAAAAATGTCAAAATCCAAAATAACCCAGTAAATTTTATCCGCTTGTCAAGAATCAAAAGTTCCTCAACCGAATGAACAACTATTCACAACCATGTTATGCAATGTATTAATATTAATTCCATATATGTAAGGAAAAATTGAAACCACAACAAATTCATAGTTTAACTTCCAGCGTCCCTATTACGTTGAAATAAAGGTAAGGACTTTCCTTTCTTTTCCATGACAAAAACTTGTCTTCCTATATTAATATCAGTCTATACTCTAGGGCAATTAAAGATCATCTTCAAAGTAATATACCAATGACCTAATCACATGGATTACTTTAAACACTGAAAAAGAAGTTCAAAATATCTATATGTATACAAATACAAAAACTATCCATCGACACTCATTCAAACCTTTGTAGACTTATAGGAATAATAATTATCTTCAGAATAATACATATCACTTTCTATAATACCAGAGACAATCTAATCTGTTTAGCTAGAAAAATATACTTGTATTAGTTCTCATATTGCTGTCATCTCTTTCTTTTTACCTGAGTTGTTTATCATTTTCTTAAAGGTATATCATCTACCAAATACAATCACCGATAAAAACTTATCGGCAATTTATACCACTTCCAAACCTCTGAGTTCAACTTACTAATATATAATATTACCTCTTGTATTTACATGTCAATCAAGTAACTAGTGTAATCCATAATATTATTCCAATGAAATCAACATACCTTTTATGTTCAATCATCCATTAAAAGAGAATTTAACCTATTTGCTGAATAGTAGGATATGTAATAATACTTCAATCTTATCCATGGATCACTTCAATCTTATCTATAGATCAATTGGTTGGTCATTGACCTTTAATGTCATTAGGGTGATCAATACTCGAGTTCTTCAATAGCAAATATTATAACCCAAACGATAATAACATACTAAACTATTTAATGTAGCACCAACTCTTCGCTTTCAACAATCAATTGGGAGACAAAGATGCTAGTAACTGAAATAAGATGAGCATTAACTAAATAGAACATGTGACACGTGCTAGTCCAATCGCATCAAATTTGAAATTTTCCTGATTCATAGGTAATTTAGGAAGGAACAAACAAGTAAATTTTTGGCATAACTCAAATGTCATCAAAATTTCAAAATCACAACCGAAAGTTGATTTGATCATAGATTTCAGAAACACTGATAAGGTATTAGATTTGCAAAAGCATAATTCATATGGTATCAAAATTTCACAATAGGATTGTACAATTGAAGGATAACACTTGCACAATCTCAAAATAAAATAAGGAATGACTCCTCATTTGTTTCGCAATGGAGTAAGCAAGAAAGCTATGTCCACTTATCTCTTTCACTGCACAGACACTCAGAACAAATCTACAAGCAAATTCTAATCCATATCAAATCTTTCAAATCACACCTCATAGGCAAAGATGCAACCGCAAAAGTAACTATCTCACTACTATTCACATCCATTATGCAATGATAACATTAATTTTTATTTCACTTGACAACTTACAAAGCATTTTTACAATTTGCAATAGGAGATTATAACTAACTCTTTTGGAGATTCACCTCAAGCACTCGTGGTGCATACTTAATCTTACTGTAACATCTGCATTAGCCTTCAGCTCAATTCCCTCTAACTACTTTTGTTTACAAGTTGCAAGGAATGGGAGATAAAATAGGGTCCAAGTTTAATAAAGAGGTAGATACTTTTTACAAAACCAAGACAAAATTCAATAATCCATATAATATGAATATTTTGGTAGAAAAATAGACATAAAACCTCATGGTAGCATCACTTGTTTTATTTCATTAGGCTCGTGCCAGGCAATTCACTACTAAGGAAGAAAATCAATAACCATTGGTACAAAAGTAACACTATTAGTTTATCAAGAAAGATTAAAACAATTCTGTTACGCCTCTTGCTACAACAAGTGCTGTGAAATTAATTGGCTTGTGTTTTGCTAAAATTATGTTTTAACTGAATTTGATTAGAATTTAATTATGGTATATGCATATATGCTTGGAGAATTATGATTGACAGGTTTACCATATTTATAAGAGAGTTGAAAAGGAAAATTGACATCTACATTAAAGGTGATTGAAGTTCCTTATCCAAGAAAGGAAGGTTGCCTTATTCAAGAATTGTTTGGAAACAAAGTCTTTCCATACAACTCATGGCCCAAGCACGGATTATCTTG
Source organism: Ehretia macrophylla (assembly GCA_037974665.1). Taxonomy (NCBI): domain Eukaryota; kingdom Viridiplantae; phylum Streptophyta; class Magnoliopsida; order Boraginales; family Ehretiaceae; genus Ehretia; species Ehretia macrophylla. The sequence continues at coordinate 52,617,814 of CM075775.1, forward strand.
TGGAGGTTTAGGCAACTAATTCAGCATATATACTGAGTCTCACACGTCTGAAAGGAGCAGGGGAAGAAGGGCGAGAAACAGAGCTAAAAACAAGGAATTGGTTGAATATTTTTGAGCTGTCAGGTTTTTCTGCAGCAAATTGACGATGTGCTCCAACAGAAGTCAGTAACAGAGGAAATCTGATAATCCATGTATTGCTGCAGCAGACTGTGAAACAGACAACTTATTTATGCTTCCGCTATGTTTATTGTTTTAATCTTTGATAGAAAGAGTTTTTAGTTTGTTATTTGTTTTATTCATTCTTCGGGAGAAGAAAGTGTAGTTCTCGGGAGAGAACGTTGCAAGTCAAGGGGAGCTTGCCAAACCAAGGTTCATTAAGGAGTTCTTCATCTAGGCGGCAAAGGTCAAAAGGGAGTCTTTACTTGTGTAAGTCCATCGATGTTGTAACTTGTTATTTATTAATGAACAGGTTTGTTGGACTAGGGGAGGTCCCGTGGACGTAGACTGCACGGTTGAACCACGTTAAATCTCGGTGTCTTTACATTATGCATTCGTATGTTTGCTTAGTTTAACTCTTGTTACAACAAGCTAATTACCAGAAACTATCAAATTCCAAGTTGAAGAAGGAAGACATTGAAAATTAATATAAAAGCAAGAATATTCTTTATCAAGGAGTCAAAGAAAGAAATTGCCAACATGTTTTAGTTGCAAAAGGAAAGAATATTTAGCATGAGGAAAGAAAAAGAGGATATTTTTTTTTCAAACATAAGCAACGTGTTTGGTAGCCAAAAACTTTACTATCAACAACCAAATTTTACATAAAAAATGTGTAAGTTAATAAACAATCAAAATATAACTTAAGTTAATAAACAATCAAAATATGACCTTCAAGTGCAGCCAACATTCTTAACAAGTTTAGAAGCATTGACCGAAACTTTCCAAGCTGAAATTCGAATTCAATAATTGGGAAGGCGAGAAAGAGACCCTAACATTCATATCCTTACGAGTCAACAAAACTAGACCACATATCACATAACTCAAAACACTAAATCATGTATTGAAATTCAATAGTTTCGAAACTCTAAACATTTAATGGAAAACGCGAGATTCCAATCTCTTAAACATCCATTTTAACTACTTCCTAAAAGTAACTTCAATAAGCAAATACAGTTCTCATCAAAATTTGGTTCCCTATTACCATTTAATTTTGGTGATCTGAAACTTAAGGCTTTACTGATAGCCCCAACCACCTATCAACCAATAACTCCGAATCACACGATAAGGGCCACATAGTAATCAAACTATAATCACAAACACTTCTAAAAAAATAGAAAGTAAACTGTACAGTCCATGCAATCTCTCACTAAATCCATCATATAAAAACTATCTTAACCCAAAAGATCATAACCTGGGCTCTGATACCACTTCTGTCACACCCCAAAAGTAAAGCAAACTGCGTGACATGCCGCGTGCCTAAAAGGTTTAACCCTCAAGCTCGCTAGGCACAGAACCACAAAATAAATAATTGAGAACTACAAAAATTTCAAATTAATAAATCCCTAAGCAAAAATACTACTCAACCAAAAATCTCCAATAAAACAAAATCATAAAGGTGAGGTCAAATCCCTCAATAATTACATCCAATCCCAGTAACGTGAATATTTATTCAATTGGATACTAAATAAATAAAGACAAAACTAAACAACAGAGCTCTCATCTAGTCCACACCATCTTATCCAGATGTCTCAATGCTTAAACGCTTACTCCATTTTAACTGCAAAGAAAGCAGGTGGAAGCAAAAATAGTGAGCGAACAAAAGCTCAGTTAGGGAATTCATCCCACAAAAAAAGCGATAGCGGATGACTGAAGCAAATGGGAAATACTATTCAAGATCCAAAGATTAACACAATCGATGAAATCTCAATAATTTAAGTAATTCGCCAGATCAAACACATTTGACACAAGACACATCTAGAATGTTATATGAGTGAGCTTACTGAAAACACATATTCAAAAGTAAACCATAACACTTCGATCAAAATATTTCAATTGACACCATAGGACAAAAGTTATGGTTACAATTAACCCGTGCAACAACGGTTCAGTAATAAATGTGGGGCCCCCAATCAAACGATGGCGGTAACAGTATCCGCAAGTACAATACTGTAACAATATCTGTATTGTGGTATCGTAACAATATCAGTACCATTACTAATTCACAGATATAAGAAGGGATTCAGATGTACACATCTACGATCCCGAGTAAAAATACAAAAAGATAGAAGGAAAGGAAAAAAGGGTGCTCATAAAGTGACCATTGAAGGTCATGGAACATTTCAAAAGTTCAATTGTTTGACATAAAAATAACTTATAAAGTGAGCCAAAGGTCATAAAATATTTCAAAAGTCTAATTATTTGACGTTGAGATAACTCGTAAAGTGAGCAAAACAAAAAGAAAATTTCGATGAAGCCAAAGCAGGATTAAATCCTTCAAAAGTATAGCTGACTGACAAACAAAACTTTTGTAGAATGAGTATTACAAACTGAAAATCCAAAATAAAAGTTCTCATTTATTTTTCATAAGGTTACTATGAAAATGCAATAGTTTTCTCTTTCCTCTTTTGTCAAAATATAACCCTTTATAGATTGTGACTCATTTCATGCGTGAAATATTTGAGTAAATTAGAATTATGAGCCAAAAACAATGAATGAGAAATAAGGTTCAGACTAATGTTTTTCAATCTCATGAACGAGTGACTGAAAATTGATGAACAATACACGACAAGGAAACAAAGAAAATCTATTGGAGAAGCATTGATAAACTTATGCAACTGGACGTGAATAACCTCATGCCAAGAAAGAAATTTTGGAATTATTTTCTAGTGATATTTATAACGAAGGAGAACCACTTCAACAAAGATAGGTTCGTGTACCACTAACAATGATAACAATTTCGTATTTTTGCAAGAAAACAAGTTACAAAAGAAGAATTCCACTTACAGTTTATTTCTCAAAGGAAAAAAAAACTCTCAATTGGCACGCTTTTAACCCTGAATCGTGAATTTAATCTCCTTCTAAGATGGATGAAACCCACAAATAGCATTTGTAGAGACTTCGAATCCTCCTTAAAAATACTGACAAATGATCACTGTTGAAAACACATTGAGTTCTTTTTCTTTCCTTTTCTTGTCTCTCCTTTTTTTTTCCTTTCTAGATAAGAGGCAAAATGGTTGAACGTTCCTGCTTTAATCTCTAACTGACAGACCAACTTTAGACTCATTCATTGACTAAAACTCTTTTATTCAACTTTGATCCCAAACTTCAATCGCTATTACACACCTCCATCGCTATCACACAACTCCATCATTAATCACTTGTTACAATTCACTATTTAACCACTTCAATTAGTGGTAATAATTAGTTGACTAAAATAGGCCACCCTTTTGGGCGTATTACAATATTGGCATGGTACCGAATACAGTAGCTGAGGTTATGGCCCTTTGGACAGGATTACATCAAGCTAATCAACTACGTCCTTCCACTCTTATCATTGAATTGGACTCTCAGGTTGTGGTACAATTTATCCAAGGTAACATCCCTCCGCATAGTCAGTTAACCCCTTGGTTGAAGGATTGTGTACATATTTTGCAACAACATCCAGAGTTCAAGGTTCGTCATATCTATCAGGAAGTCAATTTTTGTGCAGATTGGTTGGCCAACTTGGCTTTGGACCACCTGTGGGGTGAGCATGTTTTGGTTAACCCACCGGGTCAACTTTTGCCTCTATTAGAGCGAGACAAATGAGGCGATGCCTCCACTAGATGGGCGCGAGCCTCAATAGATTAGGTTATGTATTATATCTTTTGATGTACTTAGCTTCGGCCTCCCTGTAATAAAAAAATAAAATAAAAAAAGTAGAATGTACTGAGTAACATTAGTAATCAACTTGCCTTGTCATGTAAAAATGTCTTGAAATTGTAGGTTTCAGTAATTGATGGCCCGTCCTATCCGGATACAACAACTTCACATATATTACCATATGGTAAATGACAACTCATGTAACAACCTAAGGTAGAGACTTATATCCTAGAATAATTTTGGAGAGGAATAGAATGACCTTGAGAATGAAATGAATTTGAAAAATGATATGTTTTGCTTCAAATGAAGATAGAAATAAATATATTGATTCTAACCCATTATACAAAACGACAAGAATGTCCTTTTGTTGTTACAGATATATTATTGTCTTAAGAATAAAAACGAGTATTATATTATTAATAAAGGTTAGTTTGAGGCATACTATTATTTTTATATTTTTTTATTATTTATTTCATATTATTATGATATAATTGTTTTTTTTTATTAAATTTATATTATTTATTATTTTATATTTATAGTAGATATTATTATTATTATTATTATTATTATTATTATTATTATTATTATTATTTATATTGTTAATATCGTTATATTATCCTTGTTATGTTTTTTTTATATCTATTATTATTTAACTATTTTTATTGTATCTTTATATTTATATAATATGATATTATTATATTTGTTTCACAATTATATATATATATATATATAATTATTATTAGTTTTCATATTTATTATATTATAATATTATTGATTCATGATTATTAGTAGATTATATATTATTATTATAACATTTTTTATTATTATCTCGTATTACATTTTTTATTTTATATTAAATTATTATTACATTTATTTTATTATTATTATATTTTATTATTAGTTTTTATTCATTTCCGTTTTGTTATATTATTTATATATTACTATTATTATCATTCCTATCAAGCAATTCTTTGTTCGGAGCCTCTAGTCAAGATTGATTCTTCCATTGTTCACCTCATCATATCAAATTCCAACTCTTACCGAGAGCCTTTTAGGGGTGGGCTAGACTGGGAATTCTCGTCACACTTTTTCATTCACGATTTTATGTTATAGATTTCTTATCTTAATTTATCATTTGCGAAGGCAAGATTATATATTTTTATGTTTATAACAATGGTTATAATAATAATAAATAATACTAATAAATAAAAATAATAATTATTATATTAGAAATAATGTTATTCGTAGAGTGTGTAATACATTTTTTTTTAAAAGCCACTTAATTAATAAATTCATTCCAAAATACATGAGAATGAACTATTCAACTGATCCACTCATTTAAGTTTAAGCTGTTAATATATTTATTTATTGTCATAACAACGTAAAAACGAGTCCATCTCTATAGAGCTTCGGGTAAACATTAAAAAAAAAAAGTAGGGTCAAAATTTGGGTAGCAAGTCCTTGGGGTGTCTACGACGAGAGAAAGGAGAGAGCTGCCATTATTTTTCCTTAATCGCTTTTCGTAATTATTCAGCAATATTACAAATCACTTAGCGTATTTTTCCTTATTCCCTTGCTTAATAATTCGCCTTACAAACCAAATAGTCCCTTCAATATTATTTACCTTTTCTTTTCTGTTTTTGCTTGTAGAGAACGAAGTACGAATTTGTGAAGGTTGAAAAAGCGAATGCAAGACCTTGTGCTGATTGCATTTACTACATCACTTTCCAGCCAAAGAGCGAAAACGTCGTAAGCCTGCTGTCAAGACATTTCAAGCTAAGGTGTGGCAAAAGATACCCATCACGGACAGAGAAGTTAAATTTTGCAGGCTTAAGAAAATGCCTGCAAATTCTCAAGACAAGGTATCAGCTTTCTTTTCTCTTTTTCTCTGTTTTAATCAATATATCCTTCTTCAAGTGAAGAGTTTGAATCTGTCTACTTCGGGGAGAATGTTTTTTATTCGACTAGATGATATGCATTATAGTGTATGATGCAGTGGTTGCTTATGCCGAAACCATTAGGGGAAAGGACCTTACATCAGATTTTTAAGTGCTGTGCTTAAATGTGTGGAGAATTTGTTATTTCCATTTTGTATTATAATACTGCCTCGAGTTGTTCATTTGCTGCTAAAAGTCATTTTCTTTGTTTTTAATTCAAGCGATTAGTTCTTTACCTGGCTGCTAATTAATATACTTCTGCACACAATAGGGTCAGCAACCCAAATACGAACTCATGGTTTCCCTCTCATTGTATTTGTAGGTGGCTTCTGAACTGACTGCATAATGAAGATCTCTTACATATTCAGCTGTATGTGAAGGTAAATTAATGCGGAAAGACTCGAGTCAGAAGTTTTTTTTGATTCATAAGGAAGCCAACGCCATGTAAAAAATATTGACGCCAGTCAGAAGTTATGTACTCGCATATGATATCAACTAGTATAAGTATTTTGTTAATATCAAATTCAGCTAGCTCGCCCAGCTGGTTCTCAGATCTATGCACTTGTTCATTCAAGGCACGAGGTTGTCATTGACTGCTACACAACTTTTGGAACAAATAAATTCCAATTCATTCGAAAATCTTTTTTTTCTTTTGTATTTAGAAGCAATTTACAAATCTTGAATTTCTCCAAGTCTTATCCAAATCCTTATTCAAGAGATAGAATTTACAAATTCATATTTTACAAATCCACATTTTCTAAATTTGTTATTAATATTTTGAGAACAAAATTGTTCTCAGATTTAAATGATTGACTTTAATAGAATACTTAAATAAAAATCAAAATAAAAAAATAATAATAATTCAACGTCTTCACTCACTTTTCTTTTGACATTCTTTTTAATTCTCCTCAACTTTTCCTTTTATATTGTTTGTATTATTATTGTAGTAAAACCAGTCCAAAATTAAAGATTATAAAAAAAAAAAATTTGGAATACACCTATCACTACAAAAAATTTGTAACCGCCGCCTATAGTTCTTATTTTTTAAAAATATATATGCTAATAAGCGGCAGTAAAAAAACCGCCACCTATTAGCACCCTTAAAAAAAAAAATAACAAGAAAAATTATTAGCACCCTTAAAAAAAAAAATTAACAAGAAAAATTAAATTGAAATTAAAAAAGGGGAAACTGTCAGTCAAAACAAACTAAATATACAATAAAAGAACAACCAAAGTAAAATTATTTTATTAACCAGTAAGAGCAACCAAAGTACAATTATTTTATTAACCAGATCTGAAAAATGTTATCTCATAGACTAGTTGTCTAAACATTTAAAACAAAAATCAATAGCGTATCGCGTCCCAAACATTTGAACCAAAAAGCAATAGTGTGTGTTGCGTCCCAAAAGTTCACCAAGGCCTTCAGAAGCATTAGTTCTAACACCTGAAATTTAAAGTGCTCGTCTCAGTAGTGTATTCCTTAATATTGGCAATAACAGTATATTTCCAGTGTAATTGAACAACTTGTATAATACATTTGGGTATACGAAACCTATAATGTATTTATTATAATTGTATAACATGGAAATAACTAAAGCATTTAAAACTAGAACTTACATAGGTATAATTACAATCAAATTTTGATGGATCCAGGAACTTGATAACCAAAGAAGTGGCAGATGACATTGAACTTCTTTCCCTTGTAAGTTCCTTCTTTCTAAAAAAATCATCGTAGAGAAAAGAGCTGATAAAAAGCAAAAAGGTCTTGCTTAAGTTCAAATATGCACAAAAGCAAGTCCAATTATAGCCTGTAAAATATTTGCTAGTCCTTGAAGCAAATAAACATTGATAAAAGAAATTAAAAGATCACGAAAAATTAGAAGTTAAGAACATAATGATGTCTGTTTACCGAGAAGATCAGAGATATGATTAAATCTTCAAAAGGATTGATACAAATAAACCAGAAGAGCAGGATCCAAACTAAATACATATAACAAGTATGTGTCTTTTGCGTCATGTGTGTCAACGTTGTTATTTGTTGTGACAAATCGAAAGCAATCACAATAATAATTTCAAATAGCATATCTGTACTTCGAATGAAACATAACATAGGCCTATGCATACAACACATAATTTGCTTTTAATACGAACAATATATAATTTTATTCACTCACGTTCCTAGGTGGTACAATTAAACATAAGAAAATGGGACCAAATTACAATCCACACCCCAAATGATGTGGCATAGAAAAAGTAAGCTATAATGTGTAGAAAAGAAAGCCATGAATGAACGACTAGAGGGGAAGAAACCTTCGCATTAACCGATAAATAGTGGTCCAAAATTCAACTTTAGGTTGATAATGTGACCTGCCAAATAACTCCTTCCATATTGCAAGTAAAACCAAATTCACCGCCCTGAAATATTGAAGAAACCAATCGTCATTTTCCTATTTTCTTTCATTTTCTTAGTCCATCTATATGAATAAAGCAATAGACATGTGAATCCTGATATCTTTTGCATGTGAATCGTGATATCTTTTGCATTTTTCATTCTATCAATCATTAAGATGAGCGAGCAGTTGCCAAAACGAAACTTAGGCTTAACACCTGAAATTGATCCTTATGAACATCAATTCACATCAACTCATATAAATGTTACTTTACCTTCTTCACTAAATTTAGGTGCAACTGAAACAGCTCGTTGTCCAGACATGTCCCATGCCCTGTCTAATGCTAGGCTTCAAGCCGTACAAGCAAATCAAGCCACAAGTAAGAAATAAATAATACTTAAAGTAAAAAGGAGACGAGATTATAATACGTGTAAAAAGATCGAAGTAGAGCATCAGGATTTACATTCAAAAGGAGATAACTATTGCCACAATCAATTCTTAATCCCACTTTGATTATCATCATAAGAACAATAAGAAAGAACTACACGGAAACCATGGATTAAGATCGTCAATCTCCATTTGTTTCTGCAGAGCCAGTCAATTAATTGTCCAAAGCAGTAAAGGCATATATTATCATGTAATACGAGGTGACAAACAACCACACCATTGCATAGTAAGAATCCACAAAATCCTAACTTTAAAATCAAGAAATACTTAGCAGAATGACTCTTTTTGGAATACTATTAATTTGAATAAAAAATTTCCACCACTTTTGACAATAATTTCGGGTAAGCTACAACCCTCAATTGGAAACCATAACTGTTCGGGGGTTTCAATTACCCAAAATTCAAAACCCTCAAGGGTCTTCAATTTCGGGTAAATGAAACCCCCAATTTTGGGGTTTCGATTGGATCCCCATATCTCTAACGCTCATTTTTTGACTGTTAGACAGATGGGTCATGCTCAACAACAAAAAAAATAAAAAATATAAAAAAATAGTTCTAGCGGTACCGTGGTGATGGCGAAGATGTGATGGTGCCGTGGTAGTGCTGATGGTGTCGTGGTAGTGGTGAAGGTGTGCCGTGGTGGTGGTGAAGGTGTGTCGTGGGGATGGTGGTGTGGTATTGTTTTTCTTGAGCGAGAGAGAGAGGGGATGGGAGCGGCGGCTGAGAAAATTGGGGGAGGGTTGGGATATTTTTTTGGTTACAGGGTTGAATTAGATAAAATTAATAAACACTATTTTAGGCTCCGTTTGTTTGCCGTAAAATAATTTGCTTGTGTAAAATATTTTCCGTGGAAAGTATTTTTCTAGAAAATAAAATATTTTACATAGCTCCGTTTGTTTGCCGTCAAATAACTTATTGAGGAAAAATATTTTACTGGAAAATAGAATACTGAAAAATATTTTTTAGTGTTTGGATGTACGGTGAGGTCGGTAAAATATTTTTTTATCGCAAACGACAGGAAAACATTTTACATAATTTTGTACTAGCCGCAATTGTTGACCGGAAAATATTTTACGGTTGACCAATTTTCCAGTGTTACCAAACACCGTAAAATTAAGAAAAAGCAGCCGTAATTTTTGACCGGAAAACATTTTACAGTTGACCAATTTTCCAGTGTTACCAAACACCGTAAAATCCGGAAAATATTTTCCGGGAAAATATTTTACGCAAACAAACGGAGCCTTAGTGCTAATTTATGATTTAATTCTTGAACTATTGAGTAAAATAAAAATATAGAGAGCCACGATTAGAAAAAAAAAATATATATATATATATAGAGTGCCTAATTAACATTTTTCGTTTAAGACCAAATACGTCCTGAATTTTTTAGCAATTGTAAAAAACATAATTAACTTAATTTATATATATATATATATATAAAACTTGTTTGGAAGTTCACCGCAACACGAAAGGAGGAAGCTTCTTTTTTTCCTGAAGACATCTATTGTACAGGAGAAGCTCCCAAAACTTGTTTGGAAGATCACCGCAACAGGAAAGGAGGAGGCTTCTTTCTTCAGCAAATTCATCATCTTGAATGGCTGAAACCTGTGAGGGCAACATATGGTGACACTCATTGAAGACAGGATTCCAGGAATCCCTAGTGGACCCCAATAGGATCTGTATCTGTGAGGATGATTTGTCTTTCTTCTTCTGTCAGCATCCTTGTCCTCGGAAGAAGATTTTTGCATGTTGATCATGTTGATGCTGTTCCAAGAACGAATTTGACCGGAAGGGTTCCGAACTCCTCCTCACCTTCCCCTTAGTGGTATCAGAGTGTTCCCCTTCCATTTTCTCAAGATATTTGAGTCTGTCATCAGGAGGGATGGCATCAATGTTCCAGAATTGTTTGTGATCTGGAGCATATGGGATGGAAACTTCAATACCCGAATAGAAAAATGCTATAGTTAACTAGGCTCTGATACCACTAACCATTCTCATACACTTATCCCCAGATGTCTCAGTTCGACACAGCTTTACAATGGATACCTTTTGTAGAAAAAATTTCTAAAAGTTTGGCTATCACACTCACAGCTACTCTCCATGTTCATGTCACAAATACAAAAATTCCATAAAGTTGGATAAGAACCTGTATTGTTTGAGAGCTCAGAATGCTGCCATTCAAAAAATATGGTCAGATCTCAGAGAACATGTTGCATAGAGACATGTTCGTGTGTTCCCAGAATCCCCTATCAGAGTGTTCCCCTTAGTGGTATCAGAACGTTCCCCTTAGTGGTATCAGAGCCTAGTTAACTGTAGCACTTCCCTATTCTGGTATTGAAGGACTTAAATAATACTTGTGTGTTGAACATTAGAGTCTTTGGCAATAGGGCAATAGCTGTTAAAGAGTGAATGAAAGGCGCAGTAAGTCTAGTTGTGACTAGTGTATCCACTATGACTGATCTTCCCCTGCCAGAACAAGAAGTTGTTGCTAACAACTCTGAAGTCACTTCCTTTGATCCTTCCGCATCTCACTATGAGGTAGACATAACCCAAACACCTCGATCTACCAAACTAGGAGAACTCTTCAAACACTTTCTGTTAAACCCATACTCATATTACCAAACTTCCCAACTTATACAAAAGTTCATTACCTATCAAGCCAGCAGCCCTTACAGCCGTGTACAAATCCTCTACAGTCTCTGTACAATCCGTATCCTCTTCCTGCTCAGAAACCTATCTTCATATACTTTCTGAACCTGATCTCCGTAAATATAGACAGAAAGGTTATAAAGGTTTACACCTTGGAGTCATTCGTCTAGCTTTACAGCTTACTTCCTTCCTGGAAAAAATGTTTCATGTCTAGTCTCTTTACTAGATACCAGGTGGCATAAGTTTGATGATGCACTCATCTGTGCCGTCGAAGCAGTCTTCACAATGGCCATGTTATCATCCAGGTTAAACCAAACTTCACCCTTGATCTTTCCCGTCCTACTATTTCTCAAACCATACAGGTTCTTATCCAACTTTATAGAACTGATATGAACCCAAATGAAACTGTTGTAGCACTCTATCATTCCATGACCTATAAAGTCCAAACCCATCTCTTTTCCATGGACCACAATTGTAAGCCTCGAGTCCACGTGTTAGGTAATAGTAATGTTACCCAACCAAAGATCTACACCAAACATGAACTCACTTTCCTTCCTAATTAGAAATATGATTATGAAAGAAGCCATAACCGACCAATCATTCATGATTCACCAAGAATCTCTAGACATCCTCTAGAACCAGGTCGTGTCGCCATATCATTTCCAACAGAATCCCAACCAGCTGAACCATGTGAAAAATGCCAACTTGCTGGACATCCTCAGTCCTGTCCACACTGTGTCAGAAAACCCTTTGCTACCTGATCTAGGTCCTCTAGATATGTCTAATCTGTTAATTTTCCTGAAGACATCTATTGTACAAGAGAAGCTGACAACGCATATGTTGGTAAATGGCAAGTTACCAAAACCAGACCACAAGATGTGGGACAAATCGAGTCAGCAATCAATTGGAGCAACATGAATGCAAAAGCTCAGAATGCTGTCATTCAAAAAATATGGTCAGATCTCAGGAAACATGTTGCATGGACAAAAGAAGCCCATGATCATCTCAGACAACGTTGTTATGACTAATATAATGACCTCCACAAGGCTTTCCACAAGAATCACATATACCATCAGACAACTCCAATCAACTGGAAAAAACTGCAGAAAGTCGCTCCAGTTCGGAACCCTTCCGGACAAGTTCGTTCTTGGAACAACATCAACATGCAGAAATCTTCTTTCGAGAAACATTATTTTGATTCAGACAAGTTCAAAAGAAAACGAGAATGACTTGCTGAAAAACTTGCAAAGCCAGCTAAGCCAAAGAAGCAGTCCTCTCATCCTTCGAAGCAGTCCTCTCATCCTTCGAAGCATAATCCAAAGCCAGATCATGTAGTCTGGATACCAAGTGGAAATTGCAAAAAAGCCTATTGGGTTGATCTCATACCACCTCCTCATTATCTCTCCAAAGAGAAAATTATCCCAACTGGGTGGGGTGATGAAGACGAGAAAGAAGGTCCCAATGAAATTTCTTCAATCATTTCATCATTTGACTCCTTTGATCCGTTTGAAAAGGATTCGTCCTCTCAGACGATTCCTCCATACAAAGGACCAGTTCTTATGCAAACTCCTGTGACTCCGTTCTACATGGACACCACAAGGACACGGACACACAACCCTATACAAACTAATCCTGATGATTCAGAAGCAACCGGTGACCAAGGAGAAACTTCCCAAGCAGGAGAACACCAGAATCAAACACATGCACAAGTCCCACAGGTTCCACAACAACAACCTCCGAGACAAAAAAACATTGAAGGAAAAGTTTTCATCCCATATGCTCCAGATCACAAGCAATTCTGGAACATTAATGTCATCCCTCCTGATGACAGACTCAAATATCTTGAGAAAATGAATGCATGGATAAATGGAGAATCTCTCCGAAATCCTACTCTTGAAATAAGAGATATCATTGACCGTCTTGTTGCTGCTTTTACAGGATCACTTTGCAGTTGGTGGACAAGGATGCTAACAGAAGAAGAAAGACAGATCATCCTCACAGATGCAAATCCTATTTAGATGTTTCTAAGATGTCTACGAGCCAATTTCGTAGGACAAACAGCCCAAGAGATTGAGCAAGCAAAAAATGAGTTCTTACTCAACAAATGTTGTGATGTTGCAAAACTTGGAGAATACTATCTCAGACAGGAACCTCTGTATTTTACCTTTGGAAAAAATACAGAAACCATCAACAAGGCGTTCGTCTTTAACATGCCACAACCACTTCCTGAATTGCTCGAAACAGAGTTTAAACGAGCTAATATTACATATCTAAGACAGGTGAGTCTTGCTCACTTGTACCAGATGGCCAGAAAGCTCATTCAATATCAGTGCGAGTCCAAACGACTTGGCAAACTTCTCAAAAGCAAGAAGCAGAAAACAATGGATACCTTTTGCAGAAAAGATTTCCAAAAGTTTGGCTGTCACACTCACAGTTACTCTCCATGTTCGTGTCACAAATACAAAAAGCACAAACATCAGAAAAGATTTCACAAGTCCAGAAAACCTTTCAAGAAATTCAGATTTGTGAAGAAAAGATCAAAACCCTCTTCTTCCATTAAATGTTTTCTTTGTGGAAAGAAAGGACATTTTGCAAAAGATTGTTACCTCAAAAAGTCCAAGAAGCTACCAGCCAAGCTTGTTCAGTTCATTTCAACCCAAAACTTTGATGACCAACTATACACATGGACTTCCGAACCAAATCAAGTCGTCCTTAACCTTGATACAGCCTCATCCTCAAATCTTACCTCAGAATTCGAATCCTCTTATTCTGAACCAACCCTCTCCATAGCCAAAATACACAAAATCACCGAACAACCAATCTCTACCACTTCCAAAGCTACCTTCACCCCAGGACAGATCTATAAGCCATACATAAAGCTTGTTGTAAACCATCCAAGATATGTGTTATTCAGGGAATCAAAAAATTCAAGTTTTATCTTGCTCAAAATCCTTTCATTATTGAAACAGATTTTAAAGGATTTCAGGGCGTTCTTAAAAGAAAGCATAATGATATTCCAGATCCACAACTCATCCGATGGACAGAATGGATTTCCCAGTTCAATTGGACAATGAGACACATCCCAAGCAAAGAGAATATCCTTGCTGATTTTCTCTCTCGCACTATGCCGTCAGAGAAAGCTGTATGCATGGTAAATCCAGATGGACGCAAGCTTCCATCTTCCCTTGTTCCAGGTCTTATTCCAGGCAGTTCCAGCTCAAATCCAGATCCCACTGATGGACAGTCCCAAACATTTTATGACTTGAGTCCAGACCAGCAAGCTCAATTTCTGGAGGCACTACCTGAAGAGCTCAGAGTAAAAATACTCCGATCATTCGCCAAAAGCCAGATCACTGATTTCTTTGAAGAATTTGTTGAGAACAAGCTCAGGAGAATTATTGATCTATTATCCTCTGTCTATTATGTTCGCAACGTTGTTCGTCATAATCCCCAGCATGAAGAACCATGGGATACAGTTCTTGATTTCAATAACTATGACTTTTCAAAGATGCAATTCTTATATCTTTGGTATTGGCTTAATTATTATCCCATGGCAGTTCTTTTTGATCCAGAGCTTATTCAAAGACATATTCGTGTGTTCCCAGAATCCCTCTTCATCAAGCTATTCTCACAGGTGTTTCAGTCATTTGACCCTCCAACACTCATCACTGATCAAGTTATACAGTACCAGCAAGTTTTCATCATTCGTCTCACAGATGTTTGGAATCGTGCCATTCCGCCAACCATCATCCCAATCAACTATTTCCATCTCCGACAAGAGCCTTGGGAATATTTCATTTCTTGGGAACAATGTCTTACCGTCAAAAGAGCTACTGCTAGAGCCCATGGTCTAGATGTTTCTAATCCCCGAGAATTTTGGCACGTCCGCTTTCCTGATAGCCCCACTTTCATGAATATCTTCTCGCCTTCCAGAGTTTTTCTCAAGAGGATAGCTTTTCCACTATAGACCTTGGGTCTGATTACGACCCATAGGAGGGAGATCTTAGCCAAAATAGTCAGGAGTGGGATGATATCGATCTCAATAACGACAGATGGTGACTCATTGAAGACAAGATTTCAGGAATCCTGGGTGGACCACATGACAAAGCTTCGTGTTTTGTAAATAGGTTTGTCATGTTATAATAATAGGATATGACAGGAATCTTTTGTCACTTCAGATTCCCTTTTGGTCATATCTCGTTTGTCTGTTTGTAATAAGTGAGATTTCCTTTATTAAAGGAAACCGCTTTCGTCGCATCAGGTTTTTCTTATTGTGAATTATTAAGAATCTCTTTATGTCATGTCAGTTTTTCCTTTATTAAATGAAGCTTCTTTAGTCCTTGTCAGGAATAGTGAGGATTCCGCTTTGTATTATTAGGTTTTGTAATGGTTTGCCTATAAATAATGAAGAATCTCTGACTAAAGGGGCAGAGTCAGATTTGGATTGAAATACATCTTTTTTTCTCTCAAATAGCTTACATCTTCCTTCTTTCTACCCTTAGACTTTAGCCATGTCTTCTGCCTCCTGCTCCTCCTCACCTTTCCCTTAGTAGTATCACGGCAAGGCATTGTTCCCAAGAAATGAAATATTTCCAAGGCTTTTGTCGGATTGGCCAAATACACCAGCCAGATTTTCAAGTACCTTCGAAAATCTAAGTTCCGCATCTCACTATGAGGTAGACAAAACCCAAACACCTCCATCTACCAAACCAGAAGAACTTTTCAAGCTCTCTCCGTTAAACCCATACTCATATTACCAAACTTCCCAACTTACACAAAAGTTCAAATCTTTATTACCTATCAAGCCAGCAGCCCTTACAGCCGTGTACAATCTGTATCATCTTCCCTCTCAGAAACCTATCTTCCCATACTTTTTGAACCTGATCTCCGTAGATATAGATGGAAAGGTTACAAAGGTTTACACTTTGAAGCCATTCGTCTAGCCTTACAACCTACTTTCCTTGCCGGAAAAAATGTTTCATGTCTAGTCTCTTTGCTAGATATCAGGTGGCGTAAGTTTGATGATGCACTCATCTGTGTCGTCGAAGCAGGTCTTCACAATGGCCATGTTCTCATCCAGGTTGAACCAAACTTTACCCTTGATCTTTCCCGTCTTACCCTTTCTCAAACCATACAGGTTCTTATCCAACTTTATGGAACTGATATGAACCCAAATGAAACTGTTGTAGCACTCCATCATTCCATGACCTATAAAGTCCAAACCCATCTTTTTTCCATGGACCACAACTGTAAGTCTCGAGTCCACGTGTTAGGTGATAGTAATGTTACCCAACCAAAGATCTACACCAAACATGAACTCACTTTCCCTCCTCGTTGGAAAAATGATTATGAAAGAAGCCATAACTGACCAATCATCCATGATTTACCAAGAATCTCTAGACATCCTCTAGAACCAGGTCGTGTCGCCATATCATTTCCAACAGAATCCCAACCAGCTGAACCATGTGAAAAATGCCAACTTGCTGGACATCCTCAATCCTGTCCACACTATGTCAGAAAACCTTTTGCTACTAGATCTAGGTCCTCTAGATATGTTTGTTCTGTTAATTTTCCTGAAGGCATCTATTGTACAGGAGAAGCCGACAACGCATATGTTGGTAAATGGCAAGTTACCAAAACCAGACCACAAGATGTGGGACAAATCGAGTCAGCAATCAATTGGAGCAACATGAATGCAAAAGCTCAGAATGCTGCCATTCAAAAAATATGGTCAGATCTCAGAGAACATGTTGCATGGACAAAAGAAGCCCATGATCATCTTAGACAATGTTGTTATGACCAATATAATGACCTCCACAAGGCTTTCCACAAGAATCACATATACCATCAAACAACTCCAATCAACTGGAAAAAACTACAGAAAGCCACTCCAGTTCGGAACCCTTCCGGACAAGTTCATTCTTGGAACAACATCAACATTCAGAAATCTTCTTCCGAGAAGCATTATCTTGATTCAAACGAGTTCAAAAAAAAACGAGAACGACTTGCTAAAAAACTTGCAAAGCCAGCTAAGCCAAAGAAGCAGTCTTCTCATCCTTGGAAACATAATCCAAAGCCAGATCATGCAATCTGGATACCAAGTGGAAATTGCGAAAAAAACCTATTGGGTTGATCTCACACTACCTCCTCATTATCTCTCCAAAGAGAAAATTATCCCAACAGGGTGGGCTGATGAAGACGAAAAAGAAGGTCCCAGTGAAATTTCTTCAGTTATTTCATCATTTGACTCATTTGATCTGTTTGAAAAGGATTCATCCTCTCAGACGATTCCTCCATACAAAGGACCAGTTCTTATGCAAACTCCTGTGACTCCGTTCTACACGGACACCACAAGGACACGTACACACAACCCTGTACAAACTAATCCTGATGATTCAGAAGCAACCGGTGACTAAGGAGAAACTTCCCAAGCAGGAGAACACCATAACCAAACACAAGCATAAGTCCCACAGGTTCCACAACAATAACCTCTGAGACAACAAAACATTGAAGGAAAAGTTTTCATCCCATATGCTCCAGATCACAAGCAATTCTCAAACATTAATGCCATCCCTCCTAATGCAGACTCAAATATCTTGAGAAGATGGATGCATGGATAAATGGAGAATCTCTCCGAAATCCTACTCTTGAAATAAGAGATATC
Organism: Ehretia macrophylla; assembly: GCA_037974665.1. NCBI lineage: Eukaryota > Viridiplantae > Streptophyta > Magnoliopsida > Boraginales > Ehretiaceae > Ehretia > Ehretia macrophylla. The sequence continues at coordinate 52,635,758 of CM075775.1, forward strand.
ATTGACCATCTTGTTGCTGCTTTTACAGGATCACTTCGCAGTTGGTAGACAAGGATGCTGACAGAAGAAGAAAGACAGATCATCCTCACAGATGCAGATCTTATTAAGATGTTTCTAAGATGTCTACAAGCCATTTTTGTAGGACAAACAACCTAGGAGATTGAGCAAGCAGAAAAGGAGTTCTTACTCAACAAATGCTGTGATGTTGCAAAACTTGGAGATTACTATCTCAGACAGGAAGCTCTGTATTTTACCTTTAGGAAAAAATACAGAAACTATCAAGAAGGCGTTTGTCTTCAACATGCCACAACCACTTCCTGAATTGCTCAAAATAGAGTTTAAACGAGCCAATATTACAGATCTAAGACAAGTGAGTCTTGCTCACTTGTACTAGATGGCCAGAAAGCTCATTCAAGATCAGTGCGAGTCCAAACAACTTGGCAAACTTCTCAAAAGCAAGGAGCAGAAAACAATGGATACCTTTTGCAGAAAAGATTTTCAAAAGTTTGGCTGTTACACTCACAGCTACTCTCCATGTTCGTGTCACAAATACAAGAAGCACAAACATCAGAAAAGATTTCACTAGTCCAGAAAACCTTTCAAGAAATTCAGATTTGTGAAGAAAAGATCAAAACCCTCTTCTTCCATTAAATGTTTTCTTTGTGGAAAGAAAGGACATTTGGCAAAAGATTGTTACCTTAAAAAGTCCAAGAAACTACCAACCAAGCTTGTTCAGTTCATTTCAACCCAAAACTTTGATGACCAGCTATACACATGGACTTCCGAACCAGATCAAGTCATCCTTAACCTTGATACAGCCTCATCCTCAGATTTTATCTCAGAATCCGAATCATCTTATTCTGAACCCTCCAGGATATGTTCCTATTGCCGTTACTGCACTTCTAGACACAAGTTCATGTATTTCTTTCATGAAATCCAAGTGTCTTCCTCCTGAATTTTGGATTTCCTCCATAGCAACCTTTACCACTGCTTCTGGTAGTGGATTTTCAAGTGAAGCATATTCCATGACCATTCCCATACACTTATCCCCAAATGTCTAAGTTCGACACAACTTTTACCGGTATGATCAATGTTGTGAAGACATTCTCTTAGGAATGGATTTCCTCACTTTACTTGCTTCATTCTCATTTCAGACAGATAGTTTCCAATTCCTGCAAAATCAATATACCCCTTGGGTATCTTTATAAAAATTTCCCTTATAGGTTTCAGCCATTCAAGATGATGAATTTCTTAAAGAAATAAGCCTCCTCCTTTCCTGTTGCAGTGATCTTCCAAACAAGTTTTGGGAAAGAGGGAAACACTTTGTCTCTCTACCTTATAAAGAAAATTGGTAGATGTCACACCAAACCGCCTCTCATCTAGGAATTCCAAAAGATGAAGATCTTTGTCAAGCTGAAATACAGACACTACTTGAGCAAGGTCTCATCCGACCATCCAGATCTCCATGGGCAAGTCATACCTTTTATGTCAACAAAAGATCTGAACAAGTCCGAGGAAAGAAACGATTGGTGATAGATTATTGCCAACTCAATGATCAATTGCAGGATATCATATACCCTCTTCCAAGAAAGGAACAACTCCTTCAGAAGCTATCCAAAGTCAAATTCTTCTCCAAATTTGATATGAAATCTGGATTTTAGAAAATTGGTATTACTGAAGCTGATAGATTCAAAACTGCTTTTGTTGTTCCACAGGGACATTATGAATGGAATGTCATGCCATTCGGTCTAAAAAATGCACCGTCCGAGTTCCAACACATAATGGATGATGTGTACCGACCCCTTGCGCAACACTGTATTGTCTACATTGATGATGTTTTGGTGTTCAGTAACACAGCTGAAGAACACCACCAGCATCTCCGACAATTCCAGGAGCTAATCTACCAGCATGGATTAGTTCTTGGTGAATCCAAGATGAAAATTGGTCTCAATGCTATTGATTTTCTAGGTTTGCAGATAAGATAAAGACACATTCTCTTACAGGACCACATATCAAGCAAAGTCCTCGACTTTTCTGATGAACTCAGAACTGTTACACATATCCAGCAGTTCCTTGGCCTCATCAATTATGCCTCATCGTATGTCCCATTATTGGCCAACTACACCAGCCAGATTTTCAAGTACCTCCAAAAATCTAACATCAGAAATTGGTCTCCAAAAGCCACAGTTGCAGTCCAGAAGCTGAAATAGCTATGTAAAACACTTCCTCCTCTCAAGATCCCAGGTCCAGGACTACAATTAGCCTTTAGAGTCAGATGGATTGAACCTATATGGTTTGAGAAAGTGTAGGACGGGAAAGATCAAGGGTGAAGTCCTGTACAATAGATGTCTTCAGGAAAATTAATAGAACAGATGTTTGGGTTATGTCTACCCCATAGTGAGATGCAGAAGGATCAAAGGAAGTGACTTCAGAGTTGTTAGCAACAACTTCTTGTTCTGGCAGGGGAAGATCAGCCATGGTGGATACACTGGTCACAACTGGACTTATTGCAGAACTTACTGCGCCTTTCATTCACTCTTTAACGGCTATTGACCTATTGCCAAAGACTCTAGTGTTCAACACACAAGTATTGTTAAAGACCTTCAATACCAGAATAGGGAAGTGCTAGAGTTAACTAGGCTATGATACCAATAAGGGGAACACTCTGATACCACTAAGGGAAAAGTGATGAGCGGGAAGCGGAAGACATGGCTAAAGGCTAAGGGTAGAAAGAAGGAAGATGTAAGCTATTTGAGAGAAAGAAATATGTGTTTCAATCCAAATCTGACTCTGCTCTTTTAGTTAGGGGTTCTTCATTATTTATAGACAAACTATTACAAAACCTAATAATACAAAGCAAAATCCTCAGTATTCCTGACAAGGACTAAAGCAGCTTCTTTTAATAAAGGAAAAGCTGACACGACATAAAGAGATTCTTAATAATTCACAATAAGACAAACCTGATGCGACTAAAGTGATTTCTTTTAATAAAGGAAATCTCACTTATTACAAACAGAAAAATGAGATATGACCAAAAGGGAATCTGAAGTGACAAAAGATTCCTGTCATATCGTATTATTACAACATGACAAACCTATTTACAAAACACGAAGCTTCGTCATGGGGTCCACCCGGAATTTCTAGAATCCTGTCTTTAATTAGTCACCATCTGTCATTAATGAGATCGATATCATCCCACTCCTGACTATTTTTGTTATGATATCCCCCCCACGGGTCGTAATTAGACCCAAGTTCTGTAGTGAAAAAGTCATCCTCTTGAGAAAAACTCTGGAATGTGAGAAGATGTTCATGAAAAGTGGGGCTATCAAGAAAGCGGACGTGCCAAAATTCTTGGGGATTAGAAACATTTAGACCATGGGCTCTAGCAATAGCTCTTTTGACGGTAAGACATTGTTCCCAAGAAATGAAATATTCCCAAGGCTCTTGTCGGAGGTAGAAATTGTTGATTAGGATGATGGTTGGCGGAATGGCACGATTCCAAACATCTGTGAGATGAATGATGAAAACCTGCTAGTACTGTATAACTTGACAGGTATTGAGTGTTGGAAGGTCAAATGACTGAAACACCTGTGAGAATAGCTTGACGAAACGGGATTTTGGGAACACACGAACATGTCTCTGAATGAGTTCTGGATCAAAAAGAACTTCCATGGAATAATAATTAAGCCAATACCAAATATACAAGAATTGCATCTTTGAAAAGTCATAATTATTGAAATCAAGAACTGTATCCCATGGTTCTTCATGCTGGGGATTGTGACGAACAACGTTGCGAACATAATAGACAAAGGATAATAGATCAATAATTCTCTTGAGCTTGCTCTCAACAAATTCTTCAAAGAAATCAGTGATCTGGCTTCTAGCGAATGATCGGAGTATTTTTACTCTGAGCTCTTCAGGTAGTGCCTTCAGGAATTGAGCTTGCTAGTCTGGACTCAAGTCATAAAATGTTTGGGACTGTCCATCAGTGTGATCTGGTTTTGAGCTGGAACTGCCTCGAATAAGAACTGGAACAAGGGAAGATGGAAGCTTGCGTCCATCTGGATTTACCATGCATACAGCTTTCTTTGATGGCGGAGTGCGCGAGAGAAAATCATCAAGGATATTCTCTTTGCTTGGGATATGTCTCATTGTCCAATTGAACTGGGAAATCCATTTTGTCCATCGGATGAGTTGTGGATCTGGAATATCATTTTGCTTTCTTTTAAGAATGCCCTGAAATCCTTTAAAATCTGTTTCAATAATGAAAGAATTTTGAGCAAGATAAAACTTGAATTTTTTGACTCTCTGAATAACTGCAAGAACTTCTCTTTTGAAAGAGGGATAGTTGCGTTGTGTTGGAATGAAAGATCCTGATTTATAACCACAGACTTGTCTGTGTCCATTGTCTTCTTCAAGGAGAACTACTGCCCAAAAATCAAGGGAAGCATCAGCCTGCAAGATGAGTTATCTTGGACCTGGGATCTTGAGAGGATGAAGTGTTTTACATAGCTCTTTCAGCTTCTGGACTCCAACTGTGGCTTTTGGAGACCAATTTTCAATGTTAGATTTTTGGAGGTACTTGGAAATCTGGCTGGTGTAGTTGGCTAATGATGGGACATGCGATGAGGCATAATTGATGAGGCCAAAGAACTGCTGGATCTGTGTAACAGTTCTAAGTTCATTAGGAAAGTCGAGGACTTTGCTTGATATGTGGTCCTGTAAAAGAATGTGTCTTTCTCTTATCTGCAAACCAAGAAAATCAATAGCATTGAGACCAATTTTCATCTTGGATTCAGCAAGAACTAATCCATGCTGATAGGTTAGCTCTTGGAATTGTCAGAGATGCTGGTGGTGTTCTTCAGCTGTGTTACTGAATACCAAAACATTATCAATTTAGATAATACAGTGTTGCGCAAGGGGTCTGTACACATCATCCATTATGTGTTAGAACTCGGACGGTGCATTTTTTAGACCGAATGGCATGACGTTCCATTCTTAATGTCCCTGTAGAACAACAAAAGCAGTTTTGAATCTATCAGCTTCAGTAATACCAATTTGCTAAAATCCAGATTTCATATCAAATTTGGAGAACAATTTGGCTTTGGATAGCTTTTGAAAGAATTGTTCCTTTCTTGGAAGAGGGTATCTGATATCTTGCAATTGATCATTGAGTTGGCAATAATCTATCACCAATCGTTTCTTTCCTCGAACTTGTTCAGATCTTTTGTTGACATAAAAGACATGACTTGCCCATGGAGATCTGGATGGTCAGATGAGACCTTGCTCAGGTAGTGTCTGTATTTCAGCTTGACAAAGATCTTCATCTTTTGGCATTCCTAGATGAAAAGTGGTTTGATGTGGCATCTGCCAATTTTCTTTGTAAGGTAGAGAGACAAAGTGTTTCTCTCTTTCCCAAAAGTTGTTTAGAAGATCACCGCAATAAGAAAGGATGAGGCTTCTTTTTTCAGCAAATTCATCATCTTGAATGGCTGAAACCTGTGAGGGCAATTTCTGTAAGGATACCTAAGGGGTATATTGATTATGCAGGAATTGGAAACCATATGTCTGAAATGAGAATGGAGTAAATAAGGTGAGGAAATCCATTCCTAAGAGAATGTATTCACAGTATTTATCATACTGGTAAAAGTTGTGTCGAACTGAGACATCTAGGGATAAGTGTATGGGAATGGTTATGGAATGTGCTTCACTTGCAAATCCATTACCAAAAGTAGTGGTAAAGGTTGCTCTGGAGGAAATCCAAAATTCAGGAGGAAGACACTTGGATTTCATAAAAGAAATACATGAACCTGTGTCTAGAAGTGCAGTAACGGTGATAGGAACATATCCTAGAGGGTTTACAACAAGCTTTATGTATGGCTTATAGATCTGTCCTGGGGTAAAGGTAGCTTTGGAAGTGGTAAAGATTGGTTGTTTAGTGGTTTTGTGTATTTTGGCTATGGAGAGGGTTGGTTCAGTATCAGAGGATTCGGATTCTGAGGTAAGATCTGAGGATGAGGCTATATCAAGGTTAAGGATGGCTTGATCTGGTTCGGAAGTCCATGTGTATAGCTGGTCATCAAAGTTTTGGGTTGAAATGAACTGAACAAGCTTGGCTGGTAGCTTCTTGGACTTTTTAAGGTAACAATCTTTTGCAAAATGTCATTTCTTTCTACAAAGAAAACATTTAATGGAAGAAGAGGGTTTTGATCTTTTCTTCACAAATCTGAATTTCTTGAAAGGTTTTCTGGACTTGTGAAGTCTTTTCTGATGTTTGTGCTTCTTGTATTTGTGACATGAACATGGAGAGTAGCTGTGAGTGTGACAACCAAACTTTGGAAATCTTTTCTGCAAAAGGTATCCATTGTTTTTTGCTCCTTGCTTTTGAAAAGTTTGCCAAGTTGTTTGGACATGCACTGATCTTGAATGAGCTTTCTACCCATCTGGTACAAGTGAGCAAGACTCACCTATCTTAGATCTATAATATTGGCTCGTTTGAACTCTGTTTTGAGCCATTCAGGAAGTGGTTGTGGCATGTTAAAGACGAACGTCTTCTTGATGGTTTCTGTATTTTTCCCGATGGTAAAATACAGAGCTTCCTGTCTGAGATAGTAATCTCCAAGTTTTGCAACATCACATCATTTGTTGAGTAAGAACTCTTTTTCTGCTTGCTCAATCTCTTGGGCTGTTTGTCCTACGAAAATGGCTCGTAGACATCTTAGAAACATCTGAATAGGATCTGCATCTGTGAGGATGATATGTCTTTCTTATTCTGTCAGCATCCTTGTCCATCAATTGTGAAGTGATACTATAAAAGCAGCAACAAGACAGTAAATGATATCTCTTATTTCAAAAGTAGGATTTCGGAGAGATTCTTCATTTATCCATGCATTCATTTTCTCAAGATATTTGAGTCTGTCATTAGGAGGGATGTCATCAATGTTCCAGAATTGCTTGTGATCTGGAGCATATGGGATGAAAACTTTTCCTTCAATGTTTTGTTGTCTCGGAGGTTGTTATTGTGGAACCTGTGGGACTTATGCTTGTGTTTGGTTCTGGTGTTCTCCTGCCTGGGAAGTTTTTCCTTGGTCACTGGTAGCTTCTGAATCATCAGGATTAGTTTGTACAGGGTTATGTGTACGTGTCCTTGTAGTGTCCGTGTAGAACGAAGTCACATGAGTCTGCATAAGAACTAGTCCTTTGTATGGAGGGATCGTCTGAGTGGACGAATCCTTTTCAAACGGATCAAAGGAGTCAAATGACGAAATGACTGAAGAAATTTTATTAGGACCTTCTTTCTCGTCTTTATCAGCCCACCCAGTTGGGATAATTTTCTCTTTGGAGAGATAATGAGGAGGTGGTGTGAGATCAACCCAATAGGCTTTTTCACAATTTCTACTTGGTATCCAGACTGCATGATCTGGCTTTGGATTATACTTCCAAGGATTAGAGGACTGCTTCTTTGGCTTAGCTGGCTTTGCAAGTTTTTCAGCAAGTCATTCTCATTTTCTTTTGAACTCGTCTGAATCAAGATAATGCTTCTCGGAAGAAGATTTCTGCATGTTGATGCTGTTCCAAGAATGAACTTGTCTGGAAGGGTTCCGAACTGGAACGGCTTTCTGCAATTTTTTCCAGTTGATTGGAGTTGTCTAATGATATATGTGATTCTTGTGGAAAGCCTTGTGGAGGTCATTATATTGGTCATAACAACCTTGTCTGAGATGATCATGGACTTTTTTTGTCCATGCAACATGCTCCCTGAGATCTGACCATATTTTTTGAATGGCAGCATTCAGAGCTTTTGCATTCATGTTGCTCCAATTGATTGCTGACTCGATTTGTCCCACATCTTGTGGTCTGGTTTTGTTAACTTGCCATTTACCAACATATGCATTGTCGGCTTCTCTTGTACAATAGATGTCTTCAGGAAAATTAACAGAACAAACATATCTAGAGGACCTAAATCTGGTAGCAAAGGGTTTTCTGACACAGTGTGGACAAGACTGAGGATGTCCAGCAAATTGACATTTTTCACATGGTTCAGCTGGTTGGGATTCTGTTGGAAATGATATGGCGACACGACCTGGTTCTAGAGGATATCTAAAGATTCTTGGTGAATCATGGATGATTGGTCGGTTATGACTTCTTTCATAATCATTTTTCCAACGAGGAGGGAAAATGAGTTCATGTTTGGTGTAGATCTTTGGTTCGGTAACATTACTATCACCTAACATGTGGACTCGAGGCTTACAGTTATGGTCCATGAAAAAGAGATGGGTTTAGACTTTATAGGTCATGGAATGATGGAGTGCTACAACAGTTTCATTTAGGTTCATATCAGTTCCATAAAGTTGGATAATAACCTATATGGTTTAAGAAAGGGTAGGACGGAAAAGATCAAGGGTGAAGTTTGGTTCAACCTGGATGAGAACATGGCCATTGTGAAGACCTGCTTCGACGGCACAGATGAGTGTATCATCAAACTTACGCCACCTAGTATCTATTAAAGAGACTAGACATGAAACATTTTTTTGGGCAAGGAAAATAGGCTATAAGGCTAGACGAATGGCTCCAAGGTGTAAACCTTTGTAACCTTTCTGTCTATATCTACGGAGATCAGGTTCAGAAAGTATAGGAAGATAGGTTTCTGAGCGGGAAGAGGATATGGATTGTACAGAGACTGTAGAGGATTTGTACACGGCTGTAAGGACTGCTGGCTTGATAGGTAATAAAGATTTGAACTTTTGTGTAAGTTGGAAAGTTTGGTAATATGAGTATGGGTTTTAACGGAGAGAGTTTGAAGAGTTCTCCTGGTTTGGTAGATGAGGTGTTTGAGTTATGTCTACCTCATAGTGAGATGCGGAAGTTAGATTTTCGGAGGTACTTAGAAATCTAGTTGGTGTAGTTGGCCAATCCGACAAGAGCCTTAGGAATATTTCATTTCTTGGAAACAGTGCTTTACCGTGATACTACTAAGGGAAAGGTGAGGAGGAGCGGGAGGCGGAATACATGACTAAAGGCTAAGGGTAGAAAGAAGGAAGATGTAAGCTATTTGAGAGAAAGAAAGATGTGTTTCAATCCAAATCTGACTATGTCCCTTTAGTCAGAGGGTTCTTTATTATTTATAGACAAACCATTACAAAGCCTAATAATACAAAGCGGAATTCTCACTATTCCTGACAAGGATTAAAGAAGCTTCCTTTAATAAAGGAAAAGTTGACACGACATAAAGAGATTCTTAATAATTTACAATAAGACAAACCTGACGCGACTAAAGCGGTTTCTTTTAATAAAGAAAATCTCACTTATTACAAACAGACAAACGAGACATGACCAAAAGGGAATCTGAAGTGATAAAATATTCCTGTCATATCCTATTATTACAACATGACAAACCTATTTACAAAACACGAAGCTTCGTCATGGGGTCCACTCGGGATTCCTGGAATCCTGTCTTCAATGAGTCACCATCTGTCATTATTGAGATCGATATCATCCCACTTCTGACTATTTTGGCTAAGATCTCCCCCCCACGGGTTGTAATCAGACCCAAGGTCTGTGTGGAAAAGCCATCCTCTTGAGAAAAACTCTAGAAGGAGAGAAGATGTTCATAAAAAGTGGGGCTATTAGGAAAGCGGACGTGTCAAAATTCTCGGGGATTAGAAACATCTATACCATGGGCTCTAGCAGTAGCTCTTTTGACGGTAAGGCATTGTTCCCAAGAAATAAAATATTCCCAAGGCTCTTGTCGGAGGTGGAAATGGTTGATTGGGATGATGGTTGGCGGAATGGCACAATTCCAAACATCTGTGAGACGAATGATGAAAACCTGCTGGTGTTGTATAACTTAACCGGTGATGAGTGTTGGAGGGTCAAATGACTGAAACATCTGTGAGAATAGCTTGACGAAACAGGATTTTGGGAACACACGAACATGTCTCTGAATGAGTTCTGAATCAAAAAGAACTGTCATAGAATACTAATTAAGCCAATACCAAAGATACAAGAATTGCATCTTTGAAAAGTCATAATTATTGAAATCAAGAACTGTATCCCATGGTTCTTCATGCTGGGGATTGTGACGAACAATGTTGCGAACATAATAGACAGAGGATAATAGATCAATAATTCTCCTGAGCTTGCTCTCAACAAATTCTTCAAAGAAATCAGTGATCTGGCTTTTGGCAAATGATTAGAGTATTTTTACTCTGAGCTCTTCAGGTAGTGCCTCCAGAAATTGAGCTTGCTGGTCTGGACTCAAGTCATAAAATGTTTGGGACTGTCCATCAGTGTGATTTGGTTTTGAGCTGGAACTGCCTGGAATAAGACCTGGAACAAGGGAAGATGGAAGCTTGCGTCCATCTAGATTTACCATGCATATAGCTTTCTTTGATGGCGGAGTGCGCGAGAGAAAATCAGGAAGGATATTCTCTTTGCTTGGGATATGTCTCATTGTCCAATTGAACTGGAAAATCCATTTTGTCCATCGGATGAGTTGTGGATCTGGAATATCATTCTGCTTTCTTTTAAGAACGCCCTGAAATCCTTTAAAATTTGTTTCAATAATGAAAAGATTTTGAGCAAGATAAAACTTGAATTTTTTGACTCCCTGAATAACTGCAAGAACTTCTCTTTTGAAAGAGGGATAGTTGCGTTGTGCTGGATTGAAATATCATGATTTATAACCACAGACTTGTCTGTGTCCATTGTCTTCTTCAATGAGAACTGTTGCCCAAAAATCAAGGGAAGCATCAGCCTGCAAGATGAGTTGTCCTGGACCTGGGATCTTGAGAGGATGAAGTGTTTTATATAGCTCTTTCAGCTTCTGGACTCCAACTGTGGCTTTTGGAGACCAATTTTCAATGTTAGATTTTCGGAGGTACTTGGAAATCTGGCTGGTATAGTTGGCCAATGATGGGACATGCGATGAGGCATAATTGATGAGGCCAAGGAACTGCTGGATCTGTGTAACAGTTCTGAGTTCATTAGGAAAGTCGAGGACTTTGCTTGATATGTGGTCCTGTAAAAGAATGTGTCTTTCTCTTATCTGTAAACTAAGAAAATCAATAGCATTGAGACCAATTTTCATCTTGGATTCAGCAAGAACTAATCCATGCTGATAGGTTAGCTCCTGGAATTGTCGAAGATGCTGGTGGTGTTCTTCAGCTGTGTTACTAAATACTAAAACATCATCAATGTAGACAATACAGTGCTGCGTAAGGGGTCGGTACACAATATCCATTATGTGTTGGAACTCGTACGGTGCATTTTTTAGACCGAATGGCATGACGTTTCATTTATAATGTCCTTGTAGAACAACAAAAGCAGTTTTGAATCTATCAGCTTTAGTAATACCAATTTGCCAAAATCCAGATTTTATATCAAATTTGGAGAAGAATTTGGCTTTGGATAGCTTCTGAAGGAGTTGTTCCTTTCTTGGAAGAGGGTATCTGATATCCTGCAATTGATCATTGAGTTGGCGATAATGTATCACCAATCATTTCTTTCCTCGGACTTGTTCAGATCTTTTGTTGACATAAAAGACATGACTTGCCCATGGAGATCTGGATGGTCGGATGAGACCTTGCTCAAGTAGTGTCTGTATTTTAGCTTGACAAAGATCTTCATCTTTTGGCATTCCTGGATGAGAGGCGGTTTGGTGTGGCATCTGCCAATTTACTTTGTAAGGTAGAGAGACAAAGTGTTTATCTCTTTTCCAAAACTTGTTTGGAAGATCACCGCAACAGGAAAGGAGGAGGCTTATTTCTTCAGCAAATTCATCATTTTGAATGGCTGAAACCTGTGAGGGCAATTTCTGTAAGGATACCCATGGGGTATACTGATTATGCAGGAATTGGAAACCGTCTGTCTGAAATGAGAATGAAGCAAGTAAGGTGAGGAAATTCATTCATAAGAGAATGTCTTCACAACATTGATCATACCGGTAAAAGCTGTGTTGAACTGAGACATCTGGGGATAAGTGTATGGGAATGGTCATGGAATGTGCTTCACTTGCAAATTATTCAAAAAAATATGGTCAGATCTCATGGAATATGTTGCATGGACAAAAGAAGCCCAAATGAAAATTGGTCTCAATGCTATTGATTTTTTCCGAAAACTTGTTTGGAAGATCACCGCAATAGGAAATGAGGAGGCTTCTTTCTTCAGCAAATTCATCATCTTGAATGGCTGAAACATGTATCCCATGGTCCTTCATGCTGGGGATTGTGCCCTTTAGTCAGGGGTTCTTCATTATTTATAGGCAAACCATTACACAGAAACACTTTGTCTCTCTACCTTACAAAGAAAATTGGCAGATGCCACACCAAACTGCCTCTCATCCAGGAATGATTATGAAAGAAGCCATAACCGACCAATCATCCATGATTCACCAAGAATCTCTAGACATCCTCTAGAACCAGGTTGTGTCGCCATTCGTCTAGCCTTACAGCCTACTTTCCTTGCCGGAAGGTGAGGAGGAGCGGGAGGCGGAAGAAACTTTGATGACCAGCTATACACATGGACTTTCGAACCAGATCAAGTCGTCCTTAACCTTGATACAGCCTCATCCTCAGATCTTACCTCAGAATCCGAATCCTCTGACCCCATGACGAAGCTTCGTGTTTTGTAAATAGATTTGTCATGTTGTAATAATAAGATATGACATGAATCTTTTGTCATTTCAGATTCGCTTTTGGTCATGTCTCGTTTGTCTGTTACAAACTAATCCTGATGATTCAGAAGCAACCAGTGACCAAGGAGAAACATATATATATAAAGCGCCTAATTAACATTTTTCGCTTAGGACCAAATAGCTCTGAATTTTTTAGCGATTGTAAAAAGCATAATGAACTTAATTTATAAACACACACACATACACACACACACACACACACACACACATATATATATATATAAAGATATAGTATATAGGTTAATGAAAAATGTAAAAATGCATTTGAATTAATGAAAATTGTTCTTAAATAAAATACAAATTTGAACAAAAAGGTTTATATACATATAAAATTTAAAATTATTGTTATAATTGATCAAGAACAAGAACTAAATTTGAGTTAAAAAAAGTTATGAATGATTGACGATTTTGGAAAAAAAATAATATATAGGTAAAGAAAAATTGAATCTATTAGGATAGCTTTAATGAAAAGTACATATGAGTTTGAGAAAGTTGTACCTAAAAGAAATATTAATTTGAATCAACTAAATTACAACAAAAAAGGAGAGTTAAAGTTTTTATGATAATTGAATTTGAATGGAAACGAAATTGTTCATTAAAGAAAATTGTTATTGAATGATTGACAAATTTAAATAGAAGTAATATATGAGTTAATGAAAGGCGTAATAGAAAAATGAATTTGAACATAAACAATATATGATTTACTAAAATTGAATTGAATTTAACAAAAAAAATAGTATATGAATTATTAAAAAGCGTACTTGGATAAGAAATAATATATAATACATATAAGATTGTATTTAGAGGAAAACTGTGTAAGAGTTAAGGAGAATTGTACTTAAAACAAGAATTGAGATTAAATGAAAATGATATACGGGTTAATAAAATATATAATTACAAAAAGAATATAAAAACTTGAACGAATATTTAAAAGCTCACTAATTTGGTTTTACACTCAACAGTTTATTAATTACAAAATCACTATAATCATCATTACATAATATTATATTGTTATATGTATTATATTTCAAGTTAAAATCATGTTTAAGTATCTTGATATTTTTAATACTAGTTTATAGGAGGTGGTTTACTATAAATCTTTCTTTTAATACTAGACATAAGCGGCAGTTTTGAGAAAAATTATCGTGAAAGTTTAATGAAAAAAGTAAAACTGCCACCTATATTACCATAGAAAAATGAAAATATGTTTTCACTTAACATGTATGATGGTAGCAATAAAATGAATTTTAGTTTCATTTACCAATAAAAAAGTAAAATGTGATACTTTTAGCGGTGTTTTTAAACAACCGCCGCTATAGGGATACATTTGTGGCGGTTCTATGGAAACGCCGCTAAAAGTGCTAAACGTTTCGCGGCGGTTGATGAAAACCGCTGCTATAGATCAATTTTAGCAGCGATTTACTAAACCGCCACAAAAAATTAATCAAAACACACAATTCGGAACCGCCGCAAAAAATGTATTGCGCATGAAGGCTTTTTTTGTAGTATATATATATATATATATATATATATATATATATATATATATATATATATATATATATATATATACATGTTGGACTTTGGGCATATTGCTCCCAAGTTGGGGTGACCCAATTAAATGACCCAAACAGTAGAGGCCCACTACTTTATATAAAAGAGAAAACCTAAAACATAAAACATACGTTTTATAGGTTTTAGCCTTCAATAAAACAAAGCAAAAAGTCTCTCTACACTTTAGGCATTTAGGTTGTAGCAAATCAGTGGGTAGTTTTGTATTACACGCTACGACTCTTTGCTAGTGTAGTGGAACAAACCCGATCGTTGATTACTCGCTTCCGCTATTTCGAGGTATGTGTGAATATCTCACTCTGAATCAACATTGGTATCAGAGCCTTAAAGTTTATTCTCTGTGCAATATTTAATTATATGCAATAGAACCCTTATTTTTCAGTTTTTCATGGTTTTTTAGTGGATTAATTATAGAATAACGTTTTTGTGAAGTATCTCATATGGGGATAAAATTAATACTTCTAGAAAGCTCGTATTTTAAGGGTTCTAACTCTGTTAATTTCATATTTTTCTGCTAAGTGTAAAATTAATTATGAATTTTTGAAGTTAGAATAACGTTTTGCTTTTTAATTGTGTTACTGTTTAGAATCAGATACGTGCATATAATTATTACTGGTAGAAACTACGTGTTTCAAGGATTCTAATGACGTAAATTTCATAATTTTTGGATATGGTATGAATTTATTATGATTTTTTGAATCCTTTCGATGCGTGTTGTGATTTGTACGTTGTTTGTTTGTCTTTTTCGTGCTTCTGCTGCATCAAAAAGTAGAGAAACCCTAGGGCCAATCCCTTAGTGACACATGGCAGATAGTGGGATTATTTTTTATTTTGTTTTGAATTTTAAAATGAGTTTAAAATATTCTTTTACCCAAAAAAATAAAAAATAAAAAACCAAGTTTTTTTTTACATCTACTCAAATGGCGCCACATGGCAGCCACGTGGCATACCACATGGCGGCCACATGGGCCACCGACGCCACGAGGGCAGCCAGCCAGCGCCACATAGCACCGGTGGACCACCGGACGGTGGCAGCCGTCCAGCTGAAAAAAATATATATATATATTTTATATTAGTTATAAAATATTGTTTAACCCCCCATATCTTTGTGATATTTTTAGTTTTGACCCCATGCACACAAACTTTGTATTATTTGTGATTTTGGCCCTATGTCACTTGTTTTAAACTCTATATCTTAGTGCTATGTTTAATTAGCCTTCCACTTTCACTTTTAGCCTACGAAACTTTCATTAAATCAAATTAGCCCCCACCCCCACCCCTACCCCTACCTCCCTATTTATTTATTTTTCCTATTATAAATCTTTTTATTTGAATTTTGATACCAATATTAAATTCCTAATTTCGTCCCTCTGTACATCGTGTTTATGCTTTGCTCTAGTTGTTCAAGGACTAAATCATATATTATGATATCAAGTTATAGAGTTCAAGGACTAAATCACATATTATGATATCAAGTTATAGAATCCTCCCAAGCTAGTATAGGCTTGCTCTCCGGTGCGATTTCATGTTTCCAGCTGATTCTCAGACCTATGCAATCATATTTATATAACCACATTAATGCCAACTTATATTATGAAGAACTTAACCCCATTTATTATATACGATTAATTTTCGCATACCTTTCTCTGAATAAAAACCAAATACCAAGTTGACCCCAAAAAAGAGGTTACAGATACATTTTCATTTTTATTATTTTTCCTTTTGTTAGATAATTTCTACAATTTTTTTTTTTGGCCTTTTTCTACTATTAAACCTAACTAAATATGTAAAAGCGGACTATTTTACGAAAATTTATTTCGATATTTAATTGGTAGAAAGAGATCGGCCACTCTTTTGTAATATCATTATTGCGAAGACCTCCCATTTATCTATTTGACATCACTCGACTTCAATCTCTACTGAATTTTCACTCAACTACTAAAAAGTCATGATACGATACGATCACTATGATCTACTACTACGATATGACTACGATACGATACAACTACGATATGATACAATCTACAGTGAGAAAAAAAGTCATGCCACGATCAACTTCGCCGAATAGGGGACTTCTATTGCAATTCCTTGTTAGACAACGTCCAGAAGCAGCGCCAGAAGAACATCCCAACTCATTCAATGCAACTATTTCTTAGAAGCCAAAATATATTAATAATATAGTGGCTCAATCTTTGGAATAACGCTTTCAAATGGGCAACAACAGATATTACGAGTAGATTTTTTCCTTTGTTTTTTGGCATTTAGGTCAGACTAAAAATTTAACTTCATTAATTGATTCAGAACACGTGATCTTTAATGGTATTTATAAGTACTTTCAAGTTAGAAGAATGGAAGAATCTCTCAATTTCTTGGATGATGATATAGATAAGTAAAGTGTATAATAATAGAACCTGGCACTATTTATTTTAGTATCTCATCCAATTTTTTTTTTTTTAAATTAAAACTCCGTTTAATCATAAAATTATCTCTGTTTTGTAACTTTGCCAAGGACACCTCTATACTAAAGCTATCCCTAGTATTAAAACGCTTAAAGGTGACTCAATCCCCTAATGTTCAAGTATTTTTTTACCACACTTTTTTTTTTTTGCAAAGTAAGCAAAACCCTGTATTCCACAAAAGAAAGAATATACAGGAGGTCACACAATCACCCAAAGAGGAAAACAAATAAAAACCAAACTAAAGAAACTCTACGGCTAAGGAAAGCCATCGGGCAACAAAGCAAAGAGTTAAGTCAAACCAAAGTAATGAGCCAAACAAAACCAAAGGAAATCGACGATAGTGAGCATTCTTTGGCCTCAAAAAACAATTAAATTATCAATTTTTTTTTTACCACACTGTTAAGATGAAAAGGTGTTATATGAAGCTTATCAGTCCGGTGACAACATCTCATTGGCATATTTTAATCCTTGTCCGGATATTATAAACCTTGCAACTTCTTTGCCATGTGTTTGCTTTATGTTGGTTCGAAGGCCTGCTAACCGTGTTACTGATTTTGTTGCTAAAGCTCGTCGTCTAAATAGTTTGCCTGGGGTTAGAAACTATCCCACAAACCTTGGCTTATCTTTTGCTTTGTGCTGATCCTCACTGTACGATTGTATAGATTTCACCTTTGTTCATATAAATAAATAGATTCATATTGACAGAAAAAAAAAATTTAAAAACTAGTAATGAAAGGGGGAATTTAAACAATTTATGAGTGGGACTATACAACATAAGCGGCAAAATTGAGTATATAGAACACGAGTCTAAGAGTATGCAAGCTAGTTATTTGTATCTTAAAATAGAAGAACCATAAATACCTCTCAAATTAAATTATGCATTACTCATAAAAAGTACTTAACCCAGTAAATGTAGGAAATTCCCAAGTATATAGTCGGACAAAACACTTTTTGTAAGAACAAAGTCAAATTTAATATTTCGATAAAAATTTTCCAGAAAAGTTTGGAAATACTAATCTTGAACTTCACAATGTCATAATATAAAATATATATATATATATCGTAACATTACATGAGCAAATACTCTAAATAAAATTAGGAAAAATGAGTTTAATGCTTAAATTACAAGAATGTAACCAGCAAATTTTAATTTTCACATTAAAAAACATAATAATTTTGTCACTTAGGAATAGTATAAAGTTACTATTTTGCGTAAAGGTATCAAAATCAAATGAATATCCATACTTGTTTCGACCCAAAGAAAAAAAGAAGAAAAAAATTTGCATGCTTGTGACAAATTTATCCCTGCAATGCAAATGTAGTGTTATATTTTACCGCCTTAATCTATTATATAAGCAACATGACTTAACCTCCTTTAACACACATGCTATTAATTTTCTAATATATACATCTCTCTGAATATTAAGCGTACTTGAATGAATAAAAAGCATCTGCTTACTAAATGCGTGATCTAGTGATATTGGGGATGAAATTATTCATACTAGGTTGTGAGTTTGATATTTTTCACTGTTTTGAAATTTCGTCATTAACTGATTTAGTACATGTGTTAGAACGCACTGTTACACTTAGAAGTTTATCAGTTGGTAGTCGAGTTTCATTGAATAATTTGGTAAATTCCCACGTCATCCCGAAAAAATAAAAGCATCTACAGACATTAGAATTTTAATATTTCATCGTTTTTGAATGCTAAAACTTTCCTGTTTTCGACATCAAAGGTATCAAAATCATATTTATTATAGAGCATCAACATCAACAACACTCTTGTGTCGTATGTAAATTTTTTCCCCTTTCTTTTACAAATATGAGAAATATAATAACAGGCAGTTTGATATGTGACATCAGTATATTTTGTCAATTTTTACAAAGAAAATATCGGCACATACCAAGTTATATTCACTGGTTGTACAAAATTATTATTTTTTATCTGAATGCATCATCCATAATAACAATTATATATCTTTAGAAAGGCGTCCATTTTTCCCCTTCAGTACCATATATGTTGTTTTCTGGTACAAATTTGTTATTTGATGGAATCAATTAATTATAAAATTGTGATTTTGAACGACGCATTTGATGGTTGTTTCATTCACAATTTCTGGATTTGACCCAAAAAAAATTGCAAGGATCGGAAAAAAAAGAGTTAAATTATTCCAAAATAAGTTTTAAAAGCCACTAGGGTTTTGGTCTAATAGTATGTAACTCGTTATATATGCGAAATATTACTAATTTGAGTCTTACTAATTACGTTGGCCTAAGTCTCCACTAAATTGAAAAAAAAAAAAAGTTTTAAGGGACATGCATCAAATTTTAAGGGCAAATGCGACTTTTTAAACATGCATGAATTGCATATAATTCCGTTTCGTTAGTACATACTGACACACGAGTGCTAGTGGTGCTACCACCTTTCCCTCCTTCCTTTGTTTCCAAGCTGCCTAGTGCATTTCTTTTTCTTCTCATTCACAGAGCGCGGCTTTAATGGCGGAGGTACGTATGTGTTTGCGGTGATTATATGTACATATATGTGTATATATATATATATATTATCTACAAAAATGGTTTTAACAAGTATCTTTGTAGTGATATAGATGCGAAAGTTGATGTATTTTTATGCGTCTATTTTGTTTTTTGGGTTACAGTATTATTAGTATTCATCTATGAACTCTTTTATTAACTCTTTTCTTTTTTTCTTTTTCTTGTTTTCCTTATTCTATTTCAGTTACCGAAGGCGGAAGAGGAGGTATGCTCTAATAACCCCAGTTTAGAAAAAAATATATTTTTGTTTTTTTCTTTTTTTGTTTTTGTGTTCCCTTACGGTTTTCATGGCTATGGCTCTCAAAGTTTTGAAGGGATGATGAACGACTGAGTAGTCATGTCGGAAGCACTTAACAAGCTTTTTATGTCAATATAATCTAGAAACTTGGTGATATAGAGAGCCAAGTTGCAAATAAGGGGTAAATGAGGTTTCTTGAGCTAGTATGATTCGTCACTGATTTTTTTTTTAATATATATTTTAAAAACCATTCATCTATGGTAATGCACCCACAGCATCGGTTTGCATGTAAAAGTCCTTTTTTCTCTGTAGCGACTTGTCATCTTTCCCTCGAAAAAGTTTGATCTTCCCTACGAGTTTGGATTCTTAGCCAACATGTTTGTGTTGGCCCAATTCTTCTGTTGTTGGTTTTGTTTCTCTTTGGGCTTTAGCTTGGGCCCGTTGGTATGTTTCTTTCTTTTTCTGGGCTGAGCTTTGTTGGCCCAATTTTGTGTCATAGGGTTTCTTGTTAATATACTTCCCACTTTCGACAAAAAAAAAAGAAAAGAAAAAAAAAAAGAAGAAAAAAACCATAAGAGACAACAGTTGTCTAGACAAACTTAGAAACAAAAATTCAAGTAAACATTCTTCAATTTCCAGTTTTTCAATATTTAAGCAGACTTTATGTTAGGAAAAATTATTTAAAAAGCCTAATAGAGCGAAATAACACTCATATGGGTGGATCTCAGTGGGAGAGTCTAACATACAGTCAGACTTTTTGAAAAAAAAAATTATATGTTAGGATGAGTCGTCCAAATTATAGTATTGTAGTTTGGAGAAGGCGTCATTAGTGGCGGATCGGGCCTAAGTCCCCTGGAAGGGGTGCTTGCAAGGGTGAGAGCTCCGTGGTGCATGGACATTGTCGCATCACCGGGACGCTGTCAGCTAGTCGGATTGTTTGGAAATGCATCCCAAGTGGGCGGTGAATTCCGTCCAAGGCTAAATACGGTTGAAAGACTGATAACAAACAAGTTCCACACATGACCGTTGTACGGAACTAGCGACGAGTGCTTGTAGAGGGCAAATAGAGGTTAAAGATCTCATACCATAGTGGAGTATTGCTTAGCCCGAACCACGTTAAATTAAATGTGTATGTTTGTCCACGTTTTTTCGTACCCAATCCGAAGGTAGGAATAAGTGCTATTCCCAACATTATTGCAATATACTTTTTAAGTTTTACTATAGAATTAATTATCATCATATTTCTTTCAAGAGTTTGTGTGTGTGCTGATGCTATGCTTTCCTTTTTTTTTTTTTTCCTCCTTTAATTTGAATTACAGCAGTCCTTTACTTTGGAGGATACGGGGATCCTATTACCTGTTGGTCACCAAGGACGCTGCAGTAAAAACACTTCTAATTATTTTGCTTGTTTCTTTACTTCTAAAAATTAAATATATTGTAGTTAAATGTACAGTTTTCTAATGTTGTTCTTAATTTATGTCTTTGAATCAAAAGACTGTTGTTACGCTTTTGTTGGGACATCTTGCGTGTCATCTCTGTTAGCGAGGGAGAGGGAGTGGATAGGTCACCCTCTTGTACGTTTGTCCGTTCAAGAGTTAGTTGACGGTCTTCATGTTCCTTATCCTCCTAAATCATTTGAGGTAGATCAGCGCAACTGCTATTTAAACACTAACAACAATACATTTCGGTATATGACGACTCGTGGTATCTCTTTGGAGGAAGACTATCCGTATGAAGGGCGTAGGGGAGAGCCAAAAAACACTTACAATGTGAGACAGATATATTTTAGTGTTGCTTGGTATTTTCTCATCTTTAGTTTATTTGCTAACATGTAAATTGTTTAAATTTTGGGATTTGTAGAATAGAAAAGTGAGAATCAGTGGATTCCATAAAGTGGATAATCTAGGATGGAATGAGGATGATATCAATAGCCAGATCAAAATTCAACCCTTAGCTGGTGTAATTGATGTTTACGAGAGTTTTCTTGAGTTTCAAGGGGCAGTAAGTATTTTTACTTGAATTGAAAAATATCAATATTTATATAGAGATAATATCAATTTATTTGTAATTCTATTTTAGGAAATGTATCTGGGCAGTGAGGCAAATGAAGAAAGAAAGGGACCCCATGGAATTCAAGTCATCGGTTATGGAGTCGAAAACGGTGTGAAGTACTTTAAAATTTTAAACTCTTGGGGGGAAAATTGGGGTAATAACGGCATCGCAAAGGTTCGAAGAGATCTCATCACCCGCTTGTCATTTCCCTATGGTCCAATGTTAGATGAGGCAACTGCTAGTTCTATTGGTAGGCGAAGTGCAAAGGTGAAAAATCAAAAAGAGCATGACAATAGCAATAAAATAGGGCGTGAGAAATATGGCGGCTCTTCAAAAAAGAATGCTCAACCAAGCTCCTCTAGGCTTGAGCAAAAAGGACAAAGCAAAACGCAGAAGGTGGGCCGAAAAAAGTCAAGGTCACTGGTTGGTGAGATGAAAGATCTTCCCACTGCAGTTCTCTCTTTGATATGATATCAATTGAGTCTCCTTAATTGTTCTATTATCCCCATTTATTTGGATTTTAGAAAGAAACAAGCAAAATTAGTGCTTACAGAATTAACTTAAGTTCCAGGTATAATTTTTGTTATCTGTACAATCTCCTATGGTGGTGGTATCTCAAGTTGCTTTCTATATGTTATCTTTGCAGATATAGAAACTAACGAGTCCTTAGAGAACAATGGTGGATGCTGGCAGGTTAAGGGTGCAAACATAACTGCCTGCAAGGTACTCATATCACAGTGAACTAGATTGTTGAAAAACTTATTTCTCACTTACAACACTTGAAGTTCAATCTGACCCATCATGGCTAGTTGTTCCTGACACATGTAGATGTTGTAATAGGATACCTTCCGTGGAAGAGTTTGTAGGTGCCCAATTGTGCAGGGAGTACAATTTGTTGGTGATGGTTATACTCATTGTGAAGGTAATTATTTGCACATATATAAGTTTTTCATGTCTTACAATGAATATGTGGTTTTAATTGCATGCCTTTTGCACTGTATGGGTTTATTTCTTACTCAGTGGTGTTTAAATTTTTCTTTTTTTTTTGGAAAGCTTCTGGAGCATTACGATGTCAGGTAAGCGATGGAGGTTGTTGGAAGGAAACCAGAAATGGCTGGACGTTTTCTGCTTGTGTTGTAAGTTGTCCCCTTTAACAATATCGACCACCCTTTCTTAAGCTCTGCTATTTGCCACAACCTCCCTCTTTCTTTCCATATTCACCACCCATCATGCCAAGTCCTCTCATCTGGATTATGGTTAACGGCAAATGTTTGAACTATTGCTTTCTTAGGATGATCATAGTAAAGGTTGTAAATGTCCTGGATTCAGCGGGGATGAAGTTAAAAGCTGTGAAGGTATGGAAATGCAGTTCACCAAGTTTCGTTGTGTAACGTCAATACGTAGTTGCAACTTAGATTTTACATATTATTATGTGAACATACCATTGTTTATTAGTATTAAGGCCCTTCTTACCTCTGTTTGCTGATCATACAGAATGTTACTTCAAGTTGAAGGCATGGAATGCTCAAAATGATGGAGTGGCAACAATCCTCATTGCAGACCACAGGGTTGAGCCTCTAATTACCATGGACAACCCAGAAGAAGAAGATGCACAGCCACATTATCTGCAAAACGTAAGTATACCATCTGCTATCATAAGTAAAGCTCTTGGAGATGACGTCAAGAACTCATTATCCGAAGGAAAGATGGTCGACATAAATCTTGATTGGAGGGAGGCTCTTCCACATCCTGACGAGCTTGTCGAGTATGAGTTTTGGACAAACAGTAATGATATGTCTGTGCCCAAGTTCGAAAGGCAGATTGAGTTTGTAAAGAATCTCAAAGGAGTTGCCCAGATACTAGATCAGAAAGGATACACTCAGTTCAAAAGACATTACATAAATTGGTATTACCAGGAGGCATTTATCTTGAGCAAACAATGTAAATCTCAGTGCACCAACCGCGGTAGGTATTGTGCACCGGATCCTGAACAGGACTTCATTTGGGGATATGATGCGAAGGATGTTATTGTGCAGAATCTATGCCAAGCTTGCTTCTTTAAGTTAGCAATTGAAAGTGGAAATCCATGGCTTTGGTGGGTCTATTTGAGAGACTTTGCAATCAGCTCTCCAATGAAAGAGAAGTACACAAAAGAGTGTGCAGATCAAGTAATCCAGTCTCTTGGTAGGTTATGTTTTACTCAGTCAGTGCTCGGAAATTGGAATTAAATCTTCATGGTTTATGCTTATTACGATATGTACGCCTTCTTAAAATTTAATTTCTTTTGGTCCATCAACATCGTGACAAGTGTTGAATCTCATCTTAAGGCTGTCAGATAGTGATACATATATCTCTGCATAGTTATGCCAGTCACATGGAACATTATGTCTCATTCAGTTAATGCTTGTACTCGTCATGCCTATCATGTCTGTCCCCCTCATAAGAAGCCATACATCTCATCATTTAGGATATCAGGCAACACACTGCAATATTAATTGTTATGTATTTTTGGAATACTTGACTTCTGGTGGTATGAACCAATAGTAACTGTTACCTCCTGATTGCAATATTTTTTCTTCTTCTAATTATTCTTTTATTTCAAATTAGTCCATGTTAATTGGGATAGGGCTGTGCTTGCTTGCTCTATAATCTTATGATCGCAGAAACAGTGGCACCAAAAACTTTCTGGGTCATGAACTTAGTCTTATCGCTGTTACTTTCTAATTCTATTATGGTAGATTATTTTGCTTGATTATTATTATTTTTTATTTATTTATAAGAACTGTAACATCTTCCAGCGTATTAAGCTGTTAGTGAGATAATCATCTTTCAGGAATTCTAAGTTGTGCATAGGAGGTTAGTTACCAACCAATATCTTATGTGCTGTGTCAGAATTTACAGGAAAAGATGTTAAGCAGATAGACAGATGTGTTGGAGATCCTGAGGCAGGTGTTGACAATCCTGTTCTAAAGGCTGAACAGGAAGCACAGGTTTAGCTGCTTGTGCTTTTATAACAGTCTTTCTTCATGTTTATGTAGTTGAATTTCTTCAAGTTACGCTGCATCTGATTTGGCTGCTTAATTCTTTTTAGATTGGCAAGGGCTCTCGGGGTGATGTGACCATCTTGCCAACTCTTGCTATTAATAACAGGCAATACAGAGGTATGAATGAAGGAATTTTGAAGCAATCTTTCATGCTTCTTGAGAATGAGACAATCAATTCATAAATATCTCTCAATGAAAAAGCTGTATATCCATATCCGACTTTCAGGCAAGCTGGACAAAAGTGCAGTTCTTAAGGCCATTTGTTCAGGTTTTCAGGAGACCACTGAACCAGCTGTTTGTTTAAGTGCAGGTCACTACTACAACCTTAATTTCTTTCAATATTAAAGACTTAGGAATCTTTTTCTTCTTTATAAGTAATGGCCTTCATGATATAAATCCAGTTTCCTCGGTGGGTGCAGTTGTATCCTTTACCTTTGACCCTGTCAAATTTAATACTAATCATAAAGCTTTGGATTGCTGCAGCAATTTTGCCATGATATGATAGGATCAAATCTTTGTTTATCATTCATGTTCTAGAGCAGCAATTTTAAATTTAACTTTGACTTTGGGAAACACAGTCCTAAATCTGGTGCAAGACGAGTTTAGAAGTTACTAATGGTTTAGGATAGAACCAGAAGCTTATCCAATTTACTAGTGCTCCAAAACCTAATGCCTTTAACAAGTAATAGTACCCCCTCCCCCAAACACCAAAAAGGAAAAAAGACAAAGAAGGAAACAAATAAGGCAAAGTAAATTTTTTTAATAAGATATAATCAAGGTGGAAAGTAGTTCTGAAAAAAAAAAAAAAAAGCAACAACAAATTAGAGCAGGAAAGGCCATTTTGTCCCGAAGTAATATATGGGTGACTAACTTGAAGTCCAGGTATAATTTTGTTATCTGTACAATCTCCTATGGTGTTGGTATCTCAAGTTGTTTTCTATATATTCTCTTTGCAGATGTAGAAACTAATGATTGCTTAGAGAACAATGGTGGATGCTGGCAGGACAAGACTGCTAATTTAACTGCCTGCAAGGTACTCATATCTCAGGGGACTAGATAGTTGTAAAACCTGTTTCTTACTTACATCTCTTGAAGTTTAATTTGATCCATCATGGCTAGTTGTCCCTGACACATATAGATGTTGTAATAGGATACCTTCCGTGGAAGAGCTTCCAAGTGCCCAATTATGCAGGAAGTAAAATTTGTTGGCGATGGTTATACTCTTTGTGAAGGTAATTATTTGGACATGTATAATTTTTTCATGTCTTAAAATGAATATCTGGCTTTTATTATTGCATGCCATTGATTTATTTCTAACTCAGTGGTGTTCAAATTTCTTTTTGGAAGCTTCTGGAGCATTACGATGTGAGGAAAGGGGTGGAGGCTGTTGGAAGGAAACCAGAAATGGCTGGAAGTTTTCTGCTTGGGTTTTAAGTAGTCCCCTTTAACAATATCGACCACCCTTTCTTAAGCTCTTTTATTTACCGCAACCTCCTCTTTCTTTTCATAATCACCACTCATTTTGCCAAGTCCTCTCTGGTCTGAAATTATGGTTAACGGCAAATGTTTGAACTATTGTTTTCTCAGGATGATCATACTAAAGGTTGCAAATGTCCTCCTGGATTCAGATGGGATGGAGTTAAAAGCTATGAAGGTATCGAAATGCAGTTCACCAAGTTTTATTCTGTAGCATCAATATTTCATTTTTATTTATTGAATGGCGTATATTACCTACCACAGTATCTTGTAAAGATTCATTTACTGTAACAAATGGTTTATGCAAGTAACATAGATCCTGACTCTCTTTATGTTGTAATTCAACTGTTCAAAAAATTGTAGGTAAGGACGGAAAAACAGAATCCAGCTGGGGCTTTGTTAAGGTCATCATTTTCGGTTTAGCTGCTGCAGGACTTGGGGGATATGCTGTCTACAAGTAAAGGACCCGAGTATGTTGTTAGTTGCCTTCTTTGGTGAAAGAATCTGTAGCATTGTGCCTCTGAAGAGTGATATTGTTCACTTTGGGTATTTATGAGCTTTTTCATTTGCTACCAGCTAGGCAAGACTAGCCAAGGACACTTTGCATGTAAACTGTTTGTTGAAGTTGGCATAAAATATGAAATAAGCTCTGACCAAGGCCCTTAGATAGGAACAGTTTGAATGGTTCTATATCTCAAATGAGGATTTTTGCTACTACTACTGCTATAGGGTGTAGATGACAAGGAAAAAGGGACAGGGCGCCCCATGGTTGCCTAGGCCGGGAGGGATAGAGAATCTCATTCCTTGTGCTATTTGTTTAGCCTGTCTGCTCATGGATTTCTGCTTGCAGCCTTTTCCTGCATCCTCCATTTTGCTGTTTGCTTTCATTTCTGTGTGTGATTTGTTGTGTCTGATTTATTTCACACTCCCCCTTTGCCTATACATCAGTTTTACATGCTTTTTTTGGGCATTTATTCACAGAACTGAGTTTATGTGCAGAGATACATGGATTCAGAGATTCGGGCAATCATGACGGTGTATTTGCCCTTGGATAATTAAAGCGAGGTTCTCAATCATGTCCATTATGAAGGTCAAGGAAAGTCTAAAAACAGTAGTAGTTATACATAATGTAAAGCTCGATTTCTACATGATGATTTTAGAAGAGCTAGATTTCTAAATGATGATTTCAGAAGAGCTAGATTTCTAAATGATTATTTCAAAAGTGTCATGTTATGCTACTTCTTAGGCACTTGTGTTGAACTGTCCTTGATTAGTTTATAGTTGAAGGCCTAAATTTTCTGCTTGCTCTACAATTTCTCTTTCCTAGATTGATTCTCTTTGGAGTTATTTCGAATGGCCTTTAGATTAAATTGTGACTAGATTGGCGAACAAGCTTTTCACATATATGGCCATCGACATAAACTGGACAATCGGCCATCGAAACAAAAGGAAATTCTTCCTTGCGGCAAAAGGGTCACCCATGTTATCCCATGTTACACAAAGATTGTTTGACTCCACTCCCCATTAGACATAAAATCCAAAGACATCTTCATTGACAATCCTACTTAAACCCCTACAAACATATTTTTTTATTCTTTTGTTCTTAAAAATTAATTCTGAAAACTGTTGTTAAAAACTAAGTCACGAAAAAAAAACAAACAAAAACAAAAACACTTCTAAATAGGTGTAACTTTGGCCTTCTTTTGCAAATTGACCACCATCAACAAAAAAATAATGACTGCCAAAAAATAAATAAATGAATAAAAGGACACAATATTGACTCTTCCTCTGTGTAAACTCAACAACATTTACTGAAATAGGAAGCCATAATGGAAAAGGGAGCAGTAAAGTATATTTTAATTCTTTATCTTCCTGGCAATTTGCTCAAATCTTACTCAAAGTATGTTTCCTAAGAAATTCTCTTGTCCGGATCATTATCCTATTAAATTTCTTTCTAAAAAAAAAAAACCGAAGGGCAGTTAATACAAGGAAACCTAATTTTATTTTATTTCAGAGACTTTGTTTTTCTTACTTCATGACACTAAATAAAATCATATTAATTCAGTTTTTTATCATTAAAATTGACATTACTAAAACATTAATGACTCCAAAAGTTCCAACAAATATATCTTTCTTTTAATATGACAGTGATTGACAACTAAGAGCGTGTGGAACTTTGGCAAGCCAAACATTGTATAAAAAGATCAAATTAAGATAGCTATACTTTTTAGAATATAATTATTAACATAAATAGCACAAAGTTTAGACTTTAGTAACTAATAAGCACTGGCGACCAATACTCAAATTTTCATTAATTCAAACGGAGAGAAATTTAAGTGATTAAAATATTTTTTTTTGTCCTTGTGATAAATTGTGGCCTTGTGGGTTTTGTTATTGAGATAGAAAAGTTAGGAAATAACACGATGTTCCTTTCTTTCTTTTTTTGGGTTTTTTAGAAAGAATCAATTAGCCCAGGATTTAAGCATTAGAAGTTGAAGGTAGGAGAGAAGCAAAGTCTCTTCCCCTTACGCCCTAACACTATGTTTGGATTATGAAGACTGGTAGAATTTGAATTTTTTCTTTGAGGAAGAGCGAATGGATAGACTGAAAATTGGGGAAAAATGGAACACAAGAAAAACTAATGTCTGATTTATAAGAAGACAAAATTGTCATAAAAAGAATATGAAAAGCTTATGTTAGTAACATTTCATTTAAAATAAAGAAGCATAATTTTTTTTTTAATTCCCTTTCCCTTCTTCTTTTGCTACTATCCAAATGACAGAGCATCGTCTCTTTTGTATACATTCCTTCATAATTCTTTCCTAAATGTTCTTGATGAGATCAAAATACGCTAAACCACTTGGAGACTACTACAGGTCTATTTGGAAGTGTTCTAAATTTTTTGTTTTGTAAAACAGTTTTTTAGAATAATTCTCAAAAATAATTTTTAAGAACAAAAAAAACAGAAAACTTGTTTGAGTAGAATTGTTCTCTAAATAAGTTATTAAAATCAAGATGCTCTTAAAGTTATATAAACTTTTTATTTATCGAACTACAAATTTTTTATTAAACTAATTAAATTAATTAATTAAGTTATTAATTTTAATTGATTAAATTAATTAATTAAAATTTTGAATAATTTATATTTATTTAATTTATCATTAATAAATAAATTATTTAGTTAATAATTTGAATTAGTTAATTAATAAATGTAAAATAATTGATTAATAAATTATTTATTTTAACTAATTAATTAATATTGATAATTTTAATTTAATAATTAATAAAAGTTTTAATTAATTAATAATTAATAATAAATTAATTTAATAACTGATTAATTAGTTTATTAATTATTTATTTTAACAAATTAATTAATATTGATAATACTACTTTAATAATTAATAAAAGTTTTAATTAATTAATAATTAATTAATGAAACTAATAATTAATCTATTAAAATTATTACTTAAATTATTTTAAGTGTTAACTAATTTATTCATAAAAGTTTTAGTAATTAATTTAAATTTATTAATCACTAATCATATACATTTATTATTATTAATTTATTAATAAATAATCAATTTTTATTTAATTATTATTAATTTATAGTAAAATTATTAATTATTAATTAATTAGTAATTAAGTTCAAATAAAAATTAGTTGATTTTTAGTTTTTAAACTAATTAATAATAATTAATTTAAAATGTATTCAGGCGTCGCATGAGGGGTTATAGGGGGCTAGGGGGTGGAAGGAGGAAACAAGAACACATGAAAACATTAAAAATGTGTTCTTGTTTTCTTGTTTGGCATTAATTGTTTTTAAAAATTATTTTCAAAAATGTGTTTTTAAAAACAATTAATGCCAAACAAGTTTTTTTAAATTTTTGAAAACAAAAAAATTGTCTTCGGAAACAGTTCCAAATAAGCGCTACATATCTCATGTGTTCCTGAAAAATTGATGCATAGTTGAACTTCTTGAGATATACCAGTTTTCTTTTTTCTCACGAATCTGAAAATTTGAAACCGTTTTATCATTATTTTATAAAAAGAAAAGAAAAAGAAAAAGGAGAGAGGGGCAAAAAGAATACAAAAAAGAAAAACAAGAAAAAAGGAATCGGGTCCGGGTAGGATATCTCGCCTCCGGAGCAATAAATGACCCACACCAATATCGTGTAACCATTAAAAAGCGTACGTCTCTGTAAACAAAATCAGGGACAAAATTAGGGTTTGGGATAGCAAAATCCTTGGGGTGTCTAGGACTAGGGAAAGAGAGAGGGCGCTGCCATGGCTGATCTTGGATCTTCTTCGAGTGATTCCCCTTCTGAACCTCCTCCTAAAAAGCAACGGGAGCGGAGGCCTCCTGATCCTGCGAAGCTAATAGGGGGGGAGCCCGATCCTGATTCTGATGAAGAATATTACTGCCCTGAAGGTGTTAAGAAGATGGATCACGAAAAGTGGGCTAGATACACTCAACAGATTAAGGAGAGCGAAGGTTTTGACATCGTAGACTATCCAGGCTATTGCTATATGGCTACTGTTATTCCCGTAACCTTGGGCAAGTCGCCTAAGGAAACTCAGGATATTATCGAGATGGCGACCTTGGCAATTCAAGAATATAACAAGCAAAATCGCGTATTTTTTCCTTATTCCCTTTTCTTAATCGTTCGCCTAACCCCCCAACCCACCTTTTTTTCTCTTCCTCATATTTTCTTCTTTTTACTTTTTGTAGAGAACAAAGTACGAATTTGTGAAGCTTGAGAAAGCGAATTCACGTCTTTGTGCTGGCCTTATTTACTACATCACTTTCCAAGCCAAAGAACGGAAAAAACGTAATGCTGCTGTCAAGACATTTCAAGCTAGAGTGTGGCAAAAGATACCCAAGACAAACAAAGAGGTCGACTTTTGCAGGCTTAAGAAAATACCTGCAAATTCAGACGAGGTATAATTCCTTCACTATTGTTTTTGGCCTTTTGACCTATTACAAGTCTTTTCAGGTTTCTTTTTATTTTTTCTCTGCTCTAATCAATATATTCTTCTTAAGTTATATATATTTTGCTTATTTCATTATCTATATACGTAGGGCAGTTTTATCAGTTGAATATTCGTCCTTGTTTCTTGGTGTCCGTAAGCTACGTTATTTCTGTGTATAATCCTGTGCAATACATATATGTTCCTAATCACTAAGATGTGATTGGTTTGATCAGCTGTGGACTTTGTTGAATGAGTGAACTGCCCGTGTTGAATCCTTTGCAGCAAATAAGCACATACTTATGAGTAATCTGTCTCTTTAACTGATTATCTCCCCAATTTCTAGATAACATGTAAATCAGGCAGTACTTGGCCAAAAATGTCGTTAAGACCTCTTTTTTTTTTTCCTTGTGAAAGGGATCGATCATGAGGATACCTTAGTGTGCTTAAATTATGTGGAAAATTTGTTATTTTGCTGCTAAAAGTCATTGTCTTTCTTTTTAATTCAAGCAATTAGTTCTTTATCTGCCTGCCAATATACTTTTGCACGTTTTGTATCTACTGACTGGTTGTTGGACAGAAAGATTTTAAACATGCTCAGTTCAGCGACCCAAATACTAATTCATTCCCTCTCATTGTAGGTGGCTTCTGAATTGCCTTCATAATGACGATCTCTTACCTATTCAGCACGGCTGTATGTGATGGTAAATTAATGTGGAAAGACTCGAGTTAGAAGTTATGGACATTGTTTTATGTTTTGCTCTAGTTGTTTAAGGTCTTTAACGCGTATATCAATCTAGAATGCTCCCTAGTATAGGTATTTTGTTAGCTCTCCCAGCTGATTCTCATATTTATGCACTTATATAGCTTAGTATCTGCTTTTTATATAGCTTCCTTCTCTGAATTCTAAATATCTGCTGAGTGCATTGGTATATCCTTGTATGAAAAGTGCGACCAACTTGAAGATGCTTGAAATTGATATGATTTATTACTAGAGAAATTGATGTAAATTGTATGTACTCCTGTGCCTATGTATGACAAATGCAATTCAGCAGTGCCCCTTTAATTAATGCCGGGCCAGAAAGATTCCTAGGCAGTCCGAACAAAGATTTTTTGGTCCAGAACACCAGGAGAGCATGAACCAAAAAAAAAAAAAAACCGATCGAATCAGTTAGAAAACTTCTTATGTTTTTTTTTGGTTTTGGGTTGTTGCGGGGTGGGGGGTTGTTTCAATCTTGTAGGTCTTGTGCCTTAATCGAATTATGTCTCTTTTAAAAGATTCTGTGTTATGCTCGTTGAATCATGGTGTGAATTTAAAGAACATTTTAAAGGTGTTTCTCATTATCTTAAAGAAATTCTGTAATTGTGCGAAAGATAACAATAATATGGTGATCTTTGCTTGGGGGAAAAATGAAAGTAATATTTCTTCACAGCCTATAAAAAAGAGCCAAAGAATTTGGATTACTCGTCTCTCTTTACAGCATAGACTGCTCAATGAACAAAAGCAGATCATTAGAATTTAGATTAATCTAAATTAAAGTGACTTGGCGAATGAGTGTTTGGGTTATATCAAGTGGTTGTTGGCCAACTCCATGAGCTATTCTATTACTTTTCATACATTTTGATCATTTTTTCAGTTCCAAACTAGATTTCAATTTTACTCTACAGTTTTTCTATTTTGAGACTTCTTTTTTTTGTTTTATTTATCTCTCTCTTGATATTTTAATTAATATATTATTTGTAATATTTATTTATGTTGATATTTTATTTTTACTTACTAACATTCATTTTTATTTTATTTTTTAATTTAAAACTTTTCCAGTAATTTTATATTTTCAGTTACATTTGATCTTTGTTATGGAAATATCTATTTTTATTGATCCTAATATTCTCTTTTGTGGGTTTGCCTAAAAACAAACATTAAAATTCAATATATTATAATAGAAAATAATCAATAATAAACTGTTACTAAACTTAACTTTAATTAAGAAAAATTTGTACATTAGCAATTAACAAAATATTAAATTCTTATGTTTAATTAAAAAACTACAATTAAAAAACCTGAAGACCCTAACTGTAAACCTATAGGTAAAATATAGGGGATGGAGAGGGGATTCATCAACTCCCCCAACTCTAGGGGAGTTAAATTTCAATTTAAGGATTCTCTAAAAATATAGAAATTTGATGTGAAGCTATTAGAACTATTTAACACCAATAACTCCCTTAAATGTCAAGATTGGTGAGATATAGGAAAGTTGTTGGACACGGTTTCTTGAAAGTTTAATAATAACAAGCTCAAGAAGAGTGTAGTGAGTGGATTATTGTAAAACTTATATTATTTTTTTTTTTGATTGATATTAAAACTTAGAAATAAAATATAAGACTCTAGAATTACACATTCTGAATATTATTTTAGAAAAAATATCACGTTATTTTTTTGTGATATGCGAAATTATCACTCTACCCTTTTGTGTTTGTAAAACTCTAAAAAAGTTTCATGTATTATTAAAAAGTTTTCACACTATATTTTCATGTCTCTTTTAAGCTATTAAATGACGTTTTTACCTTTTTATAATGCATATATTTTTTTTCTTTTTTTTTTTCCCTTTATCTCCACCTATTTACCACTAAATCAAAAAAAATAAAAAATAAAAAATAAAATCATCTTCCCCAATCCCCCTTCTCGCCCCCAACCCCTACTCGACAACCCCACCTCACCCCCCTTCCCTTTTATCCCTTACCCCTTCCCACCTCCACGCGAGGCACAACAACGTGGGGTTAGGGAAAGGTGGGGGTGGTTTGGGAAAAATGATCATTTTTTTTATTTAGTGGTAAATAGGTGGAGATGAAGGAAAAAAAATATGTATTATAAAAAAGTAAAAACGTCATTTAATAGCTTAAAAGAGACATAGAGGGGGTAGTGTGAGAACTTTTTAATAATACATAAAACTTTTTTGGAATTTTATGAATACAGGAGGTAAAGTGATAGTTTTGTATATCATAGGGAAGTAATGTGATATTTTCTCATTATTTTAATATACTGAGTATTAAATATGGATTTAAAATCAATACATTTATGTATAGAGCATGCCAAGCATGATAGTTTTTTTGTCAATTTCATTCAATTCATAATTTCATTTTATTCTTATCCAAATTCATTTCAAGATACCAATTCTCACCTACGCAAATTCAAATTCAAACTCTATGGACAAAAAAACAGTATCCGAGTATAGCTAGGGTGCAAGCTTTAATACTCTATTTGGATTAGGGGAATGGGGGAGTGGGTGGGAAGAGAAAGTGAAATAAAGAAATGAATGATAGAATCACAAAGGAATGAAAGGAAAATATTAAATCTTGTTTCGCTCGGAGAATTTTATAAAGAAATGACTGTGAAGGATTATGATTTTGTCTTGTTCAAAGCAAATGAAAGGGAGGGATATTTTTAGTTTGACTTTGCTACAAACACTATTACATGTAATTAAGGTAAAGATAAGAGTATTCTTATAATCCTCACACAAAATAGGATAATACTTTCTCACCATTTTAAAGGATTACATTTTACCAATTCATTCAATACCCCTATTAGTTGACAGGCTCGCCTACACACATATTACTTGCATGTTTTGGTGATTTTGTTGTTCAATGCCACACTTGATGATCCATGTTGGTAATGCCATTCGGGTAAGGATGACAGCAATTCGATTAATTACGAAAGATGAAAATTGTTTCTTGAGACCATTTAATATAACCATAACTATATTTATATCCAAAACCTAATGAGTTTAAATATTATTAATCATAACCGTAATTGTTAAAGATCTAAAAAATCACTGTTAATTATAACTGGAACTATTTAATTTTTTAAAATAACAATAATTTTAGTTTTAAAAAATCTGAAATATGTTAAAAAAATCAATTAACATGTCAGAAGGCCCAAAAAATGAATAAAAAGCAATGCACACTAAAATAATAAAATTCAAAATAAATTAACCTAATCTTCACAATATCTGTCCACAAATAAAGTGTTACTTTTATCTTGACTTTCAATTCCGAGATCAACATCCCTTTGTGAAGAAATTTTCAAAAAAAAAAAAAAAAAAAAGATAACCTCTAATGATAAAATAACTAATTTAGAACTAACAAGAGTAGTTATATATATGTGTGATATATCTATATATGTAAATATACATTTTATAATAAATCAATAACCGGTGTCGGATTTTTATTTTTTATCATCTAAAAGCAAAACCTATTGATTTACTGGTTAGTTACTCTTTATACAAATTAAATCCTACCAAATACTCTATCAATTTTTGTTATCAGATTTTTTAAACGGATACCCATCATTTCAGATTGAAATCTTAATCGTTTGTCATCTGTACATTCGGGAAATAATATCTTCGTCAAAATTATAATACAAAATCAACTCTGTTGGAATCTGGATTTTTATTTTTCCTTTTTGTTTTTGAATTCCCACATACATTCTCTTTTTTTAATGACAATAATTTTAAAAATCTTTTCAAAATTTTATGGTGTAAAACGAACAACTAATAAACAGAATGGTCACGGATTAGTGTGAAGTTAAAGAACGTAATTTGAAAATTTTGATGTGAAATTCTTAAAAAGGAGTTACATTGGATGATGTTATAATTGTTGTTTGTTACATTGGATGATGTTATAATTGTTGTTTGGTCACAAGTCTTGTTCGTTTGATTCTAACACTTCTTCATGCAATTTGTCGTGGCAGCACTGCGGCAAGAATATCCCAACTCAGTCATGGCAGCTACCGTGTTAGTCTAACTCCAATAACTTTTTTTATTTTTTCTTTACATGTAAGGAGTTTAGAGTTACATCATTAACTTTAAGATCCCTTTTTTCAATTTTACTCTAACAACAACCATACTTTTAATTTATTATTATTTCAGGGACTACTTTTCTATTTTAAGAACTCTCTACTTTGTTTTGATACAATATATCTCTATTTAGATTATACAAACAATTTAGTTTTTTTATTTATGT
Source organism: Ehretia macrophylla (assembly GCA_037974665.1). Taxonomy (NCBI): domain Eukaryota; kingdom Viridiplantae; phylum Streptophyta; class Magnoliopsida; order Boraginales; family Ehretiaceae; genus Ehretia; species Ehretia macrophylla. The sequence goes on from CM075775.1 coordinate 52,671,833, forward strand.
TTTTTAGTCGTTAATTATGATACTCTATTTTAATTTTTTATTATATTTTCAATTAATATTATTTTTGTCTCAATCAGAAAATTTAGAATCAACTCAATTAGAAAGGTGTTATCAAAACTTAAAATCTCTTAAAGATTATAACACTCTCCAATGATAAAAAAAATGATCGCTAGAGAAATTTTACAGATATAAAGAATCGCTTTTGGCTCTCTCTATCTGAAGAGCCAAGCAAAAAAAAAAAAGAAAGAAAGGGCTCCCAATTTAGGGAGTCCCTTGTAAGGAAGTTGTTGGACTTCCATTGAGTATTCTGTCTCCCTAAAATGACTAAAAAAGAGAGGCTATTGAACTTAGCTTTAGCAGCCAACTACAATCCATGCTAAATATTACTTCCTAATATCAAAGGCAGGACGGATCTACCATGAAGATAGTGGGAATTACAGCCGACATTGATCTTGAATTTTTTTTAAGTATAAGATATTTTTAAAATATTTTTAATTTGTAATATCGATTAGGCTTCACTAAAAAAATTATATATAATGGTTATAGCCCCACTGAACCTTATAATCAAGGAGGCAATGGATCTCTAAAAATTCCATGCTTAAAATATGTATTATACTTGATTGTTTCCTTTTGTGATATATACGTGACATTATGTGTTCGAATGATAATTTTCATTGCGTTTGAAAAAAAAAAAAAAGCTATCATTTTTCTTCAAATTGAAAGTTTGATGCAATATCAACAAAAAAATACAATGGAATGCTTTTTTAACCACTCACAAAATCAATAAATTGGAATTATAGAGAAAAAGTCTCAATTTTCCTTGTTAAATCCATAATTTGAGCGGTAAATGTCCCTTATTTTCCTCGAGCAGAGTGAGGCTTGTCTTAATATTTCTTTGGATAAATATCCAATTTAGTCCACTATCTTTAATGTTTATTCCGATTTAGTCAATATCTTTTAAAATGTACCCTTTTAGTCCACTATCTTTATTATTTGTCCTAATTTAGTCCATATCTTTTAAAATGTACCCTTTTAATCCACTATCTTTATCATTATAGTTCACGTTAATCTTCTACTATTTTTTCATCCAAAAATCTGATGGAATAAGCAAATGAGTTGTATTTGTAGGGGCAAAATTGTCTACGCACTAAAATCTTTTTTATTTTTTGATTTCATAATAAATGCATCGATCAAATGCTCTCAAAACTTTTTTTTTAAAAAAATGCTCTCAAAACAACACAGTGCCTAATCCTTTTTAGCATTATATTCGTGATTATATCTAAAATAGTCCAATTTTCCCATTCTTCAATCGTACAGTTAGTCTAGAGGGCTATAATTTTTTGTGATTCTGTTTGAAATAGTCTAGTTTGTTGAATATTGCATTGTGTCAATGTAAATTTTTTGAAGAATTTGTTATTGACACTGATTATTTTGGTTCAAGTTGTGGCACTGTTTTGGTTTGAGAGCAATTTTTTTGGTAAAAGTTTTAAAAATATTTGATCGATGGGTTTATTATAAAATTAAAAAAAAAATTAGTGTGCGGACAATTTTGCCCCTACAAATACGACTCACGTGCTTATTCTATTAGATTTTTGGATGAAAAAATATTAGAAAATTAACGTGGATCACAATAACAAAGATAGTAAATTAAAAAGGTACATTTTAAAAGATATGGATTAAATCGGAAAAAATAATAAAGATAGTGGACTAAAATGGTACATTTTGAAAGATATTGACTAAATTAAGACAAATATTAAAGATAATGGACTAAATTGAGTATTTATTATTTTTCTTTTCTTTTTCTTTTCCTTTCTTTCACCATTTCCAAAATTTAGACGAGTAAGAAAACGCATGGTTTGTTTTGCCTTTTTTCTGTTTTTTTTTTTTGTGGACTAGATTTCCAAAATACATAACTCGCATCAACATTCCCGAATATGACCTTCCAATCCATTCGTTTTTGTTCTTTTGGTAATTAAAGTACTTATCTAGTAGAATAGATGACTCTCGACAGAAAGTAATGATATTGCATGATTTATATAGCCAATCTTATTTAGTGGGACAAGGTTTAGTTTGGTTTAGTTTGGTTTGGTAATTAAAGTACTTAATGATTGAGACATAAAATACATTTTAGAAAATGTATGATACTTGCTTTAAATGTAAGAGGTTTTAAAATCAATTTTTATATATAACACCTCAAATGATATAAAATAACTTAAATATCCCTTAAATAAAAAAAGAAGAATACATTATTTTAAAAGAGGCACATCCACCGATGGACACAATGAAAGGAGCACGCTGCTGCAATTTTATACAGGTGAGAACAATGTGTTGAGCGAAACTCCACTGCATGCTTCAAGGCTGGTGCTTGCAAAACCAAATCGATTTTGTCGATTTTCGGTTTTGGGTCAAGGACTAGCATTAAAAAAAGAAATAGGTACAAGAAGAAGCGGCCCAACAATATACACAGACCGAGCCTAAGGCATAAGATACAAACAGATGGGCTAAACCCTTATAAACAAAGTGGGTCCAAAACCAAGTTGCCCAAGCCTTAAGCCTAGCCCAAGAATATGCTAATTAAAACAAGAAAGCTCAATCATCCACGTCCCCCCCATTCCCAAAAGTAGTGATGGATCTAAAAAAAAAATTTCGGTGTGAGTGGTAACACATAATTGTTTTAACTAAATAAATATATTATTTTTATAAGTTGCGGATGATTAATTTTTTTATTTAAAAATATATAAATTTTTTAAATTTTTTTTTACAACCCCCATTGGGCCTTACCTAGATCCTCTAGTCCTCAAAAGTCTACACTAAAACTCCTAGAGTCAAATATTTTTCAGTTTTTTAGGTTACAAGATTAAGCGGTCCCGCGTCGGGGAGGTTAGACAACAATATACATGCCCACTCACTCAACCTCATGTGGAGAGATCCGAACTTCAATCCAGGTAGAATCTGGACTGACGCACGAGCATCGCACATATTTAATTTTAACGAATGAATGTGAACCAAAACCCTAATTAATCCAAAAAAACTTGGCTTCGTACCTTTCCTTTAAGGTTTGCTGAGAAGATTTCTTCCTTCGACTCGTCCTTTTCTCCTGTTCTTCATCTTCCTTTATTGTATTCCATGCACAGTGTCCAAACTTGCAAACTGGATATTGCCAACCGAGTCAGAAGGCAAATTACCAACTCTTAACACCTTTAGCGATGAGATCTGCTGCCTTATTAACACATCACTCGATGGGATTAAAATAAACAATGGAAAACAAGGGCGCCAATGATTTGATGTCCTGGATATTGGCTACGGAACTAGACGCTCCTATAGCCAGACACAGAGTCTAGATTTTTATTTGATGGTGATATTCAACTCTTATATATAAGTAATTTTTTTTTTGTGGGAGTTGAATTGATTTTTTTAGACTAAAAGTACTTTAAAATATATTTATTTAAAAAAAATAGAATCCCAACTCACTCTTTAATGCTTGCGCTCTCGAGATGAACGTGGATTGTAGCCTTCCCACGTGAAATGGCTTCGGAGAGCAAGCTGAACTTGATATTAACAAAATACCTATACTAGCTTGGGAGCTTTCAAGCTTGATATCATCATATGTGGCTTACACCATAAACAACTGGAGCAAAACATAGAAACAATATACATAACTTCTAACTCCAGCTTTCCCACATTAATTTACCATCACATATAGCCCTGCTCAATATGTAAGAGATCTTTTTGTTTTTTGCCTTTCTCCCTCTCTCTTCTTTTAATGGGCCTGACCACCCCCCCAGCCATTTTTGTTGGCCCAGACCAACCAATAGCATCCAACACGCTATTGCGGTACATTTTACTTTTCTGTTACAAATACTCTAAGTTTACTAAAAATATAAAAATAAAGGAAACTTCTATTAGTTTGGATTGGCCAAATAATTTTCCAAAAACATAAACAGAGTGACTCAGTGACCCGAAAAAGAAAGTTATAGATACAGCTATATGGGGCTACATTTTAAAAACTCTAATTATTGAACAGGTTAGGCTGCGTAATTTGAAAATTTTAATGTGGGATCCTTACAATAAAGTTAAATTGGATAATTTCATAGCTATTGTTTGTCACAAGTCTTGTTCCTTTGATTCTAACACGTCTTTATGCAAATAATTTCTAATAAAGAAATAAAAAATGCAGCCCAACTCCAATTTCCCTAGTAAGATTGCTATATATATAATACTCTTCTTCCAAATTAACAACAAAAATTTTAGAGCAATAATTGGCACTATGAATCACAAAATTTGTACCCCATTTATTTATAGAGAATTTTTAGTGATATCAATTATTATGATTAAATTTATTTTCAATAATAAAATAATTTTACAAACTATGAAAAAATATAATTGTTAGCATCAAAATTAAGCTTGAACCCATGGTTCTAACATGACGGTCATATGACCCTGATTGACACACATTTTGGGCCAAGGCTTATATACCACACCACGGTTCGTAGTCTACTCCTGTAATTGGCCAGTAAAGTCTTGAGACCCTTGGCTAAGCCTACATAGCAGCACTGTCCTACATGAATAATTGAAGACTAACTTGGTACAACTCGAACTCTATCAGACATCTTTGGATAGACGATCAAGGAGACATTCCAATTGACTAGTCTCAAGATAAAGATCAACCCTATCTTACGGGATAAGCGATCATTCGCTCATAGTAGTCTACTAAAGATACAAGTCCCAAGGATCCATGACTCTTGGCCTACTTACACCTATAAGTAGGCCGCACCTACACAAGGAGATGACATTGAGTATGAGCTGCACTAGCATTACTTTCCCTTTCCCCCTACATATTCACGAGCTACACTCTCTATATCGACGCTGATTCCACGGTAATCTCCTCTTTTCCCTCTATATTTTTTATTTCTTATCCTTTTCGATAAACTACTAACTTGACCGTCGAAGTGTTTTCGGCCGATACCACACTGGTGTTCCAAAACTCACGTCGTTCTATTGTCTTATGTCCTTGTAAGTTGACGGTGCCCCAATATTCGTGATTGTGGATTCTGACGTCTACAATAATGGGCTTTTTTTTGGCTGAGACAATTGTTTTTGCATATACATAATTTTGTTTTCCCTTTTTCACTTCTCATTGAACGAGGGGTTTGAGGACACTTCAATCAATTTAACACTAATCGTGTTGTCATGCTAGAAAGAATAGTTATTTGAATAATTACTTTTTTGATTTTTTTAAATTTATAGCTAGATTAGAAAACTTTAAATATAACAAATGCATGAATTCTTATGAAATATTTCATTCACAATCTCATTTTATAGAGTCAATCTAGATTCAAAAGTTGGAGAAATCATATACGTCAATTAATAGGTGAAGAAACATTTAAAAATGGAACTAGCTACCAAAAAGATGTGTCACTCCCTGTTTTTGGTACTGTTATAATATCTTTTGTGAGCTTTGACTTTCAATGTGCTTTTACTTCTAATACAATTATCAACTCCTTATTCTAAAAGAAAATAACAAGCGAGTGACTAAATCTCTCTGAACCTTTGCGTAAATTAAAATTTTGGTAGTATCCCATTCCGTTATTTGTGCCACAACTAATAACTAAGAATCCATGATATTCCAATAATTACAATCATTCCTCTAGGAAATTATACTTGGCATGATTTCACGACTCAACTTATCACTTCTCTTTGGTGTATCACTGGATAAGGGGATTGATACGAACATTGCAAGGAGGAATGCATTAAAGGCCACAAAGGTCACGAGAAATTTGATAGCAACATAAAAAGGTAGTGACACATCTAGTAATAGCCCCAACAATGATAAACCATGTTCATCTCGCAATTGTTTGGATTGGGTAAAGATGATCCTCTAAAGTATCCTATTATCTTTTTACAATTGCACACAATAGTATTCTTCAGTAGAATCGTAATCGACATCCGATGGATCTTGAAGCTTTTGCTCCAGAAAAGGAAAAACTACAAGAAGATTCCTTCGGATTAGCCATGGCAACTCTATCTTGTCCCTTAGACACCAAATCCTAATTTTGACCTTATAATGTTAGTCCTTTATATTGACGTTCTCGGTTTTATATAAATTGAAATTTGTATTTTGTTAATAATATAATGAAAATTGAAACTGTGGCTCGAAATAGGGGTTAATATAGCTTTTTTTCGATGAGTGAAACTTGTTAATGCCAAAATTGGGCTTGGACCCATGGTCCAACCACGACGGGTCACTTGACCCCAATCAAGGCGAGGTTATTGGTCCAAGGCCCATATACAAGGCTTTAAGTTGTGACCTACCTAGATGTTAAGACCGATAGAGGCCCAAGGCCTTTGGCTAAGCTCGCATGGCAGCACCGTCCTACACAAACAACCAAAGGCGAATTCAAATACAACTCAAACTCTATCAGATATCTCCGGATAGACGATCAAAGAGACATACCAATTGACTAGACTACTAGTGGTGGACAACGATCGATAAACTCGAGATAAGTATTAACCCTATCCTATGGGCTAAGTGATTACTCATTTGAAGTAGTCCACTCGAAATACAAGTCCTAAAGGATAATCGACCCTAGACTTATCACAATTGCCCAGCCTACGAGAAGCGAAAGACCACCAAAAGACTTGGGATAGAGACTACCTCTATCTTACACGATAGGCGATCATGTAGTCTATTAGGAATACAAGTTCCAAGAGTCCGTGACTTTTGGCATACCCTCACCTATAAGTAGGTCATGCCTACACAAGGAGAAGGCATCAAATACTTACATCCCCTTTCCCCTTCAACATTCTCACGACCTAACTCCTTATATCGACACCGAAAATACGGTAGTCTTCGCTATCCCTTCTTATTTTCCTCGTTTTCTTATCATTTCTGATACACTACTGACTTGAGTGTCGGAGTGTCTTTGGCCAGCACCACACCAGTGTCCTAAGACTCATGCCGCTTTTCTTGCCTTCTGTCCCTGTAGATTGCTGGTGGCCCGAAATTCGTAATTGTAGATTTTAACGTCTATAAAACTATGGGCAGATTTATGATTTTCGCTTAGTGACGATTAAAGATACAAATTTAACTATGGCCATATTAATGATTTTTTCTTAGTGATTATTAAAGATAAAAAATTTAACTCCTATGTATGTATAATTTTTTCAGTAGAAGCTAAATTGATTTGTTAATCTAAACCTATCTTAAAAATAAACACATTTTCAAAAAATACCGTTGTAACTCATTTGTTAATATTTCTGTTCTTCAGGTCAAAGAGGTTTGTTGCCCCTGCGACCCTAAAGTAAATCCGACCATGAGTGAAATCCTACAATGGGCTGACACATGACTTTTTTTTTCTTTTTTTTTCTTTTTACTCTTTCTCATATTTTTCAGTTAAAACAATAAAACTTTTGCGTTATATCTGGATCCATAAGGCAAAGGAAACGCAGTAGCGATCCAAACACGTGAGCTTAATATTCACCAATCCAAAACAGTCCCATTGTAGAATAAGAGAATGGGTTAAAGCCAAAAATACTCCACGAGTTTATTATAACTCCTAAATACCTTATTAACTTTTAAGATTACATTAAAACCTCCGTGTCAAGTCATTTCATTGGCAAGTTTTACATATTGACCATTATGTCTATGATTCAAATAAGTAGTTATTATATAAGACTTGTTAAAAGACTCATTGTCATACATGATTAATTGTGCTTTGTTGTTCAACTTGAATAGTTTCATTTTTATTAATTTTTCTTATTATTTTTTATACAAGTAAAGTATATGATTTTAATTTAAAAATAATATGAGACTTCCAAAATAACACTCAAAATAATAGATAGTAAACTGAATTGCATCTTATAAAAAGCCATAGTAAATTACAATAATAAGAAAATAAATAATAAATTAAAAAAAGAACTAACCAAAAATTATTAGTCTGCATAAATAATATATTAAAAATATGTGGACAGGTCTCACGGATCATTTTCAAAACATAAGAGTATATATGTTATTATACTAAGAGTTACTCTTGGGAACACACAATTGAAGCATGGGCATAAATTAAATGTCAATATACAAAAGAAAATATAATGAAATTACTCAACATGGGTGAATTTAGATAATCTTAAAAGTTGATGAGGGGACATTTTGGCGTTTACCTGTAAAATAATAGTGCCACAATTACTGAAAACTCTACTAGTCTGAGAAGCAATTGTTGTCATTGTATTTGATTGACTGTTTGTTACATATTTATATACATGAAAAAGGATACTCAATATCCCGTATATCAAAGATTACATTAACTGAGCATATATTCAGCCCCTTTGATTGTAGATCGGCTCTTGAATTTATGCAGCAAATATGCGCTATATATGTCTGCTCTTGAATAATTGATTGATATTAACAGCTTGCAATGTTTGCTCTTGATTGTTTGTGTGATTGATCAACACACGATTTTTCCTTGCTGAGAAACCTGCCTTATCCTGCCCCCTCAAGTTAGAGGCAGAATGTGAGTTTAGTCCCAACATGTTTCGGAGAAGAAAGAAAAGTGCTTGTGGTAAAGACTTTGTGAAGAGATCAGCAAACTGGAGAGAGGACGACACATACCGAGTAATAAGTGTACCCATAGCGACATTTTCACAAACGAAGTGATAATCTATTTCAATATGTTTGGTGCGAGCATGAAATAGAGGATTGACAGACATGTGCAAAGCACTGAGATTATCACAAAACAGTTAAGGAGGCTTGAGCAAAGGAACCCTAATGTCGCGAAGTAAGAAAGTGAGCCAAGTTAGCTCGGCTGTTGTGGAAGCCATAGAGTGATACTCAGCTTCTGAAATAGAGCAAGCAACTGTAGGCTGCTTTTTAAAACACCATGAGATGCAATTTGCTCCAAGAAATACGCAAAAGCCAGTGGTGCTCCTTCGTGTCAATGGACAGCCTACCTAGTCAGCATCAAAAAACCCATAGAGAGACAAGGGACTCTTGGAGACAAAACGCAAACCATAGTCTTGCATGCCCTTGAGATAACGAAGGATCCGTTTAACAGCTTTAAGATGCGACATGGTAGGATTATTGAAAAATTGACAAACCTGGTTGACAGCATAAATGATATCAGGCCGAGTGAATGTCAAGTACTGAAGAGCACCTACGACACTCCGATAGTAGGTAGCATCCATAGATTTATTATCTAAAGCATGAGACTTGTCCTTGAGAGCCATTGGAGTGGCATTAGGCATGCTTTCTATAATTCATGTTCGCGAGAGCAAATCTTTAGTGTATTTTTCTTGTGAGAATACTCCTCCATGAAATGGTTTGATTTCAACGCCTAAAAAATAGCGCAAGGCTCCAAGGTCTTTAATAGCAAATTCCAAGCTCAGTTGTTGAATAAAAGTAGTGATAAAGAGCACATTATTTCCGGTGACCAATATATCATCAACGTAAATAAGAAATAACACAGTGATAGAATTTTGATGATAAACAAACAGAGAAGAATCTGCCTTACTGCAATAAAACCCAAGATGAAGTAAAAATTGAGAGAGCCGATCGAACCATGCGCGAGGGGCCTGTTTGAGGCCATAAAGAGATTTGTGCAGCAAACATACATGATCTGGCTTGTGAGGATTAACAAACCCCGGAGGTTGTTCCATATATACCGTTTCCTTAAGATTGCCATTCAAAAAGGCATTTTTCACGTCAAGTTGCCGCGTGCACCAATTGAGAGATGTAAAAAGGCATTTTTCATGTCAAGTAGTATGGTGAACAACGGGACTGTAAATCTCATCATAGTCAAGACTAGAGACTTAAATGAAACCATGAGCAACAAGGCGAGCTTTAAAACGGTCGATGGAGCCATCTTCGTACTGCTTTATTCGATAGACCCACTTGGAGCCAACAACATTTGCACTAGGTGGATAAGGTACCAAAGTCCATGTTTGATTGATTTGAAGAGCTTGAAGTTCATCGTTCATGGCATCTATCCAACGAGGATCTTTAAAAGCAGAAGAAGGGTCTAAGGCTCAACGGGTAGTTAATGGTAAGCAAGACTGCAGACATAATCATTCAAGTACGCTGGAGGTTTTCTAGCTCGCTGAGGATGTGATGAGGCAACATTATCATTGCTAATTTGGTCCTGCGTAATTTCAGCTTCACCTTCACTCACATTGGTGACGATTGGTGAGTCATTTGAAGGCACAAGAGTATTGAATGGGAGATTGGTTGATAAAAATAAGATGGTATTAGTAATGCTCTTTCAACAAATACATAACAATTACATTTGAAAGTATTTTAGAAAAATAAAAATAAACTCCTAGATATATTCTTTTTCTCTTTTCTTTTTAAAGTTCTAAACGAAAACTTAATGACATAGCTACTTTAACACAAATAAATAAATAAATTTACTTGTAGCCATCAGAGTATATGAAGGACTGAATTGGTATAATGAAACAATTAAAAAGAATAAATAAATATAATAAAATAATTTAACAGTGTAAAGTTTTAAATAAAATAATAATTTAACACAAAAGTGGCGTAAGAATTTATAATTGTTAATTTTCTCTTCCCTTTTTATCATTCGAGTTTCCGTGAGGTCGTTTGGCGGTTTCATGACAATGACTCCTAAAACTTTTGTTTTCTTTTCCTCGTTTTAATGTGGGGTCGCATTAGTTCGTACTTGCGAAGACTTCCGTCAGATTCATGTGATATTTAATGTGGTCATAACTCTCCAATTTTTGTAGACAAGCATAAAGTTTCATTGGAATATTTGATACGGGTCATAACTTTCCAATTTTTGTGACAACCATAAAGTTTAATTGGAATATTATACAAAATGAATTTGTTTCTATGATTAACCTTAAATAATTTTTTTAGTAAAAATTCAATTGGCGAAGTTCAACCACCAACTAATAAATTTTTAAATATAGAGGTGCAACTCAACACATACATCGAGTCTGTCAAGAGTGAACTAATTAATATGCATCTAAAAACTTTCGAACCTAGATATAAATTCTATTTCTTCGTGTTGCTACTAGACTACCCCTTGACACAAGTTTTAATAGTTAATGGTTGCCATTAACCCTAGAGCTTATTCGTTTCCTATAAGTAGGAAGCTATGCAAGACAAATCAGTCTGCACAAATCGTGTTTTCATAGAAATATATTTTTCTCTAACTCTAACATAATATTTGGAAACATTTGTGTTGTGGAATTCATTTCATTTATAAATGAATTCCGCGAGGATTTGTATTTACAAATGAATTCTTTTGTTTGGAACTGTAAAACAATATTAAGTCAATTACGTCATTTATAAATACAAATTGTGTTTGGAATACATGAAAAATTGAAATTAATAGTTATATTTTACTTTTTTTTTTGGGGTAAAATGAGGGGTTCTTCCCTCCGGATTTTTTATTAATTCCAAAAAGAAAGTACAAAGGTGGAGAGGGACATAAAAACAAAACCTCCATAGGGGATTGGGGAACTTACCTGCCCCAAAAGCCCAACTAAACTAAAAAGAACACAAGTCATTCCTTTTTACAAAAGCCTAACCAAATAAGTTAGAATCTATCATAAAACTAAATAGAAAGCATATTGTTAAGGAGAAAGAGGGACACATGCAAGAACCTCTTTCCAAGTAACAATGGGCCACCCAAAAGTATAGAGTAACATATAAAGCGTATGCACAAAAGAATTTAGAATCTAAAATTTGGTAAGTTAAGCTTGTCAATTCTGATCATACCTCTTAACTGCTTTTGATCATTTGTGTTTTCAAGGATGCAGCAAGTTTTCGCAAATGCGCCTTGGTTGGCAAGCAGGTCAGCAGGCTGGTTTCCTTCTCTATAAATATGCGAGATGAAGGCTTGACATTCCTTGAGTAAGCAGTTGGCCTTACAAATATCATAAAAATTTTCCCAATTACCAGATTTGTTGTTCTGTAAGGTAAGAACAACCCCTTTTGCATCCATTTCTACCCAAATTTTCTTGATGTTTCTGTTCTTGCAGATTGTTAATCCTGCAATGAGGGCCATGATCTGAGCTTTGAAAGGTGAGGTGCATTCCACTATGTAAAAAAACCCCAAATAAAAGAACCCTTAGAGTCTTTAAGTATTCCCCCTCCACCATATTTCCCTAGATCTCTAAAGAAACTGCCATCAACATTCAGTTTATAGTACCCTTTAACAGGTTTTTTCCACAAGACAACACAGAAGGTCTTCGGAGGCTGTTGGTTTTTGAATGAGCAATAAAAGAGGTCAGAAATAGCAAGATCACCTCTCCATTGCCATTTTTTAAGTAAGTTTGCTGCAAAAAGTTGAGCCACCATTCTCCTTATTCTCCAAATAATTCTAGCAGGATAGAATCTTATCCCTCTATGTTTAGCATCATTTCTTTCGATCCAAATAAACCAGCAGATCAGAATGGGAATCAATGTTCTAATGTTACCTTTGCATGTGTAGTCCCCAGAGAAGAGCCAACATGAAAACTAATGTTTGATGCAGTCAGATAGAGGGATTTTGACTTTAAAGATTTCAGCAAAGTGGGTCCAGACTTTCTGAGCAGCCAAGCTTTCAAAGAAGCAGTGACTAATTGATTCCACTTCTTGGCAGCGTTGACACTTAGAAGCCATAATGAATCATTTCTGTTGAAGTCTGCTATCTGTCGGAATCCAGTTGTTGACAAGTCTCCAAAAAAAGAAAGAGATCTTAATGGGAAAAGATCTGCACCAAGCATAGGAAAGAGCAAGATGAACAGGCTTTTTTTTTGGGACCTCATTCCAAGCACTGTTAATAGAGAAGTTGCCATCTTGAGTGAGGCTCTAAAATGGCTTATCTTGAGTACTATGATCAATATGAATTTTAAGGATCTCTTGAACACAATTTTCAGGAAGAACTGATCTTAGAAAATCAGTATTCCATGTATCATTGAGAATGTAATTTTCAACTTTGACAAAAGATGTTCCCCTGTGGTTTGCATAGTCTTTTAGTGGAGAGTTTCCCCACCAAACATCGTGCCAAAAAGGACACTTTTGTTGCGCCAATTCTCCACCTTATGAATTTTTCAGCAATAATCCCTGCCTTCTTCATTCTTTTCCAGACGGGGGAATCATGGATAGAAGTCTTAACAATACTTGGGCGTTTATTGCCATAATATTTGTCTTTCATGAATTGGGCCCAAGTGTTGTTAACCGTTCTGAATCGCCACCAAATCTTCATTTCCATAGCAATATTAAGGTCTTTTAGATTTCTGAATCCCAGTCCCCCTTCTGCAACATGGAAACAAGTTGCATTCCAAGAAGACCAGTGCATCTTGTATGAATTAGTCTTAGAGCCCTAGAGGAATATGTTGAATAATTTTTCAACCCTTTCAATCACCTATTTGGTAAGACAGATCACCTGCAACAGATGAAGAGGCATAGCCGACAATGTGCTTTGAATTAAAGTGATTCTGCCACTTAGAGAAAGGAGTTTAGTCTCCCAACCGAACAATCTATTAGAATTTTTTTGTAACAGTCCATCATAAAGAAAATTTTTCTTAGCTCCCTTAAAAAGGGGTACCCCCAGATAAGTAACCGAAATTTTTTTTTGTTAAAAGTCAGTAGCTACAGCAATGATTTCAGCTCTAGTGGGATCAGATTTTCTAGAAATGATAAAGCCACTCTTGAGATAGTTGATTTTTTGTCTAGATATTACTTCATACTCCTCGAGGAAACTCATCAGCTTAGAAAGAGCATGCTTACTACCATTTGAAAAAATGATGACATCATCAGCAAATGATAGGTGAAAGATGAAAATTCTAGCACTTGTATGATATCTCAGAGAAAGAAATTTTCCAAAAATATTATTTAGGCCCCTGGAAAGATATTCAGCTACAATAATAAATAAGGCTGGGGAAATTGGGTCCCCCTATCTCAAACCTCTAGACGAGTTGAAAAAACTAGTTGTTTCTCCATTGATAAGAATAGAAAACTAGCAGTGAGAAATGCACCTGTTAATTTTTTATATCCATTCATCATTAAACCTAAAACATTGAGCACTTTGAAAAGAAATTTCCACTAAACTCTTATCATATGCCTTCATCATGTCAAGCTTGAAGATGACGTTACCTCCTCTGATTTGTTTATCAATATAGTGAACTAATTCTTGGGCAAGGAGAATATTGTCTCCAATTTGTCTCCCTGGAATGAATCCGCTTTGATTGCCAGAGATAAGCTTAGGAAGGAAGCCAGCAAGCCTTTCAGCAAGAATTTTAGTGATGATCTTGTTAAGGACATTACAAAGGCTGATGGGTTTGAATTCACTCCATTTCCGAGCACCCTCAATCTTAGGAATAAGAACAATAGAGGTAGCAGTCACACCTCTAGGAAAATATGCTCCTTGAGAAAAATCCAGGACAGCTTCATGAAGATCATTAGCAATGATGTTCCAGCAGGTTTGGTAGAAAAGAGAAGAAAATCCATCTTGGCCAACTGTGCTATTGGGGTCAATGGAGAAGACCACTTTTTTAATTTCCACCAAGGATGGGTTTTTGTTGAGTTCTAAATTATTGGCTTCTTCAATAATGTTTGGTATGATATCCCACTGACCTTCAAAGAAAATGATCGGTTGTTCAATATCATCACTCAGCAAGTTGGAGAAAAAATCAACGGCATTCTTTTTGATTTCTCCGAGATCTTCAATAATTTCTCCCCTGTCATTTTTTATGCTCCAAATAAAAATTTTATGTCTTCTTTTCTTCATAATGGCTTAGAAGTATTTAGTGTTCTTGTCATCTTCAGCCAACCACTTACATCCAGCCTTTTGTTTCCAGAAACCTTCCTCAGCTGCCAAGCATTTATTCAGTTTAGCTTCCGATTTCGAGAGATTCTCTCTATTATATAGGGAGGGCTGATTGGAAAAATTATTTTCCATGTTATTGACTTCCTTCTCAGCTTCAATGGCTTTTTGGAAAATGTTTCCAAAAACTTGATTATTCCATCTCTTTAAAGTTGTTTTAAGTCTTGACTGCTTGATCCAAAACTTCATTAAACCACGATACTCAACAGGAAGTTTCCAATTTTCCTTGACCATATCCAGGAAAGTGTGATGTTGTGTCTACATATTGAAAAATCTGAAAGCAGTTGGGCCAGAGAGAAGAGAATGTTGACAATTAATTAACAAGGGGCAGTGATCAGAGCCTGACCTGGGGAGGTGTTGGACTCTAGTACTTGAGAAGAGATTGTCTTATTCTTCATTTATGCAGACTCGGTCCAGCCTTTGAAACATGGTCTTATTTGTCCATGTAAAATAATTGCCTTCAAAACCTGCGTCATTTAATCCACAGTTGAACAGACAAGAGGAAAAATCATCCATAGCATTCACATTAGGAGGACCACCACGTTTTCTCTCACTAGCAGCAAGAATGATGTTAAACTCTCCTCCCACTAACCATGGTCCTTCAACAGAACTAACAACAATCAAGAGTTCTTCCCAGAGATCCATTCTTTCATACCTGTTATTTCTAGAATAAATAAAGGAAGCCACAATTTTATTCTTCAGCCAAGGGCATTCAACAGAAATTGTCAGGCTTTGGATATGGTCTCTCACCATTGAACAGTTGATAGATTCATCACAAAAAAACCAGTCTTTATTAGAACAATTAGAGATAACAGACTGAAATCTAATTTGCCTGGCAAAATAGTTGAGATTCTCCTGCTTCACCATAGGTTCAAGGATAGTAACAAATTTGGGTTTATAGATTTTGATTAATTTATTGAGTCTACGAAGACCTTTGGTCCCCGCAATACCCCTAATATTCCAAATGATTCCTTTAATCATTGTGCAGGGGCTTGAGAATGAGCTTCTTTTATTTTTAAACATAAGCTCTGCTTCGAGTAAGAGGATAGGATCTTTGTTGGGGGGCTTTGAAATCTCAGTCTAAGGAAGAACAATGGATTTGGATGTTATCTCTTCCATGGATTTGCTCCTATGAATCTCTCTTGGATGAATATTACAGAGAGGGTCTGAGCTGTCATTACTCTCCGATATATTCATGTTCTAATCAAGTACCAAATTTGGATCTCTAGGATTTTCATTGGGGGGGTGAGATTGGCTAGAGTGGGCATTTGAATTAATGGTACCATCTATTTCCGGATGGAAATAGGCTTCTAAAGGTCTTATCTCTCTTTTTGCATTAACTTTATCATTAAAAGCATGAATTAAGTCATCGTTCCCAATTAAGATAACTTCCACATTAATACCCTGAATTGACTGATTGGAGTTGGGGCTGGGAATTTTGTCTTGCGAATGTTCAGAATTAAGAAGCAATTCATTGCTATCAGCTACCATTTCTGAGGAATTAAATTATTTTTCATGATTTTGGTACATACTTTTAGAGGTAGTTGGTATTGAGCAATGAATAAGCACCTGTTGCTCATTAGTAGGAGCCTCCTTCAAATTGCTAACTGCTTTCAACCTAGGCCTTTCAATCACTTGTTGTGCATTATTTTCACTGCTCTTTCTGTCTAAATTATGCCCAGCCTCTTTGTTTGCACCACTGGGATCAACAATATTAACCATTTCCTTCACCTTATTGATATTAACATTCACTTCCCCAGCCTTAAAGTCATTTATTTGCTCAGAATTTATCCTCCCAACAGAGTCCTCATATTCTTTTCCATTCACCTCTTTGAAACATTCCCCATCATATGCAACATTATTTTCCTCCTCATTTTCATTCAATATGTTCAAGACTTCAAAATGGTTACTTGCAACTTTTTTTCCCTTTTCTTGAGCATTCTTTTGTTTCTTATCAACAACATCAGGTTTGGAATTTTTTTCTTTCTTCCCCGCTTCCCTTTTCTGAAAATCTTTCTGTTTGTTTTGATTAGCTACTTGTGGATCTTTAGGCTCCATAGTTTATTTTTTCTTCTCATTGGCCTCTTTTTTTGGGATTGGCTTTGGGTTGTTAGGGTCCAAATAGCAATGAAATGGAGAATGGCCCAAATGGTAACATTTAGTGCAATACTCTGGCATCTTCTCAAAGATAACTTCTTGCCATTGACTTCTGATAACCTGTCATGTGGTTCTATCTTTAGTTTGGATCCAGATACCTTTAGGAGGTGTTTTGAGGCAGTCAAACTCAACACAAACCCGAGCTGCAGCAGGACGATCTCCTTTTGATGTTCTCTCATCCATTTGCAAAGGGGAGCCTATGGCTTTAGCAATATTCATCAGCGAAGATTTCTCCAAAAGATGAGCTTTTAAAGATGGAAAAGTCACACAAACTGGTGCAATTGAAGATTCTTTTTCTGGATCGAAATCTGGAGACCATTTTTGGGTTCACATTGTGTTACCTGCTACATAACAACTGTCCCTTTCCCAGATCCGCTTATAGTCAACTTCATTTGTGAGTTTAAGAAGGATGTGCTTCGGATCTAGCCAAAGGATCTCAAACGGACCTGTGAGTTTTGCTGTAGCAAAAGCTTTTTTGATGATTTCAAGTTTTGGAATTCATGAGAACTTACCCACAATGGCGAAGCGAAAAGGCTCCGCAAGGGACTTGAGCTCGTCTTCGAAGAACAATACTGCTGCATCATTTTGGAAGGTCTCCGTGGGTCCATTAGGAGGAATGAGAGGTAGGACTGAGGTATTGAGTACAGTTCTGAAGGTTTTGTTCTACCCTCGTTGTCTGAGGAGGTTTGGATCTAGTAGTTTTGGTACTATTGGCGAGGAAGATGATGAGAGTGGAGGGAAATCAAGTGGCTGAGAATCTTTGTTGTCCATGGTGTGAGATTACTAATGTGTATATGTTTGTTTAATTTAAGGACCTTTCAATGGCGTATTCGCACTTGTGTTCCTTGCCAAGGGGTTGTGTTCGGGCCGAGTTGGCCCTTTTTGGCGGTGTATTAAGTATTACGAGTTTGAGGATTTCTTCGCCATGGTTAGTTATATTTTACTTAGATACCCTTCTTTTAATCATATAAGTGTTATCTTCTCATTTCATTATTGATTACTAGTACTATCATAAAATTGTAAAAAATAAAAATGAAAAACAAAGAAAAATTGTCAAAGGAATTAAACATTACAAATTACAAGTTATGTTTAGAACATATGTGACTATTATATACATGATACCAACTACATTTATTATAATCTCCTTGTTTTTTCCCTCTCTTATATATGTCTTCATTCTGTTCGTTTGGCAGAAAATTTGATTGGAGAGGACGGGTATGCTAAAGCTTACAAGGGAATGTTTCCTGATGGGCAGCTTGTGGCAATTCAACGGCTTAATAAAGGAACACCAAAATACCACATGTTCATCATCCTAAAACTGCTAAACAATTTTTTTTTGCTCGAAGGCAAACATATTGATTAAAAAATGAATAACAAAGATTATATCATAGACCATGTCAAAACAAAAAATAGTTAACCAAGAAGGCTAGAATCAATGCTCCAAGTATTACATAAATTTATATTGAGAGTAGTGTTCTTAAGCTTGCAAAATTCGACTTGTGCATGACGTACGCCATCCCAAACCTGAGCTTGAAAGGTCTTGACAGCAGGATGACGACGACGCTTTCATTCTCTGGCTTGAGATGTGATGTAGTACATAATGCCAGCACAAACCCTTGCGGTCGCCCTCTCTACCTTCACAAATTCGTACCTTGTTCTCTACAAAAAACAAACAAGAAAGACACTAATAGATTAATCAGTAACGAGAATTAAGGCAAATAAATTAATTAATTTAGAAAAGAGATTTTAACACCACTATGGCATTGGTTCAATGGTAATATTACTCGCTGTTATACGAGAGATTATGAGTTTGAGTCTCGCTGGTTATGTTATACGGTTTTGGACATTCCTTGAATCCAAAACAAGAATTTTAAAGGAAAGAATTATGCGAAGTGATTTGTTATAATCCTTCATAGCCAAGGTGGCCAGCTCGATTAGTGTTTCAGTTTCGGAAGGCGAGTCCTCAAAATTTATGGGAACATATGAAGTCATAGGGAAAATTCCTGGGAAGTCGTAGATGTCAAAACCTTGGCTGGCCTCAATCTGTTGAAGGTATTTAGCCCATACTTCATGATCCACCTTCGTAACACCATCAGGGCAAAAATCTTCAGGATCGAATTCATCCACAGTAATCATCTTTGATGGATCTAGAGGCTTCCGCTCCCTTTGATCCTTGGGAAAAAGTCCAAAAGAGGCATCACAGCTCGAAGAAGATCCCAACTCAGTCATGGCACCTCTATATGTCCCTCGTCGTAGACACCAAAGGATTTTGCTTCCCAAACCTAATTCTTCTGACCCAGATAGTGCTGGAGTGTATTACTAAACCATAGGACTATAATTTTGTGGTAAATTTAATATGTTCCTGCCCAAGCCAAATTCCTTATCATTTTAATAAAAGAAAAGCAACTTAAATGGACTTCCAACTCCAGTCTTCATACAGTAGTGCATCATCACATCTAGCCTGGCTAAATTTGTAAGAAATCTTCATTATCCATTCAATTGAGAAGCCACCTACAATGTGAGACTATGAGTTAGATTCAAGTTGCTGACCTATCCATTATTAAAATCTTTATATCAACCAACAATAGATAGATGACAAATCCACACAAGAATTTTAATGCTAAATAAAGAACGAGTAAAATGCACCATACCCCCCTGTGTTTTCACAAAATTGCATCATAAACCCTGTGTTTTAAAAAGTCGCGTTATAAACCATGTGTTATGGAAAATATTGCATATACGCCCCAAACTCAAATTCTGTTTAACTCTGTTAGTTAGCCTTGTAAAGAGACAAAATTGTCCTCGTTTAAAGATAAATCCGTCAAATGGGGTATTTGCAACTTTTTTGATATCAGAAGGGGGTATTTATCACTTTTTTAATATTAGAGGGAGGTATTTACAACATTTTTCATTTTGTAATATCAGAACCATGTGTTAATCTACCTTCTAAAGAGATCTACAACCTTAAACTAATAAATATCATTTAATTAAAAGAATAAAAAAACGTATAGCTTATATAACAGAACATTGATGTCCACCATAAAAAATATAAATATCATGCTTGAAGTTCAAAGTCATATTGCAACTAGCAATAATCGTACCTTCACTTGGAATCACATTCTTCTACAAGTAGATTAAAATCTTTAAATCAGTGCAAAATCAACTTCAAATTGAAGGAAAATCACTTTGAAATAGTTTTTCTCTCTAGGATTGTCAATTTTTTTTTATTTTTTTATCTTTGAAGGGGCAATTTACATCTTTATAAAAAAACATAGGGGCAATTAGAAACCTTATAAAAAATACAAGGGGCAATTTACAACCTTATCGAAAACACAAGGGGCCATTTACAATCTTATCGAAAACACAAGGGGCAATTAGCAACTGATATTAAAAAGGGTATTTTCATCTTTCTGCATGTGTTTTAAAGCTTGATAAATGTCATACTTGCATTTCAAGTGTGTGTATTACACTCACGTTAAAATTGACAGAAAAACAGACGGCGGGGGGTTATATGCAACGTTTTCCATAATACAGGATTTATAACGTGACTTTTTAAAACACAGAGTTTATGATGCAACTTTGTGAAAACACAGGGGGGTATGGTGCATTTTACTCAATAAAGAACTAATAGTTTGAGTTAGTAAGATGCTCTGTAGAGTAGACTATAACGAAAAGAGTAGAGAAAGATAATGACTACATTCATCTGACAAAAACTTAACGAATTAATGAACAATGCAAGACTATATGGTGATACAAATTGGTAACAATTTTTTTGCAAAATTTATGTAGAGCATTCAAGAATCTAGTGTATAAGCTCCTTTCTCCAGATCGCTTCAGTTTATGCAGGCGAAAGCTTCACATGCTATGGTGCATACAGCAAAATCGTGAGGTCCTATCTTAAAATTTATCACATGCAAGAGTAGTCCAAAATGTTATACGGTTGTCTTAGAGTTTATATAGTAAAAATCTTAACTATAATATAGGAACACCATATAACGTACACCAACATAGTTGAATAAAAATTTCCTCCCAAAAGTACATAAATTCATTTGAGCTCTTCACCATGATATAAATCCATCCCTAGAAACTATATCAACATTGATGGACACTGGACACTTATGTTCCCCTTCACAAACAAAAAGAATTAGACCATAGTAGCGACAATTTTAATTGATAACTGATTGGTTTACATTTTTATATTCCTTCCATATCCTATCGAGAAATAAAACCGACTAATCTTTGAGACAGATTATACTCATGTCTATGTCCTTAACTTGGTAGCCCTTCACGCATGCATCAAACTTCCCAACTGATCAAACCTCGTCTTATAATTGTTAAAACAAACATAAAATCCATGTTGCATGACCTTTTCATTATGTTCAAAGGGTTTAATACAACCATCAGAGCAAACATTTATAAGGCAGAGAAGTGACTTTGATAATGGATATTGTGATAAAAAATAAATTAAAAAAATACCTCAAGTTTTCCAATATAAAAACCCATCAATAGACAAAGACAAGTATACCTTTTGGTCAAGCATTTTCTTATGCCTGCAAAATTCCACTTGTGCGTGACGTACGCCATCCCAAACCTGAGCTTGAAAGGTCTTGACAGCAGGATGACACTTCTTTCGTTCTTTGGCTTGAAAAGTGATGTAGAACATAATGCGAGCACAACCCCTTGCAGTCGCCCTTTCAACCTTCACAAATTCGTACCTTGTTCTCTTCAAAAACAAAAAAGTTAATTGGTAATGATAAGAAAATATAGGGAATGGTTAATTTAGAAAATGGATTACGGAAAAATTACACGAAGCGATTTGTTATAATGTTGAATAGCCAAGGTGGCCAGCTCGACAAGTGTTTCAGTTTTGGAAGGCGAGTCCTCAAAATGTATGGGAACATATGAAGTCATAGGGAAAATTCCTGGGAGGAAAAATCTCACATTTAATGCCTATTGTTTATAAAAAAAAATTCAGTTTAGTCCCTATTGTTTAAAATATCTCAATTTAGTTTTTATTATTTTTCTAAAAGTTTCAATTTCGTCTTTATTGTTTTAAGTTTCTCAATTTCGTTCCTATTGTTTCCTAAAAAGTTTTAATTTCATCTTTATTATTTTTTAAAATTTTCAAATTTGTCTTTATTATTTTTTTAAAAAATTTAATTTAGTCCTTGAATAATAGGGATAAATTTAAAACTTTAAGAAAATAATAGGGACGAAATTGAAACTTTTTGAGAAACAATAAGGACTAAATTGAGATATTTTAAATAATAGAGATGAAATTGAAACTTTTGGTGAAACAATAAGGACAAAATTGTTACATTTTAAATAATAAGGACTAAATTAAAATATTTTACAAACAATAAGGACTAAATGTAAAATTTTTCCTTCCTGGGAAGTCGTAGATGTCAAAACCTTGGCTGGCCTCAATCTGTTGAAGGTATTTAGCCCTTACTTCATGATCCACCTAACACCATTAGGGTGGATCTAGAGGTTTACGCTCCCGTTGCTTCTTTGGAGAAAGTCCAGAAGAGGCATCAGAGCTTGAAGAAGATCCTAACTCAGTCGTCATGGCAGCCTACTATTTTTCCCTCGTCGAAGACACCAAAGAATTTTGCTTCCCAAATCCTAATTCTTCTGACCCTGATAATGTTTAGCTGAGTTTCACATAGACGCGTACGCGGTTTTATTGTAGCAAAATCGGTGTTAACAATATTATTCCTTCTGGACGAGAGAAATCCTAATCTTCTCCTTTTTTTATTTTTTAGAAAAAAAAAAGTTTTAGCCACTAGGGCTTTGGTCTACTGATATGTAACTGAATAGATATGTGAGAGATTACGAGCTCGAGTTTCGCTAGGTCTATACGTTGTACGAGCTCATTTGAAAAAGAAAATAAAAATAAAAATAAAAAGAGAACTTACTTTTAAAGATAGTATAAAGCTCTTTAACAACTCCCTAATCTTTCCCTAAGTAACAATCATAGAACCCACACATATTAAGAGATTATCAGATTATTTTACTCACAATTCAGGTAGTTTTGACAGCGATACCTTTGATTATTGATAAATGTGGCTCAAACACCCTATTTATTAAAAAGTAAGAGAGATAAACCCCTCTTGTTAAGGTTCCATCCAATTTTGTGTTAAGGTAGTTATAATTGGCTCTTTCACCCTTATACTTTTGAAACTTATATTTGGAAAAGCAGTGTCATATATATGAAAGTTTCGAAACTAATAAGTAATGTGTTGTTGCGTATAAAATCCAGCAGTCATTAAGTTTCGAGGAATAGAAGCAAACATAAACCTCAATATCATGAGAGGACTTAGAACAAAGACGAAGGCTAGTCAGCATGGCCTCAGAAAAAAAGGGCAAGTGTGCGTATCAGTGAGAGAGAGAGAGAAAGGGAAAAGAATATGGAAGACAAAAAAAGGAAAATGACTATTAACCAAAAAAAAAAGAAGGAAAAGGACAAAGGAGAAAAAGGAAAAGAAATAAAGGAATGCTAAAAAAAGTCAATTACAACTATTTTAACTAGAAAATTAGATGGATCCCTAATAGAAAGGGTCTATCTTTTACTTTTTAATAAATAGGGAGTTTAAGTACCATTTAAGGGGGTCTCTGTCAAAAGTGCCAGTAGAATTCTCACCATCATATTTAATCAAACATTCCTGTATTGGGCTCTATTATTCATGAGTTACAAGTGTGTAATCTTGGCATTATGTGTAAAAGCTAAAATGTCCCATGAGTTAATGGATAAATTCCAAACAACACCATAAACTTTTAAGATTACCTAAATTCTCCCATGTTGATTAATTTCAGTAAATTTTTTTCTTGGTATAATAACATGAATCCTCTTATGTTTTGAGAATTATCCGTGAAACCTCTCCATATATTTTTAATATAATATTATATTTATGCAAAGTAAATATTTTGGGTTAATTTTTTATCTTTTAATTTATCTTTATTTTCTTATTATTGTAATTCATTATGGCTTGTTGTAAGATGCAATTCAATTTACCATCAATTATTTTTAAATTAAAATAATATATTTTAGTTGCATAAAGAATAGTTAGAAAATTTATAAAAAGGAAACTATTCAGCCTGGACAGCAAAGCGCAGTTAATCAAGTATGAAAATATGTCTTTTAACAAGTCTCAATAACCACATATTTGAATCATAGACATAATGGTCAGTATCTAAAAATTGCCTATGAAATGACTTGACGTGGGGTTTTGATGTAATCTTAAAAGTTTTTTTTTTTGGGGCTAAGCTAGAGAAATGAATATTATTAAAAATGAACTGATGAAAGGGGGTCATTCGACCAATACAAATAACTGATGAAATGAAAGCGAAACCCGTAAATAGACAAATAAAGGCAAACAAAGACTCTATAATGTGAAAAACCACCTAAGTCAAAGATAAATTAACTCTATTGACGAAATGTCTATTAAGACAAATGTAATCTTAAAAGTTAATAGGGGTATTTGGGAGTTATAATCTTAAAAGTTAATAGGGGTTTTTAAAGATGAAGTTTGAACCCATGACTTAAGTACTGATACTATATTAAATAATTACTTCATTTAAAAATTTAATTTCTTATATGTTTATTAGTTTCGACACATTTGAATCCCATTAGTGTTATCTAGACATAGTGGAATACTGATGTGATATGATGTGGCTGGAAGGCCTTTGCAATAGTTTCATGACAAAAGACCTCTAATATATTAGAGTCACCATTGAAAAGATATTATTTGCCCTTGTCATGTGTTTGGATTGCTACTGTGTTTTCTCTCCCTTAGGGATCCAAATATAGTGCAAGAGTTTTATCATATTAACTGAAAAAATAAGAAAGAGAAAAAAGAAATGGGTTTGGGTCATATGTTAGCCCATAGTAGGGTTTCACTCATCAAGAGACAACTATATCAACATTGATTTCAAACCACAATTTCAGCATTCATTATAGTGTTAAGGAAACACATATTTTGCTTTATATAAAACTAAGAACATCAATACATAAGTGTAAACATTATTAAGGTTAAAGTTTGGCGTCTAAGAGACAAGAAAGAGCCGCCATGGCTAATCTAGTCGAATCTTCTTCTAACTTTTTCTCTTTTGGAGCTTCTCCTAGTAAGGAATAGGAGCAAAAGCTTCAAGACCCGTCATATGTGGATTACAACTTTACTGAAGAATAATATTGCTGGATGGCTACAGTTATTCCCATGGACTTCTAGTACTCGCCTATTGAAACTCAACTCTTATCGAGCTAGTTAGTCCTTATGCGTATAGGTCGATATCACTTCGGAGAATATTTGTATAGATTTCTCTAG
This sequence comes from Ehretia macrophylla, assembly GCA_037974665.1. NCBI lineage: Eukaryota > Viridiplantae > Streptophyta > Magnoliopsida > Boraginales > Ehretiaceae > Ehretia > Ehretia macrophylla. Next base: position 52,697,142 of record CM075775.1, read on the forward strand.
AATAGGGATATTCATGCAACTTGTAGATATTGTGGTGAGATAATTTTGGAGGTGCAATCCTAGCATTCCATTTGAATTAATCTTCACTATTGGATATACCTCCTTAAACCCCTTGAAGTATATAAATAGAGGTATGTTGTGGCATTTGTAAAGTATCCCTGAAATCTCTGAATTATGTGAGTAATAGAGGTGTGCTGTATATTTTTGGCTTTCTCTTGCTTCCACATGTAAGGGTATGCCTCCTTCAAAGATGTACCACAAACGAATCATATACGGAAGGTGTTATTGTTGGTGTTTGGATAACATCCTTTGTCATCTGGACTAACACGACCATATAACAAAAAAAGTAAAATGTAGTGCAATAGCGTGTAAGGAAGCAAAACATCAATATATACAAACTCGATGAAAGAATATTGCAAAAATAACACGATAATTAATTCTACGACTACAAGTTAACAATATATTGTAATAATCCTTAAATAGATATCAACGTAAGCTACCCTATCTCATTTTCAGGAACTTAGCTAACAAAAAATTCTTGTTACGTCACTAGCTTACTTGGACAGAAAAGCAATCAAAAAACCAAATTTTAAATGACTTACAAATATCAAAAGTTTAAAATGAGTGAGTGAGTGTATGCAACTTAAATGAAATCATTGGTATATAAAACAGTACAAGGACCCAAATGGGCTAGGTTCGTAATTTTATTTGCATGAACATTTTGGTTTGCGCTTATATATATGACTTTTCCTTAGGTATTGATGTTTATTATCACTGTGACAAAATAATGTTTGTTATCACTAAATATATATTAATTAAAATGGAAAAGTAATACGTGCCTCTGCCATTATAGCCGAGCTTTGTGAATGAGAAAAAGAACAAATGAACTAGGCAGCTTGGAAAAAATAGGAAAGAAAAGAGAGATGTAGTGCTATCGTGTTAGTACTAACGAAACGAAGTATATGCTTTGATGCATTTTTCAAATAGTCCAATTTTTCCTTAAAATTTGATGCATGTAGCCGATCTCTTAACGTTTATTTTTGGAGCAATTTAACCCTTTTGTCAAATTCCGAGCTCGTGAATGAAATAATTGTTAGAATATATACCCTTAAAGCCAATTTGTTGTAATTTTAAGACATGATATCTTGTATTATTTAATTAGTTAATGGGCAGTTTATTTATACACAGTGTATTAATTGATATTTAAATAAAAAGTCATTAAGATTATCTTATTGATCTTATTCTTAAGTTGTTAAGAATATGAGTGGCAAGATCTATATTTATAAAAGAAAAATTCTAGAATAAGTCCCCGATCATAAGATTGATTAATTGAGTGTTAATTCATATAGGATAGATTGGATTACAATCTACTACCAAGATTAATGTGGGATATTAGTGATGAGAGAAACAAGTCTCATATTACCTTAGTAGATGTATAAGTACTTGCTAGGAATAAATAATTGGACATAACCAACTATATAACAAATTACATGGATGATCAATGATTTGTTATATGTGATAATTTGCATAATTAGTCCTTAGACATAAGACACTACCGATTATCCTATGTATGGGATATTATGATTAGCTTAGTACGATAACTTGGTTCTAGCCATAGACTGGTTCACGTGTTTGGTGGTCATAGGCGAATACACAATTGAGCAAGTTAGGGCTGCAGCTCTTACTTATTCCAAAAAAAATTTAAACATAACAATATTTTTAATGTATTTTTAGATTAAAATATTAATTAGCCCCTACTATGAAAAATGAAAATTATACGAATAGGTTTCATGCAACTTGTAGATATTTTGGTGAGATAATTTCGCAGGTGCAATCTTAGCATTCCTTTTGAATTAATCTTCATCATTGGATACACCTCCTTAAACCCCCTCAAGCATATAAATAGAGGTATGTTGTGGCATTTGTAAACTATCCCTGAAACATCTGAATTATATGAGTAATAGAGGTGTGTTGTATTTTTTGGCTTTCTCTTGCTTCCTTTGTAAGGGTATGCCTCCTTCAAAGATATACCACAACGAAGCATATATGGAAGGTGTTATTGTTGGTGTTTGGATAACATCCTTCGTCATATGGAATAATACAGTTATATAACAGAAAAGTAAAATCTATTGATAATATAATATGTACATGTGCATCTATATATAAGGCATTACTATCTATAGCAGAACTTTTTTAAATTAATACTCGATAAATTAATAATCTCTTTTAATTAATAAAAATGTCCAGTCCCGACTTAGGATCAGTGTAAAAAGTTGATTAATTCGATAAAATTATAAGATAATACATTTAAAAAAAATTCTTTGTATTTTATTGACCCAAATATTTCATAAATTAATAATTAGCTAAAAAGTACATAATAAATTGACTATGTGATTTTCTTAAAATATGAATCAATAGTAGCTTGTCTTTTATTGAACTTCAAATCTAGTTGAATCTCATATTTAATTATTTAAAGAGAAAAAATTGAGATAATCCTACAAGGATTAAGATACAAGATTAGAGAAATTAGTTCTTATCATAATCCTATAAACACTTGGATATGAGATTAGAATAAACTTTATTCTAATTTTACTAAATTAAATTTTATCTTCTATTCTCATTACTTATCTTTTCAAATTGAACCGAAAAAATACAAGTTACTTTTTCAAAAAAGACACCATATCATAATATGTTTACTATAAATCCAAAAAAATTAAAAATATCTCTATTAATTAATAGTTATTAATTTATCGATAAATTAATATCTCGCTAAATTGATATAATTTAATGGTCCCAACGCTATTAATTTAAAAAGGTTATATTGTATATAACTACAACGATTCATTATAAGATGCTCACATTTAAAAAAATTAAAAAAAATAAAAATAAAATAAAACTAGGTTTCGAGAGGCTTAGTCTGCGCTGATCATGTACCCAAACAGAAAAAAGAAATGAACGAATGACCATTTTTCTACAGAGCAAGGTTATCACAGTAGAGGAAAGAAATATAAGAAATGATAAGAGAAATAAAAAGTAGAAAAATGTCAAAAAAAAAAAAGTGGAGAACTTTTATCAAGTTCATGCGATGGTTCTACTGACCCCCAATACTCTAAGATGTACCAGAAAAGAAAAAGAAATGAAAGCGACCACCTTTCTAGAGAGCAAGGTTATTATAGAAGAGGAAAAAAATGGAAAATTAAAAGTAAAAAAATGTCCCAAGAAAAAACAGAAAAATTGAGAAGTGTTATCAAGTGCTTGTGATGGTTTTTCTTGCCCAGGTACTCTAACATGTACCCAAAAAAAAAAAAAAAAAATGAAAGCAATGACCACCATTGAAGAGAGAAAATGTTATAAGAGTAGAGAAAAGAAAAATGCGTAGAAGAATATCGAAAGGAAAAAAAAAAATAGGAAAAGGTTTATCAAGTCCATGCTTGCGACAACGACTGGTTTGTATGCTGATCCCCAGTACTCTAAAATGTACGCAAAAAGAAAAAGAAAAAGAAAAGATGAGCACCTTTTTAGAGAGTAAGCTCACCAAAGTAGAGGAAAGAAATTGTGAAAGAAATGGAATGTGAAAAAAATGTCTGAAAAATGGTGAAAGAAATGGAGACGGTGAGGTTTAAGAATAACTGAGTGTTATTTTTAAGCCTCTACAGCCTTTTAAAATTATTTAAATTTCCTCATAAAATTTAATATTATGTACATGACCCCATTTTTATGGTAAAGTTATAAGGGTTATTCTCAACCCACTACAGTCTTCTAAAATTAGCTAAATTTCCCCATAAAATATAATATTATCTAAATGACCCCATTTTTATGGGAAAAGTTATAAGGGTTATATCTATCTTTTTACTAATTAAAGAATAAAATAAAATGAAGAAAATGTTGAAAAATTAAAAACCTATAACATATTGCAACGTTAACTGCATAATCTCAACTAAAACCCTTCCTATAGCTGATTAGTCCGTCTATTGGAAGCTTGGATAATTGACAATCTACATATTACTATGCCAAGCCTTATAGATGTTTGCTCTCACAGTTCTACGAAATCCTTTGCACAAAATGAAAAGGCTTTGCGACACGTTCTATGGGTGACTGCTTGCTAGCGTGAATTTTAAAGTAAGAATTTTCCGCTTCTTGTTAGCCTTATCTAGGTGAACTGTGATTTATGCGGAGTTTCTGTGTTGACTCTTTTGTAGCAAGCTAAGGACATAACTATGAGTGATTGGTCTCTCTGAATTGATCATCCCCCTCCGCTTTTGGATCGTTTTTCCTACATCTCTACCCCTTTCTGGATGAAATATAAATCAAGCAGTAGTCAGACAACTAAACAGGAACATGAGTGTGGATTATTGTTGAAATAGTTTCCAGGGATGGAACTGATTTCATGGTGCAGGATGCAAATTTTGGGTGAATAATATAATTGGATTATATGATATTTATTATCGTATGTGAAGCAGTGTTGCAAAGGAATTAGTGGAAGGAATCTTGCATTAGATTATTGAATGTTGTGCATGATGTGCAAAATTTGTATCATACAGCCTTCCATTGTTCATTTCTCAAGTTTATGTCAGATGGATGAATAAAAAAGTCGAACCGATGTTTGACTATTCTATTCTAATAAATACTGTTCTGTTTATGTATATATATATATATATATCTATATATATATACACATATATACAGTATTTTGGTCGATCTTCTGGTAGCAGCAGTAGAAAATATATCAAGTGAGCTTTAGCTAAATTCTGAAATCTTTAGTCCATACGGATGTCTATTGGTTCCCTGTATATCGTATAAGGAACACTCTTGTCATGGAGGTTGTCTGATTCTGGGAACACCATGCTTACTGCAGACAGATTGAACATTGTGTTTTTAGGTGGTTGGTTATCATCTGGTTGAAATAATCTGGAGATTGACAATTGAAAAATGCCATGATGGACAATATTATGAGAACACAAAAATCCTTGCATCTAGGATTTTGCAGACTTTTAAAGACTTATGTGTAGCCCAATGGTGGGCAACACCCCCTGGCAGGTGAGCAACTACCCCAAGTCCTTGTGGGGGGTGGGGGGTGGGGGGTGGGGGGTTGGGGGAAGGGGGAAGGAAAAAGATGTTGGGATTAGTTTCAATAATTTATTATAGGTTCATACGTAATTAATAATTATATTTGAGCTACTATTCTAATTAGAATAATTAAGTGATCTAATTTTAGTAAAGATCCTAATAAGATATTTTATTCAATATAGACTCTGTAATGCGTGGTATCCAATTGCAACCTAGTTAAGGCTTAGTGGATGCTAAACACACCATATTCTCAATTTTTTCAAATCCCCACCTTGAGCAATATACAACGAGCGAATTATGTTTAGTCTGTGGAGCGTCTGGCCTTGCACCAAATTCTCAAAGGTTTTCCTACTTTTACATAATTCTCAAAGGTTTTCCTGCTTTTATGTTATTATTGTCATGAATTCAGGTACGTCATTCTCATAGCTTTGTCATGAATTCAGGTACGCTACTCTCATAGTTTTAAATTTTGCAATCTTAATATTTTGAACGAAATGTATGATTTATGTGAATATATTAATTATGTTCTAACAAAAGATTCACCTTTCAAAAAGAAAATTGCAAACTTAGGTAAAATCTTAGTACAATTTTTTTGAATTTCATTGAGAGAGTAACTTAAGAACATGATCTCTGAAAGCACTGGTTTAGATAAAACTAGAGTGGTTTCTTAAAAGTTTGACCCAGTATACTTCATACCACACTACACACTGTATATCTTTTTTTTTTTTTTTTTGAGATGATTTTGTCGATAACAATCCTCATTTAACCATTGGGTAATAATATTGATGCCTCCTTTGCAGGTGAATCCTACACAGCAGGTACTGCATTTTTATTCAAACCACCTGGTTAACAGCAGACAATGCTAAAACAATCAGTGTGGGATAATCCAGCCCAAGCTGAGGCTTTTGCGATGTTTGAAGCCTGCAACCTAGTGTATTGAACTTCATTTCACCACTTTTGAATCAGATGCTTCTGAAATCAGTTGTGTTTTAGGAGCATCTAGTTTTGGAGCCAATTGATTGATCAACACCGTTACTCAGGACATGAAATCACTGGCACCCTTATTTTCCAGTGTCAATTTTAATCTCATCAAGTGATGGGTTGATAAGGTAGCAAATCTCGTTGCTAAAGCTGTTAGCGTAGGTACTTTGCCTTCTGACTGCGTTAGCAATATCCCGAGTCAACTTGCATGTATATTGCTGTCTTACATTTGTGGTTAATCTTGTAAATGTTTGTTATTGATGTTCCGTTTTTTAGCCCAAAACATAATGAGAAATATTTGACTGTCAGAGTCGAGTAGTGTAGACTATTGAGAATGCGTAGGGTGCTCGGTTGGTTGGTTGCTTGCTTGCTTGCTTGCTTGCTTGGTGTTTCCGGGTTGGGGCGTTGGGGCGGGTTTGGAGAGGCGAAATGGGTGATTAACATGCTCGTGGGCTACGCTTTGGAGACTTGGTTTTGGACCCTCTTTGTTTATAAGGGCTTAGCGTTTGGGCGGGTTTGGAGAGGGTGATTAACATGCTCGTGGGCCACGCCTTGGCAACTGGGTTTTGGACCCTCTTTGCTTATAAGGGCTTAGCGTTCCTGTTTGTATCTTTTGCTTCTTTTACAAAATGTATTTAGTGATCCAATCATCAATCGAAGTACTTTAATTACCGAAAGTAACAAAGTAGAATACTTTTGAGAGATCATGTACGCGAGTTAGGCTATTTGCGGCACATGTTTATTTGGAATCCAGTCCAAAAAAAGGCATAGATATTCATCTTAGGAAGAGGTGGTATTTTCCTCCCCGCTCAAATTAGGGATTTAACAAATAAAAATGGAAAAGGAAAACCAAGAACCCTTTATTTTTTCTTAAATGTTATTATTTATTGCTTTTGTAAACGTTCAAAATTGATAATTATAGTATGGGCACCGAAAACTTGCAAAATTACATAGCTAGGGAAAGAGACCATTCCAGATCGTGCTTGTTGCAACTTAAATTGGAGAAATTTGTTTTCGCAAGCTTGGCTTTTTGACATGTTAATTGATTTGTTTTTACATTTTTTAGGTTTTCTTATTTTTGTGTTGATTTATTTCAAATTTTATCCTTTGATTGTTTTTACACCCGTGGTATACTTGGACATAGTTTGAATTTTAATTCGCTTATAATATATATAGCTGATACGCGACCCATTTGTTGTGTGCATAGAGAGACAGACTCTCTCAAGGAATGTGTAATTCATGCAATCTTTCAATGATTCAATTTTAAGTTTTATTTTTTAGCCAAAAAAAATCAAGTTTTAATAGAAATTCTGCAATATAATCCACACACTACTCTCTTCTTGAGCTTGTTAATAATCAAGCTTCCAGTATAACCACATAATAAAACCCAAACACTCCTTCGCCAAGTTACTTAAACATCTAGAGCAAAACATAAAACAGATTAGATAACTTCTAACTACAAAGATCTTCATCATGCAGGCGATTCAGAACCCACCTACAATGTTTAAATCTCTGTTCAACAACCAGTCAATATAAAACGTGCAAAAGCATGTTTTCAGGCAGCTAAAGAACTAATCGCTTGAATTTAAAGGAGAGACACTGACTTTTAGCAGCAAATGAACAGCTCGAGGCAGTATTATAATACAAAGTGGTGTTAACAAATTCTCCACTATGTCATACATTATGATGCATATCATCTAATCGAATAAAAAAAGGTTACCGAAAGTAAACAGATTCAAACTCTTCACTATGAAATTAATCAATCACAGACAGCTATTTAAACAAAGAGCTATGCTCCTCTTCCCTTCAATAAGGAAAAAGAAAAAGATGTTAGCGAGATTTTTTGCCAAGTACTGCCAGATTTACATGTCATCTAGAAACAGGTAGAGACATGGAAAAATGATTAGGAAGATGATCAATTGAGAGAGACAGATTACTCATGAGTATGTTCTTATTCGCTGCAAAGGATTCGACACGGGCACTTCTCATTCATTCAACAAAATCCACAACTGATCAAACAAGCCTCATCTTAGTGACTAGAACATATATCTGTTGTATAGGATGATATACAGCTGGTAGAGCAAACATTTTGAGAGACAACTTCCCTAACCATAAAGAACTGGACTCACCATCTCACTTTTAATCTTGTTATTAGAATTTACAAGGCTTGGCAGAGAAATGATTCAACACGGGCACAGAAATAATGAAGCTAACGGATAAAAACCAAAACACAAGGAAAATAAGCAAAATATACAGAGCACCCAGAAAAGGAAAATACATATAACTTTGAGAAGGAAATGTTGATTAAAACAGAGAAAAAAGAGAAAAGAAACCTAAAAGAACTTGCAATAGGTGAAAAGGCCTAAAACAACCGTGAAGGAATTATATCTTCTCTTCGGAATTTGCGGGCGTTTTCTTAAGCCTGCAAAATATGACTTCTCTGTCCGTCATAGGTATCTCTTGCCACACCTTTGCTTGAAATGTCTTGACAGCAGCATCATGACGTTTTTGTTCTTTGGCTTCGAAAGTGATGTAGTAAATAAGGCCAGCACAAAGACGTGAATTCGCTTTCTCAAGCTTCACAAATTCGTACTTTGTTCTCTACAAAAAAAAAATTTTTTAAAAATGAGGAAGAGTAAAAAAGAAAAAAAGGCGAACAATTAAGGAGAGGGAATAAGGAAAAAAAACGCGATTTTGCTTGTTATATTCTTGAATTGCGAAGGTCGCCATCTCGATAATATCCTGAGTTTCCTTAGGCGACCTGCCCAAGGTTACGGGAATAACAGAAGCCATATAGCAGTAGCATGGATAGTCTACAATGTCAAAACCTGGATATCTCGTTATTAAAATAATTTTTTTTGTTAATGATAAATTAATTAAATAAAAATTATTCAAAATTTTAATTAATTCATTAATTATTTTAATCAATTAAGATTAATAACTTAATTTGTTAATTTAATTAGTTTAACTCACTACAAGAATTTGAAGTATAGGTGACGGTTTGTGACTTTAAATGTAATAATTTTTAACCGCTACCTATTAAAAGGCAGTACTATGCAAAACTGTCACCAGCACCACTACCTATGCTTGTGTTGCCTATGCATAAATGACAGTTTATAAAAACTGCTACCTATAGTTACAACTCGCATAGGTGACAGTTACAATAAATGCTGTCTATATTACTACAAGCACAACTCTCTTGAACTGCTACTTATTATGGATGTATTAATAGGAGGCAGCTGGCCAGAACTGCTACCTATTCTTACTAGAGTGAACTACCACCTATTATGCTTCTAAATATTTCAATAGTTTATAAACAGCTTAGCTCCTTCACAAAATTGAATGTAACAGAACACTGCAATTTTCATAAGCTACGATTACATTTAACAAAAACTTACATCAACCACATATATTACTTCTTCTTTTTCATAGAACCAGCCATCACCAATCTAGTTTGTTCAAAACCTTAAGATCACTCTAACACTTAAGTTGACTAACTTTCTTTGTGCTTGTAATTCCTCGTTCTTCGAACCTACAAAGACTCAACAATGCACTTTAACATTAATCTCTACCAAAACAAATGACATAATTTCTGTCTTCCCAGTTCCAGATTGAGCTTGCTGAATGACATCCAGGACTCTTTGCAAAATGGAACTATGTCCATCTGCTGAATGACATCTAGACCTCTGCTTCTCAAAACCTTCAAAAGAAAGATCAAGCTTCAGGCTTAGCAAACAAGTAAAAGACTTAGGGAGGAAAAATGAATGGGGTTGAAAGGCATGGGACTACAAAATGAGACAGGGATAAAAGGAGTGAGAAATCCCATAAGATGATTGTATAATTTTCTCGGTTAAAGCCTACTTGTAACCCAAAAAAAAAAAAAATATATTGTTGGACCTCCATAGATTTTTGCTTGATCGAAATCTCCCATCCACCCATCTTCTCCTGTTTCTGCAAATTAGATCATAAAGCTCGCAAACACTCATTCACACTCCCCCCTCCACAAATCAAACTTTAATCCATAAAACAACTCCACATACAAATCAATATGTATCTATAACTCTATCAAATCTACACTTCTTCATTTTTGTTCATCTAAATCACATAGCTGAAAAGAATTCATACAAAAAAATGTCATCATTTCTCCACCAAAGTCCACTTCACAACATCTTAACCAAAAATACCCATTATACCCTTCAAAAAGTTTTCCATTCACTTTATGTGACAAATTTGCAACCAGTATGCTAATTGTGAAATAATATAGTTTATAGATTCTACATAGGGCAGTTATTGTGTAAGACAAAGCCTTTCATGTTTCTTGAAGAAGAAGTTGACAAGGGAAATTTAAAGATCAAAGGAAACTATGAAGCATTACCTTGCAAAAACATGTTAACACTGTTTGAAGTACTCAAAAGCTATGTCAAACCTGCACCAAAATGTGGGTAGTATATGAAATTACCTCTTTAAAGATCAATTCCTCTACGATAGTAGTAGTGTATTAGAAAAGTTAATAAATACATATTTCTCATAACGCAAAGCAGCATTAAACTAGAACATGGACAAACAACATTCCTTACGACGACTTAAGTTTAAACCAATTAGTACTTTACAATTCTTGACCAAAAACTTGATGCTAATATCTAGAACCACTGAAATTCAACTTTCAGTACACACAAGGTTTTAAATCGTATGTTGGGAGTATCATTAGGAAACAAAACAAGCAAGTACATACAATATTGCACCCAACTATGAATGGTTAAAGACAATTGGACTTACATCTAAACACTAAGTTTTTAATAAGCTCTTGTACAACGTCTACATGTTACCAACTGATATTTGAGTGTTTTTCCAATCCATCCTGTAACAACATATGTTTAACATAAATTGAACATCAAAAGACGACAAACGCAAGTAAATTATCAGTCATAATAAAGTATGAATATATGTTATCTCCAAAAAGATGGGGTAAATCAAAGAGACAATGCACCAAATTTGGTGTAATGTCAGGAAAAGTTTCTTAAAGATCCATCTTTTCTTCTTGAGTTTTATTTGTTTACTGAAGACATGTGCTCAATTAAACAGATTACCTTTTATTCTTTCAACTCTTCCCTGTTGATTTAGGCAAATTAAAGTAGAGAAAAAATCAGTAGTAATCCAAGAATATAATGGAATTCACCAAAGTGACTTTGAAAAAAGAAGGTCAACAAATTAAGCAAATTTGATAAGAATCCTTGCTACACTTAAAGACTCTAATATTCTTAAATAGCAAAAACCAGGCTATATCTATTCTAGATAAGCCACCATAACTGCTGTATTTGGATTTCCAGGGCATAAGTATGAAAGTCATATAACGGATTATTAACATTTATAATTGCTCAGTTAATTGTCGCTTTACATATAAATCGTATTGGATTGAAAACGATTGACTCATTTAAGCTTAATAAGTTAGACTAATGAAAAATTTGTGACTATCAGTCATGTTAAGCATAATGCCAAACCTGGCTGGTCAATTGCTCTGCCAAGAAGAAATCTGGGATCTAACCTGCACAGTACAATAACAAGAGAAAATTTAACATAACGTAACGAAGGGATCCAAAATGTATAAATCTTCTTGCAACTCCATTTTCAAGTACCTTGCAAATCCATGGCTATCAATTTTAAGCACCACAACTATACATATATCACACTATTAAGCCAAAATTCAACTCAATTAAATCGAATCTTTGAGAACAAAATTTGCAAAACCCTTATAGCTGAAATCACCATAATCAAATATTTGAAATTAAACTAAAAATAGTAAATTACTAACACATTAAAGAAAACAATGCTAAAATGAAAATTGATGCATCCAGTGACCCAGAGATTTAGATATTTTTTGGAGGAAAAGAAAATCACCTTGCAAAATTAAGACTTAACAGGTAATGACATTAATACATACATAGAAGTATATATGTAATAGTAATATTCAACTCGATTAAATTCAATTTTTTTTAGAATAAAATTGCAAAATCAGTGTAGCTGAAATCACTATAATAAAAAATTTGAAATTAAACTAAAAATAGTAAATTACTAACACATTAAATGTAGAAATGCTAAAATGCAAATCGATGCAAGTGACCTAGAAATTTAGGTTTTTTTGGGGAAAAAACCACTTTGCAAAATTAGGGTTTAACAAATAACGACAATAATACATACATGTATATACTATGTATATATACCTTATCACTTCACATGTAGTTTAATTACAGCTCATCGGAGATTAAACATATGATTGTTGACGATTGTTGATGTTCGGCGATGATCGTTGATGTTCAGCGACGATGGTCGATGATCGTTGACGAACGCTGACGATCGTTGACGAACATTGAAGATCATTGATGATCGGACGTGAGGAGAGAGAGAAAGGGAGAAGAGAGAGAAAGGCGAAGAGAGTGAAAAAATTTAGGAAAAAGAGATTCGCAATAAATCAAAACTTTGGTGGGGGAATCTGTTTAGTTTTAGTTTTAAAGAGAGTGAAAATTTTGGTGGGAAAATAAATACATTGATGATAGGTAGCGGTTTTCTAATCTACAGCTTATTACGTACAAGAGTAATGATTTAATAAACACTGGATTTTCAACTGCTATCTATTATGGATAAGGGTAATGTGCAATAAGTAATGGTTAGAGTAAAAAATTGTCGCTTTTATTGTGATATATATTTTATATAGGTGATAGTTGGAGATAAAAACTGCTACGTATGTGACCTTTTTTTGTAGTGACTAAAAATTTATAGTTCAATAAAGAAAAAATCTATATAACTTTAAGGGTGTCTTGATTTTAAAAACTTGTTCAGAAAACAATTCTATTCAAACAAGTTTTCTATTTTTTACAAAACAAAAAATCTAGAACACTTCCAAACAGACCGAGAAAAAAAAAAAAAAAAACATCATGTTAATTCCTAACTTTTCCATCTCAATAACAAAACCCACAAGCCCACATTTTATCACAAGTAAAAAAAAATATATATTTTAACCACTTAAATTTCTCTCCATTTGAATTAATGAAAAATTTGAGTGTTAGTCACTAGTGCTTATTAGTTACCAAAGTTTAATCTTTGTACAATTTATGTTAATAATTATATTCTAAAAGGTATAACAATCTTAATTTGATCTTTTTATATAATGTTTGGCTTGCCAAAGTTCCACAAGCTCTTAGTCATCAATCATTATCATATTAAAAGAAAGTTGTATTTGTTAGAATTTTTTGACTCATTAATTCTTTATAATATCAGTTTTAATGATAAATAATTGAATTAATGTGATTTTATTTAGTGTGTTGAAGTAAAGAAAGACAAAGCGTCAAAAGCAAAATAAAATTAGGTTTTCAAGTATGACACTGCTATTCTAGCAACATGATACTGTAGCAGAGTTTTGTGTAGCAACTCGGGGGTAATATAGCAAATATGGTTTTAGGATTTGAGCACTAAGTGAAATGTTGAAAAGTCACAATGACAATAACGTTGGAGTTACTATGTCAATATTATAGCAAATTCAATCTCGATATTGTGGCATGGGTACTATTGCAATATCGTTGGAGTTACTTTAGTAATTATGGACATTGGAAGTCACTGCTACTTGTAATTGATACTGTAGCAGGTATAGTAACAACGATTATACATAGAGAATACTTATAAAAACTGACAACAAATACACAATACACATATACAAAAAAATAAAAAAATAAAAAATCACAATTTCACACATTAATGGGGTCATGATTATTATTTTCAAATACATTTCAAACCCCAAATTTGAAAGCTTTGATTAGGGCAGGTGTTTATTAGTTAATTCTCTGAGCTAGTTACTATTTTCATATTCAAATAATAGCTTAGCTATAATTGTTAAGCATAATAGTGTTTATTAGTTAATTCTCTAACTAGTTACTATTTTCATATTCAAATAATAGTTGAGCTATAATTGTTCGGCATAATAGTGTTTATTAGTTAATTCTCTGAGCTAGTTACTCTCTTCATATTCAACATAGTTAAGCTGTAATTGTCAAGCATAATTGAATTACCCCTATCACCAGCACCGCCACCGCTACCACCACCAAATTGCAAGGGTATTTTGGTCAACCATAAGTTTTTTCATTTTTTTTAATGGAATCAGCGACAAAGATTAACGGTGTCCCATCTTTAAAAGATAAAGGACTGAAATGTCTCATTTTTTAAGATAAGAGACCAAAGTGTCAATGAGGTCAAAGATAATAGACCAAAAGTGGTATTAACCCTAAATAAAATCTCCCCAAAAGTAAACAAATTTGAACCCTTCAGTATGAAATAAATCAATAACAGAAAAGTATTTAAACAATAAGCTATGCTCATGTTCAAAAAGAGGAGCTCGACCATGTTAGCGAGATTTTTTGCTGAGTACAGCTGATTTACATGTCATCTAGAAACAAGTAGAGATATGGAAAAAGGATTAGGGAGATGATCAATTAAAGAGACAGATTACTCATAAGTATATTCAACACGGGCAGTTCACTCATTCAGCAAAGTTAACAACTGATCAAACGAACCTCATCTTAGTGATTAGAACTTATATTTGTTGCATAGGATAGGATTATATACAGCTGGCAGAGCAAACATTTACAAGGCTTGGCAGAGAAAGGATTCAACACGGGCACATAAATAATGTAGCTAACGGATAAACGACTCCCTTATATCTCACAATTCCCGACATTTAAGGGAATTGTTGGTGTTAAATAATTCTAATAGCTCCATATCAAATTTCTATTTTTTCAGAGAATCCTTAAATTGAAATTTAACTCCCCTAGAGTTGGGGGAGTTGATAAATTCCCTTTCCATCCCCTATGTTTTATCTACAGGTTTACACTAAGGGTCTTCAGTTTTTTCAGTTGTAGTTTTAATATTAATTTTTTTAATTATACATAAGAACTTAATATTTTGTTAATTTCAATTTAATGTACTAATTTTTCTTAATTAAAGTTAAGTTTAGTAACAGTTTATTATTGAATTTTTTAATGTTTGTTTTTAGGCAGACCCACAAAAGAGAATATTAGTATCAACAAAAATAGATATTTCCATAACAAAGATCAAATGTAAATGAAAAATATAATTTTCCACATAATTTAAGTTCACTAAGGTATCCTCATGATCGATCCCTTTCACAAGAAAAAAGAAAAAAGAAAAAACGAAAGAGGTCTTAACGAGATTTTTGGCCGAGTACTGCCTGATTTACATGTTATCTAGAAATTGGGGAGATACTCAATTAAAGAGACAGATTGCTCATAAATATGTGCTTATTTGCTACACAGGATTCAACACGGGCACTTCACTCATTCAACAAAGTCCACAACTGATCAAACCAATCACATCTTAGTGATTCGGAACATATCTTAGTGATTAGGAACATATATGTATTGCTTAGGATTAAAAACTCTGCAGTGCAAACATTTACAAGGCTTGGCAGAGAAAGGATTCATTCAAGACGGGCACATAAATAACTAGCTTACGGACACCAAGAAACAAGGACGAATATTCAAGTGATAAAACTGGCTTACGCAAATAGAATAATCAAATAAGAAAAATATATATAACTTTAAGAAGAATATATTGATTAGAGCCGAGAAAAGACTTGCAAAAGGTAAAAAGGCCAAAAACAACAGTGAAGGAATTATACCTTCCCTTCAGAATTCGCAGGCGTTTTCTTAAGCCTGCAAAATATGACTTCTCTCTCCGTTATTATCTTTCTCCACACATTAGCTTGAAACGTCTTGACAGCGGCATCACGATGTTCTCTGGCTTGGATAGTAAATAAGGCCAGCACAACGACTTGAAATTCGCTTTCTCAAGCTTCACAAATTTGAACTTTGTTCCCTACAAAAAAAAGAAGGAAATATGAGGAAAAGAAAAAAAAAGAAGGGAGCAGAAGGGAGGGGAGGGGGGGTGGATTGTCTATAATGTCAAAACCTTCGCTCTCCTTAATCTGTTGAGTGTATCTAGCCCATGGTGCATGATCCATCTTCTTAACGCCTTCAGGGCAGTAATATTCTTCATCAGAATCAGGATCGGGCTTCCCCCTATCACCTTCGCAGGATCAGGAGGCCTCCGCTTCCGTAGCTTTTTAGGAGGAGGTTCAGAAGGAGAATCGCTTGAAGAAGATCGCGGATTAGCCATGTCAATTTTGCTCCCAAACCCTAATTAATATGCTATCCCAAACCCTAATTTTGGCCTTAATAATGTTTCTCTAACTTCTACCAGGACCGAAACGTTTTTATTGTGTTGAAAACATAAGTAAATATAATAAAATTAAATTTTAAATAATATGGTAATTTAACATATGGTAATGCGAAGTTGTTGTATTAATATATTTGCTTCTGAAAGTGAGCTTGACAAAAAAAAAAAAAACACCTGAGAAATTGTACAATGGGACTGTTTTGGATTCGTGACGATTAAAGCTCATGTGTTTGGATCGCTACCATTTCCTCTCCCGGATCCAAATATAACGCAAGACTTCCGGTGGCTTCTGAATTGGCTGCATAATGAAGATTTCTTACATATTCAGTAGGGATGTATGGGATGGTAAATCAATGTGGGAATACTGGAGTTAGAAGATATGTATATAGTTTCGTGTTTCGCTGTAATTGTTCGAGGACAATTAAGCCAAAACTGGGGGCTTTGGCATCCATTTCGTATTTCGCACGCTAGAAAATTGATCCGAACTTTTTTCATAGACTTTGCTTGAACCGAAGAGAGCGATGCAAACAATTCATCACATATATGATATCAAGTTAGCATGTTTCCTAGTATAGGTATTTTGTTAATGTCAAATTCAGCTTGCTTTCCAAAGCCATTTCATGTTTTCCAGTTGCACGTTGTCGTTATGTACTATTTAATATCTGCTTGTTTACATTTTTTGAGCTTTAAAATTTTTATTAATGTGCACCACGGAGTGATATTAGATAAAATAATTGTATTGTAGCAAATAATATGTATATGATTTGCATATTCCATGATAATTCACAGTTAGAAAAATTATAATATTATCACAAATTAAAATCTAAATTCTAGACTAGAAAATAAAAAGTACAAATAAATAAACAGATTGTTAGGAATACAGATTATGACAAAATAATTGAATTTGTAAATTGTTATCTTTTGTAACGCAACAACTTTGATTTGATCTTATCTCTTATAAACAGTTCTGGCTATATCCTTATCTATTGTAACCCAGCTTGGGCTATATATACATGATAATATACACGTCTCTAAGTAAGTGATTCCAGAGGTTTTTCCAATTCTTTCATGGTATCAGACAGTTCTATAGCTCACTCTTTCGTCGATCCTATGGCTGCCACTCCAAATTCTTCATCATCTTCTGCTGCCATTCATCTTCCAGCTCAAGTTATTTCCATCAAACTTGATGGAACTAACTTCCTTGCTTGGAGTGCTCAATTATTTACTTTATTTCGCAACTATGGTCTCATGGGAATCATTGATGGTTCCAACCCGTGTCCTCTTCAATTTTCCAATGATGAACACAAGGCCTAAGGTACTCTTAATCCTGCTTATGTTGTTTGGCAGTATAAGGACCAAACAGTACTTGGCTGGATAGTTTCTTCTTTGTCTCATGCGATGGTTTCCACTATCTATGGGCTTGAGACCTCTCGGCTTGCTTGGCAAGCCCTTAAGGCACGTTTTGCTGCGCCCTCTACTTCTCGCATTTCATTCTTTAAGCGAAAATTGCAATCTTTACAACAAGGTTCCATGTCTTGCCAAATTTTTTTGGATGAGGTTAAATCTCTCGTTGATGAGTTATCGGCTGTTGGGAAACCTATTGCCGATTCAGATTTAATTCTCTCTGTTCTAAATGGTTCCAACTATTCTTTTCACTCATTTGTCACGACATATATGCTTCTTGCTAAGGATAAATCTATGCCGTTCTCAGATTTTCATGCAGAGTTGTTGAATTATGATCTTATGCAAAAATTTCACAATCAGTCTATTCAACCTGAAGCTAGCCCTTATGCGTTCTACTCACACAAGCTGGCCTTTAAACCAAACAATCGAAACAATACTAAGTCTCGATTTTCTGGTGGAACTAAGTCTAATGGCTCAGGGTCTGCTCCTTCTCAATTTCGGCAACCTTTGCCTCACTTGCCACCATCATCTACGGCTTCTGCATCCTCTGACGCTAGGCCAAGTTCTTCGTGCCAGATTTGCAAACGAGATGGTCATCAGGTGCTTGACTGTTTTAATCGCATGAACTATTCATTTCAAGGACGACATCCGCCAACTGAATTGGCTGCTATGGTCACTGAGGCTAATACTGCATATCTCAATCAACATCAAATGTGTGCTGATAGTGGTGTAAATGTTCATGTTACCTCCGACATTGCTAATCTTGCCACCTCTCAACCTTATAAAGAGGACGACTCTGTAGGCGTAGGTAACGGGACAGGTTTGATGATTTCCCGCACTGGCAATGCTTCCATTAAAACTCTTTCTTCCACTTTAGCCTTAAATAATGTTGTTTATTGTTCTCATGCTTCAGCTCATTTGCTATCCATAAAAAAATTTGTAAAGATAATAAAAAAAAAGTTAAAAATTAATTAGTAAATAAAAAAAAAAATATATTAAAAAAAAGTTAAAATATTTATATATATTTGGATGTGAGGGTGGGGGTGGGGAAGGGCTGCGGGTTAAGGTTGGGGGGTAGGGGACTGAGGTTGGTCATAGGGGTAGGGGTAGGGGCATGGGGTGCAGGTATAAAGGGGTGGGCATTAGGGGTTACGGGGTGGGGGCTGGGGTTAATGGAAAAAACAAAGTAAGATCAGGTAAGGCTTCAGTTTTTGGGCGACGACCCAACGTGAGACTGGGCTGCTGCCCAGAACCCTATGGGCCTCGCCCATTGGATAATCTTTTTATTTTTTTTGTTTATTATATTAACTTTTAAATTCTTTTTTATTTTTTTTGTTTATTATATTAACTTTTTTTTATGTATTATCTGTGTATGTTTATGCTGTGATGAAATTATATTAATTTTTTTAGTTTTTTTTAAAATTAAATTAAAATATTAAAATATTTTAAAATTATACTTAAAATTTTTTAATGATTTTTTTTTAAAAATATATTGATAAATTTAAGTATTTTAAAAATTATATTAAAACTTTTTTTAAAAAAAATTAAAAACTAAATTAAATTTCTATAAAAATTATATTAATTTAAAAATTTAAAAAAAAAAATTAAATTAAAAATTAAATTATTTTAAAATTATAGTTAAAAACTTAAAAGTTTTTATATGAAATTCATTTTTAAAAAAATATATTAATAAATTCAAATATTTTAAAAATTATATTAATATATTTAAATATTTTAAAAATTATATTAATTTTTTTTAAAAAAATAAAAAATTATATTAAATTTCTATAAAAAATTATATTTTTACTTTTTTATTTTTTTATTTTTTTAAAAATTTAAATTTAAATATTCTAATATTTTAAAATTATTTAAATATTCTAATCGGTGAGGGACGATCTGTCCCTTGCCGTTTTGGCGAGAGAACGGCATGTCCCTCGCCGAATCGGCGAGGAAAGGCCTTGTCCCTGGCCGAAAAGCGATGAAGCAGCGACGACCTATCGTCGAAACCAATTTTTCTTATAATATTATAATTTTAGAGTGAATTCAACGTGGTTCTACCTTAGATGAATTCCTCGTCCTTTAAAAAAGTAAAGAACAACAACATAAATTTGACTTCTGACTCTAGTCTTCATAGAGTAATGCATCATCACATCTAGCCTCGCTGAATTTGTAAGAAATCTTCATTATCCATGCAATTGAGAAGCCATCTACAATGGCAGACAGGGCGACTATGAGTTAGCCTTTCAATTGCTGATCTGTGCATGATTAAAATCTTTCTATCGAACAATGTAACAGTCAATATATATATATGGCAAATGTGATTAAAAATCTTTCTATCGACCAACAATATTCGATAGAATGCAAATGTGCAAGAGATGTTTAGTGGTAGATAAAGAACTAATTGCTTGATCAATTAGTAAGATTCTCTATAGCCAAAAGAGAGGTAGAGAAAGATATTGACTTCATCCATGTGACAACAAATGAACGAATGAATAATGCAAGGCTATATTATGATGCAAATTAGTAACAAATTTGTGCAAAATTTATGAACAGCATTCAGGATCTAGTGTAAGGTCCTTTCACTTAACTGCTTCGGTATATGTAACCCGCAAACTTCATATACTAACGAGCAATACTTTAAAATGACTGTTATATTGTATGGCTTTAACATATCTCTTACGACCACACGGAACAATTTTAAAAAGTATTTCAATAGTATATCATCTAATCGAATCGAATGAAAATTTTCCCCCAAAGTAAACAAATTCGAACTCTTCATCATGATATAAATCCATCCCTAAAAACTATTTCAGCAGTAAAGGACACTTATGTTTAAAAACTATTTCAATTTACATTTCGTTCAAAAACGGGTATAGATATGGGAGAAAAAGAAGAGTCTTATTAGAGCGACACTCTATTATTTTGATGGTGAGTGATATTTCTTTCTATTTCTAACTTTTTACTTGTAATTAATAGGTATCAATATGTACCCGAATTTCGTTCTTTAACTATTAGTTGATAAGGTCGAAGTTGTTCTATCTAATTCTTTTTATAGATAGTTTTGTTTTTATGAATAAAATAATAAAATAAAATTCTGTGTTTTTTAAATTTTTTCATTCTACAATGAAAAAAGAGGCTACAGGCTACCGATCAAGAAACAGAACTGATTAATCTCTGAAACAGATTACTCATAGCTATGTCCTTAACTTGAAATCCGGGGCCTTCTAGCATGCATCAAACTTCACAACTGATCAAACCTCTATATATACAATTCATGTTGCATGGCCTTTTCATTATGTTCCAAGAATTCATACAACCATCAGAGCAAACATTTATAAGGCTTGGCAGAGAAAGGATTCAACACGGGCATAGAAATAATATAGCTTAGATATAAAAAAAAACACGGACAAATACTCACGAGCTAAAACTGGCCTGCCTGTATAGGACACTCAAATAAGCAAAATCATGGGCCTTCGATGTACTAAAAAAAAAAGAGATAGAAAAAGTTCTTAACCTTAGTAATTCCATATTTTTCTCTAATTAAATTTTAAAAAGAATATATATCCCTTTAACCAATTACATTTCTCGCCATCGAATTTGATCAAACAATTATGTATCGGTCACTATAGAATATAAATTGTTTAGTGCATAATCAACCATTTATACCATTTCATGTGCAATCATTATTTAATCAGAATATATTCCAAATGAATGATAAATGCCCAAATTAAGCTCTTTACACACTCTAATTGCATTCAAATACGCACACAAATATCAACACATCACGCACCAAGTGTTCCTTTGTAAAATATATGAATAAAGATATAAATAGAGTAATAATTGGCCAAGTTTAGGCTAGATTTACTTGTAGGAATTAACATTTTCAATATTTTAAAGGTAAAATGTTCAAGTTAACAAAAGGAGAAGAAAAAAAAAGAAAAAAGAAAAAAGAAATACAATTTATTCTAGGAAGGGTCAGTATTTGGTCGTGTATAGTTGTAATTGTAAGTAAAAGTAAAATGTAGGCCAATGTAGCTCTCTTATCTCTTAGCAAAAAAAGAACTCACTCACTCTCTCTCTCTCTCTCTCTCTCTCTCTATATGTATATACTTTTCCTCCTTAGGCTTAGAAGCCAATAGTGCATCAATTGATGGAATGTTGATTCCAATGATTAATTTTAAAAATTTTTACACTTAAACCTAAAATCATTCTAATAGACCAAATGTCTAGTAGCCTATAACTTTATGTACTTGTAAGTGAAAACTGAAATGTAGCCCATTGCAACTCTGTATATTTGTAAGTGAAATGTAACGCAACAGATTGGGTATTTGGTGCTTATTGGTGGGTCTGGGCTTTGATGATCGGCTTGTCGTTGTCAAGCCCATTAAAAGTAGAGGAACAAACGAAAAAGAAGAAACGTATCCGGGTCCGGGTCACGTCTAACGTGTCAGCCCATTATAGGATTTTTCGGTTTACAATAAAAGCCGCGAACGTCACTATAGAATTTAAGGAAACCAACAAAAACACCATTGTTTGGGTTGTTATCGCTGCTATGAGTAATCTGGTGGAACCATGTTCAAACGTTGGGTCCTCTTCTCCAAAGAAGCAACGGGAGCGGAAGCCTCTTGATCCAGCAAAGATGATTACTGTGGATGAATACGATCCTGAAGATTTTTGCCCTGATGGTGTTACGGAGGTGGATCATGAAGTATGGGCTAAATACCTTCAACAGATTGAGGCCAGCCAAGGTTTTGACATCGACGACTTCCCAGGAATTTGCCCTATGACTTCATATGTTCCCATACATTTTGAGAACTCGCATTCCGAAACTGAAACACTCGTCGAGCTGGCCACCTTGGCTATTCAGCATTATAACAAATCGCTTCGCGTAATTTTCCGTAATCCCTTTTCTAAATTAACCATTCCCTATATTTCTTATCCTTACCAATTAATTTTTTTGTTTTTGTAGAGAACAAGGTACGGATTTGTCAAGGTTGAGAGGGCGACTGCAAGGGGTTGTGCCGGCATTATGTACTACATCACTTTTCAAGCCAAAGAACGAAAGAAGCGTCATCCTGCTGTCAAAACCTTTCAAGCTCAGGTTTGGTATGGCGTACGTCACGCACAAGTCGAATTTTGCAGGCTTAAGAAAATGCCTGACCAAAAGGTATACTTCCCTTTTCTTTGTGTATTACTTTGATTTTCATATTGGCAAGCTTCCAGTGCTTTTTCTTTTTAATTTTTTAAATTTTTATAATTAGATCACATAGTCCATTACCAAGGTACTACTTGTTTTTGAGTATTTTAGCACTTGAATTTTCCTCCTTTCTTTTGTCGTTTATCTGTAAGCTACATTGATTATTTATGTGCCCGTGTTTGTATAAAAATCCAATGGAAAGGGCTATAATGCAACACTGTCTTAATGTTTCCTTAAACATTGAGGGCATATATATCTTTCTAAAATTAATATTTTTGTTGAAATAACTAGCGAATGAGAATGAGAAGCCACCATGTGTCCCCGAAAGCTGCAGCATCCTCTTAGCAGATTAGAACAATGTGCACATTAAGTCTTATTAGCGAAAATCTGCCCTTTGATCTGCACATTAAATCTTCGTCTTACCAAAGAAGAATGACTCGAAGTCTTGTAGAGGGAAGAAGAAAGGGGAAAAGAAAAGAAGGAGACAAAAAGGTGGAAGAAGAAAAGAAACGAATAAGGAAAAAAATGAAAAGGAAAGAAAAATATAAATACAGTTCAGGTATTAGCGAAAAAGTAATTGAAGCAAGTCATCTGGTTTGGCAGTTAAAAAACAGATTAAATGCCATTTTCCTCTGAGTTTTTGCTTAAAACCCAAATACCCCCACGAACTTTTTATTTTACCCGGATTCCCCATGTCATTAAACCGTGTCAAACTCAGCCTTAAATCTTAAGGGCAGTTTGGTCTTGTTTGTTTTTAAATCAAAAAAATATTAAAACGAAGATTCTTAGCCCCACCTTCTGGGCACGCCTTGCCCCCAAATCATCCCCTTTCCCAACCTCCCAACCCCTTCCCAAACCCACTTTCCGAACTCCTATGGACCCTAGGTTGTGATTCTTATTGCTATTGGATTTCTTGTTCACGCCATGGAAGAAACCAACATGCTCATATGATCCTAGTTTTTTCCTTACTACTGGTTTAGAAAGTTCTCCTCTTTCTCTGGTGTGTTTTTCTGGATGTTCACTAACTTCAAGAATTTTTTATTTATACTTTGTAAATGTTGATTGAGTTGTGTTGTTGTCTTTTGATCATTGCATGACCCAAATGGTGGATGTGGTGGTGTACATGGTCAGGCAAGATTGTATTTCTCTCATTAGAATACTGCTTCACTACATTTATGCATTTTTTTGTTATGCACATGTTTCCTCAAGAGAGGACTGTTACACAAGTTTAATACTGGTTTCTTATGTGTCTATATTAATATATAAAAGATACATTTGTCACCTAATTAACATGACTGCGAAAACGATTGCCCTAATCCTGAATACTCCTGATGCCCCTCTAATTGCCCGTGAACAGTTTGCTTTTCAGTTATGGATATTGTCTATCAGACATCAGTGCTAATATACGTTTCGAAGCACATTAACACTTTTGCTTATTCTAAATACTTGAGTTCTCTTTGGTTGTGCCTTTAGTTTGCATTGTCTTGAATGATCAGAAATGGCTTAAGTTATCCAGTTTCCAGGAAGTGATCAATTTTGTTCACCTAATTCTTTAGGTGGATCAGATTCCTCATCTTGCAACAACTTATGCTGCACTAAATTCACTTATAACATGGGAGGGCATAGATCTTCCCCAACCCCTATGGACCCAGCTACCACCTTCCCCAAACCCCAAAACGCCCTATACCCGAAATGCAAGCCCTTAACTCCGATCCCCAAACCTAAGCCTGAATCTGTATGCATGTGCGTGCAAATCAGCGTGCGTGTGTAATTGGTGCATGTTCTTGGTGTATGTGTGTGTGATTTTAAGGGGGGAAAAGAAGGAAGGGGGGGGGGGGGGGGGGGGGGGGGGTGTTTCATTTATTTTTTTTGTCAGAAAGTGTGTTCTTGGTGTGTGTATGTGTGAGAGAGATTTTGGGGGTGTGTGTACCCGCACAGAGAGAGAGAAGGTCAGTAATTGTTTAGCAAAGTGAAATTGAATAGACTAAATGTCCCCATCATTAAGCCTTTGTTTGTTAAAATTTAATATCATGGGGGAATTTGGGTAAATGAAAAGTTCATGGTGGATTTTGGATTTTAGGCAAAAATATGGGGGAAAATGGCATTTACTCAAAAGTTAAAAAACTTAACGAGTTACTTTTGATGGGGAATGTGGGTAAATCTAATAGAATAGTTCATGGGGGAATTTGGGTTTTGAGCAAATATTCATGGGGGGAAATGGGCATTTACTCAAAAGTTAAAAATCTTAACGAGTTAACTTTGATGGGGAATGTGGGTAAATCTAATAGTTCATGGGGGAATCTGGGATCTATCCCTAATGTCATGAGGCAAAATGTATTTAACCCCAAGTGAAGTGCCTGTGTTGCAGCAAACTGAGGATATACGTACAAGTAATCTGTTTCTCAATATTGATCATCTACCCATCCTTTTTCCATGTCTCTACCCATTTATAGATGACATTAAAATCAAGCTGTACTCGTCCAGAAATATTGATTGATTTCATTGTGAAGAATTCAAATTTGTTTACTTGGCAGGGTTTTGAGGGAGGGGATCTTTTTTTTTTTCTTTTTCAGTTATAGCATCTATGATGCAGGGGTTGCATATACCAAAGCTATTAGGGGAAAGGACCTTACATAAGATTCTTGAGTGCTGTGCTTGAATTATGTGGATAATTTGTTGCTACTTTTGTATTATAATACTGCCTCGATTGGTTCATTTGCTGCTAAAAGTTTTGCCAGATGGATGTACTACTAGTCAATATGTTTCTTATTAATTCAAACAATTAGTTCTTTATCTGCCTGCAAAACATTCTTTCACGCATTTGGTATCTACTGACTCGTTGTTGGACACAGATTTTAAACTTGCATAGTTCAGCAACCCGAATACTAACTCATGGTTTCCCTCTCATTGTAGGTCCCTTCTGAATCGCCTGCACAATGAAGATCTCTTACATATGCAGCGGGCTTGTATGTGATGGTAAACTAACTGAGAAGGCTGGAGTTAGTACATCACTTTATGTTTTGCTCTAGTTGTTCAAGGACTAACGTACACGTATGATGATAACTAGCTAGAACGTTTTCTAGTATAGGTATTTTGTTATCAAGTTCAGCTTGCTTTCCAAAGCGATTTCACGTTTCCAGCTAATTCTAATCTTTCTAAGACCTATATATATACATATATACCTTAACCTTAACTGTATACTAAAAGAATAAATAGGGATAGCTTTTGGTCCAAAGCTACAATTTGCAGCTTGGTGTACAATGTGTGAGTTAGTTAAAGCTCACTTTGAACATTTGGTCAAAAGACAATGGGAAAGGAAGATTTATGCATCAAAGTTTGGTGCAAAATTAGGCACATAAAAATCATTTTCACACTACTATTTTGCTTTAATTTTGGGTATGAAATGAGCCTATAAATAAAAGCTCATTCATTACTATTTAGCATCATCCAAGCATAGCAAATTAGAGAGAAAACATAAGGTTTCTCTTGAGTAGTTTTCTTCCTCTTTTGTTGTTCTATATTTGTGAGTGAGAGTTAGTTTCTCCTATTATTTGAGAGAGTGATATTGTTCTCTCCTTATATTAGAGAGAAGGTTATTGTAAAATACTCCACATCATAGTGAAATCCTCCATTACTTGCCCCGTGGTTTTTCCCTCGATTTGTTTGAGGGTTTTCCACGTAAATCTTGTGTCTCTACTTTCTCTGTTCTCATTCATATTTTAGCTGCGTGATATTGCTTGTCCCCGACCATTCCGCTGCGCCGATACCCAACAGTGGTATCAGAGCTACTGGTTACGGGTCACTGGTATACATACGGGGTTACTGTTCATGGTTACTATTCATATATACAGTATAGTACTATTTATTTATACGGTATCAATACTATTTTCGTATACGGTTTGGGTACTATTCACGTATACGGTACTATTCACGTAAATAGTACTATTCATAGTGAAATAGTAGGAACCGGTTCAAGTTACGAAGCAGATCGTTGTTAATACTATGGCGGCAAAATTTGAAA
Organism: Ehretia macrophylla; assembly: GCA_037974665.1. Lineage (NCBI taxonomy): Eukaryota > Viridiplantae > Streptophyta > Magnoliopsida > Boraginales > Ehretiaceae > Ehretia > Ehretia macrophylla. The sequence continues at coordinate 52,724,051 of CM075775.1, forward strand.
TCGAGAAGTTCAACGGGAGTAAATTTTCCCTTTGGAAATTAAAGATGAAGGCAATCTTGAGAAAGGAAAATTGCTTGGCAGCAATTGGAGACAGACCAGCGGAGGTGACGGACGACAAGTGGAAAGAGATGGATGACAACGCTATGGCTAATCTGCACCTGGCATTGGCAGATTCGGTATTGTCAAGCGTTGAGGAAAAGAAGTCAGCAAAAGAAATTTGGGATGCGCTGACCAAACTATATGAGGTCAAGTCACTTCACAACAAGATTTTCTTGAAGAGAAGACTCTATACCCTTCGGATGAGTGAGTCCACATCGGTGACAGATCACATCAATACCTTAAATACGTTATTCTCTCAATTGACTGCAATTGGGCATAAAATAGCGGAGCTTGAACGTGCAGAAATTCTACTTCAAAGTATACCTGATTCGTATGATCAACTCATCATTAGTTACACTAACAATGTTCTTTCAGATTATGTTATTTTTGATGATGTTGCAGCCACTGTTCTGGAAGAGGAATCTAGGCGCAAAAGTAAGGAAGACAGAATCGAAAGTTCACAACAAGCAGAGGCATTATCAATGGTAAGAGGTAGATCAACGGAACATGGCTCTAGTGGGAGCAACAACCATGGTAGATCAAAATCAAGGAGTAGAAAAAATATCAAATCCTACAACTGTAACAAGAAATGGCACTTCAAGAGGGATTGTTGGAGCAATAAAAAGAATCTCGAGGTGACAAATTCTCAGGGATGTGTGGCGACTGCACCAGATGATGGAGATATTTTATACAGCAAAGTAGCAACTGTATCAAAAGGCAGAAAGGAGCTCACTGATGCTTGGATAATGGATTCGGGAGCAACATGGCATATGACCTCTCGTAGAGAATGGTTCCACACCTATGAACCTGCCTCTGGAGGATCTGTGTACATAGGTAATGATCATGCCTTGAAAATTGCTGGTATCGGTACCGTCAAAATTAAAATGTATGATGGTACCATTCGCACCATTCAAGGGGTACGACACGTGAACGGCTTGAAGAAGAACCTATTGTCCATTGGACAATTGGATGACCTTGGCTGCAAGACCCATATCGAGGATGGGATCATGAAGGTCGTCAAAGGAGCGCTTGTGGTGATCAAGGTAGAAAAGATTGGGATAAATCTATACATACTTTTGGGAGAAACGTTGCAAGAGGTAGATGTATCAGTTGCATCAGCCGGTCAAGAAGAATCAACTATAATGTGGCATCGCAGATTGGGCCACATGACAGAACGAGGCTTAAAGATTCTCGCTGAACGTAATCTCCTACCCGGGCTCAAGACGGTAAACTTACCTTTCTGTGAGCACTGTGTTACTAGTAAGCAGCATAGATTGAAATTTGGGAGATCTACTACCAGAAGCAAACACATTCTAGACTTGATCCATTCAGACGTTTGGGATTCACCGGTTTTGTCCCTAGGAGGAGCCAAATACTTTGTATCATTTATTGATGATTACTCTAGGAAACTGTGGGTGTATCCAATCAAGAACAAGTTAGATGTGTTTCCAACATCTAAAACTTTCAAAGCGCTGGTGGAACTTGAATCCGGGAAAAGGATCAAGTGTTTGAGGACAGACAATGGAGGAGAATACACTGACGGGAGCTTCCTGGCATTTTGTAAGCAAGAGGGTATTCAGAGGCAATTTACTGTTGCACATACACCTTAGCAAAATGGTGTAGCAGAGCGGATGAACAGAACTCTTCTTGAAAGAATGAGAGCTATGTTGGAAACTGCAGGTCTAGCCAAATCATTTTGGGCAGAAGCAGCTAGAACTGCCTGTTACGTGATAAACCGGTCACCGTCAACTGCAATTGGGTTGATGACACCAATGGAAATGTGGACCGAAAAACCCGCAGATTATTCTACCTTGCATGTATTTGGGTGTCCGGCATATGTAATGTATGGTTCCCAAGAAAGAACAAAGCTAGATCCAAAATCCAGGAAATGTGTATTTTTGGGAAATGCTGATGGTGTTAAGGGGTATTGCCTGTGGGATTCCACTACCCACAAGGTTGTCATCAGCAGAGATGTGATATTTGCAGAAGATAAACTGCAAAGTGAAGACGATAGCAACACTTCAAAGGAGACTACTACAATACAAATTGAAGATAAGTCAAAACAAGGAGATGCTTCTTCTGAAGCTGCACCGGAGCACGAGGAACAAGAACCAGATGATGCTGAGGTTACAGAAGTCCGACGTTCATTGCGTCAGACAACAAGACCAACTTGGCATTCAGATTTTGTCATGGCGAGCAATGCTGCATACTGTCTTCTAACGGAGGATGGAGAGCCATCTACCTTTCACGAGGCTATAAAAAGCCCCGATGTTGCCCTGTGGATGACAGCAATGCAAGAAGAAATTGAAGCTCTACATAGAAACAAGACGTGGGAGCTTGTTCCACTACCACCTGGACGGAAAGCCATTGGTAACAAATGGGTCTACAAGATCAAGCGAGATGGTAATGACCAAGTGGAGCGATATCGTGCAAGACTGGTGGTGAAAGGATATGCTCAGAAAGAAGGAATTGACTTCAATGAGATATTTTCTCCTGTGGTAAGACTTACAACTATCAGAGTAGTCTTGGCCATGTGTGCTGTGTTAGACTTACATCTAGAACAATTAGATATAAAGACGGCTTTTCTTCATGGTGAGCTTGAAGAAGAGATTTACATGCTTCAACCAGAAGGTTTTGTTGAGAAAGAAAAAGAAAACTTGGTTTGCAGGTTGACCAAATCTCTGTACGGTTTAAAGCAGGCGCCAAGGTGTTGGTACAAGAGATTTGATTCCTTCGTGATTAGCCTTGGGTACAACAGACTCAATTCAGACCATTGTGCGTACTACAAGAGGTTTGGCGATAATGATTTTATCATTCTGCTGTTGTACGTGGACGACATGCTGGTAGCAGGTCCCAGTAAAGATCGGGTCCAAGAACTGAAGGCACAGTTGGCTGGGGAGTTTGATATGAAGGATTTGGGACCAGCAAACAAGATTTTAGGGATGCAAATTCACCGAGATAGAGAAGGCAGGAAGGTATGGATTTCCCAGAAGAATTACTTGAAGAAAATCTTGCGGCGCTTCAATATGCAAGATTGCAAGGAAATCTCGACCCCGCTTCCTGTCAATTACAAATTATCCTCAAGTATGTGTCCTAGCACTGAAGCGGAGAGGATAGAAATGTCTCGAGTACCGTATGCATCAGCAGTGGGAAGTCTCATGTTCGCTATGATATGTACGAGACCAGATATTGCTCAAGCAGTTGGTGCGGTCAGTCGGTTCATGGCGAATCCTGGTAGAGAGCATTGGAATGTTGTTAAGAGGATCCTACGATACATCAAAGGGACCTCGGATGTTGCATTATGTTTTGAAGGATCAGAATTTACTGTCAAGGGTTTTGTTGATTCAGATTTTGCAGGTGATTCCGATAAACGGAAGTCCACTACAGGCTATGTGTTTACAGTTGCAGGCGGCGTGGTAAGCTGGATATCTAAATTACAGACTATTATGGCCCTATCTACAACAGAGGCTGAATATATGGCAGCTACACAAGCTTGTAAAGAAACAGTCTGGATTAAACGGTTAATGGAGGAGCTCGGGCACTAACAAGAGAAAATTCCCTTGTTTTGTGACAGTCAGAGTGCCTTGCACATTGCAAGGAATCCAGCATTTCATTCCAGGACGAAACACATAGGTGCCCAATTTCACTTTGTTCGAGAAGTAGTGGAGGAAGGGAGTGTGGATATGCAGAAGATTCACACCAACGAGAACCTAGCAGATGTCATGACAAAGCCAATCAACGTTGACAAGTTTGTTTGGAGTAGATCCTCATTTGGCCTAGCAAAGACGTAAGCAACATGGAATTGACAAGTATGGAGAGATTTGAAGATCATCCAAAGTGAGCTTTAAGTGGGAGAATGTGAGTTAGTTAAAGCTCACTTTGAGCATTTGGTCAAAAGAAAACAAAAGGCAATGGGAAAGGAAGATTTATGCATCAAAGTTTGGTGCAAAATTAGGCACATAAAAATCCTTTTCACACTACTATTTTGCTTTGATTTTGGGTATGGAATGAGCCTATAAATAGAAGCTCATTCCTTACCATTTAGCATCATCCAAGCATAGCAAATTAGAGAGAAAACATAAGGTTTCTCTTGAGTAGTTTTGTTCCTCTTTTGTTGTTCTATATTTGTGAGTGAGAGTTAGTTTCTCCTATTATTTGAGAGAGTGATATTGTTCTCTCCTTATATTAGAGAGAAGGTTATTGTAAAATACTCCACATCATAGTGAAATCCTCCATTATTTGCCCGTGGTTTTTCCCTCGATTTGTTTGAGGGTTTTTCACGTAAATCTTGTCTCTACTTTCTCTGTTCTCATTCATATTTTAGCTGCGTGATACTGCTTGTCCACGATCATTCCGCTGCGCTGATACCCAACACAATGTGTTATCAATTGTGTGCTTTTACAGTTTATGACCAAAATGCCTTCAAGCTCTACTATCCTTTTTCTTTCTTTTCCCTCTTCCACCATACATCTCCCTCTAAACTTCTACACTGGTCAAACTTCAATGTCTTTTATACCCTTCTTTTGATTTTTCTCTCTTGCGCACTTAAGGATATATTACTATATATATTAGCATGCGTTACAAAATTGTTGACGTTATACCCACCGGGTGGCATCACTGCCGGCACCAGTTCCACGATTGCTGCTGGCGAATGGCATCAGGAATTTCTTAGGCATAAGGTTATGGTTCAATTTTGAAAGCGTTTCCTCCGAATCCCTCGTTTATCTTTCTTAAACCTTCTTCACCGTCATCATTAAATTGATCGGCGTGTCGGTTTAAACCCATTTTTGAGGCCCTCCATTGCTGTTGATGTTGTGCTGCTACAGCTGAATTTCACCCAACTCATCCTCTGCTGTTGCAAACAATTGATAATTTGATGCATATGAATGAAAATAAAACTGATAAAAAAGCTTATAACAGATTGAAGGCCTATCTTGTAGCAAAGAAATAGAAGAATAGTCGAGATATTTGCCCAAGGATGGTGTCACCATGTGTGTCAAGAAAGAAAATCCTATTATTATGCATGATCCGATTAGACACAAGGGAAAGTATGACAAGCAGAGAGCAATGTATATAAACAAAAACACGGAAGCTTCTGGTTTCCCAACCATGGCATGACTTAATATGGTTGGATAAAAACTCAGCATAGCCGAAACATTGTATGTTTGTGTAGATTGGTTTTAGCCCATCTTGCTCTTTCCTTTAGCCCATCTTGCTCGTTTAAGCCCATCTTGCTCTTTCCTTTTCTTTTACTGCAAAAGGAGCTTGCTTTATCACTGTTCGAGCTGCTGCAAGATGTGTCACTACTCTTTTTTAGCTTGTCATCAAATTTCTTCTGGGGTATAACCTTCAATGCGCTTCTCTTTGCATCAATTCCCTTATCAAGCAATGCCCCAAAGGGAAATGACATGCGAGTCACGAGGTGTTGACAAACCCTGGCAGTACCATTGTTACCCCATTCTTCTCCCCAGGAATTCAGAATTTGATAGTACTTGATGCTGTTCTCAACCCCATACCCGATCACTTGAACTGCATGGCTTCCTTTTGACACCTCATTTGCCATTGGACCTGTATATATTTCCTACGAAAAAACAAAACAAAACAAATTTAATAACATAAATATCAGTGACGGAGTTAGACACCCGACCTCAAAATGTACATTACAGGCGAAGTCAATAACAAGAGGTTGAAAGTTCTCATTTATGCAATTAACTAATACTTGATTTAAATACATTATAGCATAAATGGAGTCTTCAAGTACATAACTCCGTAATCATTTAAAATAGACATATAAAAACAACACATATAAATTAAAACTAACAATAAAAATATAAAAAAAAAACTATAATTGAAATGAAAAATGAAAATAACTATAAATAAAAAAATTAATGTACAAGTAAAAACACAAATAGAAATTTAAAATTATAAAATTAATAATCAACTACTATAACTAAACTAAAAAAAAATTATAACTAAAAATTAATAAATAAGTGAAACTACAAATACAAAATTAAAATAACTATAACTAGACACATAATAAACGAACAACTAAAAAGAAACATACAAAAAAAAAAACAGAAAAACCATAACCAATAATAAACATTAATAACTACAAATAAAAACAAAAACTAAAATTATTAATAAAAATTAAAACTAATAATAAACAAACAACTAAAATTAAAAACACACATAAACTGACAACTAAAATAAGCTTCTCATTTTTTATTTTGGCCAAGAAAAGAATACCTTGATCTATAGCTGCTCGGCGTTAGGGGAGGGGGGAGAGTTGAGTGTTTTGCATGTGAGGGGGTGTTGGTATTGCGAATGAAAAAGGCAAACTCAAAAAGTAATGTAATTAAAGAAAAACTTATAGCTTGTTACATAATATTTTATCATGTATGTTAATATCATTTATGTTAAAATTATTATACGAATATATGTATTAGTATTTGTAAATGTATACGTGTATGAATATTAGCATATATAATATATTCAAAATACACTAATTATAAAAAATGAGTTGATTTAGCACAGTCCAACCCAGTTCATGACTCTTAGTAGTGGGCTCTGGGTCAATTTGGGTATTATGTTTTGAAAAATAATCCCATTCTAACTCAGCTTACCAAAAATTTGGATTGAATTGGACTCAATTCTCTTGACCTATGACTTGTGTGGGTTGACTAGGTTGGGTTGGGATTGGTGACCCTATAGGTGGGGTCATAAATGACCAACCATCCGACAGACATCTCTAACTCATCTCGTGGACTTTAAAGTATAAATTAGGTTTTATGTGTTTGAGAAGATTATTGCCATTTTTAATAACAAGGAATTCATCCGAAATAAAATATACAATTTAATTGTTTCTAATAATGCATGATGACAGATTAGGTGTTAGTAATACATTTTTTTTTTAATAATGAGTAATTCATCCGAAACACTTACCCTCCTTCGAAATTCTGTGAAGCTCGGGTAAAGTTGCATAGCATCGGCTAGCAGTTGAACTCTGATTTGACTTTTTATATCTTCTTCATCCCACTCCAAATCACTCACTTTATAGAAACCACCGATTCTCATTTTTGGATTCTACATAGTGAAAGTCCAAAAAAGTGTTATAATGAAAATAATGAAACACCAAATAAATGTTGTATAATCACAGCAACCTACGTTTTCTGTATTTTTGGGATCTCCCTTGCTTCCTATGTAAGGGTATGCCTCCTCCAAAGATATACCACGACTACCCATATATCGGAACGTGTTATTGTTGGTGTTTGTGTAGCACCCTTGGTCATCTGGAACAACAACACCATTTGGATGAATAGGCTTAGGAGGCTTGACATGGTGCAACCAATCGACTAGTTCTTGAACGGACAATCTGATAACGACTTGGTACTCCCTTGCAAATAATGACGACACACATCCGGTCCCGACAAATGCATAACAGCACTCTTAAAAAATCGAAAAGATAAATAAATACTAATGTTAGATTATAAGATATTTGATGTTGGTAAGAATGAAAAAGGTAAGGCTATTGTGCTTACGGCATTTTCCCTGATCAAGAACAGGAAGCAAGATCCCCTTTGATTCCAAAGTAAAGCACTCATCCTTCAATGTACAACAAATGATTTTTTTTTAAAAAAAATTGAATGCTGCGCAACTCTTCTGTCAAAATAAACAACAATTTTTTTTGACTAATTGTTGAGCTCAGAATCAGGGACTAGGCTCTGGGCCTGAGCTGTGAAGGGCCTGGACGTGGTCCACAAAGGCTCAGGCTAGGAAGGTTTTAATCCCATAGGAAGGGGGTAGGATGGGCCATGGGTGTAGGAAGGCCTAAGGCGGAAAGGGCCATGTATATGAAGGGGCCAAGTAGAGAAGACTGGTCCAGGACAAACTCATGTGAGTAACAGAGATCATAGGGGCTAAGATTGTAGAGGTAGAGTTCGGCTTTGACAAGGGGAAGGGGTCTTAATCCGGTAAGGAAGCCCAGGCCACCTATAAATATATCAAGGATCGAAGGGAGGATGACAAACCGTAAAGACAAACCAATGTTAAGATTAATATTTTGGCAGAATATATATTACAATTTTCATATATATTAGTACTTTGATGAGAATGAGACATTGCTGCTACTGTTTTATACTAATGTCATCTAATAAATTCAGATTGTCACAATCCACAAATCTCTAGCAAGACATTCATAAGAAAAAGGTAAAAAAAAAAAACTTCATGAAAGAACAAACATTAATACGTATAAAGGTTTGAGATGAGTGAGTAACTGTATGCAATTGAAATGAAATCATAGGTGTACAAAGTAGTATAAAGACCCAAATAAGTTCTATTCTATAATAGATTCTTGCCAATGATATTGGTTAACAATCCAAACTTGTAGGGAAGCAAAGCATCAATGTACCCAAACTCGATGAAAGAATATTGCAAAAATAACAAGATAATTAATTCTACGACTACAAGTTAAAGAGTATATTACAAATAATCCTTAAATGCATATCAACTTAAGCCACCTTATTTCATTTTGACCTAAGCTAACAAAACATTCTCATTACATCACTAGCTTACTTGGACTGAAAAGCAAGCAAAAAACAAAATTTTAAAATACTTACAACAAATATCAAAGGATTGAAATGAGTGGAATGACTGTATGCAGCTGAAATGAAATCATGGATTTATAAGGTAGTACAAAGATCCCAACAGATTCTATTTTACGGCAGATTCTTACAAACATGTTGGCTAAGAATCCAAACTCGTAGGGAAGGTCAAACTTTTTCAAGAGAAAGATAAGAAGTAGCTACAGAGAAAAAAAGATTTTTACATGTAAACCGATGCTGTGGGTGCATTACCATACATGAATGGTTTTTAAAATATATATGAAAAAAAAAAATCAGTGACGAATCATACTACCTCAAGAAACCTCATTTACCCCTTATTTGCAACTTGACTCTCTATATCACCGAGTTTCTAGATTATATTGACATAAAAAGCTTGTTAAGTGCTTCCGACATGACTAGTCAGCCGTTCATCATCCACTCAAAACTTTGAGAGCCATAGCCATGAAAACCGTAAGGGAAAACAAAAACAAAAAAAGAAAAAAACAATTTTTTTTTTTTTGTTTCTAAACTGGGGTTATTAGAGCATACCTCCTCTTCCGCCTTCGGTAACTGAAATAGAAGAAGGAAAACAAGAAAAAAAAAGAATAAAGAAAAGAGTTAATAAAAGAGTTGATAGATGAATTCAAATAATACTGTAACCCAAAAAACAAAATAGAGGCATAAAAATACATCAACTTTCGCATCTATACACTACAAATGTACTTGTTAAAACCATTTCTGTATACTAGGTAGTAAACACATACATCTATTCTCCTTACATCACTAGCTCACTTGGTAGAAAACCAAGCAAATAACAATTTTTTTAAAAAAAGACTTAGAAATATCTAAGGTTCGAAATGAGTGAGTGACCGTATGCAAAAGAAATGAAATCATGGGTGTATAAAGTAGTAGAGCTGGTAAATGGGCCAGTTCGGTACGACCTCATACGATCTGGTCGAGTCGTGGGTTAAGAAAAATGAGCTCGGTTCGGCACATGTGTTTAGTGGGCTGAGCTGAGTTGGGCTCAATTCTTGAGATATAGGATCCCATTCAGCCCACGAGCCCACTACTACGAGTCACGAGTTGGGCTGAGCTGGGCTGGGCTAGCCCATTTTTTATTTATTGTTTTCTAATTATTATTTTTTAAATTTTGATAGTTGGATTAATAACGAAAAAAATTTAAGCTTAACATTTTTTACGAATATATTTAATTTAACGATTAACAAGATATAAGTTGATTGAAAATATTAATATAAATGGTAAAATATTAAAATATTACTTAACAGATTACAAGTTTACGAGACACAGATACGTTACTAATAAACATAAAAAAAAAATATTACATAAATGCTTGAAGAAAATTGGTGAAGAAGTTTTCCATTTTATTATGCTCATTGTGCAGGTGCTGGGCCTGCTGGTGGTGGTAGTGGCGGGGGTGGTTGATGATTGAAATAGTTTAGAACATTTGAGTGTTGAGATACAAGATGTCTTACAAGCGTTCTAATTTTAAATTGGCAACGAAATATATATTTACGTTCACAATAGTTGCAAATTACATACACATGTTCTTTAAAGTAAGCAAAATGATTCCAAATATTGATAGCTATAATACTGTGTATTCTCTTGTGGTAAAATAAAGAGACAATAGTTAGTAAAATAAATAGTTTTGTAATAAAATGAAGTGAAATACAATACATATTTATAAGAAAAACTACATGTACAAATTATAATTATAAAAAATAAAATAATATAAAAATAAATTACAAGTTGTAATATTTATAATATCATAGAACAGATTTGATAACAAGTTATTTTGTATCATCTTAAAAAATAAATTTGCTATTTGTTATTATTATATATTTTTTTAACTTATCTAAAAAAAAGTTATTAGTCATAATGCATAATATTCAATTTGTGTAATAAATGGGCGCCAATTGTGCTTATATTGTGTTGGGCCTGAGTTGGACTCATGATGGGTTTTATTTGGGCTTGAATTGTGCCTGAGCTGGGCTTAATTTGGGTCTGTGCTGGGTTCGAGCTGGGCTGGGCTGGGCTGAGCTTATGGGTTGAGTTGGGCCTGTGTTGGGTTCGAGATGGGCTGGGCTGAACTTATGGGCTGAGTTGGGCTGAGTTTGGGCACAAATGGGTTTAGACACAAATGTGCTGAGTCGAAAAATATATGACCCAACTCAGCCCACCTATATATGGTGGGCTGGGCCAAGTCGAACCCATTTTCAAACGAGCTGGGCTGGGCCTAAATTTTAGTGTGTTGAGCTAAATTGGGTCTGTGTCAGTCCGGCCCAAATGCCACCTCTATAAAGTAGTACAAAGACCCAAATGGGTTGGATTCGTAATTTTATTTGCATGAATATATTAGATATTATTGTTTATTATCCGACAAAAAAAATGTTTATTATCACTAAATAGTGATTAAAACGGAGAAGTAGTACGTACTTCCGCCATTACAGCCGAGCTCTCTGAATGAGAAAAAGAAGAATTGAACTAGGCAGCTTGGAAAGAAAGGAAGGAGGGAGAGAGAGAGAGAGAGAGAGAGAGGTGGTAGCACCACTAGCACTCCTGTGTCAGTACTAACGAAACGGAATTATATGCTTTCATGCATGTTTAAAAAGTCGAATTTGCCCTTTAAGATTTGATGCATGCATCCGATCCCTTAAGATTTTTTTTTTTTTTTTGATTTAGAGGAAGCTAAGACTGTATAACGTAATTAGCAAAACTAGAATTTGTAACATGTTACATACATAGCGAGTTCTATACCACGGAACCAAAGCTCTAGTGGCTCTTAAAACTTATTTTGGAATAATTTAACTCTTTTTTTCCGATCCTCGCAATTTTTTTTTGGATCAAATCCAGAAATTGTGAATGATACAACCATTAAATGCGTCGTTCAAAATCACAATTTTATAATTAATTTACTCCATTTTTATTTGAATTCATCAAATAACAAATTTGTACCAGAAAACAACATATGTGGTACTGAAGGGGAAAAATGGAGGCCCTTCTAAAGATATATAATTGTTACTATGGATGATGCATTTAGATAAAAAAATAATAATAATTTTGTACAACCAGTGAATATAACTTGCAGGTATGTGCCGATATTTTCTTTGTAAAAATTGGCAAAATATAATGATGTCACATATCAAACTGCCTATTATTATATTTCTCATATTTGTAAAAGAAAGGGGAAAGAAATTTACATACGACACAAGAGCGTTGTTGATGTTGATGCTCTATAATAAATATGATTTTGATACCTTTGATGTCGAAAACAGGAAAGTTTTAACATTCAAAAAGGATGAAATATTAAAATTCTAATGTCCATAGATGCTTTTATTTTTTCGGGATGACGTGGGAACTTACCGGATTATTCGGCGAAACTTGATCACCAACTGATAAATCTCTGGGTGTAACGGTGCGCTTCAACATATGCACCAAATTAGTCAATGACAAAATTTCAGAACAGTAAAAAATATCAAACTCACAACCTAACATAAATAATTTCGTCCCCAATATCACTAGATCATGCCTTTAGTAAGTAGATGCTTTTTATTCATTCAAGTACGCATAATATTCAGAGACACGTATATATTAGAAAATTAATAGCATGTGTGTTAAAGGGGGTTAAGTCATGTTGCATATATAATAGATTAAGGCGGTAAAATATAACACTTACATTTGCATTGTAGGGATAAATTTGTCGCAAGCATGCAATTTTTCTTTCTTCTTTTTTTTTTCTTTTCTTTTTTTCTTTTGGGTCGTATTGATTTGATACCTTTACGCAAAATTGTAACTTTATACTATTCCTACGTGACCAAATCATTATGTTTTTTAATGTGAAAATTAAAATTTGCTGGTTAAGTTCTTGTAATTTAAGCATTAAAACTCATTTTACCTAATTTTATTTAGAGTCTTTGCTCATGTAATGTTACGAGATATATATATATATATATATATATATATATATATATATATATATATATATATATTTATATTATGACATTGTGAAGTTCAAGATTAGTATTTCCAAACTTTCCTGGACATTTTTTTATCGAAATATTAAATTTGACTTTGTTCTTACAAAAAGTGTTTTGTCCAACTATATACTTGGGAATTTTCTACATTTACTGGGTTAAGTACTTTTTATGAGACTAATGCATAATTTAATTTGAGACGTATTAATGCTGCTTCTATTTTAAGGTACAAACTAGCTTGCATACTCTTAGACTCGTGTTCTATATACTCAATTTTGCCGCTTATGTCGTATAGTCCCTCTCATAAATTGTTTAAATGCCCCCTTTCATTACTAGTTTTTAATTATTATTTTTTCTGTTAATATGAATCTATTTATTTATATGCACAAAGGTGCAATCCATACAATCGTACAGTGAGGATCAGCACAAAGCAAAAGATAAGCCAAGGTTTGTGGGATATTTTCTAACCCCAGGCAAACTATTTAGACGACTAGCTTTAGCAACAAAATCAGTAACACGGTTAGCAGGACTTCGAACCAACATAAAGCAAACACATGGCAAAGAAGTTGCAAGGTTTATAATATCCAGACAAGGATTAAAATATGCCAATGAGATATTGTCACCGGATTGATAAAAGCTTCATATAACATCGTTTCATCTTACCAGTGTGGTAAAAAAATTGATAACTTAATTGTGAGGCCGAAGAATGCTCACTATCGTCGGTTTCCTTTGGTTTTGTTTGGCTCATTACTTTGGTTTGACTTAACTCTTTGCTTTGTTGGCCGATGGTTTTCCTTAGCCGTAGAGTTTCTTTAATTTGGTTTTTATTTGTTTACCTCTTTGGGTGATTGTATGACTTCTTGTATATTCTTTCTTTTATGAAATACACGATTTTACTTACTTTACAAAAAAAAAGTGTGGTAAAAAAATACTCGAACATTAGGGGATTGAGTCACCTTTAAGCGTTTTAATACTATGGATAGAAGAGATAATTTTATGATTAAAGGGAGTTTTAATTTAAAAAAAATCTGGATGAGATACTAAAATAAATAGTGTCAGGTTCTATTATTATACACTTTACTTATTTACTAAAATAAATAGTGTCAAGTTCTATTATTATACACTTTACTTATTTATATCATCATCCAAGAAATTGAGTGATTCTTTCATTCTTTTAACTTGAAAGTACTTATAGATACCATTAAGGATCACGTATTCTGAATCAATCAATGAAATTAAATTTTCAGTCTGACCTAAATGCCAAAAAACAAAGGAAAAATCTACTCGTAACATCTATTGGTGTCCATTTGATAGTGTTATTCCAAAGATTGAGCCATTATATTATTAAGGGTAAATAGCACCACAACCCCCTATACTTTAACAAAAGTGCACATGATCTCCCTGTGGTTTCAAAAGTGCACCGGAACCCCCTGTGGTTTTAAAAATGTAGCATCACAGCCTCCTCTGTTAAAAAAACCGTTACTTTTTGTTGGTGAAATTGTACAATAATAATAATTGAAAAAGAAACAATAATTAAAATACAAACACTTTTGTTGGAGACAACACGATCAGACTGAGGCGCGGGAATCTCGCTATCTTTAAGGTGATTCAAGCCCCCTGCGGTGAAAAGAGCCGATGCAGCAGTCTTGATATGGCTTGTCCCCTCCAGGATACAACAGCCCGACTTGTTGTCGTACTGCTCGAACCAACTCTGCACTGCACTAGAAGATTGAGCATAAGCTCCTCTCAAGAACACCTTTCTCTTTTGGCTAGGAATCTGTAACGGCCCAGCTAAGCGAATACCCCGCGGGGCAGAGGCACGCCAACGTCGCACATAAAGTAGTAATGTCCGCTCTGGCTTACCACGGTGGGCCCCTCACAGTTTTGTCCCTTGGAGGATTTCCCTCAAAAGGCGCCTCTTCGAATATAAGGGAGAACCATCCACTATATATTCAATTGGCCCAGCTCGTAACCTTCTGATGTGGGATGGGTTCACCACAGAATCCCTCTAACTTACTCTCCCAATATGATAGTAAAATATTTTTTTGTTTGTTTTTTGTATATTTGAAGTAAGAATGATGCCTATTTATAGGCTACTAAGAAACCACCATAATAAATTGCATACAAGTGAAAAGTCATGAATTTAAAACTTTTTTAAATACAAAAAACTCTTCAAATTCTAAAATTAATATATTCATGAATACAAAATTAATGTATAATCTGTTCATATTCCAAAATTAAAACATACATAAATACTCATAATACATTGAATATAAAAGATAATTAATTTAATATTAAAATATCACAACATTCCCGCACTTATTTTAATATTAAATTAATGTTATAAGAGAGATATTCTAGCCAAAAGAGATCATTATGCTTAATAAACGTGTGCTATGCATTGAACCTTTACTTAGCGAAACAGTAATCTCTACTCTAGAGTCAGTAGTGGTCTCCAACTTGAACTATGACTGCTTGAGGAAAATAAAAAGTCATTGCTCACACATAATGCTCCAGGTGTAAAAAAATGGGCTTAAAGACTTAGCACGTTACGACCATGTGCTTTCTTGGTTTTCATAAGTGTTTATATGAGAATTAGCCAAAAACTCATATGAAGCGGCCACAACTTCAACACTTATATAGGTGAAATCTGTCAAGGGTGCTCCTGTAATTCCGACACCCCACTCAAAAAGCTGCAGATTTCATTAAGAGTTTGAACTCAAAGCTACAGATTTCATTAAGAGTTTGAACTCAACCTCTAAAACATTACAGGATGAATACACTCACATCATAGGGAGAGATAATATTTAGTGTATTCTTGTCGTCCACCTTGATATTTGTTTTTTCCTTTGAACCCAATTTTCAAGATATCTAATCATTAGGTTGGGTATCCTCACATGTGGTTCATGATAAAATTGCTTCAATCCCATCCCCCTCGATGTATTCCATATCCTTTCTCTCGATAAGGCCTTAGTTAGTGGATTTGCAAGATTGTCAGTAGATTTGACATAATCCACATTAATAGATTCATTACTCAAATATGATCTCACAGTACTGTGTTTTCTCCTTATGGATCTGGACTTCCCATTATAAAAATGATTTTTAACTCTACTAATCGTAGCGGTGCTATCACAATGTATTAAAACTTGTGGGATTGGTTGTTCCCACAATGGAATCTCATGCAACAAATCTCTTAACCAGTTTGCTTCCTCACTTGCAGAAGCTAAAGCAACAAGCTCTGCCTCCATAGTTGAGTTAGCAATAATCGTTTGTTTCTTAGATTTCCAGCAAACAGCACCACCACCCATCGTAAAAACAAAACCAATAGTAGAGTAAGAGTCACCTGATAATGTGTTCCAGTTTGTATCACTGAAACCTTCGAATACATCAGGATATTTTCTATAAAACAAACCATAGTTTTTTGTTCCAGACAAGTATTTCATGACTCGCTAGATGGCATGCCAATGTTCTTTTCCAGGTTTGCTCGTAAACCTGCTAAGTTCTCCTACTGCATAAGCTATATCAGGTCTAATACAGTCAGTCGCATAACGCAAGCTACCAATTATACTTGCATACTCCTTTTGATTAATTATCTCATTATCATTTTCAACAGGAAAAAGATGCACATTATGATCAAAAGGTGTTGACACATGTTTACATTCAAGAAAATTAAATTTTCTTAAGATTTTCTCAATATAGTACGACTGATCAAGAAAAATGCCATCAGACGTTTTGGTAATTTTTATCTCCAAAATAAAATTAGCCTCACTAAGATCTTTTATATCAAAATGACTACAAAGAATAATCTTAGTTTCATTTATGACATGAATATCTGTGCCAAAAATAAGTAAATCATCCACATAGAGGCTAATAATCACATGTGAATTTTTCCAAGATATATGATATATGCACTTGTTACTTTCATTAGGTTTATAACCATTCTCAATCATGCAGGAATCAAACTTCTCATGCCATTGCTTAGGTGCTTGCCTCAAGCCATATAGGGATTTAGTAAGCTTACACACTTTGTTTTATTGGCCTGGTTCCACGAACTCTTCAGGTTGATCCATATATATTTTCTCATCTAGGTCCCCATTCAAAAAGGCTATTTTTACATCCATTTAATGAATTTTTAAATTAAAAATAGCTCCAACTGCAATTAGCAATCTAATTGATGTAACTCTGGTAACAGGAGAAAAAGTATCGAAAAAGTCAAGATCAGCCTTCTATTTGAAGCCTTTTGTAACAAGTCTAGCTTTAAACGATCCATCAGGTTTAAGTTTTTTCCTGAGTACCCACTTGTAGCCTATGGTTTTACAACCTGGTGGTAATTCAACTAATTTTCAAGTTTTATTAGAAATTAGTGAATCCATCTAATCATTTACAGCTTCTTTCCAAAAAATGGCGTCAGGAGATGAAAAAGCTTCTTTTAAAGTAAGTGGGCGTTCTTCTGAATTGAAAACATAAAAATCTGGACCAAAATATTTTTCAATACGTGCCATTTTACTCCTTCTTGGTTCAGAAAAAAACATTTTCATTATCTTGAAAAGAAGTAGAATGAGATATAGAAGACATTTTTAGAAATTTCTCTAGCCCCACTATTTTGAAGTTTAAAAGCATACTTTTCTTCATGAAAAATAGTATCACCTGACTCAACAATTGTTTGATTTTCAAGATCAAAAAATCTGTAAGCTGTACTATTCACCGCATAGCCAAGAAAAGCACAAGTGATAGCTTTAGCACCTAATTTTGGTCTCTTTGGATTTGTTAGCCTCACAAAAGCTAAACAACCCCAAACTCTCAAATATCCCAAATTAGGCTTATATCTTTTACACAGTTCAAAAGGTGTAATTTTAGTCTTTTTATGCGACACCCTATTTAAAACATGACAAGCTGTTAGAGTAGCCTCACCCCAAAGATTTTTGGGAGCACCTGACTCCACAATCATGGCATTCACTAAATTAATAATAGTTCTATTTTTTCTCTCAGCTACACCATTAGACTCAAGTGAGTAAGGTGGTGTAGTTTCATGGATTATTCCCAAAGACTGAAGAAAAGAACTGAATTCAGAAGAAATATATTCTCGGCCTCGATCATTTCTCAATCTTTTGATTTTTCTACCGAATTGATTTTCAACTTCGTGAAGGAAAATTTTAAACTTTTCAAAAGCATCACTTTATTTTTCAGAAGATAAACATAAGTATATTTTGAAAAATCATCAATGAAAATGATAAAATATCTATTTCCTCCACGAGTTAAAATTCCTTCAAATTCACAAAGATCTGAATGAATTAAATCTAGCAATTCGGTATGTCTAACAACATTTTCATAAGGCTTTCTAGTGATTTTTGTTTTGCTACAAGATTCACATTTTTCAAAGTCTTTATTCAGTCTTGGAATTAATCCTAAACTACTCATGATTCCCACATATCTGCTATTAATATGACATAAATGTGCATGCCAAAAATTCACAGAAGATAGCATATAAACAGAACAAGATGCTTTATTATCATTATCAACATTGAAACAAAACATTCCATCATATGCATATCCTTTGCCCACAAAAATACCTTTCTTGGTAATTACATATTGATCAGATTCTATAGTTTGCTTAAAGCCTGCCTTGTTGAGCAAGAAACTAGACATAAGGTTTTTCCTCATGGAAGGGGTAAAGAGTACATCTTTCAGTGTTAAAACACGTCCAGATGTAAACTTGAGCTCAACATCACCACTCCCTAACACCTTAGTTTTGCTTGAATCACTAAGCATAACCGTTTTTTCTTCTTCAAAAGGAGTGTATTTCTTGAACCAGTTTTTATCATAGCAGACATGCCTATTGGCACCAGAGTCCGTCCACCAACCTTCTACATATTGAACCATGTTTATGTCTGTTATCATAGCCACTAACGGCTCTTCGGTCACATTAGCTTGAGGAATAGCTTCACGTTTTCGGTATCTACAATTCCGAGCAATATGCCCAACTTTGCCACAAACAAAGCAGGTTATGCCCTGATTCTTAGAAGATTGTCCATGGTTCATAAATTTCTGGTTCGAATTTCCCTTATGTTTATTTTTCATTTGATTCTTATTTGGCTTCAAATGAGCATTCTTAGAATTCTGACCTTTGGGCACACTATTAGAATTTGCAGAAATTAAATTTACCTTTGTGGAATGTTCATTGTTGTCCAAGATCATTGCATCCTATCCTCTTGCCTCTTCCTCCACATGAATGCGAGTTATCAAAACCTCCAAAGAAGTTTCTTTCTGCTTGTGGCGCATAGACTTTTGAAATTCCTTCCAAGAAGGTGGAAGTTTATCAATGATGTCAGCCACAACTAGATTGTCTTCAATCCTGATGCCTTCAGATCTAACATCAGCTACTATCATCTGGAAGTCTTGAGTTTGTTGCACCACAGATTGTCCATCTTTCATTTGAAATCTGAAAAGACGGCTAGCAGCATACTTCTTAGCTCCAACTTCTTCAGTATCATATTTCTTTTGCAAAGCCTCCCAGATGCTCTTTGCAGAGTCATAGTTAGTTTCATAGTAATCATATAAACTGTCAGTAAAATAATTTAAAAGATAATACCGACAGTTGTACTCATCATTGACATATATATCCACCAAGTCTTGATGTTGTGCAAGTTCTTCCTCAGTCATGTTATCGGTGGATACATTTGTTGGGTCATCTCCAATGAGTACATATCTTACCTTCAAGAGACTTAGGTAGAATGAAACTTTGCTTTTCCACCGTTTAAAATTAGTTCCACCAAAACGGAACGGCTTATTGAGGTCTCCAACGTTAGTTTTTTCCACCGTTGGTTCCATTTGAATCTCCTAAAAATTGTTGGTAAAATTGTACAATAATAATAATTGAAAAAGAAACAATAATTAAAGTACAAACACTTTTGTTGGAGACAACTCGATCAGACTGAGGCGCGGGAATCTCGCTATCTTTAAGGAGATTCAAACCCCTTGCGGTAGAAAGAACCGATGCAACAGTCTTGATATGGTTTGTCCCCTCCAGAATACCACAGCCCGAATTGTTGTCGTATTGCTCGAACCAACTCTGCACTAAAAGGTTGAGTACAAGCTCCTTTCAAGAACATCTTTCTCTTTTGGCTAAGAAACCCTCTAATCTACTCTCTCAATATGATAGTAAAATATTTTTTTGTTTGTTTTTTTGTATATTTGAAGTAAGAATGATGCCTATTTATAGGCTCTTAAGAAACCACCATAATAAATTGCATACAAGTGAAAAGTCATGAATTTAAAACTTTTTTAAATACAAAAATCTCTTCAAGTTCTAAAATTAATATATTCATGAATACAAAATTAATGTATAATCTCTTCATATTCCAAAATTAAAACATATATAAATACTCATAATACATTGAATATAAAAGATAATTAATTTAATATTAAAATATCACAACACTTTTAACGGAGAGTGCATCACACGCGCGTTTGGTGCCATTTTTCATGGTTTTAGGCTTAAATTATTACTTAATTGGACAAAAAATGCCCTTATATATGGTTTTTTTTCTTTTCTTTTCTTTTTCTCCCAATGCAATTTTCACAAAAAAAATAAAATAAAATAAAAAATAAAAACCCATCTTCTTCCTCAAACCACCGCCCCCCTTACCCCCACCGTAATCCCTACCCCGTCAACCCCTCTATCCCCGTCACCTCACCGTTACCCCCCACCCCCCAAAACTTGCAAATCTTTTTTATATATATATATATATAAACATGTATAAATTATAAATATCCATGTGTATATATATGTACACACGTATATTACATATATATATATGTACACACGTATATTACATATATATATATATATATATACATATATACATATATATATATATATATATGTGTGTGTGTGTGTGTGTGTATGTGTGTGTGTGTGTGTGTGTGTGTGTCTGTGTATGTGTATGTGTGTGTGTCTGTGTATGTGTATGTGTGTGTCTCTGTGTGTATGTGTGTGTGTGTGTCTATGTGTGTGTGTGTGTGTGTGTGTCTGTAAACAAAAAAGAAAAGGAAAGGAGAAAATAAAAATAAAAATTGAAGGGCATTTAAGTCTTTTTATATAATTCAGTAAATTTGTTGACGAAAAATTAGGGAGGGGTGCATGTGCACGGTTTTAAAATCACAGGGGGTTCCAGTGTACTTTTGAAACCACAGGGGGGTCCTATGCATTTTTGCTAAAGTATAGGGGGTTGTGGTGCTATTTACCCTTTTATTAATCTATTTTGGCTTCTAATTAGAAATAGTTGCAATGAATGAGTTGGGATGTTCTTCTGGCGCTGCTTCTGGACCTTGTCTAACAAGGAATTGCAATAGAAGTCCCCTATTCGGCGAAGTTGATCGTAGCATGACTTTTTTTTTTGAAAAAAAACTGTAGATCGTATCATAGTCCTATCGTAGTAGTAGATCATAGTGATCGTGTCGTATCATGACTTGTTAGTAGTTGAGTGAAAATTCAGTAGATATCGAAGTTGAGTGATATCAAATAGATAAATGGGAGGTCTTTGCAATAATGATATTACAAAAGAGTGGCTGATGTCTTTCTACCAATTAAGTATCGAAATAAATTTTCGTAAAATAGTCTGCTTTTACAGACTGTTTGGAACAAATGAATTCCATAAAATTTTATGGAATTCATTTGCAAATCCAAATTTTTTTTGTTTAGTTGCACTTTTTTAAAGAATTATAAATCCAATATTTACAATTTTTAGATTTATACAAGCCTTACTCAAATCTGAGCTCAGGAGGTGGAATTTACAAATACACATTTTCTAATTTTGCTGTTAATATTTTGAGGACAAAACTACCCTAAGATTTTTGACTTTGCTAGGAATAGTCTAAAACTAAAAAAAGAAAAAAACATATGTCTTTTAAATATGAAAACTTTTGAATCTTTATCATGCAAGTGTTTTATATGCTTCGCAATCATTTTTATGCTAAGTCAAAATCATCTTTCTTCTCATAACACTTCTTTGTAGACTTCTACTAGATTTGAAATATGTGCTATCTTGACGATCTTAGAATTGGTATCTTCTAGTACTATTGCCTTGTAATCTTTTGTCTTAATTTATTTGATATAAACTAAACTAAACTAAACCAAGCCTTTAGATGAGATATCTTAATTCATTTGATATACTTGTAAAAAATGTTATATAGTTATTTTTCCATGTTAAACTTAGGGTTGAACTTAATCTTATTATGATTATTTTGTAATGTTTAAATTTTTTGAAAATATTTCTTTGTTTTGTTATTTTTTACTTTTTCTTTTGGATTTTTATGATAGTACATAAATTAATAATAGATTGAGAAGATAACGCTTATATGATAGCCTAATTTTAATTGAATAAAAAAAGGTTATTTAAGTAAAATACAAATGTTAATTCCAATTTCACATGTGTTCCAAACACAATTTAGATTTACAAATAACAGAATTGACTTAATATTATTTTAGATTTCCAAACAAGAGAATTCATTTATTTTAGATTTCCAAACAAAAGAATTCATTTGTAAATGAATTTCATGAAGAATTCATTTATAAATGAAATGAATTCCACACATGAATTGTTTCCAAACACTATGTTACATATTTAGTTAGGTTAGAAAAGGACCAAAAAAAAAACTTCTACAAATTATGTAACAAAAGGAAAAATAATAAAAATGAAAATGTATCTCTAACCTCTTTTTCTGGGTCAACTTGGTATTTGGTTTTTATTCAGAGAAAGGTATGCGAAAATTAATAGTATATAATAAAGGGGGTTATTATCTATAACTTGATATCATAATATGTGATTTAGTCATTGAACTCTATAACTTGATATCATAATATGTGATTTTGTCCTTGAACAACTACAGCAAAGCATAAACACATGTGGGGGCACATAGATTTTTTTGAGAAAAAAAATAAAAAAACCTTGTAAACGGCTGGCGCGCCCCTTCCCTCTAGCTTCGCCCATAACTTCTAAAAGCCTTGAGCAAATGAACAACTCAAGGCAGTATTATAATACAAAGTGGTCACAAATTCTCAACATAATTTAAGCAGAATATTTAAGAATTTGATACATATATGCGTTCTTTATATACAAGCACTGCATCAAACACTATGATGCATATCATTTAATCGAATTAAAAAAAAAAATTCCCGCGAAAGCACAACGAATTCGAACTCTTCACCATGAAATCAATCCAACCCATGCATAATTAAACGTACTTAAGTTTAACAATAAGCTACACACTAGCTCCTCTTGACAAAAAAAGGATTATCGACCATGGTAACGAGGTTTTTAATTGAGTGCTGCTTGATTTACATTTCAACTAGAAACAAGTAAGATGATGAATTGAAAGAGACAGATTACTTATACTTATGTCCTTATTTTTCTGCAAAGGGTTCATTCGACACGGGCACTTCACGAATGCATCCAAGTACATAGCTGATTAATTTAAACAACATTATCTTAGCAATTATATTTAAACGGGTAAATAGCACCACAGTCCCTTATGGTAAAGCAAAAGTGCACAGGACCCTCTTATGTTTTCAAAAGTGTACCGAAACCCCCTGTGGTTTTAAAAATGTAGCACAACAACCCCTCCGTCAAAAAAATCGTTATTTTTAACGGAGAGTATGTTGCACGCGCGTTTAGTGCGATTTTTTATGTTTTTTGACTTAAATTATTATTTAGTTGGACAAAAATGCCCTTATTATATATATATATATATATATTTTTTTTTTTCTTTTCTTTTCTTTTCTTTTTCTCTCAATGCAATTTTCACAAAAAAAAAAAGCAAAAAACTCATCATCTTACTCCACCCCACCCCACCCCCCGGTCAAACCCACCCCCCGTTACCCCCACCCTGTCCACCACAGCAACCCCCCCTCCCCCCTTAAAAAAAAAAACAAAACCCAACAATAATTTATGAACTCAAATTGACTTCAAATGAATTGAATTGAAATTAAAACCATCAAATTTTTTTGTCTTCATTTTCATTTTGCTACAACAAATAATTATTCTTCACTCAGCCATGTCGCCAAACAAGTTCGACTCCACTGTATGAACTCTCATCTCTTTTACTTCTCCAAATTCAAATACATTTTGTTGCCTTAATTTAAATGCTTGCCTGGAGTATATGTGAACCTTTTGCTTAATTGGCTCAAGTGCATACAACTTTCTAGGCTAGCTATAATGGCGATGATGATGTTAAAGGTGCATCAGATTATCGTCCAGCAAGATGAAGGCTTAAAGGTTTGGTGAGTTAGCTTGTAGGTTAATATATAGATTAGTTGTTGTGTGGGTGTCTGGTGCTGTCTGTTGTTGTGTGTGTGGATGTGCAGCGTGGTGGTGTTGTGTGTATGGATATACAGGGTGGTGGCATTGTGTGTGTGTGGGGTGGTGGTGTTGTGTGTGTGTGTATTATTTTTCTTGTTTTTCTGGTATGGTGTATGAACATATATATTATATTTTTGTTTTTCTTTTTTTCTTTTCCTGGTGTGGTGTATGTGTGTGTATATATATATGGATAAATAAATGAAAGGAAAGAGAGACAAAAAAAAAAAAATGAATTGAGGACATTTGCATCATTTAGCATTTTCTGTTAAAAAATTGACGGAAAAGAAACAGAGGGGGCACGTGTGCACTTTCAACAAACTATAGGGGGTTCCGGTGCACTTTTGAAAACACTGGGGGGCCCTGTGCATTTTTGATAAATTATAGGGGACTACGGTGCTATTTACCCTATTTAAACATATAACATGGATTGCATTGCCTTTTTTATTTTGTTCAAAGGAGTTTATGCACAACTGTCAAGAGCAAACATACACAAAGGCTTACAGATAAAAACCAAAACAGGAGGCCTCCGCTCACGGTGCATGATCCATTTTCTTAACACCTTCAGGGTAGTAATATTCTTCATTAGAATCACGATCGGGCTCCCCCCCGCTATCAGGTTCGCAGGATTAGGAGGCCTCCACTCCCGTTGCTTATTAGAAGGAGGATCAGATGGGGAATAGCTCGAAGAAGATCCAAGATCAGCCATGGCAGCTCTCTCTCTCTCTCTAGTCCTAGATACCCCAAGGATTTTGCTATCGCAAACCCTAATTTTGTACCTGATTTTGTTTACAGAGACATACGCTTTTTAATAAGTATGTGCTTATTTGCTGCACAGGATTCAACACGGGCACTTCACTCATTCAACAAAGTCCACAACTGATCAAACCAATCACATCTTAGTGATTAGGAACATATATGTATTGCTTAGGATTACAAACTCTGCAGAGCAAACATTTACAAGGCTTGGCAAAGAAAGGATTCATTCAAGACGGGCACAGAAATAACTAGCTTACGGACACCAAAAAACAAGGACGAATATTCAAGTCATAAAACTACATGCCCTACGCATATAGAATAATCAAATAAGCAAAATATATATAACTTTAAGAAGAATATATTGATTAGAGCAGAGAAAAGACTTGCAATAGGTGAAAAGGCCAAAAACAACAGTGAAGGAATACATTCTCTTCAGAATTTGCGGGTGTTTTCTTAAGCCTGCAAAATATGACTTCTCTCTCTGTCATTATCTTTCGCCACATATTAGCTTGAAACGTCTTGACAACAGCATCACGACGTATTTGTTCTTTGGCTTAGAAAGTGATGTAGTAAATAAGGCCAGCACAACGACTTGTATTCGCTTTCTCAAGCTTCACAAATTCGTACTTTGTTCCCTACAAAAAAAAGAAGAAGAAGGAAAAATGAAGAAGAGAAAAAAAGAAGAAGGGGGAGGGGGGGAGGGGCGACGAACGATTAAGAAAAGGGAATAAGGAAAAAATTCGGGATTTTGCTTGTTATATTCTTGAATTGCCAAGGTTGCCATCTCGATAATACCCTGAGTTTAGTTAGGCGACTTGTCCAAGTTTACGGGAATAACAGTAGCCATATGGCAATAGCCTAGATAGTCTACAATGTCAAAACCTTCGCTCTCCTTAATCTGTTGAGTGTATCTTGCCCACAGTGCATGATCCATCTTCTTAACACCTTCAGGGCAGTAATATTCTTCATCAGAATCAGGATCAGGCTTCCCCACTATTAGCTTCGCAGGATTAGGAGGCCTTTGCTCCCTTAGCTTTTTAGGAGGAAGTTCAGAAGGAGAATCGCTTGAAGAAGATCGCGATCAGCGATGGCAATTTTACTCCCAAACCCTAATTAATAATGTAGGATTATGCTATCCCAAACCCTAATTTTAGCCCTAATAATGTTTCTCTAACTTCTACAACGACCGAAACATTTTTATTGTGTTGAAAACATAAGTAAATATAATAAAATTAAATTTTAGATAATATGGTAATTTAACATATGGTAATGCGAAGTTGTTGTATTAATATATTTGCTTCTGAAAGTAAGCTTGACCAAAAGGAAAAAAAATCCTGAGAAATTGTACAATGGGACTATTTTGGATTCGTGACGATTAGAGCTAGTGTGTTTGGATCGCTACTATTTCCTCTCCCTTATGGATCCAAATATACGCAAGAGTTTTATCGTATTAAGTGAAAAATGAGAAAGAGAAAAAAGAAAAAAAAAAAAAAGAAACTGGTCCAGCTCCAGTGTCAGCGCATTATAGGGTGTTACTCATGGCTGCAGTTTTCTTGGGTATTTTCAATAAGGGCTTTAAAATACAATAATTATAACTTTTTAACAAATATGGAGACTCTTGAAGAAAAAATGCAACACCAATAGTAGATATAAAGTCCCAAATCTATTTTTTGTTCCAAATTTAACATATTTCAATAAGAATAGAGTCCGGGCTCCATTTTTTTCAACAAATTTGTTGAAGAAACTGGAACCTCAAGAAAAAGAAAAAAAAAATTATAGAGCCCACATAGGTCTCTTCCAAATCAGATTTGACTACATGGGTCTCTTCAACAAATTAGATTTGACATCTGACTAACAACTTTAACCAAAAAAAAAAAAGGTTGACAATTTAAAAAAAAAAAAAAGTACTTCGGCTAAATAAAAAAATGGAAGGAGTTACGGGTCTCACTATGGATTCTTAAATTTAGATCCCCTAACTGGGGATGATTTTTTTTTAGAACCACTAAAAAATACATGAGACTCTAAATAGGGCTCTAAAAAGCAAAGAGACTCTAAATTTGTTTTTAAAGCCCCTCAATTTAGAGCCTCCATTAAGGATGACCAAATTCAAAGAGCAAAACTATTAATAAGTGAATTAGAATTGTGTTTATTAAAAATATGTCTATTTTTAAGTTTAAAAAATTAATTTAGCTTCCACTGAAAAAATTATCTATACATGAATATTGAATTGTGTATTTTAAGCCCTCACTAATTTTACTAATTGAGAAACTATATTATCATTTATTTAGAACTACAGCCCTAATTAATTTCACTAATTGAGAAACTATATTAACATTTATTTAGAACTGCACTTTCGGCTTTCATTATATAGTCCACCAATTTCAGTTTATATAAAACCTAGAAGGTCAATAAAAATTATTAAGGTCAAGAGAGAACCGCCACAACTAATCCGAAGGAATCTTCTCCCAGCTTTTCCTCTTCTGGAGCTTCTCAATAGGAACAAAAGCTTCAAGATCCGTCAGATGTCGATTATAATTCTACTAAAGAATACTATTGCCCAAAGGGCGTGATGAAGATGGATCACGAAGTGTGGACTAAATACAGACTGTGAGATCCCATATTTTACTTTATCTCGATTGCGTGTTTTATCTCGTTTTGCGTGAATTGACCTGTTTATGTGCTATATGACTTAAAATGTGTTAAAAATGTGATTAATACTCCTAATACATGCAAAGCGTGCATTCATGAAATTTACATAAAAAACAGAATTAGAAATTTTATCATCGATTTTAGTGAAAAGTGTTTTGAGCACCTGTCCACTAAAATTTTTACAGGGGTGTTTTAAACATTTTAAAACCTAGTCCTCGGTTATTAATAGACCCGTGTTTGATTAAAACGGATTTGGAATCGGTTCTGAAATTTTAAATATTTTTACACTTTCTTTTGTAAGAAAACGAGTTTTAAGCCGACTCGGGTGAAACTATTTTAATGTAAAACTCTTTGTCAACTAAAATATATTGTATAGAATTAATTTAGTTGTTAATTTACCAAGAAATAGTCATTAAAAGAATTAAAAGACTAGAAAACAGAATTAAAAGTCTAAATAAGTACTTTGACTTTCTTTTAATTTATTTGACCTTAGCATATATGCATCAACCCATACTTGCACAACACAAAAACACACTCATTTTACACCTACATGGCCGAGAGCCATTAGAGAGAAAAGCCAAGGTTTTCTTCAAGTTTTCAAAGGCAAATTTTCATTAGAAGTTGTATTTCAAGGCCAATTTCCATCAACCAAAGCTTGATTCCACCTCTTGAGCATCCATTGAGCATCTTTGTAGCTTCAAAACACATCAAAGGTGAGAGAAAAATTCTAGATCTCAAAAGTCATTTTTTATGTTTTTGCTTATAATTGCATTTTGAACCGTTAGAATGTTAATTTGAAGTTATATTATTGCTCAGTGCATGCTAAGGATCGATTATATGTATTCTTGTGAGATTTGAACCGTTGTAGCATAATTTTTGTTTTGGGTATTTAAAGTTGATAGTTTGGCCAATTGTTGAATATTTTGAGTTGTAATGGTTGGAATCGATTGTCGTCAATTTTTAAAAGTTTGTTAATTACGTGGTAGCGCTGTTATAATGCCGAATTTTTGATTGCGATGTTTGTGTGGAAATCCAAAAATTTCAGCCTAGGTGCATTGAGGTTTTAAGGTTGTTGGGCTAAATTTTGATATGTCTTGGTTGGTTTCTGAGAGGGCTAATGTAGTTGATTGAATGGGTGAGTGATAGAAACTGATTTGGAGTTGTTTGGATTAGTAGAATGTAAGATATGATTATTTGAAGTTTAGGTTATCTTTCTTTAAAGTATTGAATTATGCCTTTCGTTGATTGTGTGGTATTTGAGTGATTGAATTGTGAGTTGTTAATGGTTAGACTAGCGTTTGAGTGTGTGTGTAATGCATATTTAGTTGGATGTCCGACTTTGTCATCTAACTTAGTTGTTTGTGGTTTAATTAATTATTTGATGTTATATTGATGAAAAGATGATTATTGATTGATTATTGATGAACCGGGAGAGAGTAAACAGAAAAGGTTGTCCTCATGTGATGTGATGTTTATTATTATTGGTGAGTCTCGGTAAGTCTGTGCCACTTCTCGAGCAGCGTCGGACTGTCGTGTTAATAACGGCATGACTACCAGAGGCTACCCCCAGCTCACATGACGGAGGTGTCATGGGGGGAGGGGCTAGTAAGGTACCTCGGGTGCGTGAGTAATGGGGAGCTATAAGAAGAATGGTTGAGATCTTGATGGCGTTTGGAGCTACACCAACTAGAGTATCATTTATTGATTGGTGATTATAGTTATATATTTATATTGTTATTTATGTTTTTGAAGGCATCTAGAGGACCTGTGGTCATAACCAGAACTCTTAGGTCTTATTGTGTGTTTACTACTCAAAGGATCATTTCCAAGGAGTGTAAATATTGTTCTAGGTCTACCGGATCCTCACTGAGCTTGTTTTATATAAGCTCACTCTCTATTATTGCATGCATGAAGGTGTTACTGATTCTGTACTGGTACGTTCCTCTTGAAGAGGAAAATATGCCTTTCGTGGATAAGTCTTATGTGCAGGAGTCCTTTCCATAAAATTGTTTATAGTTGATGCATTTTGATGTATTATAAGCCTACTTTAACTTAAAGACTTATGTATGATAGCTTAGTAGTCTTTCTTTTGATCATGTTTAGATTACTAAGTTGGGTTATAATCTATTTTGAAATGTATGTTAAAGTTAAGGTATTTATGTTGGAACGGAGGCGTATAACTAAGAATAATTATTGTATAATATGGTTATGTTGTATGTTGTTAGCTTAATTGAGGAGTTGATTGTTGAATGGTTGAGGAGTTTGGTTGTATGATATTCTGAGAGGTTGGTTTAGAGTGTCACGCCCCAACCCGACCTATAGAAGTTAGACTTGGGAGTGATCTAAACATTCAAGTCATTTCACGTACTTAATCGTTTATTAAGGTTTAACACTTAACGTTTAGCCTAAACTCCACCAATTCTCCGGAAAACCGGCAGCATAACGGCTGTAATTGGCCTCTTTAGTTTGACCTAATTTTCTGAAGGCCTCAAAACTTTCAATCTCAAATTCATTTCCAACTAAGATTACTATTTATCACCAATCGAAACGCCTACTACTTATCTCGAAGTCTCGTTTGATTAACAACCTAGCATGATAATTATGTCTCGTTTGTTTGTCAATCCTTGTTACAAAAGTACCTGTTGATCTTAGCTTATCAATGAGTACCTGCTTAAGATTGGATAGATTCATTTTACTTAACCCTTTATCTGATACTTCATAAACCTGTGATAGATACTAACTAGTAGCAATAACAAAATGACCAGAAGAGGGTCTATCTAGTTATGATCAGTACAAAACAAAATTAGACCCCAAATTACAACAGGGGTCGTTTACAATAGCGGTAGCAAGCAACATAAGAAATAGTCTTCAAAAACAACATATCATTCACAAAATAGCCACAGTCAAGTAAGACACGTAGGGCAGGCAATCACTCCAAGGAGTCATCGATAGGCACGTTATCATCAAGTACCTGTTCCTGATCTTCCTCACCTGAGATAATAAAAGAGGGTGAGTCCTTATGAACTCAGCGAGGGGGAAACGAGAAATAAGTTTTGAAACTCTTTTTCCGATTCAACTTATGAAAACCCTTTTTGCAAGCATGACATATATCACAAGTAAGTTCATAATGTTATATAAGAGTAAAATAACACAATTACCCGTCTTTCCTCCCCGAGGTCCTCTAGGAACCAAGCGAGAGTACTTATACACATAGTGAAAAGGATACGGTGAGCTTTTGCTCTCAGTTCATTTCCAGTATTAGTTGTTGCAGCCGACTTCAAATCATCCACTTATCACGCCAAATGGGTGTACTCCGGATGTACCCCGAAATCCTACGACCCAACTTTCCGAGGAAGTCTAGCCCCCAAGCGAGAGAGGGAATTGGACAATGGTAGTCACGGTTGCACCGATAAGCCCGATGCCGCCCGGTGTGCGTGAAACGCTACCACGCCAGAATGAAAGGTTGCAACCTTGTATGCAATGCACATTTATAACATTTAACGTATCACATTAGGAGGACAACAAAGTAGGTTGCCTCCGAGCAGTTATAAGATCGCACGTTGACAAGAAAACACACGAAGCATGTTTGACATGTAATTTCACTTGTAAAACGCATGGAGTTATATGAATAGTAAATGGGCAGCCATGTAACACATGTAAATCAAGTCGTATAACTCATTTCGGAGTTCACATAATCAAGTAATAAAGTTATACAAGCATACGACGACATTTACATGAGATCGGGTGCAAGAAAAGTCTACTTATCAACATGCAATCGTCGGAATCACCTTTAGGACTATAAAGACAACTACAGGCAGCCCACTAATCACACAATTAGACATGATAACCATAGGATCGATACTTAGCGAGTTTTTCATAGTCACTAGGGTTTCAATTCATGCTTACATGTACGATTAAGCCACGAGATGACAAGGAATTAAACCAAAGCCATGCATCGATTAATTAAACATCCTCAAGCATTCAAAACAGTCCACACAACATCCAAGTGCCACAATCCCAAGCATTTAATACAATAAGAGAAGTTACAATAATTTTCAAAACATATCACTAGATGAAAATCTCACTGCCATGGTCTGTTTTCCCACAATCATTTAGACAAGTAAAAAATCTCCAATTCTAATGGAAAAAATTTCAAATTAAAGCTTAAGGAGTGAACTAAATCCAGAAAGAAACCTCGCATCATTTGGAGTTCGGGTTCAAGAGTTATAGCCAAACCGTGATACTACGCAAAACTGTCCAGATTTGTTTACATTTCAATACTTGTCATTTTTTAGGACCTTAGGGTCAGATTTAGCCTTAGTCTATTTCTGACCAAAATGTCCAGAACTGAAAAATATAGCAGCCTACCATATTTCATGCGTTTTGGATATCATTTACTAATTCAAAACTGATTCGTTCTACAAGGACAGTGAACTGCCAAAAACCTGCTTCATTTTCCCAGATTTTCCAGATTTGGACACCTTTCTATGTTTTGCCATTTTGGAGACCTTAGAGTCAAAATTGGCCTTGTCCTATTTCTATGAAAAACTCTCAGAACTGGCAAAACTAGTCACCTACCAATTTTCACTCATTTTAAACATCATTTACCTTTTTAAATTCACTTCGCTCCAACAAGTCAGAAGACTGCCATTTACGCGATTTCACCTATCTTCAAATTCTAGCCAAATATCTTGTCATGCATGTTTACGAAAGCTCATGTACACACATATATCACAAGCAAAAAGGTAAAAATAGACATTTAAAGGCATACATGTGGTTTTGGAAAGCTTTTAAAAAGGATTAACCCTCACCTTAGCCTATTGACAACAAATGAATCTCAAAACTCTTGGAGATGCACAAATGGTCTTCTTTCCTTGTTTGGCAGAGGGATATTGCTTGATTTCCTTAATTCGTAGCTAAGTTACCATGTCCTTAGTATGTGCATGTGGTTAGAACAAAAAGCAAAAGAAGTAGAAGCTATCAACATACCTAAGGGACGAAAGAGTGTTCTATGAGCTTGCATGCATGTTTCTTTGCTTCTAGCTTGCTTGGTCGAGTTCCTTAGTGGCTTGAATGTCTTGATGAACCTTAAGATGATGAGCTTAAGCTATGGAGACTAAAATTGCAGCCAAGGCCTAGGTAGAGAGAGAGGAAATGAGAGAGTGAGAGAATGAGAGAAAGAAATGAAAAGCTTTGAAGAGTTTTGATGCTTTGAATGCATGTGTGGGGTATGGGCTTGCAAATTTCAGAATTTGTGTCTTCAAGAACATATTTTGAATCATCTTAGCATAGGTGATTGAGTGGGTCGAGATTGTGGTGCCTTGGGTAGGGTTTTAAGTCATTATTATGCTTTGTGTCATAGGTTGTCTAGGTATGATTTTTGAATTTGCAAGGCATGCCAATCTCTTCACATGGTCGGCCAAAGCATTGTTAAATTCTGAATTTTTGTCATGTTTTGAGCATTATTTAATTGAGTGTGATTGGATCATGCAAAAAGAATGAAGAATAAAGAATAAGAATGTTTAGCTTTTGGTGAAATTTCGTCTTCTAGTGAGTTGAATTAGCATTTTAATATTAGTTAGTGGAGTTGTAGGATTAATTAATAATCTAGTGCTTTGTGTAAGATGCTTTCTTGATTAGCGTGCGGGCACGCTTTTTTAAGTTTATGGCACACACTACGAGGTAAGGCACCAACTACTAGACAAATGCACGTTTCCCAAGCAAATGCACGCAACCCTAAATGAATGCACGTAATTCGCTGCAAGGCACACAAAATGAAACACAACTCTTAAACCTAGGTCAAGGCACGCAAATCTAGGTTAGGACACACGAAATTAGATATCGTACTCAAATCGAGGTCGGGCCTCACATCCCCCCCTCCGTAAAAGAATTTCGTCCCGAAATTCGATATTACCTTTGAAATAGTGCTGGATACTATTGCTTTATCTGGTCTTGCCTTTCTCACGTTGCTTCTTCAACTCCATGATGATCCCACAACACTTTCACCATCGGTATAGATTTGCTGCGCAACTCCCGATCTTGCTGGTCTAGGATCCGAATGGGTTTCTCTTCATAAGACAAGTTCTCCCGAAGCTGCAACAACTCTGGCTCCAAGATATGCGATGGATCAGGGTGATACTTCCGTAGCATTGAAACATGAAAGACGTCGTGAATATTAAAAAGGTTTTGGGGTAGTTCCAGGTTATACGTCAATTTACCAACCTTCTCAATTATCCCAAATGGTCCTACAAACCTCGGGCTCAACTTTCCACCCTTGCCGTGTTTAATCAGTCCCCTTCGAGATGATATCTTCAAGAACACCTTGTCGCCGACCTCAAACTCTAGACTCCGCTTCCGTCGGTGTGCATAACTTTTCTGCCTACTTTGGGTGGTAAGCATCTGTTTTCGGATGAGGTGGACATTATCAACAGTCTTCATAAGTTCTGGTAGTAGGGTTAGGTCAAAAGTCTTCGTCTCACCTACTTCATCCCAGTAATTGGGGATCGACACTTACGTCCATACAATGCCTCAAACGGGGCCATCCCGATAACGGCCTGATAACTGTTATTATAAGCGAACTCCGCTAGAGACAGATATTTCTCTCAACCTTTCCCGAACTCTAAAACACAAGCCCTCAGCATATCCTCCAGAATCTGAATAGTTCTCTCAAATTGTCCATCAGTCTGAGGGTGATAAGCCGTGCTGAAACTCAACTTCATTCCCAAAGCTTCTTGCTATCTTTTCCAAAATCGAGAAGTAAAACGAGGATCCCTATCCGATACAATACTCACAGGCATCCCGTGCAATCTTACAATATCCGCCATATACATATCTCCCAATTTCTCAGGACTATCCTCCTTGTTCATCGGTAAGAAGTGCGCTGACATAATCAATCTATCCACTATGACCCAAACGGCATCATGACCCTTTTGTGACCTGGGCAGGTCCATGACAAAGTCCATAGTTATATGTTCCCATTTCCTTCGGGGAATTTCTAACGGTTGAAGTAAACCTGCCGATTGTTGATGTTTTGCTTTGACTGTCTGGCAAGTCAAACACCGTGCCACAAATTCCGCGATCTCCCTCTTCATGTTATTCCACCAATAGTGTTGCTTCAAATCCCGGTACATCTTTGTTCCGCCGGGGTGATTATGGGCTTCTTCAAGAATCTTCTTTTTCAACTCTGGATCATTAGAAACACAAATTCAATTCCTGAACCTCCAAAAACCATTATCATGAAACTTGAAATCTGTGTTGCTTTCTTTAATCTTCTGAAATTGTTGGTCTTTCTGTTGAGCCTCTTGTAATTCAGACAACAAGGTCGATTGAACTTGTGTAGTAGCAAATAGTAACCCTTTTTGAGTCAATTGTGGTTTCCACAAAAATGTTTCCTCTAACAACTCCTGCACCTTAACTTCCAGTTTTGCCATGCTCGCTTTCCGACTTAAGGCATCTGCAACTACATTTGCTTTACCGGGCACATAATTGATTGTGCAGTTATAATCATCCAAAAGCTCTATCCAACGTCTTTGCCTCATGTTCAATTTTTTTTGTGAGAACAAGTATTTCAAGCTCTTGTGATCAGTAAACACCTCGAACTTGTAACCCCACAAACAGTGCCTCCATTTCTTGAGTGCAAATACAATAGCCGTCAATTCCAAATCATGCGTCGGGTAGTTCAATTCATACGGTTTCGGTTTCCTAGAAGCATATCACTCTACCATTTTGCATCAACACACACCCTAGTCCTTCTTTGGAAGCATCGCTATAGATTACAAAGCCTTGACTCCCTTCAGGCAACGCAAGAATAGGTGCGGTAGTCAATCTTTTCTTCAATTCTTGAAAGCTGTTCTCACACTTGTCATTCCATACAAGCTTTGTTTTCTTTTGAGTGAGCTTTGTAAGCGGTCCTGCGATCTTTGAGAAATCCTTCATGAACCTCCGATAATAGCCGGCTAGACCAAGAAAACTCTGAACCTCCGTAACATTTTTCGGTTTCTTCCAAGACATCACTGCTTCTATCTTTGCTGGATCTACTGCTATTCCCTCTTGGGATATGTGTGCCCCAAGAATGCAATCTGCTGCAACCAAAATTCGTATTTGCTAAACTTTGCATACAATTGATGCTCTCGAAGTTTCTGCAGTACCAATCGTAGATGTTGTTCATGCTCAGCCTCGGATTTCGAGTATACCAAAATATCATCAATAAAGATCACCACAAATTGGTCCAAGTAGGGTTGAAACACCCTGTGCATCAAGTCCATAAAAGCTACAGGGGCATTAGTTAGCCCAAATGGCATCACCACATATTCATAATGCCCATATCTCGTCCTGAAAGCCGTTTTAGGCACATCCTCCTTTTTGATTCGCAATTGGTAGTACCCTTGACTCAAGTCGAGCTTCGAATACATTTTGGCTCCTTGAAGTTGATCAAACAACTCGTCGATCAGTGGAAGTGGGTATTTATTCTTAACAGTCACTTGGTTCAATCCTCGGTAATCGATGCATAGCCTTAACGTTCCATCTTTCTTCTTTACAAATAGGACTGGCACGCCCCACGGAGAAGAGCTTGGTTGTACAAACCTCTTCTTCAATAATCCTTGCAATTGGTCCTTCAGTTCTTGTAGCTCGGCTGGTGCCATACGATAGGGAGCTTTAGATATCGGCTGAGTGCCAGGCAGTAATTCTATAATGAACTCGATCTGTTGATTTGGGGGTAAACCGGGCAATTCTTCTGGAAACACATCAGCGTAATCTTTAATCACTGACATCTCCTCCAACTTAGCTTTGTCCAATGGCTTATTGATGAGATAAGCTAAGTAATCACTACACCCTTTTCTCAATGACTTCACTGCTTTCGTAAATGAAATGATAGAACTCCCAGTGAAGTCTCTTCGACCCATTACCTCTAATGTTGGTTGACCAGGTATCTGGAATGTTACAATCTTTGTCTGGCAATCTAGTTGGGCATGATGCTTTGCCAACCAGTCCATCCCTAAGATGACTTCATAGTCTCGAAAGGGTAATACAATAAGATTGGCTGAGAATTCCCGATCTTTAATTTTGATTTTACATGCTTTACAAGCTGAGCGAGTAACAAGTTTAGAACCCATCAGAGTACTAACTTCTACTTCGTAAGGCAAACATACAACTCGAAATTTCACACGTTGCACACATAAGGGAATAATAAACAAATAAGTAGCACCTGGATCTATTAGCACCCTAACAGGTTGATTTAGTATCAAGAATGTACCTTCAACAACAACAGTCTCCTCAGGAAGCTCCTCGTACTCAATAGCATAAGCTCGAGCCTGAACTCTAGGAACTAGAGTCTTGCCTCTCCCAGCTGGTTTAACCTGATTTGGTCCTTCTTGGCATTTACGGCAATCCTTGATCTGATGCTGATCACTGCCACACTGTACACATCGTCCTGACTTCTTCTAGCACTGGGCCTCGGTGTGACCCTTCTTGTCACAGTAAGAGCAGTTGATATACTAAGTAGCAGGTGGACTACCTATGGATCCACAAGTAGAGGAGGCTGATGGTACTTTAGTCGAGCCACGGTTATTAACTGGTTTATTCTGTCTCTGGCCCTGACTGCGACTCTGGGTCTGGAATTTCCTCTGTTGTCCTGGAGGTTGATATGGTTTCTTGTTCAGCTGGCTCGAACCGGCTCTATCAAGTTTCCTCTTCTCAACTCGGGAGGCAGCCGCAAGGAAAACAGAATAGGTAGTGAGGTCATGTGAAGCCAACTGATCCTGAATTTTTGGCCTCAATCCATTCATAAATTTTCACATCTTCGCCTCAAGAGTACTGACCATGTATTGAGCATAGCGGGACAATCGGTCAAAACGAGCCTCATACTGGGCCACCGTCATGTTACCCTGGTTCAAGTGCATGAATTCCTCAATTCACCTCTGCCTAGAAATTGCAGGTACGTATTTCTCCTTGAATGCCTTAACGAAATTACCCCACAAGCGAGGTGTATGATCAGTTTCCCAAAGTGCCTCCATAGTGTGCCACCAATGCTCAGCATCCCCGTGCAACAGAAACACAGCGAACTCAATCTTTTCCTCGTCAGTGTAGTCAAGTGGCCTGAAAATCTTTTCAATCTCAGACAGCCAAGCCTCTACCTTTTCATCATCAGCTTCCCCGAAGAATTTGGACGGGTGAAAGTCAAGGAACTCTCGCATTCTGTTGTTTCTCCCATTATTACCCCCATTCATGTTGTTGTTGTTGTTTGTTTCACGTGCATCTTGACATTCCATCACTCGTGACACGCGATCCATAGCATTCGCCATCATATTAAACATAGCCATGCCAGGATTAGTTTGATGAGCACCTCCGGTCTCTTGGGGCTCACCGCTCCTATTAGTATTGTGGGTACTAGGGCCAGCCATCTATAGGCGCAGATTATTATGCACAATTTATTGGAATACGACAAACAAGAATTTAATGTATAAGGTATGCAATATACAATTTTATATAGACACACAATTTTTGAAACAATTAAGACATGTTAATCACATAAGCACATAGAAACAGAGAAGACACAATTGATATGGTCACACAATAACACACATAAACAAGTCATCCTGATAATCTTAGGGCTTCTACCCATGGTCTGAGAGTTAAACCTGGCTTAAGCAATCTAGGCTCTGATACCATTTCTCTAGGGTGTCACTCCCTAACCCGACCTATAGAGGTTAGACTAGGGAGTGATCTAAACATTCAAGTCATTTCACGTACTTAATCGTTCATGAAGGTTTAACACAAAACGTTTAGCCTAAACACTACCAATTCTCCAGAAAATCGATAGTATAACGATTGTAATTGGGCTATTTAGTTTGACCTAATTCTCTAAATGCCTCAAAACATTCAATCTCAAATTCATTTCCAACTAAGATTACTATTTATCACCAATCGAAACGCCTACTACTTATCTCAAAGTCTCGTTGGATTAACAACCTAGCATGATAATTATGTCTCGTTTGTTTGTCAATCCTTATTACAAAAGTACCTGTTGATCTTAGCTTACCAATGAGTACCTGCTTAAGATTTAATAGATTTATTTTACTTAACCCTTTATCTGATACTTCATAAACCTGTGATAGATACTAACCAATAGCGATAGCAAAACGACCAGAAGAGGGTCTATCTAGTTATGATCAGTACAAACTAAAATTAGACCCCAAATTACAACGAGGGTTGTTTACAATAGCGGTAGGAAGAACCATAAGAAATAGTCTTAAAAAACAACACATCGTTCACAAAATAGCCATAGTCAAGTAAGGCACGTAGGGCAGACAATCATTCCAAGGAATCATCAATAGGCACGTTATCCTCGGGTACCTGTTCCTAGTCTTCTTCACCTGAGATGATAAAAGAGGGTGAGTCCTTATGAACTCAGCAAGGGGGAACGAGAAATAAGTTTTAAAACTCTTTTTCCGGTTCAACTTATGAAAACCCTTTTTGCAAGCATGACATATATCACAAGTTCATAATGTAATATAAAAGTAGAACAACACCTTTACCCATCTTTCCTCCCCGAGGTCCTCTAGGAACCAAGCAAGAGTACTTATACACATACTGAAAAGGATACGGTGAGCTTTTGCTCTTATTTTACTTCCAGTATCAGTTGTTGCGGCCGAATTCAAATCATCCACTTATCACGCCAAATGGGTGTACTCCGGATGTACCCCAAAATCCTACGACTGAACTCTCCGAGGCAGTCTAGCCCCCAAGCGAGAGAGGGAATTGGACAATGGTAGTCACGATTGCACCGGCAAGCCCGATACCGCCCGGTGTACGTGAAATGCTACCATGCCAGAATGAAAGGTTGCAACCTTGTATGCAATGCACATTTATGACATTTAATATATCACATTAGGAGGACAACAAAGGAGGTTGCCTCCGAGCAGTTATAAGATCGCACGTTGACAAGTAAACACACGAGGCATGTTTGACATGTAATTTCACTCGTAAAACGCATGGAGTTATATGAATAGTAAATGGGCAGCCATGTAACACATGTAAATCAAGTCGTATAACTCATTTCGGAGTTCACGTAATCAAGTAATAAAGTTATACAAGCATACGATGACGTTTATATAAGACCGGGTGCAAGAAAAGTCTACTTATCAACATGTAATCGTCGGAATCACCTTTAGGGCTATAAAGACAACTACAGGCAACCCACTAATCACACAATTAGACATGATAACCATAGGATCGGTACTTAGCGAGTTTTTCATAGTCACTAGGGTTTCAATTCATGCTTACACGTACGATTAAGCCACGAGTTGACAAGTAATTAAGCCAAAGCCATGCATCGATTAATTAAACATCCTCAAGAATTCAAAACAGTCCACACAACATCCAAGTGCCACAATCCCAAGCATTTAATACAACAAGAGAAGTTATAATAATTTTCAAAGCATATCACTAAATGAAATCTCACTGCAATGGTCTGTTTTCCCACAATCATTTAGATGAGCAAACAATCTTCAATTCCAGTGAACAAAATTTCAAATTAAAGCTTAAGGAGTGAACTAAATCCAAAAACAAACCTCGCATCATTCGGAGTTCGGATTCAAGAGTTATAGCCAAAACCGTGAGACTACGCAAAACTGTCCAGATTTGTATACATTTCAATACTTGTCGTTTTTGAGGACCTTGGGGTCAGATTTAGCCTTAGTCTATTTCTGACAAAAATGTCCAGAACTGAAAAATCTAGAAACTTTCCAAATTTCATACATTTTTGATATCATTTACTAAGTCAAAACTAATTCGTTCTACAAGGACAGTGAACTGCCAAAAACCTGCTTCATTTTCCCAGATTTTCCAGATTTGGACACCTTTCGATGTTTTTCCAGTTTGGAGACCTTAGAGTCAAAATTGGCCTTGGAGTATTTCTACAAAAAATGTTCAGAACTGGCAAAACGGGTCATCTAAAAATTTTAATGCCATTTCAACACCATTTACCTGGTCAAATTCACTTTGCTCCAACAAGTCAGAAAACTGTCATTTACGCGAGTTCACCTATTTTTAAATTCTAGCCAAATATCTTGCCATACATGTTTACAAAAGCTCATGTACACACATATATCACAAGAAAAAAATGTAAAAATAGACATTTAAAGGCATGCATGTGGTTTTGGAAAGCTTTTAAAAAGGATTAACCCTCACCTTAGCCTATTGACAACAAATGAAGCTCAAAACTCTTGGAGATGCACAAATGGTCTTCTTTCCTTGTTTGGCCGAGGGATATTGCTTGATTTCCTTAATTCCTAGCTAAGTTATCATGTCCTTAGTATGTGCATATGGTTAGAACAAAAAGGAAATGAAGTAGAAGCTATCAACATACCTAAGGGCCGAAAGAGTGTTCTATGAGCTTGCATGCATGTTTCTTTGCTTCTAGCTTGCTTGGTCGAGTTCCTTAGTGGCTTGAATGTCTTGATGAACCTTAGGATGATGAGCTTAAGCTATGGAGACTAAAATTGCAGCCAAGGCCGAGAGAGTGAGAGAATGAGAGAAAGAAATGAAAAGCTTTGAAGAGTTTTGATGCTTTGAATGCATGTGTCGGCTATAGGCTTGCAAATTTCAGAATTTGTGTCTTCAAGAGCATATTTTGAATTATCTTAGCATGGGTGATTGACTGGGCCAAGATTGTGGTGCCTTAGGTAGGGTTTTAAGTCATTTTTTTATGCTTTGTGTCATAGGTTGTCTAGGTATGATTTTTGAATTTGCAAGGCATGCCAATCTCTTCACATGGTCGGCCAAAGCATTGCTAAATTCTGAATTTTTGTCATGTTTTGAGCATTATTTAATTGAGTGTGCTTGGAACATGCCAAAAGAATGAAGAATAAAGAATAGAAATGTCTAGCTTTTTGTGAGATTTCGTCTTCTAGTGAGTTGAATTAGCATTTTAATATTAGTTAGTGGAGTTGTAGGATTAATTAATGATCTAGTGCTTCGTCTAAGATGATTTCTTGATTAGCGTGCAGACACGCTTTTCTAGGTTTAGGGCACGTACTACGAGGTAAGGAACGAACTACGAGGCGAATGCACGTTTTCCAAGTAAATGCACGCAACCCTAAAGAAATGCACGTAATTCGATGCAAGGTAAATAAAATGAAACACGACTCTTAAACCTAGGTCAAGGCACGTAAATCTAGGTTAGGGCACACGAAATGAGGTATCGCACGCAAATCGATGTCAAGTCTCACATAATGCCTCGGTGTCTTAATTACTGTCATTATACTACCGAATTTTCGTTGCATCCTGATTGATTTTAGGTGGGATCGAGTTGGGGCGTGAGATTTAAGTGGTATCAGAGTACATGTTAACTGTCAGCTGGGGTATTCTCGGAATGTGGGTAATGCTCTTAGCATGAGAGTACGTATGAAATTAAAGAAAATTGAACTATGTGTTAATATGATTAAATGATTAAGTGATTTATGTGATTTAGTGCTTATGTGATTATATGATCAATTTGTTTATGTGATTGATACTTAAGTAATTTATGTGTTTATGTGAATTGTTGTTTATTTGCTAATAATTGTCTATAGCCTGTTTACGTGCTATAACCTGTGTTAACTCTTTTATTAGTAGAATGACTGGTAGACCGAGAACGAGAGGTAGGCCCGAAGCAGTTGATGAGGTTCCGGGAAATGTGGCACCGGGCAGAGAAAGGGATGATGATCGTTTATGTGCAACTATGGATAGGACAACTGAGGTTATGGCCGGTTAGGCACAGTTGCTAGTAGGGCAGGCTGCCCAAGCTCAGACTTTGCAGGCACAGTTACTGAACGTACAGGGTGGATACCACGGGCATGGTACTCTGAAGGAATTCTTAGGATACTATCCACCGAGATTTTAAGGGGAACCAGATGAGTGGAAAGCCGATGCATGGATTAGTAAAGTGGAGAAAATATTTGACCCTATGGATTATACTGATGAAAGAAAGGTCACCTTTGTCATTTATTTGTTTGATGATGAGGCAGAGGAGTGGTGTTGCACGGTGAAATCTAGTTAGGAGACCCAAGGTATTCCGTATGTCTGGGATACCTTTCTGAGAGCTTTCCGGGCGAAGTATGTCCCGAGGATTGCACGGGAGATGAGAGAGGCCAAGTTTCTGTCCTTAGTTTAGGGAGATACTTTAGTGGCACAGTATGAGGCCACATTTACTAGACTATCCCGGTATGCACTGGAGTTTGTGGCTGACGAGGAGCGCAAGACTCGTAGGTTTGTGTTGGGTTTGAGGCCCGAGATTCAGGATGCGAAGGCCTTGAATCAGTATGATATACTTACTGAGACCTTTGATGCAGCTTCTAGGTTAGAGATAAGAAAGGGGCAACAGATTGTGTCAAGTCAGCCTAGCAAGAGGCCGTATCAGCCGCAGGGTCAGCAGGGAGTGTTTAGACCTTCGGTACAGCACGGTGGTTATAGGCCTGCAGTGCAGCAGGGTTCTTTCAGGCCACAGGGTTAGCAGAGTTATTATCGTCCACAGTTTCAACAGGGGTTTTATCAAGTTCAGTCCTAGTACAGGCCAGCCCAGTCTCAGGGTCAAGATAGGCCTAGTATTGTGAGGCCTCAGCTGTAGGCTGGTACAGCTACTTCTTCAGCTTCTGGTTCTTCTAGGGGTAGTGTCAGTGCTTCATCACCGCAGTGTACTTACAGCAAGCGCCAGGGCCATGTGAAGGTCGACTGCAGCGTGAAGACAAGGGCTTGTTTGGGTTGCGGTAGCAATCAACATAGGGCAAGGGATTGCCCTAGATATCAAAGGACTGAGGGTCGAGCAGCGACTCAGGGTTATCAGGGTCGACCTACTGGTGGTGTACCTCAGCAACAGCAGGTTCAGGCTCGGGCCTACGCAGTTAACTTGGAGGAGACTGATGAGACTGCAGTTGTGGAAAATTACTTCCTTATACTTGATTAACTTGTTAAAGTGTTGATTGATTCTGGTGCTACGCATTCTTTCATTACTCCTGCTTGTGTGCAACGTGTTAATGTGCAACTTGAAAAACTGCCTTATGTTGTTGAGATTAGTACCTCTTTGACTGATAAGTATGTGACTAGCCTAGTTTGTAAGGATTGTAAAATACATGTTAAGGGGTATAATTTTCCTTCGGACCTTATCTTATTTCCTATCCGGGGGTACGGTGTTATCTTGGGTATGGATTGACTTTCTAAGTATGATGCCCAGTTGAACTGTAGAACAAAGGTAGTACAGTTCCATTTGCCAGATTAGCCAGTAGTTGAGGTAGTAGGGAACCGGGGTGCTAAGACGAGTTTTGTTATCTCAACAACTAAAGCCGTTAAGTTGGTGAGTAAAGGGTGTTCGGGTTATCTAGCTTATTTGATCAACAAGCCATCTGATAAGCTACAGCTGGAGAAAGTATCTATTATTCGGGAATATCCCTATGTATTTCCCGAGGAGTTGCTAGGGTTACCGCCAGATAGAGATGTGGAGTTTGTGATCAATCTTATTCTCGGTACTCAACCTATTTCTAAATCAGCGTACCGGGTAGCACCAGCTGAGTTGAAGGAGTTGAAAACTCAGTTGCAGGAGTTAATAGAGAAAGGTTTCATTCAACAGAGTTCTTTACCGTGGGGAGCACCTGTGTTATTTGTGAAGAAGAAAGATGGTACCTTGAGATTATGCATTGACTATCGTGGTTTGAATCAAGTGACCGTCAAGAACAAGTATCATTTGCCATTGATTGACGAGTTGTTTGATCAACTTCAGGGAGCCAAAGTCTACTCTAAGTTTGACTTGAGACAGGGTATTATTAGCTTCGGATTCGTACGGAGGATATTCCGAAGTCTGCCTTCAGGACTCGGTACGGGCATTATGAGTTTGTAGTTATGCCATTTGGATTAACTAATGTACTGGCAGCATTTATGGATCTTACGCATCGGGTTTTTCAGCCGTACTTGGACCAGTTCGTGGTGATCTTTATTAATGATATCTTGGTTTATTCTAAGTC
The DNA here is from genome assembly GCA_037974665.1 of Ehretia macrophylla. Lineage (NCBI taxonomy): Eukaryota > Viridiplantae > Streptophyta > Magnoliopsida > Boraginales > Ehretiaceae > Ehretia > Ehretia macrophylla. The sequence continues at coordinate 52,768,495 of CM075775.1, forward strand.
TAAATCGAAGCACGAGCAACATCTACGGCTTGTCTTACAGAAGTTACAGGAGCATTAGTTGTTTGCGAAATTCAGCAAATGTGAATTTTGGCTACAACGTATATCTTTTCTTGGCCATGTTATCACACAGAGCGATTTTTTCTATAGATCCTACTAAGATTGAGTCGGTGATGTCTTGGAAATGACCGGAGAATGTTTCTGAGGTTCGTAGCTTTCTTAGCTTGGCGGGTTATTACCGTAGGTTTATCAAGGACTTTTCTAAGATTGTCGGGACACTTTCTAAGTTAACTCAGAAATAGACTAGCTTTGTTTGGGATGAGAAATGTGAGAGTGGGTTTCAGGAGTTAAAGAAGAGGTTGACTACTGCTCTAGTACTTGCTCTACCAGAGGGTACCGATAATATGGTTATTTACAGTGATGCATCCAAGGAGGGCTTGGGATGTGTTCTTATGCAGAATGGTCGGGTTATTGCCTATGCTTCTAGAAAGTTGAAACCATATGAGGTGAACTATCCGACTCATGATCTTGAGTTGGCTGCTGTTGTTTTCTCACTGAAAAAGTGGCGTCATTATCTATGGAGCAGTAAGTTTAAGATTTTCACTGATCATAAGAGTCTTAAGTATTTATTCTCACAGAAGGAGTTGAATATGCGTTAGTAGAGGTGGATGGAACTTCTCGGAGATTATAATTGTTCTATCAGTTATCTGCCTGGGAAGGCAAATGTGGTGGCAGACGCTCTTAGCCGTAAAGCGAATGTTTCTTATTTGGCTGTCAAGAAATGGGAAGTTCTTGAGGAATTCACGGAGACCGGAGTGGACTCAGGTTGGGGTGATGTGTTCACATCTCCATATTCAACCTTTATTGTTGTCTCAAATCAAAAAAGCTTAGCAACTTGATGTTAAACTTCAGAAGATCAAGGTTCAGATCACGGATGATCAGATTGATTTCAAAGTGCACGAGGATGGTATTCTTCGATTTTGGAACAGAGTTTGTGTTCCTGATGAAATGGGTTTGGGTCGATGTATTCCAGAGGCGGTTCATAATTCTAAGTATACTATTCATCCTGGTGGAACCAAGATGTATCTGGACTTGAAGCAACATTACTGGTGGAATAATATGAAGAGAGAAATTGCTCAGTTTGTGTCTAGATATTTGACTTGTCAGCGAGTAAAAGTCGAGGATCAACGACCGGCAGGTTTGCTTCAGCCGTTGGCTATACCACAGTGGAAATGGGAGCATATTACGATGGACTTCGTCACTGGTTTGCCTAGAACACCGAGAGGTAATGATACAGTTTGGGTTGTCGTGGATCGTTTGACGAAGACAGCTCACTTTATTTCGATGAGGATGGGAGATGAAGTTGCAAAGTTGATGTATCTTTATTTGGATCAGATTGCTAGACTTCACAGAATTTCATCTAGTATTGTCTCAGATCGAGATCCTCGATTTACTTCTCATTTGTGGGAGAAACTTTGGGAGACTTTGGGTACTCAGCTTAACTTCAGTACAGCGTATCATCCGTAGACCGACGGTCAATCAGAGAGGACTATTGAGATTCTGGAAGATATGCTCATGTCTTGCGTTCTGGACTTCGGGAGGAACTGGGAGAAACATCTACCACTTGCCGAGTTTTCCTATAACAATAGTTATCAAGCTACTATTGGGATGGCACCTTTTGCAGCTCTTTATGGTCGTAAGTGTCGTTCACCTTTGTATTGGAATGAAGTAGGGGAGATGAAGGCTATTGATCCGACTATTATGCCAGAGCTTCTAGAGAATATTGAGAATGTTCAGTTGATCAGGCAGAGAATACTTACAGCGCAGAGTAGATTCAAGAGTTATGCTGATAAACGTCATCAGGAATTGGAGTTTGCAGTCCGGGATCAGGTTTTCTTGAGACTGTCACCTCGTAAGCTAAGTCCGAGGTTTGTAGGGCCGTTTGAGATTACTGGCAGAGTTGGTAAGTTAGCATATCGGTTGGCTTTACCGGAGAATTTCTCTAATGTCCACGATGTCTTTCACGTGTCAAATTTGCAGAAGTATAATCCGGATCCTTTTCATATTCTAGAGCCAGAGCCATTACAACTTCATGAGAATTTGACTTATGACGAGCGGCCGATTCGTATTCTTGATCAGATGGAACGAGAGTTGAGGTCGAAGAAGATTCCGATGGTTAAGGTATTGTGGAAGCATCACGGTATTGAGAAGGCTACTTAGGAGAGGCGAGATCAGATGCAACAGCAGTACCCAGATATTTTCCATTCAGCAAGTAAGAATTTCGAGAATGAAATTTTTTTAAGGGGGGGGGGGGGGGGGGGGAGAATGTGAGACCCCATATTTTGCTTTATCTCGATTTGTGTGTTTTATCTCGTTTTGCGTGAATTGAACTATATATGTACTATATGACTTAGAATGTGTTAAAAATGTAATTAATACTCCTAATATATGCTAAGTGTGCATTCATGAAATTTTCATAAAAAACAGAATCAGAAATTTTATCGTCGCTTTTTGTGAATAGTATTTTGAGCACCTGTCCGCTAAAATTTTTACAGGGGTGTTTTAAACGTTTTAAAACCTAGTCCTCGGGTATTAATAGACCCGTGTTTGATTAAAATGGATTTGGAATCGGTTTTGAAATTTTAAAGATTTTTACACTTTCTTTTGTAAGAAAACGAATTTTAAGCCGACTCGGGTGAAACTATTTTAATGTAAAACTCTTTGTCACCTAAAATATATTGTCTAGAATTAATTTAGTTGTTAATTTAATAGTTGAGCAAGAAATAGTCATTAAATGAATTAAAAGACTAAAAAATAGAATTAAAAGACTAAATAACTACTTTGACCTTCTTTTAATTTATTTCACCTTAGCTTATATGCATCAATACACACTTGCACAACACAAAAACACACTCATTTTACACCTACATGGCCGAGAGCCATTAGAGAGAAAAGCCAAGGTTTTCTTTAAGTTTACAAAGGCAAATTTTCATTAGAAGTTGTATTTCAAGGCTAATTTCCATCAACCAAAGCTTGATTCCACCTCTTGAGCATTCATTGAGCATCTTTGTAGCTTAAAAACACATCAAAGGTGAGAGAAAAATTCTAGATCTCAAAAGTCATTTTTTATGTTTTTGCTTATAATTGCATTTTGAACTGTTAGAATGTTAATTTGATGTTATATTATTGCTCAGTGCATGATATGGATCGATTATATGTATTCTTGTGAGATTTGAACCGTTGTAGCATAAATTTTTATTTTCGGGTATTTAAAGATGATAGTTTGGCCAATTATTGAATACTTTGAGTTGTAATGGTTGGAATCGATTGCCGTCGATTTTTAAAAGTTTGTTAATTATGTGGTAGTGCTGTTATAATGCCGAATTTTTTATTACGATGTTTGTGTGGAAATCCTGAAATTTCAGCCTAGGTGCATTGAGGTTTTAGGGTTGTTGGGCTTGATTTCGATGTGTCTTGGTTGGTTTCTGAGAAGGCTAATGTAGTTGATTGAATGGGTGAGTGATAGAAACTGATTTGGAGTTGTTTGGATTAGTAGAATGTAAGATATGATTATTTGAAATTTAGGTTATCTTTCTTTAAAGTATTGAATTATGCCTTTAGGTGATTGGGTGGTGTTTAAGTGATTGAATTGTGAGTTGTTAATGGTTAGACTAGGGTTTGATTGTGTGTTTAATGCATGTTAAGTTAGATGGCCTACTTTGTCATCTAACTTAGTTGTTTGTGGTTTAATTAATTATTTGATGTTATATTGATGAAAAGATGATTATTGAGTGATTATTGATGAACTGGGAGATAGTCAACGGAAAAGGTTGTCCTCCTGTGATATGATGTTTATTATTATTGCTGAGTCTTGGTATGTGTGTGCCACCTCTCGAGCAACGTCGGGCTGTCGGGTTGATAACAGTATGACTACCATAGGCTACCCCCAGCTCGCATGACAGGGGTGTCATGGAGGGAGGGGCTAGTGAGGTACCTCGGGTGCGTGAGTAATAGGGAGTTATAAGAAGAACGGTTGAGATCGTGATGGAGTTTGGAGCTACACCAACTAGAGTATCCTTTATTGATTGGTCATTATAGTTATGTGTTTATATTGTTATTGATGTTTTATTGTGTGTTTACTGCTCAAAGGATCATTTCCAAGGAGTATAATAAATATTGTTAGAGATCTATCAGATCCTCACTGGGCTTGTTTTATATAAGCTCACTCTCAATTATTGCATGCATGTAGGTGTTACTGATTCTGACTACGGGTATGTGCCTCTTGAAGAGGAAAATGTGCCTTTCATGGATTAGTCTTATGTGCAGGAGTCATTGCCATGAGATTGTTTGTAGTTGATGTATTATGATGTATTATAAACCTACTTTAACTTAAAGATTTTTGTATAATGGTTTAGTAGTTTTATTTTGATCATGTTTAGATTACTAAGTTGGTTTATAATCTATTTTGATATGTATGTTAAAGTTAAGGTATTATGTTGGAACGGAGGCGTATAACTAAGAATGATTATTGTATAATATGGTTATGTTGTATGTTGTTAACTTAATTGAGTAGTTGATTGTTGAATGGTTGAGGAGTTTGTTGATATTCTGAGAGGTTGATTTAGAGCCTCGGTGTCTTAATTACTGTCGTTATACTGCCAAAATTCCGTTGCGTCCTGACTGATTGTAGATGGGGTCAAGTTGGGGCGTGACACAGACAACAAATTTTTGAGAGCAAAGGATTTGACATTGTAGACTATCCAGGAGATTGTTATATGGCTACTGTTATTCCCGTAACCTTAGGCAAGTCGCCTGAGGAAACTCAGGATATTATCGAGATGGCGACCTTGGCAATTCAAGAATATAACAAACAAAATCGCGTATTTTTTTCCTTAATTAACCCATTTATCGTAATCATTCTCATTCCTTGTTTTTTTTTTCTCTTATATGCTTCCTAATATTTCCTTTATTTTCTTTCTTTTTTTCTTTTTTTTGTAGAGAGCAAGGTACAAACTTGTGAAGGTTGAGAAAGCGAATGCAAGAGCTTCTACTAGCATTATGTACTACATCACTTTTCAAGCCAAAGAAAAAAAACATGATGTCTAGACATTTCAAGCTAAGGTGTGGGAAGGGATACCTAAGTCGATCAAGCATGTCGAATTTTGCAGGCTTAAAAAAGAACCTTCAAATTCTGAAGAGAAGGTATAATTCATTGACTATCATTTTTGGCCTTTGAGGTTTCTTTTTTCTTTTTCCTTTTTTTAATCACAATGTTCCTTTGTTAAACATATATTTGCTTATTTGAGTATTCTATATGCGTAGCCAGTTCTAGCACTTGAATATTCGTTGTGTTTGGGCTTTTATCTATAAGCTATCGGCCCCTATTAATGTATGAGTGCACATGCGAACATTGAAGTCTTGGCTCCGCCACTAACTCTAACCAAGCCTTATTAATGTTTTGCTCTGCCAAGCCTTTAAATGAAAAGGCCATGTCAGCCATATTATGTGTTGTAATCACAAAGATGAGGCTAGTTAATCAGCTTTGGACTTTGATCCATGCGTGAAGTGCCGGTGTTGAATCCTTTGCAGCAAGCTAAGGACATATCTATGCGTACTCTCTCACTCAGTCCGAAAAGAACATGCTACAAATAGTCTAATAATTCATCTGTTTGTGAAAGGGGAACATGAGTATCCATTACTGTTGAAATAGTTAACAGAGATGGATTGATTTCATAGTTTTTTTACTTTTGGGGGGAAAGTTTTCTGTTTGATTAGATGATAATAGTATGTGAAGCGATTAGGGGAAATGACTGCATATTAGATTGATCATGACTCCCGAGCATAAATCACAAATTTGTTACCACTTTGTATTTATTTTAGTACTGCCTTGAGTTGTTCATTTTGCTTTAGGCAATCATTCTTTTTCTCTTACCAGGGAGGCCGAAACCGGGCATTAATCAGATAATCCACCGAGGATCATTGTCTTTATCTTCCTGGAGTTTGAAAATTCAATTAGTCTCTATGGGTAGAAAATTTTAGGTTTGCCCTTGGAGCATTTTATTAATTCAAGCAATTAGTTCTTTATCTGCCAGCAAACATCATTTTGCACTTTTAGTTTCTATTGGCTGCTTGCGGATAGAGGGATTTTAAACATGCACGGGTAAGATACCCAAGATACTAACTCATAGTTTCCCTCTCGTTGTAGGTAGCTTTTGAATTGGCTTCAAAATGAAGATTTATTACATATTCAACAGGGATGTATGAGATGGTAAATCAATGTGGGAATACTGGAGTTAGAAGATATGTGTATAGTTTCATGTTTCGCTGTAATCGTTTAAGGATAATTATGCTAAAACTGGGGGCTTTGGAATCCATTCCGTATTTCGTACCCTAAAAAGCTGATCCGAACTTTCATCATAGCCTTTGCTTGAACGAAGAAAGCGATGCAGACAATTCGTCACATATGATATCAAGCTAGTATGCTTCCTAGTATATGTATTTTGTTAATGTCAATTCAGCTTGTTCTTTTAATCCATTTCATGTTTCCCAGCTGCACGTTATCGTTATGGACTGTTTAATATCTGCTTGTTTACACTTTTTGAGCTTTAAAAATTTTATTAATGTGCACCAAAGAGTTGTTGGAAATACAAACTAAAACCTCAATATTTCTTGGAGACAAAGAAATCACAAAAGTCAGTATTTCTTGGAGACAAAGAAATTGCTAGGCAAACTTTGTCAAGCAAAGAAGCGTGGGATAAGCTTGCAAACTCGTTCAAAGGAGTTGAACGTGTAAAGAGAGTTCGTTTGCAAACACTTTGAGGTTAGTTTGAAAATACTCGTATGCGAGAAGGTGAATCTGTTTTTGATTACTTTTCTCGCCTACTGTCAATTTTTAATCAATTGAAAAGAAATGGAGAAACCATTGAAGATGTTCATATGATAGAAAAAATATTGCGATCTCTAACAAAAAACTTTGAACATGTGGTGATCGCAATTGAAGAATCAAAAGAAATGGATAAACTCACTGTTGAAGAGTTGATGGGGTCACTCCAAGTCCATGAATAATGCATTAAGAAGAATTCTAACTCTGCCTTAGTTGAACAAGCTTTGGAATCAAAGCTTAATTTGCAAGATCAAAAGCCAAGAGGTAGAGGTTCTCTACGTGGTGGGGGACGTGGCAACAACTATCCAGGCCGAGGTCGACGCAGAGGTAATTTCCATGAGCAATCTCAACAAAAGAATTCAAATAATTTTGCTACCAAAGATGGCAAGGGTGGAGGAAGAGGAAGATCTGGTAGTGAACGTGAAAATTCTAAAAACAAAAGAAATGTTGAATGCTATAATTGCCACAAATTTGGTCATTATGCCTCAGAATGCTAGAACAACAATTTAGATCATGATGAGCAATCCAATCTTACTCAAACCTCTAACCAAGGGAATGGTGATGGTGCACTTCGTTTTGCACAAGAAGGATCAAAAAATCAAAATGATGTGTGGTATCTTGACTCTAGAGCAAGCAACCACATGTGTGGGAAGAAAGAACTCTTTGAAGAGTTGGAGGAGAATACGAATGACAACATGAGCTTGGGAGGCCAATCTAAATTACAAGTGAAAGACAAAGGTAACATAAAGATCTAAAAAAAAAATGGTACTCCAAATTATATCTCTAATGTGTATTATGTACCCAATATGAAAAACAATATTCTTAGCCTTGAGCAACTTCTTGAAAAAGGGTATATAATACACATGGAAGATCTTTTCCTTTTTTTGACAGATACACAGGGAAAACTCATTACAAAAGTTCAAATGGCGAACAATCGCATGATTCCATTGCATTTAAGTACAAGTCTTGAAAAATGCTTTCAAGGGGTATTGAAGAATGAGTTGTGGAAGTGGCATCTTCGACTTGGCCATTTGAATTTTGGTGGTCTCAAACTCTTACAAAATGCAAGAATGATGTATGGATTGCCATGTATTGAGAAACCCAAATGTGTATGTGGAGCTTGCACTCTCGGCAAACAACAAAGGATAACTTTCAAAGTGGAAATTCATAAAGGGCTCATACACCATTACACTTGGTGCATACAGATATTTGTGGACCTTTCGAGACTCATTCCCTCGGAGGTAACAAATATTTTATTTCTTTCATTGATGATTATAGCAAAAAATTGTGGGTGTATTTCATAAAAGAAAAATCAGCTACTTTTATCATTTTCAAAAATTTCTAAACATCTGTTGAAAAAGAAAGTGGTTGTAAAATCAAAATTCTTAGATCTGACAGAGATGGTGAATACATCTCAAATGAATTTCGAAATTATTATAAAGAGTAGGGCATTAAGCAGTAGTTCACAACTTCATACACCCCATAGCAAAATGGCATTGCTGAAAGAAAGAGCCGGACCATTTTGAACATGGCAAGGACCATGTTGAAGGAGAAAGGCTTGCCTAAGTCTTTTTGGGCTGAAGCTGTAGCATGTACAACCTATTTGTTGAACATGTGTCCAACCAAAATGAAAGATGTGACACCAAAAGCGGCGTGGAGTGGCTATAAACCAATTGTCAGCCATATACGAATTTTTGGTTTTGTAGCTTATGCTTGAGTACCGGAGGATAAAAGGAGGAAGCTGGATGATCATGGTGAGAAATGCATATTTGTTAGCTATATCGAGAAGTTGAAGGCCTACAAGCTAACAACCCACTTACAAATAAAATAGTGGTAAGTAGAGATGTTATTTTTTGTGAAGATGAAGCTTGAAGTTGGAATCAAGATGGTTCAAACAAAGAGAACCCACTTGATTTCGAAGAAGAAGAAATGGCAAGGCTGGAAGATCAAGAACAAAGAGTTGTAACTCCTCCTCGCATGAGATTTCCTCAAAATCAAAGCTCACCACAAACAACATCATCTCAAAGTTTAGGTAGTTCATCACTATTTCTACCAATCAAGACTCGAAGTCTTAGGGAAATTTATGAAGAAACTCTAGACAAATATGTTTTGTCTCTATACTGATCATGAACCAATGTCATTTGAAGAAGCAGTTCAAGAAGATTGTTGAAAAAAAGCTATGGTTGAAGAAATTCATGCAATTAAAAAGAATGACACTTGGGAATTGACCTCACTTCCCAGAGGGCAGCAGTCAATCAGAGTTAAATGGGTTTACAAAATAAAGAGGACAGCTGATGGCAAAATTGATCGTTACAAGGCGAGACTTATGGCGAAAGGATACAAGTAAAAGTATGAAGTTGATTATGAAGAAGTCTTCACACCTGTTGCTTGACTTGACACTGTAAGAATGATAAATTCTCTTACTGCTCATCATAATTGAAAAATATATCAACTGGTGAATTCGACATTCTTGAATGGCATACTTGAAGAAGAAGTCTATATTGATCAACTTGAAGGTTTTGTTGTAGACGAACATAAAGATAAAGTATACCGTCTCAAGAAAGCTCTGTATGGGTTGAAACAAGCCCCTCGTGCCTAGAATTCTCAAATTGACAAATATTTTCAAGAAAATGGATTTGTTAAATGTCCATTTGAGCATGCAGCTTATACAAAGAAGAATGCTCAAGGTGATGTGCTCATTGTTCGTCTTTATGTAGACGATTTGTTGTTTACTGGGAATAATCCAGAAATGTTTGATGAATTCAAGCAAGCCATGTTCAAGGAGTTCGAAATAACAGATGCTGGGCTAATGTCTTACTTTCTTGGCATTGAGGTGAATCAAAAAAATGAAGGCATATTCATTTCGCAAAAAAGGTATACCACTGAATTACTTAAAAAATTCAGAATGAAGAATTGCAATCCTGTTGAAATTCCTATTTCCCCTGGCTTGCGATTAACAAAAGAAAGAGAAGGAAAATCTATGAATGCTACTCTTTCTAATAGTTTAATTGGAAGTTTGCGATACCTCACAATCACAAGGCCATATATTGTCTATGGTGTTAGTTTATTGAGCAGATACATGGAGGCTCCAAAAGAATCTCATTGACTCGCGGCAAAAAGAATTTTAAGGTATATCAAAGGTGCCTTGGATTTCGGTCTATTTTATTCTTGCAAAAATAAAGCTATCCTACATGGATATTCTGATAGTGATTGGGGATGTGATCAAGATGAAAGGAAAAACACTACTGGCTATATGTTTTTTCTTGGATCGACAGCTTTTACATGGACTTCAAAGAAACAAAGTGTGGTAGCATTGTCATCATGTGAAGCTGAATACGTTGTATTGTCTTCAGCAGTTTGTGAAACAATATGGTTGAAGAATTTATTGAATGAACTTAATAATCCACAGGAGTATTCAACTCTTATATTTGTTGATAATAAGTCTGCAATTGAATTATCCAAAAATCCAGTGCAACATGGAAGAAGCAAGCATATTGATCTCAAATTTCATTTCTTGGGAGATCATATCAAGCAGAAGACAATCTTGTTGGAGTATTGCAATACTTCTGATCAAGTTGCTGACATTTTTACCAAGGCGTTTCCAAATGAAACATTCAAGAAATTAAGGTCATTGCCTTTGAAGGGGGTGTTGGAAGTACAAGCAAAAACCTCAATATTTATTGGAGACAAAGAAATCACAAAAGTCAGTATTTCTTGGAGACAAAGAAATTGTCTTTTCTTGAAGAAAAAGAAAATTGTTAGGCAAACTTTGTCATATCTTTCTCCTATAAATAGAGATGTAATTAGGAACAAATTGTAAGAGAAAAAAGTAAGAGTGCAAGATTGAAAAAAAAGCAGAGTGAAACGCAGAAAAGAGTGTGAGAAAAACTCTTTGCAATATTTGTGAGTTTAATATATGAATATTTTCGTTTTCTTAAAAAAACAGAGTATTTTCCTATAATTTCATTGTTAGGATTCATAAATCCAAAATCGAGTCTTGTAAATCTTTTACCACTTCCCGTAATCCCGTATCATATTTCCAACATGAGTGATATTGGATAAAATAATTGTATTGTAGCAAATAATATGTATATGATTTGCATATTCCATGATAATTCACAATTAGAAAAATTATAATATTATCACAAATTAGAATCTAAATACTAGACTAGAAAATAAAACTACAAATAAATAAACAGATTGTCTAAGAAGACTTTTATGTTAAAGGCTGGAAGTTTTCTTAAATAAATGCAAATGAAATATAAGAGAATACTAGAAATGCTGATGAATACTAGAATACCAAATAATTTTTGAAAATATTAGATGGATCACAAAGTGTGGGCTAAATACACTTAACAGATTGTCGGGAGTAAAGGCTTTGACATTGTAAACTATCCTGGCGATAGGTTTAAGGTGACAGTTATTCCCGTAGACTTCCACTACTCTCCTACGGAAAATTAGAAAAATTATACTCTTATCGAGCTAGCAAGTTCTGTCAAGATGTTTGTATAGATTTCTCTAGAGTTGGGTATTCATACAACTTGTAAATATTGTGAGTAGATAATTTTGGAGGTACAATTCTAGCTGTCTACTTGGATTAATCTTAAGATTGGATACACCTCCTTAAGCCCAACCTATAAATAAATGTGTGTTGTGGCTAGATAATTTTAAATGATCCATTTGAATTTATTATGTTCATAACGTATTGATGTTACATAATGAAAGTTGGTAAACTGGAATTTCATACCATCATAGCTTTTAACTCTATTCTCTCTGAATCTAGGAGGACATTTGTAACCTTTAGTGTGATCATCCTAAAAAACAATAGTTCAAACATTTGCAGTTAACGCTAATTCCGGACCTGAGAGGACTAGGCAAAATGAGTGGTGATTATGAAAAGAAAGAGGAGGCTGCGGCAAATAGCAGAGCGAGCTAGCTTAAGAAAGGGTGGTCGATATTGTTAAAGGGGACTACTTACAACCCGAGCAGAAAACAAGTAAAAAACCAGAAAAAAATGTGTTAATGAAAGAGAAACTGATAGATTCATGCAAATACTGTAACAAAAATAAAAACAAAAGAATAGATACGTACAAATATATTAACATTCACATCTATATAGAACTCAATACACGTACACATATATTTGTGTAAACCGATCATTCCCATGTATATAGAACTAAATACGTACCCACAAGCTTATATATATACACACAGATACACATAATCAACACATATAACTATGTATATATACATATAAAAGAGAGTGTAAAATGTATAAGGGTTTAGGGTTTAACCTGCTGGAGTGAGCTGGTAGGGGAGTGAGAGAAACGACTTTGGAAAAATCCAAAAGAAATGGAGATATGAGTAAAAAAGACAAATAAGAGTGAAGAATGAGATATGTGTAAATAAGACAAACAAGAACGTAGTGGTGGCACAACATATAAAGCATGCAATTTGCATATGTACATTGATAGCTAGTACGCAGGAATTGTACGAGTAACATTGGAATTGATATGGTGTGTGTTGCATATTTTGCGCTTACAATTTTTTCATTTTCTTTCCTAGTTTTATTTTATTATTTTTTAGAGATATCTATGGCCGTAAAATATACCTAGCTAAACTTGAATTTACGTTGAACTCACAAATATCTTGCAGAAGCGAGTGTTATACCGTTAAACCAAAGGGCCTTTGGCTTCCCTGGTTCATTTTGAGTCCAAATAATGTTGTCATACTATTTAAATAAATATGTTAATAATTAGTTATCCTTCAACATATATAATATCCCTAACATTTATTTTGTAACCTTTAACATTCTCTCCAGAGTCCGTGAAAAAAATACAATAATATATCCTAGAATTGGGTTAAGTAGTCAAGTAGTGTCATTTTGTTCTCAAAGATTTTGGGTTTGAACTATAACATTGACCTTCATTGTGCCAAAAAGAAAAAATGCAACAACCATCAAATGAATTACGTCAAAATCCAAATCTACAATTAATTTACCCCATTTTTTAATCTTTTAACAAATTTGTACAACATAGCATACTTAGAATTTTTAATCAAGTTTTATAATTAGTTTACCCCATTCTTAATCAAAAAATTGCCTCCTATGACTCTTTAGGAAGAGGTTGATTTCAATTCGATCTTGGAACAAGCATGAAAAATTAACAGTATTTTTTTATCTTTTAAGTTATTTTATTAAATCAGTAACTCAAGATCTTTGATATTTTATAAAATGTCTACTTTATTGACCAAAAAAAAAATTGTAGGAAAATAGGTTGATTTTTGTAAACATGAAATTTTAAGAGAACCATAGGTTCCTTGATATTTAGAAAGTAATATTTAGCATGGAAGTAGTTGGCTTCTAAGGCGGTAGCTGCCATGATTGAGTTGGGACATTATTTGGGTAATGGTACGATGACAGTTGCATGAAGTCGTGTTAAAATCAAAGGAACAAGATACCAAACAAGAATTATGTATCATCCTATAGAGATAGACAGAGATGGCCGAGAATAGTTTGTATCACTATTGTATTCAAAGCTTTGTTACACCAGTACACATATTTATAATCAAATACAAAGATAAGATAGATGAGAAAATTACAAAACAGAATTACAAAATACAAACAACGCCTAGATGTGTAGAGAGTTGTTAGGAGTTTGAGATTAGGCAGATTCCTTCCTGATATGCCCCCGCAAGAGGGTGGAACCATCGGCTACACCTATCTTGGATCGTAAGAGCATAAATCGAGCTTTGGGCAAAGGCTTTGTGAGAGCATCAGCTAGCTGATTTGCAGTAGAAACATGAACAACTTGTAACGAACCATCCGCAACCTTTTCTTGCACAAAGTGATAATCAAGTGCTAAGTGCTTCATTCGAGAGTGAAAAATAGGATTAGCACACAAATATGTTGCATCGATATTATCACATAATAAAGTAGGTGGAGAGGGGATTGACAATTTCAGCTCACGCAAGAGATTAACAAGCCAAGTCAACTCAGTGACAGATGAGGCAACAGACCGATATTCAGCCTCCGTGGATGACCGTGCAACCGTGCGTTGCTTCTTGGAGCACCACAATATCGGAGTGTCACCAAGGAAGACGATGTATGCTGAAGAAGACATAAAATTATCCTTGTCCCCAGCCCAATCCGCATCAGAATAGGTTGTCAAATGCAAATTAGTAGAGCGCTTAATGTGAAGACCAAAATGAGTTGTAGCCTTGAGATACCGTAAAAGCCTTTTTGCTGCAGCCAAGTGATGAGGCCGCGGAGAGTGCATGAACTTAACAAGCTTGTTAACTGCATGTGCCAGGTCTGGACGAGTGAAGGCCAAATATTGCAAGCTGCCAACTAAGCTTCGATATGTTGCTTGATCAGACAATAAATCACCAATGCTAAGCATTAAATGAATGGTGGAGCTTAGAGGCGTTGCTGACTCTTTCGCACCATCCATACCAAATCGAATGAGCAAGTCACTGATATATTTTGCTGGGATAGAAAGAGACCTGAGGCACAAAGAACCACCTATACTCCAAGAAAATAAGATAATGACCCAAGATCTTTTATTGAGAACTTGCTAGACAAAGCTGCAATTACTGATTTAATGAATGATGAAGAAGATTCAGTGATAATCAAGTCGTCCACGTAGACCAAAAAATAAGTAATGTGAGCATCATCAGAATGAATAAATAGCGATGAATCAGAACGAGCAGCAATGAATCCAAGAGATATAATAAAACATCTAAGCTCATGAAACCAGGCACGAGGGGCCTGTTTCAGGCCATATAATGATTTGAATAATCGGCAAACATGAGTAGGTTGGTCAGCATCAACAAAGCCCGGAGGCTGTGACATGTAAAGTTCCTCAGTGAGATACCTATATAAAAAGGCATTGTTTACGTCCAACTGACTGATTTCTCATCCGCGAGAAACTGCAATCGAAAGCACAATGCGAATAGTGGATGTTTTCACCACTGAGCTAAATGTCTCACGATAATCAAGAACGGGCCGTTGGTGAAAACCCTTAGCCACCAACCGAGCCTTGTATCGAGCAATTCGACCATCAGTATGCCTCTTTATTCTGCATACCTATTTACACCCCACCACATTGTAGTGTGATTGACGAGGCACCAATGTCCAGGTAGAGTTGCGATGAAGAGCTGCCAATTCATCACCCATAATATCACGCCACTCTAAGAATTATAGAGCTTGTTTGACTGTAGTTGGTTCAACAGAAGGAGGCAAAGGATGTTTAGTTGCTGAAAGAGTGAGAAATTTCTTTGGGCAAAAAACATTACTCTTGGATCGGGTTTGCATCGGGTGTTGAGAGGTATTGGATATAAGTGTTGTAGTGTTTGAAGGGTGAGGCACTTGCGGAAGGGAAGCAGAGGAAGACTCCACGGGAACGACACTGGGAGACGGCAAGGCAGAGTATGAAGATGGCAATATATGAGCAGCAGGCATCGTAAGTGTAAGCATGACAGTTTGGGAAAGTGACGGCGGAGTAGACAAAGACAGTGAGGAATGAACTGGAATAGAGTGAGAGGTAGTAGGAACATGGTCAACGAGAGAGGAATTTGTGTGGTGAGAAGAAGTTGTGTCAGTGGTGGGAGTATGGGGTGGAGAGCATGAAGAGGCAAAGAGTGATGACGAAGGAGAGCACCAAGCAGTAACAATAGCGAACGTAACCTGTGTGGTGGAGGAGATAAGGGAAGAGAATTGATGTTCTACAAAACGTACATATCGTGAATTATAGAACTTGTGGGCTTGCGGGTCATAGCACACATAGGCTGTATGAACCAAGGAGTAGCCCAAAAATATGCACGGTTGGGACTTGAGCTCAAGTTTATGATTAGCGTAGGGGCATAACCACGGATAACTCAAGCAGCCAAACGTGCGGAGTTTGGAATAATTTAGTTTGGAGTGAAACAATTTTTCAAAGGGCAAATAACCATTTAAAATAGGTGTAAGAAGACAATTGATCAAATAGACGGCAGTTTTGAAAGCAAAAGAGCAAAGTGACAATGGAAGGGAAGCACGATGAAGCAACGTTAGGCCTGTTTCGACAATGTGCCGATGACGACGTTCAGCGGTGGCAACATGCTCAGGTGTATACAGAGGGAAAATTAAGTGCTGAATGCCATGGGAGGCAAACATAGTGGCAAGACCCTTATACTCAGTACCCCCATAAGAATAAATTGTGGCAATAGAAGAGCGAAACTGATTTTCAACCATCATTTTAAACTGAGGGAAAATAGCAAAACATTTGATTTTGAAGCTAAAGGAAATAACCATGTAAATTTAGTAAAGTGGTCCACGAAAATGACATAATAGGAAAAACCATCCATTGAACGAATCGAGGAAGGTCCCCAAACATCAGTAGATACAAGCTCTAAAGGACGATGACTAACTAAACTAGTCAAAACAAAAGGCAGCTTGTGACTTTTATTACATTGACAATAATTGCAAAAGAAATTTTTCTTAAAGGAATGACGAGGAATGTGATATTGGACAGCTAAAAGATCAACAATTTTAGATGCCGGGTGGCCCAGCTTGTTATGCCAAACAGAGATAGAAGCCTTGGTGCAAGCATGAACTGTCTTACTTGAGAACTTATCAGCAGCACTCGACTATTCATAGACATTATTCTGACTCTGGCCCGCCGCGAGAGGTGCCCCCGTGGAGAGATCCTTGACACAGAAAGAAGAAGGATTAAACTCAAACGGAAACATTATTATGCCGACAGAGTTGATTTACAGAAATTAAATTGTGACTCATATTAGGCACACAAAGAACATTAGAGAGATTCAGAGATCGAGTGGGGGTGGGAAGAGTTGTCTGACCAACATGGGAAATGCCTAAACCTGTACCATCTCCAATAACCACGTCATCAAGACCCTCATAAGGTTGTCGAAGAGACAAATTGCCAAGGTCTGATGTCACATGATGGGAGGCACCCGAGTCAAGCAACCACGACTGAGTGGGCTGAGTTGCAGCAGGATTTGCAGTGGGGCTGGAGGATGGAAAAAATAATCGTTTCGCCGTGTAACATTGGCGAGCAGTATGACCATGCTTTTCACAAAACTGACAATAGACTGGCTACTTAATCTGAGCACTAGTGTGGGTATCATTCTGTTTCGAGCTAGCACCATTATTAGAGGATCGTGAATTGGAGTAGGACTTGTTTGAATTGTTTGCCTTTTTGCCCGAAGCAGAATGAGGAGAAGAATTATAACGCGCAGCATTCACCGTAATAGGCCCAAGGACATTGCCATTGCACTGCTCTTCCCGTTTTAAAAATGCCTCATATTCAAGCAGTTTATCGCTGAGTTCATCAAACCCAATGACAGTATCCCGTGCTCGTACTGCCGATGCTAACTCTTTGAACGCGGGACCTGCTCCATTCAACGTGTGAGTAATCAAGTACTGCGACGAAACTGGGGAACCAACCAAAACAAGCTCATCAGATATGTCACGCACCTTAGCCAAATACTCAGTCACAGATTGATTGCCACGAGAGAGAAGAGTAAGCTGCTCGGCGAGACCCATGATGCTGGATGAGGAAGGATTGACGTAGTTTTTGGCAAGGCGCTGCCAAGCTGCAGCCGAAGTGGTGCAAGATTGGATAACAGGGACGACACTCGGGTTGAGTAACCCAATAATGCCTAGAAGAAGTAATTTATCTTGACGAAGCCATAGGGTATGAGCAGGATTTGGAACTTGTGTGCCATTCTGAGTAAGATGAGATGGAGGACACGGAAGGGACCCATCAATGTACCCCAGCAGATCATAGCCAAAAAGCAGGGCATCAAATTGTGTTTTCCAGGAGAAATAGTTCGTGGGTATCAGTTTGAGATGAAGTTAGGTAGCAGCGTTAATGGCAATGAGAGAAGGGGAGGTAACAACTGCCAATTGATCTGTGGAAGCAGGTAAGGTGGAGGTGGCTGTGGAGGAAGTCGCCATAAGCAAGAGAGGAAAAAAAAAACCAGATGTCTCAGGATCGTATGTCTCGTTAGAGCAATGATGCTCTGTATACCATATAGAGATAGACAGAGATGGCCGAGAATAGTTTGTATCACTATTGCATTCAAAGCTTTGTTACACCAGTACACATATTTATAATCAAATACAAAGATAAGATAGATGATAAAATTACAAAACAGAATTACAAAATACAAACAACGCCTAGATGTGTAGAGAGTTGTTAGGAGTTTGAAATTAGGCAAACTCCTTCCTCATACATCCAATTGAACTTTCTTTTAAGGATCCAGCATTAAAATTTTCAAATCATATACTTTAATTTCCCACTAATTCGTAACTATTTTGTTGACTAGTTGCTCATTTTACACCATAAAATTTTGAAAAGAGTTCAAAGTTTGTTATCATTGCTTTGCAAAAGTTTATTACCAGATCGCTAAGGGCTCTCTTCCTATCAGACTAGGTAATATGCACAAAGGGTCTCTAATCCCGGGCGTAGGCACCCTCTGAATCTACAGTAATGATTGGCACTATATATGATACCTATTACAAAATGTATATTTCAATTTCTATATATTGAGTCACCTTTAAACGTTTTAATACTAGGGATTTAGTATAGGGGTGTCCTCGGCCAAGTTACAAAACAAAGATAATTTTATGATTAAAGAGAGTTTTAATAAATAAATAAATCTTCTGGATGAGATACTAAAACAAATAGAGCTACGTTCTATTATGATACATAGTATTTGTACACTCTACTTATTTATATCATCATCCAGGAAATTGATTCTTTCGTTCTTCTACCTTGAAAGTACTGATAGATACTATAGGATATTGTGTTTTGAGTCAATCAAGGGTTAATACCACTTTTAGTCCCTTATCTTCAAAAGTTATATTTTTTAGTCTCTTATTTTTTAAATTTGGGACACCGTTAGTCCTATTTGCTAAATTTGTTAATTTTGGACGGAAATAGCACTTGCGCGGACCAAATTACCAGTGCAAATTGGGGAAAAAAAAAATCACATGTGCCGCGCACGTGCTATTTTCGTCCAAAAATTAACGGATTTAGCAAATAGGACTAACGGTGTCTCAAATTTAAAAGATAAGAGACTGAAAAGTAGTATTTTTGAAGATAAGGGACCAAAGTGTCAATGAGAACAAAGATAAGGGATTAAAAGTGGTATTAACCCGTCAATCAATGAAGTTAAATTTTTAGTCTGACCGAAATGCTAAAAAAAGAAAAAATCTACTCATAATATCTGTTGCAGCCAAATTCGAAAGTGTAATTCCAAACATTGAACCACTATTATTAATGTTCGGCTTCTAAGATGATAGTTGCATTGAATGAGTTGGGATGTTCTTCTGGCCCTGCTTCTGGACCTTGTCTAACAAGGAAGGGGACCCCCATGAAGAAGATCCGGGTTCAATATAACATGGCAGCTCTTTTCTCTCTCGTCGTAGACACCCAAAGGATTTTGCTACCCAAACCCTAATTTTGACCCTAATAACGTGTTTTAAAATTCTACAAAGACAAAAACATTTTTTTTTGTGTTGATGACGTTAAATAAATATAGTTAAATTAAGTTTTTAAATTAAACAATCATTTAACATACGTTATTGCGGAGTTGTTACATTAAGATTTTAGATAAAATAGTCATGTGTTTGGATCGCGCTACTGCATTTACTATCCCTTATGGATCCAAATATGACGCATGCAGGAGTTTTATCGTGTTAACTGAAAAATATGAAAAAAGTGAAAAAAGAAAAAGAAAAGAAAGGAAATTGATCCGGGTCATGTGTCAGACCATTGTATGGTTCCACTCAGGGCTGGATTTACTTTGGGGTCTAAGAGCCCTGCAAATTTCACTGACCCGAAGAATATAACTAATAACAAGTGAGTTAGAATTGTTTTTTTAAAAAAAAAGGTCTAAATTTAATGTATTTTTTAGTTAAAAAATTAATTTAACTCGGAATACATATAAAATTATGTATTTTTAATTCTCACTAAGCAAAAATCTTAAATTTATCCCTGGTTTCAGTCATCGTGAAATAACTATATTAACTCTTATTTCGAACCACGGTGTTGACCTTATCATATCATTAAGAAAATACCAATTTCAGTTTATATAAAACCTAAAACCGCTTTGGCTAATCCGAAGGAATCTTCTTCTCGCTTTTCTTCTTCTGAGCTTCTCAACAGGAGCAAAAGCTTCAAGACTGGCGTTACGAGGATGCAGGGGGGGTGGGACGGGGGGGGCCAAGGGGGGCCCGGCCCCCCAACTTTTGAAAAAAAAAAACAGTTAAGTAGAATTTTTTTTTAAAACAAAGTTCGGCCCTTCAATTACTTGAAGGAAAAAACGTTATTATCCAAAATAAAAAAGAAAAAACGTTGGCTCCTTTTTTTTTTTTTTTGTCAAAATATGTTGGCTCATCATGAGTTTAAAGCTTTTCCTTAAAAAAAAGGATAACGTGGGTCTCTTTATTATTTTTTGTCTCTTACTATGATTAAATTCAATTTAATTGAAAACAAATAAATTCTTTCTTTTATTCTTCTTCCCGAAACTCATTCTCTTTTGCTTCATCACTTCTTCTTCCATCTCTATTCTCTAATCCCTCTTCTTAAGTTCTAACTATCTTAAATTCTTTAGTATTGTATAATAAAACATACAACAACATAGTCACAAAAAACTAAGGTAATATATCATACAAATAATAATATTATATTTATTTATTATTATTTTTGGCTACATAATTTTATGAATGTATAATTTGTTTTGTTATTTTTTTTTATAGTGGATGTGGGTGAAATGAAATTAATTCAAAACACCGAAAGTGCCTAAGGTAAGCAATTTGACTAAAATACTTTTCATTTATTTGATTAATTTTATTTTAACTATAAATTTTATGTAATAATATATAATTTTAGTGGATAAATTTCGGTGAGGTGTAATAATTTTTTGTTAGTGAATTTTAGCTTTTGTTATACCAAAAAAGTTATGAAAATTTCCACATATCAATAATAATAATAAAAACACTATATCTTTTGTTTGTTAGTTTTCTTATATATCTTTTATTATATTGAATTACATTAGAAAAATATTTTTTAAATCTTTTTTTTCTTAGCTCAAAAATACTGTATAAAAAATACTGTACAAAATAAAAAAATTCGGCCCCCCCAACTTTCAGGTTCTGGCTCCGCCACTGCGAGGATGGATCACGAAGTGTGGCCTAAATACACACAACAGATTATGGAGCGAAGGCTTTGACATTAATGTAGACTATCCAGGCGATTGCTATATTGCTAGAGTATCCCCATAGACTTCCATGACTCGGCTACTGAAACTCACTCTTATCGAGCTAGCCACATTGGCAATTCAAGAATATAACAACCAAAATCGCGTATTTTTTCCCTTAATTGACCCCTTTATCATAATCATTCTCGTTCACTGTTTGTTTCTCTTATAATTATATGCTTCCTAATATTTCCTTTCTTTTTTTTTCTTTTCTTTTCTTATTTTTTTGTAGAGAGCAAGGTACAAACTTGTGAAGGTTGAGAAGGCGAATGCAAGAGCTTCTGCTGGCATTATGTACTACATCACTTTTCAAGCCAAAGAAAAAAACGTGATGTCAAGACATTTCAAGCTATGGTGTGGGAAGGCATACGTAAGTCGATCAAGCATGTCGAATTTTGCAGGCTTAAGAAAGAACCTTCAAATTCTGAAGAGAAGCTATAATTCCTTGACTATCGTTTTTCGCCTTTCAGGTGTCGTTTTTCTTTTTCCATTTTTTTTTAATCACAATGTCCCTTTGTTAAATATATAATTGTTTTTTTTGATTATTTGAGTATTCTACATGCGTTGGCCAGTTGTAGCACTTGAATATTCGTTGTGTTTTGGCATCTGTAAGCTATTGGCCCCATCACTGTAATGAGTGCACACCCGAATTGAACCTTGAGGCCTTGCCCGCCTTGGCGTTGCCACTGTCTCTACCAAGCGTTATTAATGTTTGCTCTGCCAAGCCTTTAAATGAAAAGGCCATGCAAGCCATATTATATGTTGTACTCACAGAGACGAGGCTGGTTAATCAGCTTTGGACTTTGATCCATGCGTTAAGTGCTTTGCAGCAAGCTAAGGACATACCTATGCGAACTCTGTCACTCAGTCCGAAAAGAACTTGCTGCAAATAGTCTGATTCTTTTGTTTGTGAAAGGGGAACATGAGTATCCATTATAGTTGAAATAGTTAATTTACAGAGATGGATTGATTTCATAGCGAAGATCCGTTTGAGTTTTCTCCAAAGTCATTTCATGTTTCCCAGCTGCACGTTGTCGTTATTAACTATTTAAGATTTGCCTGTTTACATTTTTTGAGCTTTAAAATTTTTATTAATGTGAGTGCATGCATATTGGCAAAATAATTGTATTATAGCATATAATATGTAGAATATTTGCATATTGAATTCTTGATAATTCACAATCAGAAAAATTATAATATTATCACAAATTAGATCTAAAATCTAGACTAGAAAATAAAACTACAAATAAATAAATAGATATATCATCTAAGAAAAAATGCATGTCTAAGGCCGAAAGTTTTGTAAAATACTAGAAATGCAGATGAATATCAGATAAAGATCAAGCCTTGAATTAGTTCTAAGACTTATCACAAGACACAACAAACCCAATAAAGTAGAATTCTCTTGATTATGTAGACTCTATATGCGCATGAATACTTTTGAAAAACTCTATCATTTGATGGTAAAACAACCTAAGTACTTAGATAAAATTTAATGGTTTTCTGATCACTTAATAATTGGGATTAATTCTAAATAACAACACTTATAGCCGGAAAAAAATGAGTGCAACTCTCAAAATATTTATTTTTGATATTTAACTCTAAAATAAATCTTGAAATAATATGAATACATTTGTTCCAGGAAAATATTCTAAAATAAATCTTGATAAAATTTTTGAGAAATATGACAAGTAAAAATAAAGCCATGTACACTCGCAAGAACACGAACCTGTGAATGCAACAACCATCAAATGCATTAGTTCAAAATCCAAATTTTACAACTAATTTACCTCATCTTTTAGTCAAATAACAAATTCATAAAACACAACATACATAGGGTTTTACAATTAATTACCCCATTTTAAATCAAATAACAAATTTGTACAAGACAACTTACATAGGGTTTTAAATCAAATTTTATAACTAATTTACCTATTTTTAATTAATTATTATTGCCACCAATGACTTTGAACCTTCGTAAATTCGTTGTCAATTTTACAAATCTATACTTTAGTGACCAAAAAGAAAAAAAAAATTGCGCAAGAGTTGCCATATATAGTATTGAAGGGAACTCACTAGGCCATTTTTAGGAGAATAGTAAAATACGTAGAGATTCTAGATATATCATCTATTGAGTTTCTCGACCATACCACTTTTTGTCATCTATCGTTGTAACTCTCTCCATAATTCAGTGAAAAATCTAAGGCATAATGGGAGACCTTTCTGAAAATGTATAAATTGTATTGTAGATCATGCCTAATAGATGTTAAGCGGTAAAGTGAGGAAGTGCATTCCATGAAGTTAATAGGTGTGCTAGCTGATTGACTTGTCCATTTTAATTGAGTAAAATGCATATTACCTCCTTGTAGTTTACTTTAAGTGCATATTACCTCCCTGTAGTTTCAAAACTACCATATTACCTCCCTATGGTCTACAAAAAGTGTGCGCACTCTCCCCCACAACTAACTACCGTTAAAAAGTTAACGGAAAAGATTAAATGACAATGATGCCCTTATTACTATATTTTTTTTTTTGTCAAAGCAATTAGCTGTTTAACCTTTTCTTTCTTTTTTTTTTGTCAAGAGCTTGTTTTAACGTTTGACAGCTTAATATGGTCACTTCTAAACTCACACGCTGAGTTAATCTTTTATCTCTCTCAACCTAAAAAAAAAAACATATTTTATCTCTCATTTTGGCCAACGACGCAATCTACTACTAAATCGAGAAGGAAATATCAAATTGATTTTTGGACTGGCCAGGTATGTATTACCCAGATTAGATTAGTCATATGTGTTATGTAGGGTTTTCATATGTGGTCCCAGATTAGATTGGATATCATTTGTTTGCTACTGTTTTTATATTTGGTATTGCTTTCAACACTTTATGTTTTCTATGTGTTGGATGTTGACAATGACAAAAATAATATGTATGGGGTACTATGCCATTAGAGTGCAAAGTATAAAGGGCTGGAAATTTGTAAAAAATTAGGGTTTTAAATATAATATGTGTAGGGTATTATGTCATTCAATTGCAAGCACGTGGGGCTAAAAATTAGAGTTTTATCCATTAAAAAAATAGGGCTTTATATCATATCACATTGAATTCTATGAATCAGTATAAAATTGGTACATTTTGATGTTGCCCGTTGATTATTTTAGATTCTTACAGAATGTAGAGTTAAAAATAGGGTTTAGTCCATTAAAGAATTAGGCATAGGATTAGGGCTTTTTATCATATCATTTCGATCTTTGAGATTCATTATATAAAATCGGTGCATGTGTTTTCAATACCTGCGAATGGAGACAAATGTTGGTATATTTGTCATGTTAGGCTTTGTGTAGTTATATTTTAGGGTTCAAATTAATTAGGCTTTCTTGATTATACTCTAATATAAATGTATAATTTTTATTTAATTTTATGTATTCCAGAATGGATGATGATAATTCTGGCATAGTGGAGAAGGATGACCCTGTATTAGCAGTAGATAGTGAAGGAAACCATATATTGTCTAAAGAAATTGTACCCTATGTAAATAAAAACATGTTTGGAAATATTTTTGAGGCAGAAACTGAACAATTTCTTTTAGACATTGTAAGATGCTCAAATCAGTATGATGTAGCAGAAGCTTCTGTGATAGGTGCAAAAAATGCAGAAAATGTGACTACAGATAATGTCATAGGAGTAGATCGTGCAGGTGATGTTAGAAGTGATGGCTTTGGTGCTTCTAGTGATGTTAGGAGTTATGGATTTGGTACTTTAGTGCTGGTTGATAGTGATGGTGTTGGTGGCTCAGGGCATGTTGAGACTGATTGTGCTAAAGGTTCAAGGCAAGTTGGCACTAATGTGCATGATTTCGAGACATCTGACTCTGACTTTGTTCCAGAAGATAGGCCTTTATCAGACTCAGACTCCAGCAATCCTAGTTGGTTATTTGATGATTTTGAAGGCTCAAATGATGATAATATCTTTGATGAATCAAGTGAGTGTCAATCAGGCAGAGCAAAATACAAAGCTTTTAAGAAGAAATCTGGAAAAAGAGTAAAAGTACAGACAGACAGAGCAACAAAAACATCGGCTAGTGTGGATTGGTATAGTGATTTGTCTTATGATGAACTAGGAAATGTAAGGGGGTTTGATGATGATGTTCAGCGACGTGTTCAGCCACAAAGTTTTCCTGTGTTTAATGAGAAGACGGAAATGAAATATTTTGAAATGGAGATTGGGATGTTATTTAAGAATGCAGCTGAGTATAGAGTAGTATTAAGAGATTGAGCTGTAAGAAAGGGTTTTGGCCTGAGCTACAAAAAAAATGACAAGCAAATGGTAACTGCTGAATGCAAGAATGGTTGTACTTTCAGAATGCATGCTAGCAAGTTGAAAGGTGTTGACACATTCATGGTAAAAATACTTAATGGTGAGCATTCATGTGGGAGGAGATTTGATAACCAGCTTGCAAACTACAAGTATTTGGGAAAGAGAATGGAGGCTTATGTGAGAGACCACCCAAATGAAACCACAGCCAAGTTGCAATCAAAAATATATAGCAAGGTTAAAGTAACAGTGAACAAATACAAGGCAATGAGGGCTAAACAGATTGCATTAAAGAGAATTCAAGGCGATTGGGATGAACAATACAGTAGATTGAGAGATTATTGCGAAACAATCAGGGTTTATAATCCTGGAAGTATACTACTTATAGGGGTGAATAGGAGTCTTCCTGACCCTATATTTGAAAGGATGTTATTTTCTCTTGGTGCGATGATAAATGGTTTCTTAGTAGGATGCAGGCCTATAATTGGATTGGATAGATGTTTTTTGAAAACTGCCTATGGGGGACAACTACTTGCAGTAATAGGGAGAGATGAGAACGACAATATATATCCAATTGCATTAGCTGTAGTCCTAATCGAGAGGAGGGAAACATGGTCATGGTTTTTGAAAGAGTTGCACAATGTGATTGGTGACCCAATTGAACATGGATGGACCTACATATCTGAGAGACAGAAAGGATTGTGTGAGGTGTTCAAAGATGAGAATCCAAGGGTACATCATAGATTTTGCTTAAGGCACATGTAGGAAAATTTCAAGTCTAAGTTTCCAGGGTTATTATTGAAAGACCTCTTCTGGAAAGCTGCTTCAACAGCAAATGTGAATGAGTTTGAAAGAATTATGAAAAGTATTCAAGCAGCAGATCCAAAGGTTGGTATAAAGGAGTGTGCATATGAATGGCTTGCAAGAATCCCTGCTGAAACGTGGGCCAGATCACATTTCCCGCTTGGTCCTAAGTGTGATATATTGGTCAATAATTTCTGTGAATCTTTCAATAACTACATTTTAGATGCCAGAGATAAACCAATAATCACCATGTTTGAGATGATTAGAGCAAGACTGATGAACAGACTTCAAGTAAAAAGAATAGCAATGGAAAAGTATAATGGCATCATTTGCCCTAATATACTTAAAAAATTGAAAATTTTAATTGATGTTGCTAAAGGTTGGCATGCAAACTGGACAGGACAGGAAGAGTATGAAGTAGCTCAGAATTGGTATAAACATAGTGTGAACCTAGCCACCATGACATGCACTTGTGGGATGTTTCAGTTGACAGGGTATCCTTGTTGTCATGCAATGGCATGCATAAACACTTACGGGAAGAAAGTGGAAGATTTTGTTCATCCATGTTACACTAAAGATGTGTATTTAAGTGTATACCAATACATGGTTCATCTTGTCCCTGGTCCAAATGATTATGTGAAAACTAGTTCAGAGTCTTTGAAACCACCCATTGTTCATAAAAGGACAGGCAGACCAAGAAAAATGAGGAGAAAAAGTGCAGATGAGAGAAATAAAAGTTCATCTAAAAAGGACAAAACTGCAAATCAGAGGAGGAAAAGTTCATATAAGAGGAATGAAAGTGTAGATGGCCATGAAACCAATACTATAATCTCAACAAGGAAATGATTTGTCATAACCTGCAGCAAATGTTTGAAGCAAGGGTATAACAAGTCTTCCTGCAGCAATCCATTCCATCCAAACTCACCACTTTTAAAGGTGTTATGTTATTCATCTATTTATGTTGTAATCTTATATGTAATACTAAATCTGACTATTTTGTGTTTGAGTGTAGAATATGGAAAGACAAAGTAATGCAAATATGGGCCAGTTTGAGGCTGATCCAAATAATGTGAGTTTTTACATGTTGCTTTTTTTTCTTTAATGGAATGAATAATATAATTTTGTATTTTATGATAGGTTCTGAACTCTGAACAATCTATCCTAACCAATGTTGACACACAACTACCTCCAAGACCTACAAGAGGTAGTGGCCGAGGTGTTGGTGGAAAATGGGGTAGTAGAGGTGTTGTTTCTAGTATAAATGGGAGAGGTAATGGTAAAAATGGCAGAGCTGCTGGTGTAAATGGGAGGAGTGCTAGTTTTGATTGCAGGGGCGTTGGTGGTAGAAGTGGTGGCAGAGGTGGTGAAAATGGGAGGGATGTTGTTGCAACTGGTAGTGGTCCAAATGCATCAGCTGATGGTAATGAATCTGCCACTGGCAGGTTGTATAACAACTTTAGGCATGATGCACTTACTGGTGGACAAGTTGGTACTTCAAATGCTGGAGGAAACGCAGTTCCTGTTGTTGGTACAGCCAAACGATCAAAGGCGGCAACTGTTAATGAAGTTCTGGAGAATATAAGAAAGATGAAAAGAACTTGGAAACCATGACCGTAATTATGATGTTTTTGGGCTAGAAATGTCATTGATGATGTTTTTGGTGTCCAACTGTTCATGACGATGTTAATCTTTGGAACACATTCTAAGTTAGTTTATGGCTTTATATTGTTGATGTTTTTGATACATTAGATGATTTGTTTTGAGAAAATAATTGTTTTTTTATGTGGATGCATGTGATTGTAGTTCATTAGCAGTAGCAATTACTACAATGTGAAACATGCCTTGTTTTTGTTATGTCTTCTTCTAGGTCCTCAGATGCAAAGTTGTCCCTGTTAATGTACTCTGCAATTCTCTCTTTAATGTACTTGCATTTGGCTAATCTGCAAAGAGAATGACTTATGATCTTAAATTTCTTGTTAGATTATGTAGTATAAAATATAGACATTCAAAGAGTGCATGTTGGAAACGAGTAAATAATCCACCACATACATTCAAGAAAACAAACAGGGATCAACCAGAGTCTCAAAATATTGTTGAATCACCAACTTCTAGATAACCTTTAGCTGCTATCATATAAGTATTCCAATCCATGCCGATCTCGGGATTCAATTCTATCTGCATTGGCAACTTCTCCATTCCCTCTATATCATCCATTCAATTCTACCTGCAGTAATGCTTCTCCATTCCCTCTATATCATCCATTCAATTCTATCTGCATTACTGCAGGTAATGGAAAAGTAAACCATATCATCCATTCAGTTTAAGCCATAAATACTATTGCATTTACAACCATGATATGAGTACAAAATATATCTATAGATGTATACTTGCAAAATATAAAATGCAGCCAACAAGATACATAAGTTGCTCCGAATCCATAACAAACAAACAAATAATTACAAAGAAATAGTTAATTTACTCCGAATCCAAAAGATTACAACAATTGAATCTCACTTCTACATCACCAACACAATAAGAACAATAAGTAACAAACAAGAAACAACTAGCAGTTTATCATCCCATTTCTTCTCCTTCGTCTTCACAAGGTATATCACTTCTTCTTCACAATCTCCAACATCCTCTTCTATTCCACTACCACATGGTAGAATAAGGGCCATTACAGTGCTCTCCCAAGACGCGCTATACGAGTGACACCATCAAAAAAATTCTCTTCACTAATCTACAATGAACACAATAAAAATGAAAATGAAACAACTGAAAAATAAGTGAGCTCCTATCAAAATACCATCAAGGGTTACGGGATCTGCCCTAAATAAAAATGATGCCCAAAAAAAATCAAAATACCAACAAGGGTTTCAAATTTCATCTAAAATGAGATTAACACGCTCAAGCTAAAAAAGATTATGCGAGGACAATAACTTGCTAGAGCTAAAAGAGATTAAATTTTGATATAAAAACATTGAAGTGCTCATTAAGAACATGTGTAAAATCCCATGTTTTTCAACCTCATGGAGTAGCAATAAAGTTGCAATCTTGTTGCAAAAAATCTTGTTTATGTGTTAAAGAAACCATTGAAACGATCAATTTTTTAACACCCATAAATATTTATCATATCTCATTAAAAAAATTCAACTTCTAATCTAAAATCCAAGACTGATAATGCATATATCTCAAAATTAATAGTATATAAGTTAAAACAATTGAGTAAAAAGAGACATGTATGATATTAGATCTGCCCGAAAAAAACGATGATGAAAAAATCAAAATATCAACAAGGGTTTCGAATTTCACCTAAAATGAGCTCGGGCCAAAAAGAACAAGCAAAGCTGAACCAATAACGAGTATGATGAACTCTTGCGAGACCAAGCACAAAATCTTACTCCCAGTCTACTTTGATCACTCTCACTCTCGTCTTCCCCTCTATGCTTTCTGCACTTCACGTAGCCTAAAGAGCTGTCAAAATATCAAGAAGAAAAGTTGTAGTAGTTTTTATTATTAGCTTTTGTCTAAAGGGCATTTATGTCCTAATAAGTGCAAAAATAGATGGCTTATGTAGAAATATTGTGCAACATCACAATTCAGATGCATATGTTACACTTGCTGGTATTTTTAACATTTTTTTTAACATAGGGGGTAATGCGCACCCTTTTTGCAGACTATGGGGAGGTAATATGGTGGTTTTGAAACTACAAGGAGGTAATATGCACTTAAGATAAACCACAGGGAGGTAATATGCATTTTACTCATTTTAATTTGCAGACACATGCTACATATTTGAAAATATTAATGGTCAAAAGAAATTAGGAGGTATGATCAGAATAGATAAACTTAACTTACCACAATTTGGATTCTAATTTTGTGTATATGTTAAATTTGATACTCTTTTATTTTGATCGACTAATTGTTACTTGAAAAGAGGTTATTGCTTGTGTCCCACTTTTTCCTTAACAATTTGCTTTTGCTTGTATTTGTAATAGATTCTAACTATTTTGGTTAGGCTTTTGTAAAAAAGAACGGCTTGTGTTCTTTTTAGTTTATATTGGGCTTATGGGGCAGGTAATTTACCCCATTCCTCATGGAGGTCTTGGCTTGATGTCTCCCTTCACTTTTGTACATTTCTTTTGGTATTAATAAAACATCACGAGGGAAGAACCCCTCATTTTCCACAAAAAAAAAAAAAAAAAAAAAAAAAAAACCTCTTGGGAGTGTAATGGTGAATGTGGCCCCCGATGAGCTTGCAATTTTAATGGAACGAGATAGAAGAGAAGAAGGTTCCCGAAGGGTAGTGAGGGAGTATCACTCTTCATCTCATGAGGTAGAATTCGACTTTGTGAAATTACACTACGACGCATTAGCGGGATAAGCTGTCATTGATCCTAAATAAATACTCGTTGTCACAAGTATGCAAATTGATTTGACACCTCTCATGCTTTGACTTTGTGAGATGCAAAATAGCATTTTTAGAAGATCATATACTAAAATCCTTTTCCGTTCTCTTGACTCGTACCATTCCTCCGCGACTAAATCACGATGTTTATAATGTGAATTAAATTTGCATGTTACGTTTTTGTAATTAAGGCATTAAAACTCATTTTACTAATTTTATGTAGAATATTTGCTCATCTAGTGTTCTGTATATTTTCTATATTATGACATTGTGAAATGTAAGATTAGTATTTCCAAACTTTTATTGGGAAAATTATGTATAAGCATTGAATTTGACTTAATTCTTATAGACAGAGTAAATGTCCAATTATATACATGGGAATTATCCTACATTTACTGGGTTATGTATTTTTTTATGCAGCTATATTATGTTTTAAAATTAAGAGGTGTTTTTGCTTCTTCTATTTTCAGGATTCGGGCTAGATAGAGGAAAAATTTGTATTCAACGTAATTATAATAACGGTTAAAAAATAGTATTCTTTGTATAGAATGGTATATCAGTATATGCTGATCTCATATTTTTTGTAATTATTCTTTAGAGTGGAATGAAATGAGTTACTTGCATAGTAAAAAAAAAAAAAAGATACGGGCTAACTTGGATATACTCTTGGACTCGTGTCCTATATTTTCTTCTAGATTAGGGTAAATAGAACCACAACCCCCTATGGTTAAGTAAAAGTGCACATGACCCCCCTGTATTTTTAAAAATGCACCAAAACCCCCTGTGATTTTAAAAATGTAGTACCACAACCTTCTCTGTAAAAAAAACTGTTACTTTTAATGGAGATTGCGTTCCATGCGCGTTTAGTGCGATTTTTCATATTTTTTTGGCTTAAATTATTACTTAGTTGGACAAAAATACCCTTATGTTATTTATATATATATATGTTTTTTCTTTTCTTTTTCTCTCAATGTAATTTTCACAAAAAAACGAAATATTAAAATAATTTTTTTTTAAAAAAAATAGAAGGAAAAAACCCATCATCTTCCTCAACCACCCTCCATCCCCCCCTCCTAGCAGTACCCCCCATCCGCACCCCCATGTCAGCCCCCTCACCCATTAGCCCCACCCCCACCCCTACCTCCCCGTCACACTTACCCACCCGTCCACCATGGGGGTCTTCCAAACCCCACCCCATTAGCCCCTCTACCCCTGTCAACGCCTCTCTATCCCTTCCCACCCTTACCCCATCAGCAACCCCCCTCCCCTCCCCTAAAAAAATCCTACCATTCTTTTTGTTTATATATATAAACATGTATAAATTATAAATATACATGCATATATATATATACACATATATGTGTGTATATATATGTACACACACGTGTGTGTGTATTATATATATATATATATAGGACTAAATATGTATAAACAAAAAAGAAAAAGAAAAGAGAAAAAAAAAGAATCGAGGGGCATTTAAGTATTTTTACACAATTCAGTTAAATTTGTTGACGGAAAGTTAAGGAGGGGGTGCGTGTGCACGTTTTTAAAATCACAGGGGATTTCGGTGCACTTTTAAAAACATAGGGGGATCTTGTGCACTTTTGCTTAACCATAGGGTGTTGCGTTGCTATTTCTCCTCTAGAGTCTAGATTATTATCTTTTTAGTTTAATCAAACTTTTAGTTGTGAGAACTTCACGAAATTGCTTGCTGGAGTATTTAAAACTATTTGGTTCACAAAAGCTTCTTGCTAGAGTATAAAAAACTCAAAACGACAAGCAAAATTCATAATGATTTGTTAGTAGAGTATTTAAAACTCAACTGATACTTATATTCCACTGTCAGTATATATAATATTCGACTGATGCTTAGAATCCACTGTTAGTATATCTAAGACCCGTCTATAGTATTCATGATCCACTGCTAATATAACCAATGAAGATTAAGATGCCTGTTCTTTGTAACTAGTTAGAAGCCTTTGCGCGTGACATATGCTTGTTGAGTAACATATTCAGAGATAAGGGAAAAGAAAGTCATTAAGGAGTTGAGAAGTCAATTTAGTGTCAAAAGAGAAAGAATTTCAACTGTCAATTTTTTGCCACCATTCAAGTGATCAGTCTTTTTGTATGGTGTGGTTTTTGTTGATATAATCGGTGGACAATTTTGAAATAATTTTCTACGACCCTACATTATATTTAGGAATGCTAGTAGAGCTAAGAGATTAATCTCTAAAACAGATCTAGGAATTCTTTTCTAGGTTAATGGGGGCTACAGACCCCACTTAATCCAGGGTACATCCGCCACTACTCCAAGGCACCAACAGTGTTTTCCATTTTTTATAACCTTATATGTCGCGACTAATTACAAAGCATAATTTTACTCATTAAGCTAAAATTAAAATTTAACCGTTGTAGAACATAATTTTAATGACGAAGCTAAAATTGTTATGATAAGAATAAGCTAAAAATTTCGGACAAAGAAAAAAGATTAAGCTAAAATTACTATAAGATTATTAATTTTGGATGGTCTTGGAAGAGTAAAGTTAGTAGTATCAACTTATTAAAACACATATCCTTGTTCTCATTCCTTGTTTCTGCATATACGCCTCCATGTTATTAATGGCATATGGTCCCTTTATATATCAATTGTTTAAATGCCACCCTTCCATTACTAGTTTCTAACGGATTGTGCATTTGTACAATTTCATTAACTCGAATCGTTTGTTGTGTTCAACCTCTAGCTTTAAGCATGTATCTCTTCTTGTGCATCTCTAACATTCAAGTCATTAGATCATTGACAAGTAAAAACATCACGTTTTTGTGTTAAAATATTCAATTTAGCTTTGTGTGAGTTTTAAATTGGTGCAGTCATTTCTCCATTCTCGAGCTTGTAAATACTTAAGCTTAGAAAATTTTATCTAGTTTGAGCGCGAACTCCTTGGTTCGAGCTCAATTCATATGAAGGTTTTTCGGTGGCTTTGATTACCACCCTTACTGACTTGGGGTCTTGTTCATCCTTCTGGTTGTTTCATGCTGCGGGATTCATGGCTGTAGAACTACTCCAGCTTGAGTCATCTCAAGGGCTAGTGTGTCTCTTCTTTTGCACTTTCCGATTTGCTGATTCAAATTCTTGCTGTTTCCTTGGCGTTGGCGGGCTTAGATGGTGTCGTTGTCATTTTGATGGTTTATATGTTAGAGGTGGCTCTCCTTGGTGGATCTGTGCAAAGCTGATCTCTCTTCTCCATTGTGTTTGATGGGTAGTCGTGATGTTGATACTTTTGTGTTTGACAGTCTGCGTATGGCGATCGGACCTTCGATCTACTGTTGATGCCATTGTCAGACTAGGGACAAATTTGTTTCCCCCTATCAAATTGGGTTTCAACCCACTTTCAAATTCTGTTTGTATTTTCCTATTCTTAACCCGCTGATTTTGGGGCTTGTGTTTTTGGCCCACATACGCGGTTTGGCATGTGTTGTGTTATTCCTCAGGATTAGTCCACCCTCTTTGTTTGTAACTCTTTGATTTTAATGCAATATTATTTCAGACCAAAAAAAGAAAAAAAAACTCAATTCATATGCAATCTGAATCGACATATGAAATATTAGGCAGTGATTGATATGTGGGAATGAGTTGAGAATGGAATGACATTCCCAATTTTATTTTAATTCTCATATTTGGTATGAGAGAATGAATTTCGGAATGTCATTTCCAAGGGAATCTCACTCCCACATACATGAGAATAGTCATTCTAGACGAAATATATGTAAATGACCCATTCTCATATATTTGGGAATAAATTTGACTACTATACCCTTATTATATAATATAACTTTTATAAATAATTTATTTTACAATAATAATAATAATAATAATAATTAAAAAATATAATAATTATTATTATTATGAAAAGAATAATAAAATAATAATAATAACAAAAATAAAAATAATAATAGTGATTAAATAATAATAATAATAATAATTAAAAATATATTATTATAATTATAATTATAAAAATAAAAATGATAATAATAATAATAATAATAATAATAATAATAATAATAAATAATAATAATAAAAAAAAATAATAATAGTGATTAAAATAATAATAATAAAGTAAAATAATAATGATAAAAATAAAAATGAAAATAAAAATAATAATACAAAAACAATAATAATAATAATAATAATAATAATTTTTGTTGTTATTATTTTTTTTATTTTTATTTTTTATTTTTTTAATAATAATAATAATAATAATTATTATTATTATTATTATTATTATTATTATTATTATTATTTATTGTTGTTGTTGTTGTTGTTTTTATTATTATTTACTATTTATTATTTATTATTTTGTTATTATTATTATTATTATTATTTATGTTTATATTATTTACAGTTATGTTTATATTTATTATTATTTTTAATACTATAATAGTAAAAGGGTAATTATGTCATATTATACAAGTCATTCATATTACTACTCTTTAATTCTTAGAGCATACCAAACATGTCATTCTCATTTCCAAGTTCATTCTATTTCTTGGTTCATTCCATTCCTGTCCAATTTCATTCCAATATACCAATCGCTAACTTAATAGATTGGTAAAAAGTTCTCAAATATTAGGTGACTGAATGAGTCTCACCCTTAAACAAATTCATATTAATAAGATTTCTCGGTCTTGCTCAAGCAATCTCAATTGCAAAAATACAGAAAATCAAATAGATGTGTCAAAGTGTCTAGCATTTGTAGCTGTGAATATATAATTGCAAGAGAATAGTAGCTGTATCTGTAACTTTTTATATATGGTCAACTCTATCTGTTCTCCATTTTCTTGCAAAAGTCTTAGTATTTGTGGCAGAAACGTGAGATGCAGCGCAGTGGCCTATTTGGTTGCGAGGGGGGGTGGGTTTGCTGTTGATTGGTCTGCGATTTGCTGTTCTGTTTCCCGATTAGTAAGAGAGAGAGAGTGCGCGAGTACTAAAAAGGAGAAAAAGAAACAATGAAAAACGATCCAGCGCGTACCATGAGCTTGAATGCCCGGATGGCATTACCAAAATGGATCATTTTTTTTTTTTTTGGACGAAATTCATTCATTCATTAAAAATGAAAGTACCTTAACCTACCCAACAGTAGGTGAATCTGCTTTAAAAAGTAATACAAGAGAATTAGATATATTTGATAACTTAACTAGTTGAGTAGTAAAATTTTAAATCGTGTTTGGTTAGCAACCCAATCAGAAAGTGCATTAGCTGCCCTAGGCACCAGCAATATTTGAATATCATTTCTTTGTTGAAGCTCATGCTGGATGTCCGAAATTAAAGAGTCAAGTTTCCAATTCCCATCGTGGTTGCAAGATGAAAGTGCTTTGTGAACCTCTTCACAGTTTGTTTCAATCTGGATATGAGGATTGTTTAAAGAGTTTGCAAGCTTGACCGCGTTGAGAAGTGCGAGAGCTTCGGCTTGTTGGGGAAATTCACAGTGACAGTAGAAGGCTGAGCCATTAACAAGAGAACCTTCATGATTTTTTGCAAATGGATGCAATTCCAGCGGAGTTGCCTTCTGCGGAGAAGGAGGCGTCGCAATTGATTTTGAGAGAGCCTCTTGGTGGAGACCAGCTAGTAGATGCAGCTGGGTTAGGTGGAGAATTGCCAACAACGCTTGATGGGATGCTTTGGTTGGCTGCCATGAAATCATTGTAGAGCTGACTTGCTGATGTAGTTGTTCTGATTGGACAAACACTGATCCCTTAAAAAATAAAAGAGTTTCTACTTTTTCAAATTTGCCAACAGAGATGGGCAATGATGGATTCTGCTTTCCCTTTTTCGTACCCTGTTTCTCGACATTTTCCCAGGATATTGATATACCAAGTATCAAATCTTGTGATGCTCTGATCATTTGGGAAGTATTGAAGTGGCGAAGCAATCCAACAGTGGCGGCAAGGGCAGAGGAGGAGGAGGTGTTCAACTGTTTCGGGGGCAGTTCTGCAGATTTTGCAGAGAGGATTATTAGTACATTTCCTTGAGTATTTGTTTTCCTCTGTTGCAACAAGATTTCGACAAGCTTTCCACATAAAAGCATTGACTTTCGGCGGAGCTTTGGTGTTCCATATTTGCTTCCAGAGCTGAGTGGGGAATGAGTGAGAGGAGCTTTGATCTAATTGTTGTCTTCTATTGGCATTCTTTAGACTTTTGTATGTTAACTATCGGCGTAGCGGAATGTTTGGGGCGAAGTGGTATTACACAGCTAAAATAAGACTGAAAAAAGGATAATTGAGACACAATATTTTTACGTGAAAAATCCTTAAACAAATTAAGTGAAAAACCACAGACAAGGATAGGAGGGTTGACTATGATGTAAGAATAAATTACAATATCATTCTCTCTAATATAAGGGGAAACTAATTCTTACTCACAAGTTAAGACAATTAATATGGAAGAAAACTCTCAATATTTTCTCTCTAATTCTGGAATTTTTGGATGCCTAAACGAAAGAGAATGGTCTGCTATTTATAACTGAATGATCTTGCATTGCATCTCTGTATTGCACGTTACAAAGCTGAATTGCATCGTTGACATACACGTTACAAATAACTTTGCTAACTCATTCTCACGTTTCAGATCTGAATTGCCATGTTCCATGTGCAAAAGTTTTCTTTTGCCATTTTTAATATTTTAATGTCATCATTAGCCAACATGACATTGCTTTTCTCTTTTTCCAACGTGTAAGCATGTTCTCCAAGTGAGCTTTACACATCACATTCTCCCACTTAAACCTTACTCCAGTAGTCTTCTAAATCTCTCCATACCTGCCAATTCATGTTGCTTATGTTTTCGCTAGGCCACAAGAGGATCTACTCCAAACGAACTTGTCAACGTTGATTGGCTTTGTCATGACATCTGCTAGGTTGTCATTAGTGTGGATCTTCAGCATATTCACACTTCCTTCATCCACTACTTCTCGAACGAAGTGATATTGAACCCCTATGTGCTTTGTCCTAGAATGAAAAGCTGGATTCCTTGCAATGTGCAAAGCACTCTGACTGTCACAATACAAGGAAATTTTCTCTTGTTTGTGCCCGAGCTCCTCCATTAACATTTTAATCCAGATTGCTTCTTTACAAGCGTGTGTAGCCGCCATGTATTCAGCCTCTGTTGTAGATAAAGCTACAACAGTCTATAACTTAGATACCCAGCTTACCGCGCCTCCTGCAAGTGTAAACACATAGCCTGTAGTGGATTTTCGTTTGTCAAAATCACCTGCAAAATCTGAATCAACAAAACCATTTACAATATATTTTGATCCTCCATAACATAATGCAACATCTAAGGTTCCTTTAATGTATCTTAGGATCCTTTTAACTGCGTTCCAGTGCTCTCTACCAGGATTCGCCATGAACCGACTGATTGAGCTGACTACTTGAGCAATATCTGGTCTCGTACATATCATAGCAAACATGAGACTTCCCACTACTGATGCATACGGTACTCGAGACATTTCCATCCTCTCTACTTCATTACTAAGGCACATACTTGAGGATAATTTATAATTAACAGGAAATGGGGTTGAGATTTCCTTACAGTTTTGAATGTTGAAGCGCCACGAGATTTTCTTGAAGTAATTATTCTGGGAAATCCATATTTTCCTGCCTTTTCTATCTCGGTGAATATGCATCCTTAAAATCTTGTTTGCCGATCCCAAATTCTTCATATCAAACTCCCTAACCAATTGTGCCTTCAATTCTTGGACTCGATCTTTGCCGGGGCCTATTATCAGCATGTCATCCACGTACAACAACAGAATGATGAAATCATTATCTCCAAACCTCTTGTAATACATACAATGGTCTAAATTGAGTCTGTTGTACCCGAGGCTAATTATGAAGGAATCAAATCTCTTGTACCAGTATCTCGGCGCCTGCTTTAGACCGTACAGAGATTTGGTCAACCTGCAAACCAAGTTTTCTTTTTCTTTTTCAACAAAACCTTCTAGTTGGAGCATGTAAATCTCTTCTTCAAGTTCACCATGAAGAAAAGCAGTCTTTACATCTAATTGTTCTAGATGTAAATCAAATACAACACACATGGCCAAGACTACTCTGATAGTTGTAAGTCTAACCACATGAGAAAATATTTCGTTGAAGTCAATACCTTCTTTTTGAGCAAATCCTTTCACTACCAGTCTTGCACGATATCTCTTCACTTGGTCATTTCTATCTTGCTTGATCTTGAAGACCCATTTGTTACCGATGGCTTTCCGTCCAGGTAGTAGAAGAACAAGCTCCCACGTCTTGTTTCTATGCAGAGCTTCAATTTCTTCCTACATTGCTGTCATCCACAAAGCCACATCGGGGCTATTCATAGCCTCGTGAAAGGTAGATGGCTCTCCATCCTCCATTAGAAGACAATATGCAGCATTACTTGCCATGACATAGTCTGAGTGCCAAGGCGGTGTTGATGTTTGACGCGATGAACGTCGAACATCTGTAACCTCAGCCTCATCTACTTCTTGTTCCTCGTGCTTCGGTGCTGCTTCAGAAGAAGCATCTTCATTTCCTGGGTTATCTTCGATCTGTATTGTAGTAGTCTCCTTTGCAGTGTTGTTGTCATCTTCACTTTGCAGTTTGTCTTCTAAAAATATCACATCTCTGCTGATGATAATCTTGTGGGCAGTAGGATCCCACAAGTGATACCTCTTAACACCATCAGCATATCCCAAGAATATGCATTTCCTGGACTTTGGATCCAGTTTTGTTCTTTCTTGGGAACCATACATCACATATGTCAGACATCCAAATACGTGCAAGGTAGAATAATCTACGGGGTTTTCGGTCCATATTTCCATTGGTATTTTCAACTCAATTGCAGTTGATGGTGACCGGTTTATCACGTAACAGGCGGTTCTGGCTGCTTCTGCCCAAAATGATTTGGCTAGTCCTGCAGTTTCTAACATAGCTCTTATTCTTCCAAGAAGAGTTCTTTCCATCCGCTCTGCCACTCCATTTTGCTGAGGTGGGTGTCCAACAGTGATCTGGCACTGAATGCCTTCTTGCTTGCAAAATGTTAGAAAGCTCTCGTTAGTGTATTCTCCTCCATTGTCTGTCTTCAGACACTTGATCCTTTTTTCCGGATTCAAGTTCCACCAACGCTTTGAATGTTTTGAATACTGGAAACACATCTAACTTGTTCTTGATTGGATATACCCACAGTCTCCTAGAGTAATCATCAATAAATGATACAAAGTATTTGGCTCCTCCTAGGGACAAAACCGGCAATTCCCAAACGTCTGAATGAATCAAGTCTAGAATGTGTTTGCTTTTGACAGTAGATCTCCCAAATTTCAATCTATGCTGCTTACTAATAACACAGTGCTCATAGAAAGGCATGTTTACCGTCTTGAGCCCGGGTAGGAGATTACGTTCAGCGAGAATCTTCAAGCCACGTTCTGTCATATGGCCCAATCTGCAATGCCACATAATAGTTGATTCTTCTTGTCTGGCTGATGCAACTGACGCGTCTGCCTTTTGCAACGTATCTCCCAAAAGCATGTATAGATTTACAGCTATCTTTTCTTCCTTAATCACCACAAGCTCTCATTTGACGACCTTCATGATCCCATCCTGGGTCTAAGTCTTGCAGCCAAGGTCATCCAATTGTCCAATAGACAATAGGTTCTTTTTCAAGCCCTTCACATGTCGTACTCCTTGAATGGTACGAATGGTACCATCATACATTTTTATCTTGATGGCACCGATGCCAAAAATCGCCAAGGCATGATTATTATCCATGTACACAGATCCCCCAGAGGTAGGTTCATATGTGTGAAACCATTATCTATGAGAGGTCATATGCCATGTTGCTCCCGAATCCATTATCCAAGCATCAGTGAGCTCATTTCTGCCTTTTGATACAGTTGCTGCTTCGTTGTATAAAATATCTCCATCATCAGGTACAGTTGCAACACATCCCCGAGAATTTATCACCTCGGGATTCTTTTTGTTGCTCCAACAATCCTTCTTGACGTGCCCTTTCTTGCCACAGTTGTAACATTTGATATTCTTTCTACTCCTGGACTTTGATCTACTATGGTTGTTGCTCCTACTCGAGCCATGTTCTGTTGATCTGCCTCTCACCATTGGTAGTGCCTCTACTTGTTGTGAACTTTCAGCTCTATCTTCTTTACTCTTGCGCCTAGATTGCTCTTCCAAAACAGCAGCTGCAATATCATCAAAAGTAATAGATTCTGAAAGAACATTGTTAGTGTAACTAATGATGAGTTGATCATACGAATCAGGTAGACTTTGAAGTAGAATCTCTGCACGTTCAAGCTCCTTTATTATCTGTCCCAACGCAGTTAGTTGAGAAAATAATGTATTTAAGGTATTGATGTGATCAGTTACCGATGTAGATTCACTAATTCGAAAAGTATACAATTTTCTCTTCAAGAAAATCTTGTTGTGAAGTGACTTGACCTCGTACAGTTTGGTTAGAGCATCCCAAATTTTCTTTGCTGACTTCTTTTCCTCCACGCTTGACAGTACTGAATCTGCCAACGCCACATGCAAATTAGCCATAATATTGTTATCCATTTATGTCCACTTATTGTCATCTGTCACCTCCGCTGGTCTATCTCCTATTGCTGCCAAGCAATTCTCCTTTCTCAAGATTACCTTCATCTTCAATTTCCAAAGGGAAAATTTGCTCCCGTTGAACTTCTCGATTTCAAATTTTGCCGCCATAGTGTTAATAACGATCTGTTTCTCAACTTGAATCGGCTCCCACTATTTCACGTATCTGTGAATAGTAACCGTGAACAGTAACCCCACAACCGATGGCTCTGATACCACTGTTGGGTATCGGCGCAGCGGAATGTTTGGGGCGAAGTGGTATCACACATCTAAAATAAGACTGAGAAAATAATAATTGAGACACAATATTTTTACGTAGAAAACCCTCAAACAAATTAAGAGAAAAACCACGGGCAAGTATAGAAGATTTTACTATGATGTAAGAATAAATTACAATATCCTCTCTCTAATATAAGGAGAAACTAATTCTTACTCACAAGTTAAGACAATTAATATGGAAGAAAACTTTCAGAAAAAACTCTCAATATTTTCTCTCTGATTTCTAGGATTTTTGGATGCATTAAACGAAAGAGAATGGTCTGCTATTTATAATTGAATGATCTTGCGTTGCATCTCTGTCTTGCACGTTACAAAGCTGAATTGCATCGCTGACATACGCGCTAGAAATAACTTTGCTAACGCATTCTCACATTTCAGATCTGAATTGCCATGTTCCATGTGCAAAAGTTTTCTTTTGCCATTTTTAATATTTTAATGTCATCATTAGCAACCATGACATTGCTTTTCTCTTTTTCCAACGTGTAAGCATGCTCTCCAAGTGAGCTTTACACATCACATTGTAGCCACTCTTAGCTGAGAACTTCCCCGATTTTGTATGGGGACAGATGAGTTGATCATTTTTGACAATGGTTGGGATTTGAATGCTGAGAATCTTCGTTTGAATGCTTCTGTCGAATAGCTGGGAGATCAACTCGAAATTCCATTTGCCGTCTCTAATGAAGTCTTTGACGAGGGAGGCTTGGCAATTGTCTGGCCTTGGATTGCTCCTGATGTTTGCTATCCAAGGATCTGATTAGTTGCATCTAGCCTTTCTTTGGTTAAAACTGATTAGTTGGACTCACTCCC
This sequence comes from Ehretia macrophylla, assembly GCA_037974665.1. Classification (NCBI taxonomy): domain Eukaryota; kingdom Viridiplantae; phylum Streptophyta; class Magnoliopsida; order Boraginales; family Ehretiaceae; genus Ehretia; species Ehretia macrophylla. The sequence continues at coordinate 52,810,881 of CM075775.1, forward strand.
ATTTTCTTGTGGAAACTATTAAAAAAATATATTGAACATGTGAGAGGATCCAATCGATCATTCTGTTTTCAATTTTCCCGTATATAGCACGTCGTCTAAATTTAGGAAATGGCAAAAGGAAAGGAAAGGAAAAAGAAAAGAAAAGAAAAATTAAACCAAAGAAAGACAAGTCTCGCTCACTTTGCTCGAGTAAAATATTGGAAATTTAATATACATTTCCTCCCCACTCAAATTATGGATTTAACAAGTAAAAATGGATAAGGAAAACCAAGAACCCTTTATTTTTTCTTAAATGTTCTTATTTATTGCTTTTGTAAACGTTCAAAATTGATAATTATGGTATGGGCACCGAAAACTTGCAAAATTACATAGCTACGGAAAGAGGCCATTTCAGATCGTGCTTGTTGCATCTTAAATTGGAGAAATTTGTTTCCGCAAGCTTGGCTTTTTGACATGTTAATTTATTTGTTTTTACATTTTTTAAGTTTTCTTATTTTTGTATTGATTTATTTCAAATTTTATCCTTTTATTGTTTTTACACCCAAAGTATACTTAGACATAGTTTGGATTTGAATTCGCTTATAATATATATAGCTGATACGCGACCCATTTGTTGTGTGCATAGAGAGAGAGCCTCTCTCAAGGCATGTGTAATTCATGCAATCATTCAATGATTCAATTTTAAGTTTTATTTTTTAGCCAAAAAAAATCAAGTTTTAATAGAAATTCTGCAATATAATCCACACACTACTCTCTTCTTGAGCTTGTTAATAATTAAGCTTCCAGTATAACCACATAATATAACCCAAACACTCCTTCACCAAGTTACTTAAACATCTATAGCAAAACATAAAACAGATTAGATAACTTCTAACTACAAAGATCTTCATTACGCAGGCGATTCAGAACCCACCTACAATGTTTAAATCTCTGTTCAACAACCAGTCAATATAAAACGTGCAAAAGCATATGTTTTCAGGCAGCTAAAGAACTAATCGCTTGAATTAAAAGGAGAGACACTGACTTTTAGCAGCAAATGAACAGCTCGAGGCAGTATTATAATACAAAGTGGTGTTAACAAATTCTCCACATAAATTAAGCACGGTTATTAAGAATCTTATGTAAGGTCCTTTCCCATAATCGCTTAGTATATGCAACCACTATGTCATACATTATGATGCATATCATCTAATCGAATAAAAAAAAATCCCCGAAAGAAAACAGATTCAAACTCTTCACTATGAAATTAATCAATCACAGAAAGCTATTTAAACAAAGAGCTATGCTCATCTTCCCTTCAATAAGGAAAAAGAAAAAGATGTTAGCGAGATTTTTGGCCAAGTACTGCCAGATTTACATGTCGTCTAGAAACAGGTAGAGACATGGAAAAATGATTAGGAAGATGATCAATTGAGAGAGAAAGATTACTCATGAGTACGTTCTTATTCGCTGCAAAGGATTCGACACGGGCACTTCTCATTCATTCAACAAAATCCACAACTGATCAAACCAGCCTCATCTTAGTGACTAGAACATATATACATGTATCGTATAGGATGATATACATCTGGTAGAGCAAACATTTTGAGAGACAACTTCCCTAACCATAAAGAACTGGACTCACCATATCACTTTTAATCTTCTTTTTAGAATTTACAAGGCTTGGCAGAGAAATGATTCAACACGGGCACATAAATAATATAGCTAACGGATAAAAACCAAAACACAAGGCAAATAAGCAAAATATACAGAACACCCAGAAAAGGAAAATACATATAACTTTGAGAAGGAAATGTTGATTAAAACAGAGAAAAAAGAGAAAAGAAACCTAAAAGAACTTGTAATGGGTGAAAAGGCCAAAAACAACCGTGAAGGAATTATATCTTCTCTTCGGAATTTGCGGGCGTTTTCTTAAGCCTGCAAAATATGACTTCTCTGTCCGTCATAGGTATCTTTTGCCACACCTTTGCTTGAAATGTCTTGACAGCAGCATCATGATGTTTTTGTTCTTTGGCTTGGAAAGTGATGTAGTAAATAAGGCCAGCACAAAGACGTGAATTCGCTTTCTCAAGCTTCACAAATTCGTACTTTGTTCTCTACAAAAAAAAAAAGAAAAAAAAATTATGAGGAAGAGTAAAAAAGAAAAAAGGCGAACGATTAAGAAAAGGTAATAAGGAAAAAATACGCAATTTTGCTTGTTATATTCTTGAATTGCCAAGGTCGCCATCTCGATAATATCCTGAGTTTCCTCAGGCGACTTGCCCAAGGTTACGGGAATAACAGAAGCCATATAGCAGTAGCCTGAATAGTCTACAATGTCAAAACCTGGATATCTCGTTATTAAAATAATTTTTTTTTGTTAATGATAAATTAATTAAATATAAATTATTCAAAAATTTTAATTAATTCATTAATTATTTTAATCAATTAAGATTAATAACTTAATTTGTTAATTTAATTAGTTTAACTCACTACAAGAATTGGAAGTATAGGTGACGGTTTGTGGTTTTAAAAGTAGCAGTTTTTAACCACTACCTATTAAAAGGCAGTACTTTGCAAAATCGTCACCAGCACCACTACCTATGCTCGTGTTGCCTATGCATAAGTGACGATTTATAAAAACTGCTACCTATAGTTACAACTCGCATAAGTGACAGTTATAATAAATGCTGCCTATGTCACTACAAGCACAACTCTCTTGAACTGCTACCTATTATGGATGTATTAATAGGAGGCAGTTGGCCAGAACTGCCACCTATTCTTAGTAGAGTGAACTGCCACCGATTATGCCTCTAAATATTTCAATAGTTTATAAACAGCTTAGCTCCTTTACAAAATTGAATGTAACAAAACATTGCAATTTTTATAATCTACGATTACATTTAACAAAAACTTACATCAACCACATATATTACTTCTTCTTCTTCATAGAACCAGCCATCACCAATCTGGTTTGTTCAAAACCTTAAGATCACTTTTACAATTAAGTTGACTAACTTTCTTTGTGCTTGTAATTCCTTGTCCTTCGAACCTACAGAGACTCAACAATGCGCTTTAACATTAATCTCTACCAAAACAAATGACATAATTTCTGTCTTCCCAGTTCCAGATTGAGCCTGCTGAATGACATTCAGGCCTCTTTGTAGAATGAAACTATGCCCATCTGCTGAATGACATCTAGACCTCTGCTTCTCAAAACCTTCAAAAGAAATATCAAGCTTCAGGCTTAGCAAACATGTAAAAGACTTAGGGAGGAAAAAGGAATGAGGTTGAAAGTCATGGGGCTACAAAATGAGACAGGATAAAAAGAGTAAGAAATCCCATAAGATGATTGTATAATTTTATCGACTAAAGCCCACTTGTAACCCAAAAAAAAAAAATATTGTTGGACCTCCATAGATTTTGCTTGATCGAAATCTCCCATCCACCCACCCCCGCTTGTTTCTGCAGATCAGATCACAAAGCTCACAGACACTCATTCACACTCCCTCCCTCCACAAATCAACTTTAATCCATAAAACAACTCCACATACAAATCTATATGTATCTATAACTCTATCAAATCTACACTTGTTCATTTTTGTTCATCTAAATCACATAGCTGAAAAGAATTCATACAAAAAAATGTCATCATTTCTCCACCAAAGTCCACTTCACAACATCTTAACCAAAAATACCCATTATACCCTTCAAAAAGTTTTCCATTCACTTTATGTGACAAATTTGCAACCAGTATGCTAATTGTGAAATAATATAGTTTATAGATTCTACATAGGGCAGTTATTGTATAAGACAAAGCCTTTCATGTTTCTTGAAGAAGAAGTTGACAAGGGAAATTTAAAGATCAAAGGAAACTATGAAGCATTACCTTGCGAAAACATGTTATCACTGTTTGAAGTACTCAAAAGCTATGTCAAACCTGCACCAAAATGTGGGTAGTATATGAAATTACCTCTTTAAAGATCAATTCCTCTACGATAGTAGTAGTGTATTAGAAAAGTTAATAAATACATATTTCTCATAACGCAAAGCAGCATTAAACTAGAACATGGACAAACAACATTCCTTACGGCGACTTAAGTTTAAACCAATTAGTACTTTACAATTCTTGACCAAAAACTTGATGCTAATATCTAGAACCACTGAAATTCAACTTTCAGTACACACAAGGTTTTAAATCGTATGTTGGGAGTATCATTAGGAAACAAAACAAGCAAGTACATACAATATTGCACCCAACTATGAATGGTTAAAGACAATTGGACTTACATCTAAACACTAAATTCTTAATAAGCTCTTGTACAACGTCTACATGTTACCAACTGATATTTGTGTGTTTTTCCAATCCATCCTGTAACAACATATGTTTAGCATAAATTGAAGGGCAAATCTCACTACTAGTCCCCATTATTTCACATTGTCCCAAATTAGTCCCCATTGTTTCAACTGTCCCAAACTAGTCCCCAATATTTTAAAAAAATTCTCAAATTAGTCATTTCTGTTAAAAATCTAACTGAAAACCAATTAAATGACTAAAATACCCTTAAAACCTAATTAAAATTACTAAAACCCCATTTTCCGTACCCCTCACCCCTATTCCCAAATCAAAACAAACACCCCCCTCCCCACGTTGCCCCTCCCTTCTCCCACGCCTCTCACGCTGCCCCCCTCCCACCCTCCCCAAGCTGCCCCCCTCCCACCCTCCCCACGCTGTCGCTGCCCCCCTCCCACCCTTCCCACGCTGTTGCCGCCCCACCCCCACCCTCCCCCACGCTGCTGCCCCCAACCCACTGCTCCCCATACCACCCTGCTTATGTGTGTTATTGGTGGGCTGTGGTGGTTGGTGGCGTGATTGTGTGTGTTTTATATGTGTGTATTGTTGGTGGGTTGTGGTGGTTGGTGGCGATTTGGTAGGCGGTGGTGGTTGGTGGGCTGTAGTGGTTGGTGGGCTGTGGTGGTTTGTGGGCTGTGGTGGCAGCGGCGCGATTGTGTGTTTTATGTGTGTTGTGGTGGTTGGTGGGCTGTGGTGGTGGGTGGTGGCGGTGGTGGCAGTGGGGCGATTGTGTGTGTTTTATATGTGTTGTTGGTGGGTTGTGGTGGTTGGTGGCGGTGGTTAGTGGGCTGTGGTGGTTGGAGATGGCGGTGGTGGCGGTGGCGGCAGTGGCGGCATTGGCGGCAGTGGTGGTTTGTGTGTATGTGTATTGTGTATATGATTTGTGTATGTGTGTGTTTTAGGTGATGGTGGTGGCATTGGTAGTGTATGGTGGTGGCAGTGGTGGTGGATGGTGGGTGGGGTAGTATTAAGATGAAGATGAATGCTTTTACCATTTTACCCTTTTTTTACTATTTATTTCTGTTAATTTTAACACCTACTTTGACTGAAGGGATTAATTTGAGACTTTTTTTGAAATATTAGGGACTAGTTTGGAACAGTTAAAATAATGGAGACTAATTTGAGACAAAAGCAAACAATGGGGACTAGTAGTGAGATTTACCCTAAATTGAACATCAAAAGACGACAAACGCAGGTAAATTATCAGTCATAATAAAGTATGAATATATGTTATCTCCAAAAAGATGGGGTAAATCAAAGTGACAATGCACCAGATTTGGTGTAATGTCAGGAAAAGTTTCTTAAAGATCCATATTTTCTTCTTGAGTTTTATTTGTTTACTGAAGACATGTGCTCAATTAAACAGATTACATTTTATCCTTTCAACTCTTCCCTGTTGATTTAGGCAAATTAAAGTAGAGAAAAAATCAGTGGTAATCCAAGAATACAACGGAATTCACCAAAGTGACTTTGAAAAAAGAAGGTCAACAAATTAAGCAAATTTGATAAGAATCCTAGCTACACTTAAAGACTCTAATATTCTTAAATAGCAAAAACCAGGCTATATCTATTCTAGATAAACCACCATAACTGCTGTATTTGGATTTCCAGGGCATATGTATGAAAGTCATATAACGGATTATTAACATTTATAATTGCTCAGTTAATTGTCGCTTTTACATTTAAATCGTATTGGATTGAAAACGATTGACTCATTTAAGCTTAATAAGTTAGACTAATGAAGAATTTGTGACTATCAGTCATGTTAAGCATAATGCCAAACCTAGCTGGTCAACTGCTCTGCCAAGAAGAAATCTGAGAGTCTAACTTGCACAGTACAATAACAAGAGAAAATTTAACATAACGTAACGAAGGGAGCCAAAATGTATAAATCTTCTTGCAACTCCATTTTCAAGTACCTTGCAAATCCATAGCTATCAATTTTAAGCACCATAACTATACATATATCACACTATTAAGCCAAAATTCAACTCAATTAAATCGAATCTTTGAGAACAAAATTTGCAAAACCCATATAGCTGAAATCACCATAATCAAATATTTGAAATTAAACTAAAAATAGTAAATTACTAACACATTAAAGAAAACAATGCTAAAATGAAAATCGATGCATCCAGTGACCCAGAGATTTAGATATTTTTTGGAGGAAAAGAAAATCACCTTGCAAAATTAAGACTTAACAGGTAATGACATTAATACATACATAGAAGTATATATGTAATAGTAATATTCAACTCGATTAAATTCAATTTTTTTTAGAATAAAATTACAAAATCAGTGTAGCTGAAATCATTATAATAAAAAATTTGAAATTAAACTAAAAATAGTAAATTACTAACACATTAAATGTAGAAATGCTAAAATGCAAATCGATGCAAGTGACCTAGAAATTTAGGTGTTTTTGGGGAAAAAAACACTTTGCAAAATTAGGGCTTAACAGATAACGACAATAATACATACATATACATAGTATATACATGTATATATACCTTATCACTTCACATGTAGTGTAATTACAGCTGATCGGAGATTAAACATATGATTGTTGACGATTGTTGATGTTCGGCGATGATCGTTGACGATTGTTGATGTTTGGCGATGATCGTTGACGATTGATGATGTTCGGCGATGATCGTTGATGTTCATCGACGATCGTCAATGATCATTGACGAACGCTGACGAACGTTGATGATCATTGATGATCGGAAGTGAGGAGAGAGAGAAAGGCAAAAAGAGTGAAAAATTTTAGGAAAAAGAGATTCGCGATAAAGCAAAACTTTGGTGGGGGAATCTGTTTAGTTTTAAAGAGAGTGAAAATTTTGGTGGGAAAATAAATACATTGATAATAGGTAGCGATTTTCTAATCTACTGCCTATTACGTACAAGAGTAATAATTTAATAAACACTGGTTTTTCAACTGCTACCTATTATGTATAAGAGTAATGTCCAATAGGTAAAGGTTAGAGTAAAAAACTGTCGCTTTTATTGTGATGTACATTTTATATAGGTAGTAGTTGGAGACAAAAATTGCTTACGTATGTGACCTTTTTTTGTAGTGACTAAAAATTTATAGTTCGATAAAGAAAAAATCTATATAACTTTAAGGGTGTCTTGATTTTAAAAACTTGTTCAGAAAACAATTCTATTCAAACAAATTTTCTATTTTTTTGTTCTTCAAAATTATTTTTGAAAATTGTTTTAGAAAACTGTTTTACAAAACAAAAAATCTAGAACACTTCCAAACAGGCCCAAAAAAAAAAACATCATGTTAATTCCTAACTTTTCCATCTCAATAACAAAACCCACAAGCCCACATTTTATCACAAGTAAAAAAAAATAATATTTTAACCACTTAAATTTCTCTCCATTTGAATTAATGAAAAATTTGAGTATTGGTCACTAGTGCTTATTAGTTACCAAAGTTTAATCTTTGTACTATTTATGTTAATAATTATAGTCTAAAAGGTATAACAATCTTAATTTGATCTTTTTATATAATGTTTGGCTTGCCAAAGTTCCACATGCTCTTAGTCGTCAATCATTATCATATTAAAAGAAAGTTGTTTTTGTTGGATTTTTTGGACTCATTAATTCTTTATAATATCAGTTTTAATGATAAATAATTGAATTAATATGATTATATTTAGTGTGTTGAAGTAAGAAAGACAAAGCGTCAAAAGCAAAATAAAATTAGGTTTTCAAGTATGACACTGCTATTCTAGCAACATGATACTGTAGCAGAGTTTTGTGTAGCAACTCGGGGGTAATATAGCAAATATGGTTTTAGGATTTGAGCACTAAGTGAAATGTTGAAAAGTCACAATGACAATAACGTTGGAGTTACTATGTCAATATTATAGCAAATTCAATCTCGATATTGTGGCATGGGTACTATTGCAATATCCTTGGAGTCACTTTAGTAATTATGGACATTGGAAGTCACTTTAGTAATTATGGACATTGGAAGTCACTGCTACTTGTAATTGATACTGTAGCAGGTATAGTAACAACGATTATACATAGAGAATACTTATAAAAACTGACAACAAATACACAATACACATATACAAAAAAATAAAAAAATAAAAAATCACAATTTCACACATTAATGGGGTCATGATTATTATTTTCAAATACATTTCAAACCCCAAATTTGAAAGCTTTGATTAGGGCAGGTGTTTATTAGTTAATTCTCTGAGCTAGTTACTATTTTCATATTCAAATAATAGTTTAGCTATAATTGTTAAGCATAATTGTGTTTATTAGTTAATTCTCTAGCTAGTTACTATTTTTATATTCAAATAATAGTTGAGCTATAATTGTTCAGCATAATAGCGTTTATTAGTTAATTCTCTGAGCTAGTTACTATCTTCATATTCAACATAGTTAAGCTGTAATTGTCAAGCATAATTGAAATACTCCTATCACCACTACCGCCACTGCCACCGCTACCAAATTGCAAGGGTATTTTGGTCAACCACAAGTTTTTTACATTTTTTTTAACGGAATCAGCGACAAAGACTAACGGTGTCCCAACTTTAAAAGATAAGGGACTGAAATGTCTTACTTTTGAAGATAAGAGACCAAAGTGTCAATGAGGTCAACGATAAGATACCAAAAGTGGTATTAACCCTAAATAAAATTTCCCCGAAAGTAAACAAATTTGAACCCTTCAGAATGAAATAAATCAATAACAGAAAACTATTTAAACAATAAGCTATGCTCATGTTCAAAAAGATGAGCTCGACCATGTGAGCGAGATTTTTTGCTGAGTACAGCCTAATTTACATGTCATCTAGAAACAGGTAGAGATATGGAAAAAGGATTAGGGAGATGATCAATTAAAGAGACAGATTACTCATAAGTATGTTCAACACGGGCAGTTCACTCATTCAGCAAAGTCAACAACTGATCAAACCAACCTCATCTTAGTGATTAGAACTTATATTTGTTGCATAGGATAGGATTATATATAGCTGGCAGAGCAAACATTTACAAGGCTTGGCAGAGAAAGGATTCAACACGGGCACAAAAATAATGTAGCTAACGGATAAACAACTCTCCAATATCTCACAATTCCCGACATTTAAGGGAATTGTTGGTGTTAAATAATTCTAATAGCTCCATATTAAATTTCTATTTTTTCAGAGAATCCTTAAATTGAAATTTAACTCCCCTAGAGTTGGGAGAATTGATGAATCCCCTTTCCATCCCCTATGTTTTATCTACAGGTTTACACTAAGGGTCTTCAGTTTTTTCAATTGTAGTTTTAATATTAATTTTTTTAATTATACATAAGAATTTAATATTTTGTTAATTCCAATTTAATGTACTAATTTTTCTTAATTAAAGTTTAGTTTAGTAACAGTTTATTATTGAATTTTTTAATGTTTGTTTTTAGGCAGACCCACAAAAGAGAATATTAGTATCAACAAAAATAGATATTTCCATAACAAAGATCAAATGTAAATGAAAAATATAAAATTATTATAATACAAAGTCGTCATAACAAATTTTCCACATAATTTAAGTTCACTAAGGTATCCTCATGATTGATCCCTTTCACAAGAAAAAAGAAAAAAGAAAAAAACAAAGAGGTCTTAACGAGATTTTTGGCCGAGTACTGCCTGATTTACATGTTATCTAGAAATTGGGGAGATACTCAGTTAAAGAGACAGATTACTAGTAAATATGTGCTTATTTGCTGCACAGGATTCAACACGGGCACTTCACTCATTCAACAAAGTCCACAACTGATCAAACCAATCACATCTTAGTGATTAGGAACATATCTTAGTGATTAGGAACATATATGTATTGCTTAGGATTAAAAACTCTACAGTGCAAACAGTTACAAGGCTTGGCAGAGAAAGGATTCATTCAAGACGGGCACATAAATAACTAGCTTACAGACACCAAGAAACAAGGACGAATATTCAAGTGATAAAACTGCCCTACGCAAATAGAATAATCAAATAAGCAAAATATATATAACTTTAAGAAGAATATATTGATTAGAGCAGAGAAAAGACTTGCAATAGGTGAAAAGGCCAAAAACAACAGTGAAGGAATTATACATTCCTTTCAGAATTTGCGGGCGTTTTCTTAAGCCTGCAAAATATGACTTCTCTCTCCGTCATTATCTTTTGCCACACATTAGCTTGAAACGTCTTGACAACAGAATCACGAAGTTTTTGTTCTCTGGCTTGGATAGTAAATAAGGCCAGCACAACGACTTGTATTCGCTTTCTTAAGCTTCACAAATTCGAACTTTGTTCCCTACAAAAAAAAAGAAGGAAATATGAGGAAGAGAAAAAAAAGAAGAAGGGAGGGGAGGGGAAGAGGGAGGGGGGGTGGATTGTCTACAATGTCAAAACCTTCGCTCTCCTTAATCTGTTGAGTGTATCTAGCCCACAGTGCATGATCCATCTTCTTAACGCCTTCAGGGCAGTAATATTCTTCATCAGAATCAGGATCGGGCTCCCCCCCTATCACCATCGCAGGATCAGGAGGCTTCCGCTCCTGTAGCTTTTTAGGAAGAGGTTCAGAAGGAGAATCGCTTGAAGAAGATCGCGGATTAGCCATGTCAATTTTGTTCCCAAACCCTAATTAATATGCTATCCCAAACCCTAATTTTGGCCCTAATAATGTTTCTCTAACTTCTACAAGGACCAAAACGTTTTTATTGTGTTGAAAACATATGTAAATATAATAAAATTAAATTTTAAGTAATATGGTAATTTAACATATGGTAATGCGAAGTTGTTGTATTAATATATTTGCTTCTGAAAGTGAGCTTGACCAAAAAAAAAAACACATGAGAAATTGTACAATGGGACTATTTTGGATTCGTGACGATTAAAGCTCATATGTTTGGATCGCTACCGTTTCCTCTCCTTTATGGATCCAAATATAACGCAAGACTTCCGGTGGCTTCTGAATTGGCTGCATAATGAAGATTTCTTACACATTCAGCAGGGATGTATGGGATGGTGAATCAATGTGGGAATACTGGAGTTAGAAGATATGTATATAGTTTCGTGTTTCGCTGTAATTGTTCGAGGACAATTAAGCCAAAACTGGGGGCTTTGGCATCTATTTCGTATTTCGTACGCTAGAAAATCGATTCAAACTTTCTTCATAGACTTTGCTTGAACCGAAGAGAGCGATGCAAACAATTCATCACATATATGATATCAAGCCAGCATGCTTCCTAGTATAGGTATTTTGTTAATGTCAAATTCAGCTTGCTCTCCAAAGCTATTTCATGTTTCCCAGCTACATGTTGCCGTTATGGACTGTTTAATATCTGCTTGTTTACATTTTTTGAGCTTTAAAAATTTTATTAATGTGCACCACGAAGTGATATTAGATAAAATAATTGTATTGTAGCAAATAATATGTATATGATTTGCATATTCCATGATAATTCATAGTTAGAAAAATTATAATATTATCACAAATTAAAATCTAAATTCTAGACTAGAAAATAAAACTACAAATAAATAAACAGATTGTTAGGAATACAGATCATGACAAAATAATTGAATTTGTAAATTGTTATCTTTCGTAACGCAACAACTTCGATTTGATCTTATCTATTGTAAACAGTTCTGGCTATATCCTTATCTATTGCAACCCAGCTTGGGCTATATATACATGATAATATACATGTCTCTGGTTAAGTGATTCCAGAGGTTTTTCCAATTCTTTCATGGTATCAAACAGTTCTATAGCTCACGCTTTCGTCGATCTATGGTTGCCACTCCAAATTCTTCATCATCTTCTACTGCCATTCATCTTCCAGCTCAAGTTATTTCCATCAAACTTGATGGAACTAACTTCCTTGCCTAGAGTGCTCAATTATTTCCTTTATTTCGCAACTATGGTCTCATGGGAATCATCGATGGTTCCAACTCGTGTCCTCCTCAATTTTCCAATGATGAACACAAGGCCTAAGGTACTCTTAATCTTGCTTGTGCTGTTTAGCAATATAAGGACCAAACGGTACTTGGCTGGATAGTTTCTTCTTTGTCTCATGCGATGGTTTCCACTATCTATGGGCTTGTGACCTCTCGGCTTGCTTGGCAAGCCCTTAAGGCACGTTTTGCTGCGCCCTTTACTTCTCGCATTTCATTCATTAAGCAAAAATTGCAATCTCTACAACAAGGTTCCATGTCTTGCCAAATTTTTTTGGATGAGGTTTAATCTCTCGCTGATGAGTTGTCGATTGTTGGGAAACCTATTACCGATTCAAATTTAATTCTCTCGGTTCTAAATGGTTCCAACTCTTCTTTTCACTCATTTGTCACGACATATATGCTTCTTACTAAGGATAAATCTATGTCGTTCTCAGATTTTCATGCAGAGTTGTTGAATTATGATCTTATGCAAAAATTTCACAATCAGTCTATTCAACCTGAAGCTGGCCCCTATGCGCTCTAGTCACACAAGCCGACCTTTAAACCAAACAATCGAAACAATGCCAAGTCTCGATTTTCTGGTGGAACTAAGTCTAATGGCTCAGGGTCTGCTCCTTCTCAATTTCGGCAACCTTTGCCTCACTTGCCGCCATCATCTACGGCTTCTGCATCCTCTGACGCTAGGCCACATTCTCCGTTCCAGATTTGCAAACGAGATGGTCATCAGGCGCTTGACTGTTTTAATCGCATGAACTATTCATTTCAAGGATGACATCCGCTGACTGAATTGGCTGCTATGTCGCTGAGGCTAATACTGCATATCTCAATCAACATTAATGGTGTACTGATAGTGGTGCAAATGTACATGTTACCTCCGACATTGCTAATCTTGCCACCTCTCAACCTTATGAAGAGGACGACTCTGTGGGCGTAGGTAACGAGACAGGTTTGATGATCTCCCGCACTGGCAATGCTTCCATTAAAACTCCTTCCTCCACTTTAGCCTTAAATAATGTTGTTTATTGTCCTCATGCTTCAGCTCATTTGCTATCCATAAATAAATTTTGCAAAGATAATAAAAAAAAAATAGTTAAAAATTAATTAGTAAATAAATAACAAAATATTAAAAAAATAGTTAAAATATTTATATATATGTGGATGTGGGTGTGGGTATGGGGGTGGGGGTGGGGAAGGGCTGCGGGTTAAGGGTGGGGAGTAGGGGACTGAGGCGGGTCACAGGGGTGGGGGTAAGGGCGTGGGGTGCGGGTATAGGGGGATGGGCCTTAGGGGATGCGGGGTAGGGGCTGGGGTTAATTAAAAAAACAAAGTGAGATCAGGTGAGGCTTCAGTTTCTGAGCGACGGCCTAGCGTGAGATTGGGCCACCGCCCAAAACCCTAATGGGCAAGGCCTATTGGTCAACAATGGGCCTCGCCCATTAGATAATCTTTTTATTTTTTTTGTTTATTATATTAACTTTTTAAATTCTTTTTCTATTTTTTTTGTTTATTATATTAACTTTTTTTTTTGTATTATCTGTGTATGTTTATGTTGTGATGAAATTATATTAATTTTTTTAGTTTAAAAAAAAATTAAATTAAAATATTAAAATATTTTAAAATTATACTTAAAAGTTTTTTATGAAATTTATTTATTTTTAAAAATATATTGATAAATTTAAATATTTTAAAAATTATATTAAAACTTTTTTTTAAAGAAAATTAAAAATTAAATTAAATTTCTATAAAAATTAGATTAATTTTTAAAAAAAATTTAATTAAAAAATTCAATTATTTTTAAATTATAGTTAAAAACTTAATATATTTTTTAAAAAATATATATTAATAAATTTAATTATTTTAAAAATATAATAGTATATTTAAAAATTTTAAAAAATAGATTAATTTGTTAAAAAAAATAAAAAAATTATATTAAATTTCTATAAAAAAATATATTTTTGCTTTTTTATTTTTTTATTTTTTTAAAAATTTAAATTTAAATATTCTAATATTTTAAAATTATTTAAATATTCTAATCGGCGAGGGACGCCCGTCCCTTGCCGTTTCGTCAAGAGAATGGCATGTTCCTCGCCGAATCGGTGAGGAAAGGCCTTGTCCCTCACCAAAAAGCGAGGACACGGCAACGACCCGTCGTCGAAATCGATTTTTCTTATAGTGTTATAATTTTAAAGTGAATTCAACGTGGTTCTACCTTAGACGAATTCCTCGTCCTTTAAAAAAGTAAAGAACAACAACATAAATTTGACTTCTGACTAGTCTTCATAGAATAATGCATCATCACATCTAGCCTCGCTGAATTTGTAAGAAATCTTCATTATCCATGCAATTGAGAAGCCATCTACAATGGCAGACAGGGCGACTATGAGTTAGCCTTTTAATTGCTGATCTGTGCATGATTAAAATCTTTCTATCGAACAATGTAACAGTCAATATATATATATGGAAAATGTGATTAAAAATCTTTCTATCGACCAACAATATTCGATAAAATGCAAATGTGCAAGAGATGTTTAGTGGTAGATAAAGAATTAATTGCTTGATCAATTAGTAAGATGCTCTATAGCCGAAATAGATGTAGAGAAAGATATTGACTTCATCCATGTGACAACAAATGAACGAATGAACAATGCAAGGCTATATTATGATGCAAATTATTAACAAATTTGTGCAAAATTTATGCACAGCATTCAGAATCTATTGTAAGGTCCTTCCACTTGACTGCTTCGTTATATGTAACCCGCAAACTTCACATACTAACGAGCAACACTTTAAAATGACTGTCATATTGTGTGGCTTTAACATCTCTCTCACGACCACACGAAACAATTTTAAAAAGTATTTCAATAGTATATCATCTAATCGAATCGAATGAAAAATTTCCCCCAAAGTAAACAAATTCGAACTCTTCATCATGATATAAATCCATCCCTAAAAACTATTTCAGCAGTAATGGACACTTATGTTTAAAAACTATTTCAATTTACATTTTGTTCAAAAACGGGTATAGATATGGGAGAAAAAGAAGAGGCTTATCAGAGTGACACTCTATTATTCTGATGGTGAGCAATATTTCTTTCTATTTCTAACTTTTTACTTGTAATTAATAGGTATCGATATGTACCCGAATTTCTTTCTTTAACTATTAGTTGATAAGGTCGAAGTTGTTCTATCTAATTCATTTTATAGATAGTTTTGTTTTTATGAATAAAATAATAAAATAAAATTCTGTGTTTTTTTAATTTTTTCATTCTACAATGAAAAAAGAAGCTACGGGCTACCGATCAAGAAACAGAACTGATTAATCTCTGAAACAGATTACTCATAGCTATGTCCTTAACTTGAAATCCGGGGCCTTCAAGCATGCATCAAACTTCACAACTGATCAAACCTCTATATATACAATTCATGTTGCATGGCATTTTCATTATGTTCCAAGAATTCATACAACCATCAGAGCAAACATTTATAAGGCTTGGGAGAGAAAGGATTCAACACGGGCATAGAAATAATATAGCTTAGAGATAAAAAAAACACGGACAAATACTCACGAGCTAAAACTGGCCTGCCTATATAGGACACTCAAATAAGCAAAATCATGGGCCTTAGATGTACTAAAAAAAAAAAAAGAGATAGAAAAAGTTCTTAACCTTAGTAATTCCATATTTTTCTCTAATTAAATTTTAAAAAGAATATATATCTCTTTAACCAATTACATTTCTCGCCATCGAATTTGATCCAACAATTATGTATCAGTCACTATAGAATATAAATTGTTTAGTGCATAATCAACCATTTATACCATTTCATGTGCAATCATTATTTAATCAGAATATATTCCAAATGAATGATAAATGCCCAAATTAAACTCTTTACACACTCTAATTGCATTCAAATAAGCACACAAATATCAACACATCACGCACCAAGTGTTCCTTTGTAAAATATACGAATAAAGATATAAATAGAGTAATAGTTGGCCAAGTTTAGGCTAGATTTACTTGTAGGAATTAACATTTTCAATATTTTAAAGGTAAAATGTTCAAGTTAACAAAAGGAGAAGAAAAAAAAAAGAAAAAAGAAAAAAAAAATACAATATATTATGGGAAAGGTCAGTATTTGATCGTGTATAGTTGTAATTGTAAGTAAAAGAAAAATGTAGGCCAATGTATATATATATGTATATATATGTATATATATATATATATGTATATGTATATATATATATATGTATATGTATATATATATATATGTATATGTATATATATATGTATATGTATATATATATATATGTATATGTATATATATATATATATATATATATATATATATATGTATGTATACTTTTCCTCCTTAGGCTTAGAAGCCAATAGTACATCAATTGATAGAATGTTATATATATATGTATGTATACTTTTCCTCCTTAGGCTTAGAAGCCAATAGTACATCAATTGATAGAATGTTGACTCCAATGATTAATTTTAAAATTTTTCACACTTAAACCTAAAATCATTCCAATAGACCAAATGTCTAGTAGTCCATAACTTTATGTACTAGTAACTGAAAAGTGAAATGTAGCCCATTGTAGCTCTGTATATTTGTAAGTGAAATGTAACGCAACAGATTGGGTATTTGGTGCTTATTGGTGGGTCTGGGCTTTGATGATCGGCTTGTCGTTGTCAAGCCCATTAAAAGTAGAGGAACAAACGAAAAAGAAGAAACGTATCCGGGTCCGGGTCACGTCTAACGTGTCAGCCCATTATAGGATTTTTCGGTTTACAATAAAACCGCGAACGTCACTATAGAATTTAAGGAAACCAACAAAAACACCATTGTTATCGCTGCTATGAGTAATCTGGTGGAACCATGTTCAAACGTTGGGTCCTCTTCTCCAAAGAAGCAACGGGAGCGGAAGCCTCTTGATCCAGCAAAGATGATTACTGTGGATGAATACGATCCTGAAGATTTTTGCCCTGATGGTGTTACGGAGGTGGATCATGAAGTATGGGCTAAATACCTTCAACAGATTGAGGCCAGCCAAGGTTTTGACATCGACGACTTCCCAGGAATTTGCCCTATGACTTCATATGTTCCCATACATTTTGAGAACTCGCATTCCGAAACTGAAACTCTTGTCGAGCTGGCCACCTTGGCTATTCAGCATTATAACAGATCGCTTCGCGTAATTTTCCGTAATCCCTTTTCTAAATTAACCATTCCCTATATTTCTTATCCTTACCAATTAATTTTTTTGTTTTTGTAGAGAACAAGGTACGGATTTGTCAAGGTTGAGAGGGCGACTGCAAGGGGTTGTGCCGGCATTATGTACTACATCACTTTTCAAGCCAAAGAACGAAAGAAGCGTCATCCTGCTGTCAAAACCTTTCAAGCTCAGGTTTGGTATGGCGTACGTCACGCACAAGTCGAATTTTGCAGGCTTAAGAAAATGCCTGACCAAAAGGTATACTTCCCTTTTCTTTGTGTATTACTTTGATTTTCATATTGGCAAGCTTCCAGTGCTTTTTCTTTTTAATTTTTTTTAATTTTATAATTAGATCACATAGTCCATTACCAAGGTACTACTTGTTTTTGAGTATTTTAGCACTTGAATTTTCCTCCTTTCTTTTGTCGTTTATCTGTAAGCTACATTGATTATTTATGTGCCCGTGTTTGTATAAAAATCCAATGGAAAGGGCTATAATGCAACACTGTCTTAATGTTTCCTTAAACATTGAGGGCATATATATCTTTCTAAAATTAATATTTTTGTTGAAATAACTAGCGAATGAGAATGAGAAGCCACCATGTGTCCCCAAATCCTGCAGCATCCTCTTAGCAGATTAGAACAATGTGCACATTAAGTCTTATTAGCGAAAATCTGCCCTTTGATCTGCACATTAAATCTTCGTCTTACCAAAGAAGAATGACTCGAAGTCTTGTAGAGGGAAGAAGAAAGGGGAAAAGAAAAGAAGGAGACAAAAAGGTGGAAGAAGAAAAGAAACGAATAAGGAAAAAAATGAAAAGGAAAGAAAAATATAAATACAGATAAGGGATTAGAGAAAAAATAATTGAAGCAAGTCATCTGGTTTGGCAGTGTAAATGCCATTTTCCTCTGAGTTTTTGCTTAAAACCCAAATCCCCCCACGAACTTTTTATTTTACCCGGATTCCCCATGTCATTAAACCGTGTCAAACTCAGCCTTAAATCTTAAGGGCAGTTTGGTCTTGTTTGTTTTTAAATCAAAAAAATATTAAAACAAAAATTATTAACCCCACCTTCTGGGCACCCCTTTTCCCCAAATCATCCCCTTTTCCAACCTCCCAACCCCTTCCCAAACCCACTTTCCGAACTCCTATGGACCCTAGGTTGTGATTCTTATTGCTATTGGATTTCTTGTTCACGCCATGGAAGAAACCAACATCCTCATATGATCCTAGTTTTTTCCTTACTACTGGTTTAGAAAGTTCTCCTCTTTCTCTGGTGTGTTTTTCTGGATGTTCACTAACTTCAAGAATTTTTTATTTGTACTTTGTAAATGTTGATTGAGTTGTGTTGTTGTCTTTTGATCATTGCATGACCCAAATGGTGGATGTGGTGGTGTACATGGTCAGGCAAGATTGTATTTCTCTCATTAGAATACTGCTTCACTGCATTTATGCATTTTTTTGTTATGCACATGTTTCCTCAAGAGAGGACTGTTACACAAGCTTAATACTGGTTTCTTATGTGTCTATATTAATATATAAAAGATACATTTGTCACCTAATTAATATGACTGCGAAAACGATTGCCCTAATCCTGAATACTCCTGATGCCCCTCTAATTGCCCGTGAACAGTTTGCTTTTCAGTTATGGATATTGTCTATCAGACATCAGTGCTAATATACGTTTCGAAGCACATTAACACTTTTGCTTATTCTAAATACTTGAGTTCTCTTTGGTTGTGCCTTTAGTTTGCATTGTCTTGAATGATCAGAAATGACTTAAGTTATACAGTTTCCAGGAAGTGATCAATTTTGTTCACCTAATTCTTTAGGTGGATCAGATTCCTCATCTTGCAACAACTTATGCTGCACTAAATTCACTTATAACATGGGAGGGCATAGATCTTCCCCAGCCCCTATGGACCCAGCTACCACCTTCCCTAAACCCCAAAATGCCCTATACCCGAAATGCAAGCCCTTAACTCCGATCCCCAAACCTAAGCTTGAATCTGTATGCATGTGCGTGCAAATCAGTGTGAGTGTGTGTGAATGCGAATCAATGTATGTGTGTGCAAATCAGCGTGCGTGTGTAATTGGTGCATGTTCTTGGTGTATGTGTGTGTGATTTTAAGGGGGGGGGGGGGGGTGTTGTTTCTTTTATTTTTTTTGTCAGAAAGTGTGTTCTTGGTGTGTGTATGTGTGAGAGAGATTTTGGGGGTGTGTGTACCCGCACAGAGAGAGAGAGGGGTCAGTAATTGTTTAACAAAGTGAAATTGAATAGACTAAATGCCCCCATCATTAAGCCTTTGTTTGTTAAAATTTAATATCATGGGGGATTTTGGGTTTTAGGCAAAAATATGGGGGAAAATGGCATTTACTCAAAAGTTAAAAAACTTAACGAGTTACTTTTGATGGGGAATGTGGGTAAATCTAATAGAATAGTTCATGGGGGAATATGGGTTTTAAGCAAATATTCATGGGGGGAAATGGGCATTTACTCAAAAGTTAAAAATCTTAACGAGTTAACTTTGATGGGGAATGTGGGTAAATCTAATAGTTCATGGGGGAATCTGGGATCTATCCCTAATGTCATGAGGCAAAATGTATTTAACCCCAAGTGAAGTGCCTGTGTTGCAGCAAACTGAGGATATACGTACAAGTAATCTGTTTCTCAATATTGATCATCTACCCATCCTTTTTCCATGTCTCTACCCATTTATAGATGACATTAAAATCAAGCTGTACTCGTCCAGAAATATTGATTGATTTCATTGTGAAGAATTCAAATTTGTTTACTTGGCAGGGTTTTGAGGGAGGGGATCTTTTTTTTTTTCTTTTTCAGTTATAGCATCTATGATGCAGGGGTTGCATATACCAAAGCTATTAGGGGAAAGGACCTTACATAAGATTCTTGAGTGCTGTGCTTGAATTATGTGGATAATTTGTTGCTACTTTTGTATTATAATACTGCCTCGATTGGTTCATTTGCTGCTAAAAGTTTTGCCAGATGGATGTACTACTAGTCAATATGTTTCTTATTAATTCAAACAATTAGTTCTTTATCTGCCTGCAAAACATTCTTTTACGCATTTGGTATCTACTGACTCTTTGTTGGACACAGATTTTAAACTTGCATCGTTCAGCAACCCGAATACTAACTCATGGTTTCCCTCTCATTGTAGGTCCCTTCTGAATCGCCTGCACAATGAAGATCTCTTACATATGCAGCGGGCTTGTATGTGATGGTAAACTAACTGAGAAGGCTGGAGTTAGTACATCACTTTATGTTTTGCTCTAGTTGTTCAAGGACTAATGTACACGTATGATGATAACTAGCTAGAACGTTTTCTAGTATAGGTATTTTGTTATCAAGTTCAGCTTGCTTTCCAAAGCGATTTCACGTTTCCAGCTAATTCTAATCTTTCTAAGACCTATATATATACATATATACCTTAACCTTAACTGTATACTAAAAGAATAAATAGGGATAGCTTTTGGTCCAAAGCTACAATTTGCAGCTTGGTGTACAATGTGTTATCAATTGTGTGCTTTTACAGTTTATGACCAAAATGCCTTCAAGCTCTACTATCCTTCTTCTTTCTTTTCCCTCTTCCACCATACATCTCCCTCTAAACTTCTACACTGGTCAAACTTCAATGTCTTTTATACCCTTCTTTTGATTTTTCTCTCTTGCGCACTTAAGGATATATTACTATATATATTAGCATGCGTTACAAAATTGTTAACGTTATAACCACCGGGTGGCATAACTGCCGGCACCAGTTCCACGATTGCTGCTGGCGAATGGCATCAGGAATTTCTTAGCCATAAGGTTATGGTTCAATTTTGAAAGCATTTCCTCCGAATCCCTCGTATCTTTCTTAAACCTTCTTCACCGTCATCATTAAATTAATCGGCGTGTCGGTTTAAACCCATTTTTGAGGCCCTCCATTGCTGTTGATGTTGTGCTGCTACAGCTGAATTTCACCCAACTCATCCTCTGCTGTTGCAAACAATTGATAATTTTGATGCATATGAATGAAAATAAAACTGATAAAAAAGCTTATGACAGATTGAAGGCCTATCTTGTAGCAAAGAAATAGAAGGATAGTCGAGATATTTACCCAAGAATGCTGTCACCATGTGTGTCAAGAAAGAAAATCCTATTATTATGCATGATCCGATTAGACATAAGGGAAAGTATGACAAGCAGAGAGCAATGTCTATAAACAAAAACACGGAAGCTTCTGGTTTCCCAACCATGGCATGACTTAATATAGTTGGATAAAAACTCAGCATAGCCGAAACATTGTATGTTTGTGTTGATTCGTTTTAGCCCATCTTGCTCTTTCCTTTAGCCCATCTTGCTCGTTTTAGCCCATCTTGCTGTTTCCTTTTCTTTTACTGCAAAAGGAGCTTGCTTTATCACTGTTCGAGCTGCTGCAAGATGTGTCACTACTCTTTTTTAGGTTGTCATCAAATTTCTACTGGGGTATAACCTTCAATGCGCTTCTCTTTGCATCAATTCCCTTATCAAGCGATGCCCCAAAGGGAAATGACATGCGAGTCACGAGGTGTTGACAAACCCTGGCAGTACCATTGTTACCCCATTCTTCTCCCCAGGAATTCAGAATTTGATAGTACTTGATGCTGTTCTCAACCCCATAGCCGATCACTTGAACTGCATGGCTTCCTTTTGACACCTCATTTGCCATTGGACCTGTATATATTTCCTACGAAAAAACAAAACAAAACAAATTTAATAACATAAATATCAGTGACGGAGTTAGACACCCGACCTCAAGGTGTACATTACAGACGAAGTCAATAACAAGAGGTTGAAAGTTCTCATTTATGCAATTAGCTAATACTTGATTTAAATACATTATAGTATAAATGGAGTCTTCAAGTACATAACTCCGTCTCATTTAAAATAGACATATAAAAACAACACATATAAATTAAAACAACAAACACTAATTCAATCAATTAAAAAGAACAATTAAATTGACCATAGAAGATAATAATAATAAATAACTAAGACTAAAAATAAAATTGCATCAATTAAAATAACAATAAAAATATATTAAAAAAAACTATAATTGAAATGAAAAATGAAAATAACTATAAATAAAAAAATTAATGTACAAGTAAAAACACTAATAGAAATTTAAAATTACATAAAATTAATAATCAACTACTACAACTAAACTAAAAAAAAATTATAACTAAAAATTAATAAATAAGTGAAACTACAAATACAAAATTAAAATAACTATAACTAGACACATAATAAACGAACAACTAAAATGAAACATACAAATAAATAAACAGTATAACCATAACCAATAATAAACATTAATAACTAAATAAACATTAATAACTACAAATAAAAACAAAAACTAAAATTATTAATAAAAATTAAAACTAATAATAAACAAACAACTAAAATTAAAAACACACATAAACTGACAACTAAAATAAGCTTCTCATTTTTTATTTTGGCCAAGAAAAGAATACCTTGATCTATAGCTGCTCGGCGTTAGGGGAGGGGGGAAGAGTTGAGTGTTTTCCATGTGAGGGGGTGTTGGTATTGCGAATGAAAAAGGTAAACTCAAAAAGTAATGTAATTAAAGAAAAAGTTATAGCTTGTTACATAATATTTTATCATGTATGTTAATATCATTTACGTTAAAATTATTATACGAATATATGTATTATTATTTGTAAATGTATACGTGTATGAATATTAGCATATATAATATATTCAAAATACACTAATTATGAAAAATGAGTTGATTTAACACAGTCCAACACAGCTTGTGACCCTTAATAGTGGGCTCTGGACCGATTTGGGTATTATATTTTGAAAAATAATCCCATTCTAACTCAGTCTACCAAAAACTTGGGTTGAATTGGACGCAATTCTCTTGACCAATGACTTGTGTGGGTTGGCTAGGTTGGGTTGGGCTTGGTGACCCTATAATCTATATAATAACAAAGATGCCGAGCAATTAGCATTTGGTGGGGTCATAAATGACCAACCATCCGACAGACATCTCTAACTCATCTCGTGGACTTTAAGTATAAATTAGGTTTTATGTGTTTGAGAAGATTATTGTCATTTTTAATAACAAGGAATTCATCCGAAATAAAATATACAATTTAATTGTTTCTAATAATGCATGATGACAGATTAGGTGTTAGTAATACATTTTTTTTTTTAATAATGAGTAATTCATCCGAAACACTTACCCTCCCTCGAAATTCTCTGAAGCTCGGGTAAAGTTGCATAGCATCGGCTAGCAGTTGAACTCTGATTTGGCTTTTTATATCTTCTTCATCCCACTCCAAATCACTCACTTTATAGAAACCACCGATTCTCATTTTTGGATTCTACATAGTGAAAGTCCAAAAAAGTGTTATAATGAAAATAATGAAACACCAAATAAATGTTGTATAATAACAACAACCTACGTTTTCTGTATTTTTGGTACAACATATATGGTACTGAAGGGGAAAAATGGAGGCCTTTCTAAAGATATATATTTGTTATTATGGATGATGCATTTAGATAAAAAAATAATAATAATTTTGTTCAACCAGTGAATATAACTTGCAGGTATGTGCCGATATTTTCTTTGTAAAAATTGGCAAAATATAATGATGTCACATATCAAACTGCCTATTATTATATTTCTCATATTTGTAAAAGAAAGGGGAAAAAAATTTACATACGACACAAGAGCGTTGTTGATGTTGATGCTCTATAATAAATATGATTTTGATACCTTTGACGTCGAAAACAGGAAAGTTTTCTCATTCAAAAAGGATGAAATATTAAAATTCTAATGTCCATAGATGCTTTTATTTTTTTGGGATGACGCGGGAACTTACCGGATTATTCGGTGAAACTCGACCACCAACTGATAAATCTCTTGGTGTAATGGTGCGCTCCAATACATGCACCAAATTAGTCAATGATGAAATTTCAGAACAGTAAAAAATACAAAACTCACAACTTAACATAAATAATTTCGTCCCCAATATCACTAGATCATGCCTTTAGTAAGTAGATGCTTTTTATTCATTCAAGTACGCATAATATTCAGAGACATGTATATATTAGAAAATTAATAGCATGTGTGTTAAAGGGGGTTAAGTCATGTTGCATATATAATAGATTAAGGCGGTAAAATATAACACTTACATTTGCATTGCAGGGATAAATTTGTCACAAGCATGCAATTTTTCTTTCTTCTTTTTTTTTTTCTTTTCTTTTTTTCTTTTGGGTCGTATTGATTTGGTACCTTTACGCAAAATAGTAACTTTATACTATTCCTACGTGACAAAATCATTATGTTTTTTAATGTGAAAATTAAAATTTGCTGGTTACGTTCTTGTAATTTAAGCGTTAAAACTCATTTTACCTAATTTTATTTAGAGTCTTTGCTCATGTAATGTTACGATATATATATATATATATATATATATATATATATATATATATATATATATATATATTTTTTTTTTTTTTTTTTTTTTATTTTTTATTATGACATTGTGAAGTTCAAGATTAGTATTTCCAAACTTTCCTGGAAATTTTTTTTATCGAAATATTAAATTTGACTTTGTTCTTACAAAAAGTGTTTTGTCCAACTATATACTTGGGAATTTTCTACATTTACTGGGTTAAGTACTTTTTATGAGACTAATGCATAATTTAATTTGAGACGTATTAATGCTGCTTCTATTTTAAGGTACAAACTAGCTTGCATACTCTTAGACTCGTGTTCTATATACTCAATTTTGCCGCTTATGTCCTATAGTCCCTCTCATAAATTGTTTAAATGCCCCCTTTCATTACTAGTTTTTAATTATTATTTTTTCTGTCAATATGAATCTATTTATTTATATGAACAAAGGTGCAATCCATACAATCGTACAGTGAGGATCAGCACAAAGCAAAAGATAAGCCAAGGTTTGTGGGATATTTTCTAACCCAGGCAAACTATTTAGACGACTACCTTTAGCAACAAAATCAGTAACACGGTTAGCAGGCCTTCGAACCAACATAAAGCAAACACATGGCAAAGAAGTTGCAAGGTTTATAATATCCAGACAAGGATTAAAATATGCCAATGAGATATTGTCACCGGATTGATAAAAGCTTCATATAACATCTTTTCATCTTAACAGTGTGGTAAAAAAAATTGATAACTTAATTGTTTTTTGAGGC
Source organism: Ehretia macrophylla (assembly GCA_037974665.1). Taxonomy (NCBI): domain Eukaryota; kingdom Viridiplantae; phylum Streptophyta; class Magnoliopsida; order Boraginales; family Ehretiaceae; genus Ehretia; species Ehretia macrophylla. Next base: position 52,836,615 of record CM075775.1, read on the forward strand.
CGAAGAATGCTCACTATCGTCGGTTTCCTTTGGTTTTGTTTGGCTCATTACTTTGGTTTGACTTAACTCTTTGCTTTGTTGCCCGATGGCTTTCCTTAGCCGTAGAGTTTCTTTAGTTTGGTTTTTATTTGTTTTCCTCTTTGGGTGATTGTGTGACCTCCTGTATATTCTTTCTTTTATGGAATACAGGGTTTTGCTTACTTGGTAAAATAAAAAAAGTGTGGTAAAAAAATACTCGAACATTAGGGGATTGAGTCACCTTTAAGCGTTTTAATACTAGGGATAGAAGAGATAATTCTATTATTAAAGGGAGTTTTAATTTAATAAAAAATCTGGATGAGAAACAAAAATAAATAGTGCCAAGTTCTATTATTATACACTTTACTTATTTATATCATCATCCAAGAAATTGAGTGATTCTTTCATTCTTCTAACTTGAAAGTACTTATAGATACCATTAAGGATCACGTGTTCTGAATCAATCAATGAAATTAAATTTTTAGTCTGACCTAAATGCCAAAAAACAAAGGAAAAAATCTACTCGTAACATCTGTTGGTGCCCATTTGAAAGTGTTATTCCAAAGATTGAGCCATTATATTATTAATCTATTTTGGCTTCCAATAAGAAATAGTTGCAATGAATGAGTTGGGATGTTCTTCTGGCGCTGCTTCTGGACCTTGTCTAACAAGGAATTGCAATAGAAGTCCCCTATTCGGCGAAGTTGAACGTAGCATGACTTTTTTTTAAAACTGTAGATCGTATCATAGTCCTATCGTAGTAGTAGATCATAGTGGTCGTATCGTATCATGACTTGTTAGTAGTCGAGTGAAAATTCAGTAGATATCGAAGTCGAGTGATATCAAATAGATAAATGGGAGGTCTTTGCAATAATGATATTACAAAAGAGTGGCCGATGTCTTTCTACCAATTAAGTATCGAAATAAATTTTCGTAAAATAGTCTGCTTTTATAGATGTTTGGAACAAATGAATTCCATAAAATTTTATGGAATTCATTTGCAAATCCAAGTTTTTTTGTTTGGTTGCACTTTTTTAAAGAATTACAAATCCAAGATTTACAATTCTTGAATGTGTACAAGCCTTACTCAAATCCGAGCTCAGGAGGTGGAATTTGCAAATCCATATTTTCTAATTCTGCTGCTAATATTTTGAGGACAAAACTACCCTCAGATTTTTGACTTTGTTAGGAATAGTCAAAAACTAAAAAAAAAAAAAAAAACATACGTCTTTTAAATATGAAAACTTTTGAATCTTTGTCATGCAAGTGTTTTATATGCTTCACAATCATTTTTATGCTAAGTCAAAATCATCTTTCTTCTCATAACACTTCTTTGTAGACTTCTACCAGATTTGAAATATGTGCTATCTTGACAATCTTAGAATTGGTATCTTCTAGTACTATTGCCTTGTAATCTTTGTCTTAATTTATTTGATATAAACTAAACTAAACTAAACCAAGTCTTTAGATGAGATATCTTAATTCATTTGATATACTTGTAAAAAATGTTATATAGTTATTTTTCCATGTTAAACTTACGGTTGAACTTAATCTTATTATGATTATTTTGTAATGTTTAAATTTTTTGAAAATATTTCTTTGTTTTGTTATTTTTTACTTTTTCTTTTGGATTTTTATGATAGTACATAAATTAATAATGGATTGAGAAGATAACACATATATGATAGCCTAATTTTAATTGAATAAAAGAAGGCTATTTAAGTAAAATACAAATGTTAATTCCAATTTCACATGTGTTTCAAACACAATTTAAATTTACAAATAATAGAATTGACTTAATATTATTTTGGATTTCCAAACAAGAGAATTCATTTATTTTAGATTTCCAAACAAGAGAATTCATTTGTAAATGAATTCCATGAAAAATCTATTTATAAATAAAATGAATTCCACACATGAATTGTTTCCAAACACTATGTTACATATTTAGTTAGGTTAGAAAAGGACCAAAAAAAAAAAAAAACTTGTAGAAATTATGTAACAAAAGGAAAAATAATAAAAATGAAAATGTATCTCTAACCTCTTTTTCTGGGTCAACTTGGTATTTGGTTTTTATTCAGAGAAAGGTATGCAAAAATTAATAGTATATAATAAAGGGGGTTATTATCTATAACTTGATATCATAATATGTGATTTAGTCATTGAACTCTATAACTTGATATCATAATATGTGATTTTGTCCTTGAACGACTACAGCAAAGCATAAACACATGTGGTGGCACATAGATTTTTTTGAAAAAAAAAAAAAAAAAACCTTGTAAACGGCTGGCGCGCCCCGTTCCTCTAGCTTCGCCCCTGGATGTACAAAACTTCTAAAAGCCTTGAGCAAATGAACAACTCAAGGCAGTATTATAATACAAAGTGGTAACAAATTCTCAACATAATTTAAGCAGAATATTCAAGAATCTGATACATATATGCGTTCTCTATATACAAGCACTGCATCAAACACTATGATGCATATCATTTAATCGAATAAAAAGAAAAAAAAATTCCCGCGAAAGCACAACGAATTCGAACTCTTCACCATGAAATCAATCCAACCCATGCAGAATTAAACGTACTTAAATTTAACAATAAGCTACACACTAGCTCCTCTTCACAAAAAAAGGGATTATCGACCATGGTAACGAGGTTTTTAATTGAGTACTGCTTGATTTACATTTCAACTAGAAACAGGTAAGATGATGAATTGAAAGAGACAGATTACTTATACTTATGTCCTTATTTTTCTGCAAAGGGTTCATTCGACACGGGCACTTCACGAATGCATCCAAGTCCATAGCTGATTAATTTAAACAACGTTATCTTAGCAATTATATTTAAACATATAACATGGATTGCATTGCCTTTTTCATTTTGTTCAAAGGAGTTTATGCACAACTGTCAAGAGCAAACATGCACAAAGGCTTACAGATAAAAACCAAAACAGGAGGCCTCCGCTCACAGTGCATGATCCATTTTCTTAACACCTTCAGGGCAGTAATATTCTTCATCAGAATCACGATCGGGCTCCCCCCCGCTATCAGGTTCGTAGGATTAGGAGGCCTCCGCTCCCGTTGCTTATTAGGAGGAGGTTCAGAAGGGGAATAGCTCGAAGAAGATCCAAGATCAGCCATGGCAGCTCTCTCTCTCTCTCTCTCTCTTTTTCTCTAGTTCTAGACACCCCAAGGATTTTGCTATCGCAAACCTAATTTTGTACCTGATTTTGTTTACAGAGACGTACGCTTTTTAATAAGTATGTGCTTATTTGCTGCACAGGATTCAACACGGGCACTTCACTCATTCAACAAAGTCCACAACTGATCAAACCAATCACATCTTAGTGATTAGGAACATATCTTAGTGATTAGGAACATATATGTATTGCTTAGGATTACAAACTCTGCCGAGCAAACATTTACAAGGCTTGGCAGAGAAAGGATTCATTCAAGACGGGCACAGAAATAACTAGCTTACGGACACCAAGAAACAAGGACGAATATTCAAGTGATAAAACTGCATGCCCTACGCATATAGAATAATCAAATAAGAAAAATATATATAACTTTAAGAAGAATATATTGATTAGATCAGAGAAAAGACTTGCAATAGGTGAAAAGGCCAAAAACAACAGTGAAGGAATACCTTCTCTTCAGAATTTGCGGGCGTTTTCTTAAGCCTGCAAAATATGACTTCTCTCTCTGTCATTATCTTTCGCCACACATTAGCTTGAAACGTCTTGACAGCAGCATCACGACGTTTTTGTTCTTTGGCTTGGAAAGTGATGGAGTAAATAAGGCCAGCACAACGACTTGTATTCGTTTTCTCAAGCTTCACAAATTCGTACTTTGTTCCCTACAAAAAAAAAAAAAAAGAAGAAGGAAATATAAGGAAGAGAAAAAAGAAGAAGGGGAGGAAGAGGGGGGGGGGGGGTGGCGGCGGCGGTGGCGAACGATTAAGAAAAGGGAATAAGGAAAAAATACAGGATTTTTCTTGTTATATTCTTGAATTGCCAAGGTCGCCATCTCGATAATACCCTGAGTTTACTTAGGCGACTTGTCCAAGTTTACAGGAATAACAGTAGCCATATAGCAATAGCCTGGATAGTCTACAATGTCAAAACCTTCGCTCTCCTTAATCTGTTGAGTGTATCTTGCCCACAGTGCATGATCCATCTTTTTAACACCTTCAGGGCAGTAATATTCTTCATCAGAATCAGGATCAGGCTCCCCCCCTATCAGCTTCGCAGGATCAGGAGGCCTCCGTTCCCGTAGCTTTTTAGAAGGAGGTTTAGAAGGAGAATCGCTTGAAGAAGATCACGGATCAGCCATGGCAATTTTACTCCCAAACCCTAATTAATAATGTAGGATTATGCTATCCCAAACCCTAATTTTAGCCCTAATAATGTTTCTCTAACTTCTACAACGACCGAAACGTTTTTATTGTGTTGAAAACATAAGTAAATATAATAAAATTAAATTTTAGATAATATGGTAATTTAACATATGGTAATGCGAAGTTGTTGTATTAATATATTTACTTCTGAAAGTGAGCTTGACCAAAAGAAAAAAAAAACCTGAGAAATTGTACAATGGGACTGTTTTGGATTTGTGACGATTAGAGCTCGTGTGTTTGGATCGCTACTGTTTCCTCTCCCTTACGGATCCAAATATACGCAAGAGTTTTATCGTATTAAGTGAAAAAATGAGAAAGAGAAAAAAAAAAAAAAAGGGGGAAACTAGTCTGGCTCATGTGTCAGCCCATTGTAGGGTTTTACTCATGGCTGGATTTATCTTAGGGTATCTTCAATAAGGACTTTAAAATACAATAATTATAACTTTTTAACAAATATAGAGACTCTTGAAGAAAAAATGCAACACTAATAGTAGATATAGAGCCCCAAATCCAATCTTTTGTGCCAAATTTAATATATTTCAACAAGAATTTTTGTGCCAAATTTAATATATTTCAACAAGAATAGAGTCCGGGCTCTAATTTTTTCAACAAATTTGTTGAAGAAAATGGAGCCTCAAGAAAAAGAAAAAAAAAATTATAGAGCCCACATGGGTATCTTCCAAATCAGATTTGACTACATGGGTCTCTTCAACAAATGATATTTGACAACTGGCAACTTTAACAAAAAAAAAAAAAAGTACTTCGGCTGAATAAAAAAATGGAACGGGTTGCGGGTCCCACCATGGATTCTTAAATTTAGAGCCCCTAACTGGGGATGAATTTTTTTTAGAACCCCTAAAAAATACATGAGACTCTAAATGGGGCTCTAAAAAGGAAAGAGACTCTAAATTTGTTTTTAAAGCCCCTCAATTTAGAGCCTCTATTGAGGATGACCTAATTCAAAGAGCAAAACTATTAATAAGTGAATTAGAATTGTGTTTATTAAAAATATGTCTATTGTGTTTATTAAAAATATGTCTATTTTTAAGTTAAAAAAATTAATTTAGCTTCCACTGAAACAATTGTCTATACATGAATATTGAATTGTGTATTTTAAGCCCTCACTAATTTCACTAATTGAGAAACTATATTAACATTTATTTAGAACTACATCCCTCACTAATTTCACTAATTGAGAAACTATATTAACATTTATTTAGAACTACACTTTCGACTTTCATTATATAGTCCACCAATTTCAGTTTATATAAATCCGAGAAGGTCAATAAAAAAAGTAAAATTATTAGGGTCAAAATTAGGGTTTGACGTCTAAGAGACACGAGAGAGCCGCCATGGCTAATCCGAAGGAATTTTCTCCCAGCTTTTCCTCTTCTGGAGCTTCTCAACAGGAACAAAAGCTTCAAGATCTGTCAGATGTCGATTATGATTCTATTGAAGAATACTATTGCCCGGAGGGCGTGACGAAGATGGATCACAAAGTGTGGGCTAATACACACAACAGATTATCGAGAGCAAAGGATTTGACATTGTAGACTATCCAGGCGATTGTTATATGGCTACTGTTATTCCTGTAACCTTGGGCAAGTCGCCTGAGGAAACTCAAGATATTATCAAGATAGGGACCTTGGCAATTCAAGAATATAACAAACAAAATCGCGTATTTTTTTTCCTTAATTAACCCCTTCATCGTAATCATTCTCATTCCTTGTTTTTTTTCTCGTATGTGCTTCCTAATATTTCCTTTATTTTCTTTCTTTTTTTCTTTTTTTTGTGGAGAGCAAGGTACAAACTTGTGAAGGTTGAGAAGGCGAATGCAAGAGCTTCTGCTAGCATTATGTACTACATCACTTTTCAAGCCAAAGAAAAAAAACGTGATGTCTAGACATTTCAAGCTAAGGTGTGGGAAGGGATACCTAAGTCGATCAAGCATGTCGAATTTTGTAGGCTTAAGAAAGAACCTTCAAATTCTGAAGAGAAGGTATAATTCCTTGACTATCATTTTTGGCCTTTGAGGTTTCTTTTTTCTTTTTCCTTTTTTTAATCACAATGTTCCTTTGTTAAACATATATTTGCTTATTTGAGTATTCTATATGCGTAGCCAGTTCTAGCACTTGAATATTCCTTGTGTTTGGGCTTTTATCTATAGCTATCGGCCCCTATTAATGTATGAGTGCTATTAATGTATGAGTGCACATGCAAACATTGAAGTCTTGGCTCCGCCACTAACTCTAACCAAGCCTTATTAATGTTTGCTCTGCCAAGCCTTTAAATGAAAAGGCCATGTTAGCCATATTATGTGTTGTAATCACAAAGATGAGGCTAGTTAATCAGCTTTGGACTTTGATCCATGCGTGAAGTGCCGGTGTTGAATCATTTGCAGCAAGCTAAGGACATATCTATGCGTACTCTCTCACTCAATCCGAAAAGAACATGCTACAAATAGTCTAATAATTCATTTGTTTGTGAAAGGGGAACATGAGTATCCATTACTGTTGAAATAGTTAACAGAGATGGATTGATTTCATAGTTTTTTTACTTTTGGGGGCAAAGTTTTCTGTTTGATTAGATGATAATAGTATGTGAAGCGATTAGGGCAAAGGACTGCATATCAGATTGATCATGACTCCCGAGCATAAATCACAAATTTGTTACCACTTTGTATTTATTTTAGTACTGCCTTGAGTTGTTCATTTTGCTTTAGGCAATCATTCTTTTTCTCTTACCAGGGAGGCCGAAACCGGGCATTAATCAGATAATCCACCGAGGATCATTGTCTTTATCTACCTGGAGTTTGAAAATTTAATTAGTCTCTACGGGTAGAAAATTTTAGATTTGCCCTTGGAGCATTTTATTAATTCAAGCAATTAGTTCTTTATCTGCCAGCAAACATCATTTTGCACTTTTAGTTTCTATTGCTGCTTGCGGACAGAGGGATTTTAAACATGCATGGGTAAGATACCCAAGATACTAACCCATAGTTTCCCTCTTGTTGTAGGTGGCTTCTGAATTGGCTTCAAAATGAAGATTTCTTACATATTCAACAGGGATGTATGGGATGGTAAATCAATGTGGGAATACTAGAGTTAGAAGATATGTGTATAGTTTCATGTTTCGCTGTAATCGTTTAAGGATAATTATGCTAAAACTGGGGGCTTTGGAATCCATTCCGTATTTCGTACCCTAAAAAGCTGATCCGAACTTTCATCATAGCCTTTGCTTGAACGAAGAAAGCGATGCAAACAATTCATCACATATGATATCAAGCTAGCATGCTTCCTAGTATAGGTATTTTGTTAATGTCAATTCAGCTTGTTCTTTTAATCCATTTCATGTTTCCCAGCTGCACGTTATCGTTATGGACTGTTTAATATATGCTTGTTTACACTTTTTGAGCTTTAAAATTTTTATTAATGTGCACCAAAGAGTTGTTGGAAATACAAACCAAAACCTCAATATTTCTTGGAGACAAAGAAATCACAAAAGTCAGTATTTCTTGGAGACAAAGAAATTGATAGGCAAACTTTGTCAAGCAAAGAAGCGTGGGATAAGCTTGCAAACTTGTTCAAAGGAGTTGAACGTGTAAAGAGAGTTCGTTTGCAAACACTTCGAGGTAAGTTTGAAAATACTCACATGCGAGAAGGTGAATCTGTTTTTGATTACTTTTCTCGCCTACTGTCAATTGTTAATCAATTGAAAAGAAATGGAGAAACCATTGAAGATGTTCAAGTGATAGAAAAATATTGCGATCTCTCACAAAAAACTTTGAGCATGTGGTGGTCGCAGTTGAAGAATCAAAATAATTGGATAAACTCACCGTTGAAGAGTTGATGGGGTCACTCTAAGTCCATGAACAACGCACGGAGAAGAATTCTAATTCTGACCTAGTTGAACAAGCTTTGGAATCAAAGCTTAATTTGCAAGATCAAAAACCAAGAGGTGGAGGTTCTCAATGTGGTGGCAGACGTGGCAATAACTATCGAGGCTGAGGCCGACGCAGAGGTAATTTCCATGAGCAAACTCAACAAAAGAATTCAAATAATTTTGCTAACAAAGATGGCAAAGGTAGAGGAAGATGAAGATCTGGTCGTGGACGTGAAAATTTTGGAAACAAAAGAAATGTTGAATGCTATAATTGCCACATTTGGTCATTATGCCTCAGAATGTTAGAACAACAATTTAGATCATGATGAGCAATCCAATCTTGCTCAAACCTTTAACCAAGGGAATGGTGATGGTGCACTTCTTTTTGCACAAGAAGGATCAAAAAATCAAAATGATGTGTGGTATCTTGACTCTAGAGCAAGCAACCACATGTGCGGGAAGAAAGAACTCTTTGAAGAGTTGGAGGAGAATACGAATGACAACATGAGCTTGGGAGACCAATCTAAATTACCAGTGAAAGGCAAAGGTAACATAAAGATCTATCAAAAGAATGGTGCTCCAAATTATATCTCTAATGTGTATTATGTACCCAATATGAAAATCAATATTCTTAGCCTTGAGAAACTTCTTGAAAAAGGGTATATAATACACATGGAAGATCTTTTCTTTTTTGACAGATGCACAGGGAAAACTCATTACAAAAGTTCAAATGGCGAACAATTGCATGATTCCGCTGCATTTAAGTACAAGTCTTGAAAAATGCTTTCAAGGGGTGTTGAAGAATAAGTAGTGGAAGTGGCATCTTCGACTTGGCCATTTGAATTTTGGTGGTCTCAAACTCTTACAAAATGCAAGAATGATGTATGGATTGCCATGTATTGAGAAACCCGAATTTGTATGTGAAGCTTGCATTCTCGGCAAGCAACAAAGGACAACTTTTAAAGTGGAAATTCATAGAGGGCTCATACACCATTACACTTGGTGCATATAGATATTTGTGGACCTTTCGAGACTCACTCCCTCGGAGGTAACAAATATTTTATTTCTTTCATTGATGATTATAGCAGAAAATTGTGGGTGTATTTCATAAAAGAAAAATCAGCTGCTTTTATCATTTTCAAAAATTTCAAAACATCTGTTGAAAAAGAAAGTGGTTATAAAATCAAAATTCTTAGATCTGACAGAGGTAGTGAATACACCTCAAATGAATTTCAAAATTATTGTAAAGAGCAGGGCATTAAGAGCAGTTCACAACTTCATACACCCCATAGCAAAATGGCATTGCTGAAAGAAAGAGCCGGACCATTTTGAACATGGCAATGACCATGTTGAAGGAGAAAGGCTTGCCTAAGTCTTTTTGGGCTGAAGCTATAGCATGTACAACCTATTTGCTGAACATGTGTCCAACCAAAATGAAAGATGTGACACCACAAGAGGCGTGTAGTGGCTACAAACCAATAGTCAGCCATTTGCGGATTTTTGGTTATGTAGCCTATGCTTGTGTACCAGAGGAGAAAAAGAAGAAGCTGAATGATCGTGGTAAGAAATGCATCTTTGTTGGCTATAGCGAGGAGTCGAAGACCTACAAGCTCGACAACCCATTTACAAATAAAGTAGTGGTAAGTAGAGATGTTGTGTTTTTTGAAGATGAAGCATGAAGTTGGAATCAAGATGGTTCAAACAAAGAGAACCCACTTGATTTCGAAGAAGAAGAAATGGCAAGGCTGGAAGATCAAGAACAAAGAGTTATAACTCCTCCTCGCATGAGATTTCCTCAAAATCAAAGCTCACCACAAACAACATTATCTCAAAGTTTAGGTAGTTCATCACTATTTCTACCAATCAAGACTCGAAGTCTTAGGGAAATTTATGAAGAAACTCGAGACAAATATGTTTTGTCTCTATACTGATCATGAACCAATGTCATTTGAAGAAGCAGTTCAAGAAGATTGTTGAAAAAAAGCTATGGTTGAAGAAATTCGTGCAATTAAAAAGAATGACACTTGGGAATTGACCTCATGTAACGCCCCGATCCCTCACGAGACCGGAGGCTCTAATGACCATGCTATTCTCAACCCAGTCTCAAAATTTTAGGGAAAGACGGACAGAGTTTCCCCTGTACTATGGACATTCTGAAAACCTGTAAACTCTCAAATAAGGTAACTACAAGGTAAACAAACTTTTTATGGCTAAATATTTAAAGATTCAAGGCCATCCGAGCCTTGAAGCAAACAACAGTTCCAAAACCACACAAGCATGCAAGTAACTTGTTTATAATATAGTCTAATAACCATGCCATTCTAGGATAACATTAAAACATACTTAGAGATAAAACATTCTACACTAAGCCATTCACCCCAAGCATGCAAAGCAACTAGAAATAGAAATATAAGTTATTACAAGCCATAGAATTACCACTGCTACTACATTATCAGACTTCCAGCTTACATATTACTCAAATATATACATGAGCTTTAAGGCCCCAAAATAGATTATACATAGAACAACAAATTCTTCACATAGCAACCAGAAATCACATCCACCTCAGACAAATATCACACAACAGCTAAGGCAACTCTACCAACTGTGCCACCTGAAACATGTTAGCGAGGTATGAGCAACCACTGTTGCCCAGTGAGGGATAAAGTCCCGGGGCGTGCAATGCAACAGGTAATACAGTTAAACGACAATAACAATTAGACAATTAAAGAATCAATGATAGCTTAAATAACCACACATTTGAAAGGATACAATTCACATAACCCCTATACACCAATCTTCACTAGTCTTCATTCACGATCCACAAACCACGAGCACAATCACGATAAGCCGGCATAACCCCAAACACTCCAGTGGGTGTACTCCGGATGTACCCCGATAATCCTACGACCCAACATTCCCTGGCAATCTCCGGACCAGGCGAATGAGGGACTAGGGCACGGAGATTGAATATCCACCGGCAAGCCCTCTGCCGCCCAGCCGATATTCAACGCATCCGCCCCTGACACTATGGTTGCGCAACCACTATGCAATGCACTTAACAATGGCAAGTTAATAGCAATAATATAAGCATTAACACATAGGAGGATCAACAAAGTAGGTTGACCTCGATGCAATTAGAACAGAAGCGATTATAGATGCTAATAAGCAGTTTACAAAGGAACATATACACAAGAAGCATAGAATCATACCAAAAGCTCCAAATCAACTTGAAACCACATATAAACACTTAAGGAGTCATGCCATGGGTTTAGAAGTGTGAGACAACCGAAATTGCACCTAAACCCCTTTGTTTTTCAAACTATTTCTCTTCCAAACCAAGGTTAACGATTCCATTTTCAAATGAAACTCTCCCAACCTTCTAACTAACCCTCAAGGTACCCTCTCAATACTCTAACTCATTCAAACGCCCGCGATTACCCCGAAAGCCCCAAATTCCCTCTTATGGCTTTAAACTACACATACATTGTTCGGGCTTCAAACAAGGGATATCAAAGCTTCTATAGCACCTAGGTAGCCTAAGAACACTAGAAGTGAAGCCCGAATCCACCCGGATTCGCATTAACCCCGAAAGCCCCAAATTAAAGTCGACTATTTTACATTTTATGCGATTTTAGGACAATGCAAGTGCACGGGGCTATTAGACTACCTTCACTAGTACCTAAGGCATCTATTAGAAGCATTGAATCAAGTTAAAACGCGCGATTTCACAAAACCCTAAAATTCCCGTCACTATTCACCCTAAAAATCAAACTAACGATTCTAACCGTTTAAATTGCGAAACGATGGTTCAAATATGTTCTCTAGCATTCATATACATGGTATAATAGCATAGATAACTAATACAATGGCATTTGATCACATTTTCAACAAATCAAGAAAAGAGTAACTATTTAGAAATGCAAAAACAAGCCGTGAAATCCCTCACCACTACGCGTAGGAACACCTAGGAGGCTTGAAGACACCCTAATCCACTTGCTCAAGGCTTGGGAGGGCTTGATTTGGAGAGTTGATGAGCAAAATCTTCCTCTTTTCTCCCTATGCTGCTGTCGGCCCTATTCTGTTTCTGTTTCAGCTTTTATTTTTTTTTCTTTTTTGCATTTTGAAAGTTTAAGTGATATATAAAAGGGCTAAGTTGAGGTGGGGTCATTTGGGTGCTTAAGTGGTCAATTATAATGCGCGTAGTAAGCTTAAAACGAGCCTAAAGTGAAGGAGGTGAGCTAGCTAATTAAATCTCTAAGTTAGTTACGTAACACTATTCATTCAACTACAACAATCATTTTCTAAACGAGCTTTCCTATCGCTTTTAACTCAAGGGCACATTTTTCCCACTACTTTAACAATTAATATGATTAATAAAAATACTAATTCGTTAATAGCATGTAGTTTAAAAATGGAGTGAATAGTAATTTAAGAAGACAGTTAATAATGCACAGAAGAAAATGCACAAACAAGGGATGCAACATTAATTGAATGCATGGCTAAAATCTCGGGCGTCACATCCTCTCCCCCTTAAACAAATTGCGTCCACGCAATTCTTCCTCACAAGAGAACATCTGCATCAACTGAAAACCAACTCCGATTATTCGTCATCAGTTGCTAAGCAAGAATACCATATACAAATTCTCGTGGGAGCTCATTAAGAAATCGCAGTAGTATTGTCTACGAACCTCACTTAATAAGGCCAAATAAAGGCTCCAATAGAGATGCTACTTTGAAATCCAAATAAGAATCCCGCTGGCACGAATACCATAGAAGAATAGAATCCCAACTAAGAGCGTAGAGAAAATACCAATAAAAGTTCCGAGCAGGAGTATTGTAAATAATACCAGATAATAAGGCTAAAAAGAATCCCATATACCAATTATTCCGAGAGATGCCGACAAAAGAATACCAAAAGAATAGCTGATAAGAAAATACCAAGAATATACTCCAGAGAACTGTCATATAGAAACCCAAAAGAAGCTACTCATTTATGACCGCTAAGCACTGAAGAAGGCCTTAGAAGAATCCCAATAACTGAGCTCCAACTATATCCACCAATTCCCAAATAAAGGCTGATTAATTGCCTCTCATTTCTGCTAATCAACATAATTTGGAAGGCCTGCCACTAATCACCTCTCTTCAGGGGAGGAAGAAGTTTTTCTTACCATTCGACGGCTATGTATGCATGCCAAACGATTGCATATGTATAATCATTCTTTAAACTATTAAGCAAACATGTTAATAAAAGAGTTTGTGAAACAGTGTAATCATCAAAGTCATTCAAGCACGATAATCAAGTCAAGCATAACACAACTCAATCAAAGACATTCAAATACACACATTACAAGCAACAGTTCAAGCAATTAATAATTCACGAAGTCAATTTGATGCATAACTAGCCACTTTACTTCACTTAGCACACATTTAGCGCGTAACACACAATTATATCACATAGGTGCACACATTCAATACAAGATACACAATCAAACATGCAGGAATATACTTTTAAGACACACACTTAATCAAGCACACACGTAAGGGTTACTACCTGACAGGCCGAGGACCCTGTCCCGGCTTAGAGCTAACTAAGCTCTGATACCACCTGTAACGCCCCGATCCCTCACGAGACCGGAGGCTCTAATGACCATGCTATTCTCAACCCAATCCCAACCCAGTCTCAAAATTTTAGGGAAAGACAGACAGAGTTTCCCCTGTACTATGGACATTCTGAAAACCTGTAAACTCTCAAATAAGGTAACTACAAGGTAAACAAACTTTTTATGGCTAAATATTTAAAGATTCAAGGCCATCCGAGCCTTGAAGCAAACAACAGTTCCAAAACCACACAAGCATGCAAGTAACTTGTTTATAATATAGTCTAATAACCATGCCATTCTAGGATAACATTAAAACATACTTAGAGATAAAACATTCTACACTAAGCCATTCACCCCCAAGCATGCAAAGCAACTAGAAATAGAAATATAAGTTATTACAAGCCATAGAATTACCACTGCTACTACATTATCAGACTTCCAGCTTACATATTACTCAAATATATACATGAGCTTTAAGGCCCCAAAATAGATTATACATAGAACAACAAATTCTTCACATAGCAACCAGAAAGCACATCCACCTCAGACAAATATCACACAACAGCTAAGGCAACTCCACCAACTGTGCCACCTGAAACATGTTAGCGAGGTATGAGCAACCACTGTTGCCCAGTGAGGGATAAAGTCCCGGGGCGTGCAATGCAACAGGTAATACAGTTAAACGACAATAACAATTAGACAATTAAAGAATCAATGATAGATTAAATAACCACACATTTGAAAGGATACATTTCACATAACCCCTATACACCAATCTTCACTAGTCTTCATTCACGATCCACGAACCACGAGCACAATCACGATAAGCCGACATAACCCCAAACACTCCAGTGGGTGTACTCCGGATGTACCCCGATAATCCTACGACCCAACATTCCCTGGCAATCTCCGGACCAGGCGAATGAGGGACTAGGGCACGGAGATTGAATATCCACCGGCAAGCCCTCTGCCGCCCAGCCGATATTCAACGCATCCGCCCCTGACACTATGGTTGCGCAACCACTATGCAATGCACTTAACAATGGCAAGTTAATAGCAATAATATAAGCATTAACACATAGGAGGATCAACAAAGTAGGTTGACCTCGATGCAATTAGAACAGAAGCGATTATAGATGCTAATAAGCAGTTTACAAAGGAACATATACACAAGAAGCATAGAATCATACCAAAAGCTCCAAATCAACTTGAAACCACATATAAACACTTAAGGAGTCATGCCATGGGTTTAGAAGTGTGAGACAACCGAAATTGCACCTAAACCCCTTTGTTTTTCAAACTATTTCTCTTCCAAACCAAGGTTAACGATTCCATTTTCAAATGAAACTCTCCCAACCTTCTAACTAACCCTCAAGGTACCCTCTCAATACTCTAACTCATTCAAACGCCCGCGATTACCCCGAAAGCCCCAAATTCCCTCTTATGGCTTTAAACTACACATACATTGTTCGGGCTTCAAACAAGGGATATCAAAGCTTCTATAGCACCTAGGTAGCCTAAGAACACTAGAAGTGAAGCCCGAATCCACCCGGATTCGCATTAACCCCGAAAGCCCCAAATTAAAGTCGACTATTTTACATTTTATGTGATTTTAGGACAATGCAAGTGCACGGGGCTATTAGAATACCTTCACTAGTACCTAAGGCATCTATTAGAAGCATTGAATCAAGTTAAAACGCGCGATTTTACAAAACCCTAAAATTCCCGTCACTATTCACCCTAAAAATCAAACTAACGATTCTAACCGTTTAAATTGCGAAACGATGGTTCAAATATATTCTCTAGCATTCATATACATGGTATAATAGCATAGATAACTAATACAATGGCATTTGATCACATTTTCAACAAATCAAGAAAAGAGTAACTATTTAGAAATGCAAACACAAGCCGTGAAATCCCTCACCACTACGCGTAGGAACACCTAGGAGGCTTGAAGACACCCTAATCCACTTGCTCAAGGCTTGGGAAGGCTTGATTTGGAGAGTTGATGAGCAAAATCTTCATCTTTTCTCCCTATGCTGCTGTCGGCCCTATTCTGTTTCTGTTTCAGCTTTTATTTTTTTTTCTTTTTTGCATTTTGAAAGTTTAAGTGATATATAAAAGGGCTAAGTTGAGGTGGGGCCATTTGGGTGCTTAAGTGGTCAATTATAATGCGCGTAGTAAGCTTAAAACGAGCCTAAAGTGAAGGAGGTGAGCTAGCTAATTAAATCTCTAAGTTAGTTACGTAATACTATTCATTCAACTACAACAATCATTTTCTAAACGAGCTTTCCTATCGCTTTTAACTCAAGGACACATTTTTCCCACTACTTTAACAATTAATATGATTTAATAAAAATACTAATTCGTTAATAGCATGTAGTTTAAAAATGGAGTGAATAGTAATTTAAGAAGACAGTTAATAATGCACAGAAGAAAATGCACAAACAAGGGATGCAACATTAATTGAATGCATGGCTAAAATCTCGGGCGTCACACCTCACTTCCCAGAGGGCAGCAGTCAATCAGAGTCAAATGGGCTTACAAAATAAAGAGGATAGCTGATGGCAAAATTGATCGTTACAAGGCGAGACTTATGGCAAAATAATACAAGCAAAAATATGAAGTTGATTATGAAGAAGTCTTTGCACCTGTTGCTTGACTTGACACTGTAAGAATGATAAATTCTCTTACTGCTCATCATAATTGGAAAATATATCAACTGGATGTGAATTCGACGTTCTTGAATGGCATACTTGAAGAAGAAGTCTATATTGATCAACTTGAAGGTTTTGTTGTGGACGGACATAAAGATTAAGTGTACCGTCTCAAGAAAGCTCTGTATGGGTTGAAACAAGACCCCCGTGCCTAGAATTCTCGAATTGACAAATATTTTCAGGAAAATGGATTTGTTAAATATCCATTTGAGCATGCAGTTTATATGAAGAAGAATGCTCAAGGTGATGTGCTCATTGTTCGTCTTTATGTGGACGATTTGCTGTTTACTGGGAATAATCCAGAAATGTTTGATGAATTCAAGCAAGCCATGTTCAAGGAGTTCGAAATGATAGATGCTAGGCTAATGTCCTACTTTCTTGGCATTGAGGTGAATCAAAAAAATGAAGGCATATTCATTTCGCAAAAAACGTATACCACTGAATTACTTAAAAAATTCAGAATGAAGAATTGCAATCCTGTTGAAATTCCTATTTCCCCAGGCTTGTGATTAACAAAAGAAAGAGAAGGAAAATCTGTGAATGCTACTCTCTCCAATAGTTTAATTGGAAGTTTGCGATACCTCACAATCACAAGGCCATATATTGTCTATGGTGTTAGTTTACTGAGCAGATACATGGAGGCTCCAAAAGAATCTCATTGACTCGCGGCAAAAAGAATTCTAAGGTATATCAAAGGTGCCTTGGATTTTAGTCTATTTTATTCTTGCAAAAATGAAGCTATCCTACATGGATATTCTGATAGTGATTGGGGATGTGATCAAGATGAAAGGAAAAACACTACTGGCTATATGTTTTTTCTTGGATTGACAGCTTTTACATGGACTTCAAAGAAACAAAATGTGGTAGCATTGTCATCATGTGAAGCTGAATACGTTGTATTGTCTTCAGCAGTTTGTGAAACAATATGGTTGAAGAATATTGAATGAACTTAATAATCCACAGGAGTATTCAACTCTTATATTTGTTGATAATAAGTCTGCAATTGAATTATCTAAAAATCCAGTACAACATGGAAGAAACAAGCATATTGATCTCAAATTTCATTTCTTGAGAGATCATATCAAGCAGAAGACAATCTTGTTGGAGTATTGTAATACTTCTGATCAAGTTGCTGACATTTTTACCAAGGCGTTGCCAAATGAAACATTCAAGAAATTAAGGTCATTGCTTGGGATGAAAAAGGTTTTGGTTTGAAGGGGGTGTTGGAAATACAAACCAAAACCTCTATATTTCTTGGAGACAAAGAAATCACAAAAGTTAGTATTTCTTGAAGACAAAGAAATTGCCTTTTCTTGAAGAAAAATAAAATTTCTAGGCAAACTTTGTCATATCTTTCTCCTATAAATATAGATGTAATTAGGAACAAATTGTAAGAGAAAAAAGTAAGAGTGCAAGATTGAAAAAAAGGAGAGTGAAACACAAAAAGGAGTGTGAGAAAAACTCTTTGTAATATTTGTGAGTTTAATATATGAGTATTTTCGTATTTCTAAAAAAACAGAGTATTTTCCTATAATTTCATTGTTAGGATTCATAAATCCAAAATCGAGTCTCGTAAATCTTTTACCACTTCCCGTAATCCCGTATCATATTTCCAACAGGAGTGATATTGGATAAAATAATTGTATTGTAGCAAATAATATGTATATGATTTGCATATTCCATGATAATTCACAATTAGAAAAATTATAATATTATCACAAATTAGAATCTAAATTCTAGACTAGAAAATAAAACTACAAATAAATAAACAGATTGTCTAAGAAGACTTTCATGTTAAAGGCTGAAAATTTTCTAAAATAAATGCAAATGAAATACAAGAGAATACTAGAAATGCTGATGAATACTAGAATACCAAATAATTTTTGAAAATATTAAATGGATCACAAAGTGTGGGCTAAATACACTTAACAGATTGTCGGGAGCAAAGGCTTTGACATTGTAAACTATCCTGGCGATAGGTTTATGGTGACAGTTATTCCCGTAGACTTTCACTACTCTCCTACAGAAAATTAGAAAAATTATACTCTTATCGAGCTAGCAAGTTCTGTCAAGATGTTTGTATAGATTTCTCTAGAGTAGGGTATTCATACAACTTGTAAATATTGTGAATAGATAATTTTGGAGGTACAATTCTAGCTGTCCACTTGGATTAATCTTAACATTGGATACACCTCCTTAAGCCCAGCCTATAAATAAAGGTGTGTTGTGGCTAGATAATTTTAAATGATCCATCTGAATTTATTATGTTCATAACGTATTGATGTTACATAATGAAAGTTGGTGAACTGGATTTTCATACCTTCATAGCTTTTAACTCTATTCTCTCTGAATCCAGGAGGACATTTGCAACCTTTAATATGATCATCCTAAAAAACAATAGTTCAAACATTTGCCGTTAACCATAATTCCGGACCTGAGAGGACTAGGCAAAATGAGTGGTGATTATGAAAAGAAAGAGAAAGTTGCGGCAAATAGCAGAGCGAGCTAGCTTAAGAAAGGGTGGTCGATATTGTTAAAGGGGACTACTTACAACCCGAGCAGAAAACAAGTAAAAAACTAGAAAAAAATGTGTTAGTGAAAGAGAAACTGATAGATTCATGCAAATACTGTAACAAAAATAAAAACAAAAGAATAGATACATACAAATATATCAACATTCACATCTATATAGAACTCAATACACGTACACATATATTTGTGTAAACCGATCATTCCCATGTATATAGAAGTAAATACGTACCCATAAGCTTATATATATACACATATATACACATAATCAACACATATAACTATGTATATATACATATAAAAGAGAGTGCAAAATGTAACAAGGTTTAGGGTTTAACCTGCTGGAGTGAGCTGGTAGTGGAGTGAGAGAAACGACTTTGGAAAAATCCAAAAGAAATGGAGATATGAGTAAATAAGACAAATAAGAGTGAATAATGAGATATGGATAAATAAGACAAACAAGAACGTAGTGGTGGCACAACATATAAAGCATGCAATTTGCATACGTACATTGATAGCTAGTACGCAGGAATTGTACGAGTAACACTGGAACTGATATGGTGTGTGTTGCATATTTTCCGCTTACAATTTTTTCATTTTCTTTCCTAGTTTTATTTTATTATTTTTTTAGAGATATCTATGGCTATAAAATATACCTAGCTAAACTTGAATTTACGTTGAACTCACAAATATATTGCAGAAGCGAGTGTCATATCGTTAAACCAAAGGGCCTTTGGCTTCCCTGGTTCATTTTGAGTCCAAATAATGTTGTCATACTATTTAAATAAATCTATTAATAATTAGTTATCCTTCAACATATATAATATCCCTAACATTTATTTTGTAACCTTTAACATTCTCTCCAGAGTCCGTGAAAAAAATGCAATAATATACCCTAGAATTGGGTTAAGTAGTCAAGTAGTGTCATTTTGTTCTCAAAGATTTTGGATTTGAACTATAACATTGATCTTCATTGTGCCAAAAAGAAAAAATGCAACAACCATCAAATGAATTACGTCGAAATCCAAATCTACAATTAATTTACGCCATTTTTTAATCTTTTAACAAATTTGTACAACATAGCATACTTAGAATTTTTAATCAAGTTTTATAATTAGTTTACCCGATTCTTAATCAAACAATTGCCTCCTATGACTCTTTAGGAAGAGGTTGATTTCAATTCGATCTTGGAACAAGCATGAAAAATTAACAGTATTTTTTTTTTAATCTTTTAAGTTATTTTATTAAATCAGTAACTCAAGATCTTTGATATTTTATAAAATGTCTACTTTATTGACCAAAAAAAAAATTGTAGGAAAATAGGTTGATTTTTGTAAACATGAAACTTTAAGAGAACCATAGGCTCCTTGATATTTAGAAAGTAATATTTAGCATGGAAGTAGTTGGCTTCTAAGACGGTAGCTGCCATGATTGAGTTGGGATATTATTTGGGTAGTGGTACGATGACAGTTGCATGGAGTCGTGTTAAAATCAAAGGAAAAAGATACCAAACAAGAATTATGTATCATCCAATTGAACTTTCTTTTAAGGATCCAGCATTAAAATTTTCAAATCATATACTTTAATTTCCCACTAATTCGTAACTATTCTGTTGACTAGTTGCTCATTTACACCATAAAATTTTGAAAAGAGTTCAAAGTTTGTTATCATTGCTTTGCAAAAGTTTATTACCAGACCGCTAAGGGCTTTCTTCCTATCAGACTAGGTAACATGCATAGAGGGTCTCTAATCCCGGGTGTAGGCACCCTCTGAATCTACAGTAATGATTGGCACTATATTTGATACCTATTACAAACTGAAAGATTTATACAAGTATTTGTTTTATTAATTTTCTCACACTGATACAACAAAGTTGCAACTATTTATAAGAGCTCATTACAAATGATAAGGACTACATAAACGTAAAAGATAAATACAAAGAATAGTATATATCTATCTAAGCATAGTTATCAATCTGTTACAAAACAATAGTTAGCCGATAATGCAAGACTATCAGTTATCACGCCCCCTCAAGCGAAACGAGATCGCAGACGTTGAGCTTGCTACGAAGATTGGCGAAGCGAGGAATAGACAACCCTTTAGTCATGATATCGGCTAGTTGATCGACAGTGGAGATGAAACAAACTTGTAATTGGCGAGCAGTGACCTTCTCGCGGACGAAGTGAACATCAACCTCAATGTGTTTGGTACGGGCATGATAGACCGGATTAGCAGTAAGATATATGGCACCGATATTATCACACCAAAGAATCGGATGAGAGGGCTGAGGAAGACAAAGCTCATGTAATAAAGACTGCAACCAACAAATTTCAGTTGTAGCAAAGGCGATAGCACGATATTCGGCCTCAGTGCTTGATCGGGCAGTCGTCGTCTGCTTTTTAGCAGACCAAGAGACAAGATTTGAACCAAGAAAAATACAGTACCCATGTGTACTACGCCTATCATCTGGACACCCGGCCCAGTCTGAATCAGAGTAAGCATGAAGCGTGGAGTCGGTAGATACTTTGAGATGTAAACCATGAGATATAGTGCCTTTAAGATAACGAAGAATCCTTTTGACGGCAGACCAATGAGCGTCACACGGTTGATGCATGAATTAACAAACTTTATTGACTGCAAGTGTGATCTCAGGACGCGTGAGTGTAAGATACTGCAGAGCACCAACGATGCTGCGATAATAAGTAGGATCAGAAAGGGGATCACTGCTGTGCTGAGAGAGTTGATGATTTTCCGATATGGGACAAGTGTTATATTCTAACACTCCTAGGTCATACGTGGAAGAGTTTCTGATTTTTCGATATGGGAGGAATGTATATTCCAACACCCCCCTCACGTGTGACCCGGAGAGAACCTAGAAACGAGAGAGAACCTGGAAACGAGAGCTGACACTGTCAACGAGAGCAGATGGGTCACACGTGACAAGATATGAAAGATGAACAAGACTAGACCATGGGCCTAGCTCTGATACCATGAAAGATTTATACAAGTATTTGTTTTATTAATTTTCTCACACTGATACAACAAAGCTGCAACTATTTATAAGAGCTCATTACAAATGATAAGGACTACATAAACGTAAAAGATAAATACAAAGAATAGTATATATCTATCTAAGCATAGTTATCAATCTGTTACAAAACAATAGTTAGCCGATAATGCAAGACTATCAGTTATCACAAACTGTATATTTCAATTTCTATATATTGAGTCACCTTTAAACGTTTTAATACTAGGGATTTAGTACAGGGGTATCCTCGGCCAAGTTACAAAACAAAGATAATTTTATGATTAAAGAGAGTTTTAATAAATAAATAAATCTTCTGGATGAGATACTAAAACAAATAGAGCTACGTTCTATTATGATACAAAGTATTTGTACACTCTACTTATTTATATCATCATCCAGGAAATTGATTCTTTCGTTCTTCTAACTTGAAAGTACTGATACATACTATAGGATAACATGTTTTGAGTCAATCAAGGGTTAATACCACTTTTAGTCCTTTATCTTCAAAAGTTATACTTTTTAGTCTCTTATTTTTTAAATTTGAGACACCGTTAGTCCTATTTGTTAAATCCGTTAATTTTGGACGAAAATAGCACTTGCGCGGACCAAATTACCCCTGCAAATTGGGGAAAAAAAATCACATGTGCCGCGCACATGCTATTTTCGTCAAAAAATTAACGGATTTAGCAAATAGGACTAACGGTGTCCCAAATTTAAAAGATAAGAGACTGAAAAGAAGCATTTTTGAAGATAAGGGACCAAAGTGTCAATGAGAACAAAGATAAAGAACTAAAAGTGGTATTAACCCGTCAATCAATGAAGTTAAATTTTTAGTCTGACCTAAATGCTAAAAAAAGAAAAAATCTACTCATAATATCTGTTGCAGCCAAATTCGAAAGAGTAATTCCAAACATTGAACCACTATTATTAATGTTCGGCTTCTAAGATGATAGTTGCATTGAATGAGTTGGGATGTTCTTCTGGCGCTGCTTCTGGACCTTGTCTAACAAGGAAGGGGAACTGCATGAAGAAGATCCGGGTTCAATATAACATGGCAGCTCTTTTCTCTCTCGTCGTAAACACCCAAAGGATTTTGCTACCCAAACCCTAATTTTGACCCTAATAACGTGTTTTAAAATTCTACAAAGACAAAAACATTTTTTTTGTGTTGATGACGTTAAATAAATATAGTTAAATCAAGTTTTTAGATAAAACAATCATTTAACATACGATTATTGCGGAGTTGTTGCATTAAGGTTTTAAATAAAATGGTCATGTGTTTGGATCGCGCTACTGCATTTACTATCCCTTATGGATCCAAATGTGACGCATGCAGGAGTTTTATCGTGTTAACTGAAAAATATGAAAAAGTGAAAAAAGAAAAAGAAAAGAAAGGAAATTGATCCGGGTCATGTGTCAGACCATTGTATGGTTTCACTCGCGGCCGGATTTACTTTGGGGTCTAAGGGGCCTGCAAATTTCACTGACCCGAAGAATATAACTAATAACAAGTGAGTTAGAATTATTATTTTTTTAAAAAAAAAATATGTCTAAATTTAATGTATTTTTTAGTTAAAAAATTAATTTAGCTTCGAATACATATAAAATTATGTATTTTTAACCTTCACTAAGCAAAAATCTTAAATCTATCCCTGGTTTCAGTCGTCAAGAAATAACTATATTAATACTTATTTCGAACCACGGTGTTGACCTTATCATATCATTAAGAAAATACCAATTTCAGTTTATATAAAACCTAAAACTGCCTTGGCTAATCCGAAGGAATCTTCTTCTAGCTTTTCTTCTTCTGAGCTTCTCAACAGGAGCAAAAGCTTCAAGATCCGTCAGATGTCAGATTACGATTCTACTGAAGAATATTATTGCCCGGATGGCGTTACGAGGATGGATCACGAAGTGTGGGCTAAATACACACAACAGATTATGGAGCGAAGGCTTTGACATTAATGTAGACTATCCAGGCGATTGCTATATTGCTAGAGTATCCCCATAGACTTCCATGACTCGGCTACTGAAACTCACTCTTATCGAGCTAGCCACATTGGCAATTCAAGAATATAACAACCAAAATCGCGTATTTTTTTCCCTTAATTGACCCCTTTATCATAATCATTCTCGTTCACTGTTTTTTTCTCTTATAATTATATGCTTCCTAATATTTCCTTTCTTTTTTTTTCTTTTCTTTTCTTATTTTTTGGTAGAGAGCAAGGTACAAACTTGTGAAGGTTGAGAAGGCGAATGCAAGAGCTTCTGCTGGCATTATGTACTTCATCACTTTTCAAGCCAAAGAAAAAAAAACGTGATGTCAAGACATTTCAAGCTATGGTGTGGGAAGGCATACCTATGTCGATCAAGCATGTCGAATTTTACAGGCTTAAGAAAGAACCTTCAAATTCTGAAGAGAAGCTATAATTCCTTGACTATCGTTTTTGGCCTTTCAGGTGTCGTTTTTCTTTTTCCATTTTTTTTTAATCACAATGTCCCTTTGTTAAATATATAATTGTTTTTTTGATTATTTGAGTATTCTACTTGCGTTGGCCAGTTGTAGCACTTGAATATTCGTTGTGTTTTGGCATCTGTAAGCTATTGGCCCCATCACTGTAATGAGTGCACACCCTAATTGAACCTTGAGGCCTTGCCCGCCTTGGCGTTGCCACCGTCTCTACCAAGCGTTATTAATGTTTGCTCTGCCAAGCCTTTAAATGAAAAGGCCATGCAAGCCATATTATATGTTGTACTCACAGAGACGAGGCTGGTTAATCAGCTTTGGACTTTGATCCATGCGTTAAGTGCCGGTGTAGAATCCTTTGCAGCAAGCTAAGGACATACCTATGCGAACTCTGTCACTCAGTCCGAAAAGAACATGCTGCAAATAGTCTAATTCTTTTGTTTGTGAAAGGGGAACATGAGTATCCATTATAGTTGAAATAGTTAATTTTACAGAGATGGATTGATTTCATAGCGAAGATCAGTTTGAGTTTTCTCCAAAGACATTTCATGTTTCCCAGCTGCACGTTGTCGTTATTAACTATTTAAGATTTGCCTGTTTACATTTTTTGAGCTTTAAAATTTTTATTAATGTGCACCAAGGAGTGCATGCATATTGGCAAAATAATTGTATTATAGCATATAATATGTAGAATATTTGCATATTGAATTAATGATAATTCACAATCAGAAATATTATAATATTATCACAAATTAGATCTAAAATCTAGACTAGAAAATAAAACTACAAATAAATAAATATATATATCGTCTAAGAAAAAATGCATGTTTAAGGCTGAAAGTTTTGTAAAATACTAGAAATGCAGATCAATATCAGATAAAGATCAAGCCTTGAATTAGTTCTAAGACTTATCACAAGACACAACAAACCCAATAAAGTAGAATTCTCTTGATTATGTAGACTCTATATGCGCATGAATACTTTTGAAAAACTCTATCATTTGATGCTAAAACAACCTAAGTACTTAGATAAAATTTAATGGTTTTCTGATCACTTAATAATTGGGATTAATTCTAAATAACAACACTTATAGCCGGAAAAAAAAATGAGTGCAACTCTCAAAATATTTATTTTTGATATTTAACTCTAAAATAAATCTTGAAATAATTTGAATACATTTGTTCCTGGAAAATATTCTAAAATAAATCTTGATAAAATTTTTGAGAAATGTTACATCTAAAAATAAAGCCATGTACACTCGCAAGAACACGAACCTGTGAATGCAACAACCATCAAATGCATTAGTTCAAAATCCAAATTTTACAACTAATTTACCTCATCTTTTAGTCAAATAACAAATTCATAAAACACAACATACATAGGGTTTTACAATTAATTACCCCATTTTAAATCAAATAACAAATTTGTACAAGACAACTTACATAGGGTTTTAAATCAAATTTTATAACTAATTTACCTATTTTTAATTAATTATTATTGCCACCAATGACTTTGAACCTTCGTAAATTCGTTGTCAATTTTACAAATCTATACTTTAGTGGCCAAAAAGAAAAAAAAATTGCGCAAGAGTTGCCATATATAGTATTGAAGGGAACTCATTAAGCCATTTTTAGGAGAACAGTAAAATACGTAGAGATTCTAGATATATCATCTATTGAGTTTCTCGACCATACCACTTTTTGTCATCTCTCGTTTTAACTCTCTCCATAATTCAGTGAAAAATCTAAGGTATAATGGGAGACCTTTCTGAAAATGTATAAATTGTATTGTAGATCATGCCTAATAGATGTTAAGCGGTAAAGTGAGGAAGTGCATTCCATGAAGTTAATAGGTGTGCTAGCTGATTGACTTGTCCATTTTAATTTGCGGACACATGCTACATATTTGAAAATATTAATAATCAAAAGCAATTAGGAGGTATGATCAGAATAGATAAACTTAACTTACCACAATTTGGATTCTAATTTTGTGTATATGTTAAATTTGATACTCTTTTATTTTGATCGACTAATTGTTACTTGGAAAGAGGTTATTGCTTGTGTCCCACTTTTTCCTTAACAATTTGCTTTTGCTTGTATTTGTAATAGATTCTAACTATTTTGGTTAGGCTTTTGTAAAAAAGAACGACTTGTGTTCTTTTTAGTTTATTTTGGATTTATGGGGCAGGTAATTTACCCCATTCCCCATGGAGGTCTTGGCTTGATGTCTCCCTTCACCTTTGTACATTTTTTTTGGTATTAATAAAACACCAGGAGGGAAGAATCCCTCATTTTCCAAAATAAAAAAAAAAAACCTCTTGGGAGTGTAATGGTGAATGTGGCCCCCGATGAGCTTGCAATTTTAATGGAACGAGATAGAAGAGAAGAAGGTTCCCGAAGGGTAGCGAGGGAGTATCACTCTTCATCTCATGAGGTAGAATTCGACTTTGTGAAATTACACTACGACGCATTAGCGGGACAAGCTGTCATTGATCCTAAATAAATACTCGTTGGCACAAGTATGCAAATTGATTTGACACCTCTCATGCTTTGACTTTGTGAGATGCAAAATAGCATTTTTAGAAGATCATATACTAGAATCCTTTTCCGTTCTCTTGACTTATACTATTCCTCCGAGACTAAATCACGATGTTTATAATGTGAATTAAATTTGCATGTTACGTTTTTGTAATTAAGGCATTAAAACTCATTTTACCTAATTTTATGTAGAATATTTGCTCATCTAGTGTTCTGTATATTTTCTATATTATGACATTGTGAAATGTAAGATTAGTATTTCCAAACTTTTATTGGGAAAATTATGTATAAGCATTGAATTTGACTTAATTCTTATAGACAGAGTAAATGTCCAATTATATACATGGGAATTATCCTACATTTACTGGGTTATGTATTTTTTTATGCAGCTATATTATGTTTTAAAATTAAGAGGTGTTTTTGCTTCTTCTATTTTCAGGATTCGGGCTAGTTAGAGGGAAAAATTGTATTCAACGTAATTATAATAACGGTTAAAAAATAGTATTCTTTGTATAGAGTGGTATATCAGTATATGTTGATCTCATATTTTTTGTAATTATTCTTTAGAGTGGAATGAAATGAGTTACTTGCATAGCAAAAAAAAAAAAAGCATACGGGCTAGCTTGGATATACTCTTGGACTCGTGTCCTATATTTTCTTCTAGATTAGGGTAAATAGAACCACAACCCCCGATGGTTAAGCAAAAGTGCACATGACCGCCCTGTATTTTAAAAAATGCACCGGAACCCCCTGTGTTTTTAAAAATGTAGCACCACAACCCTTTCCGTAAAAAAAGCTATTACTTTTAATGGAGATTGCGTTCCACGCGCGTTTAGTGCGATTTTTCATATTTTTTGGCTTAAATTATTACTTAGTTGGACAAAAATACCCTTATGTTATTTTTATATATATATGTTTTTTCTTTTCTTTTTCTCTCAATGCAATTTTCACAAAAAAAAAATTGAAATATTAAATAATTTTTTTAAAAAAAAATAGAAAGAAAAAACCCATCATCTTCCTCAACCACACTCCATCCCCTCTCCCAGCAGCACCCCTCACCCGTACCCCCATGTCAGCCCCCTCACTCATTAGCCCCACCCCCACCCCTACCCCTACCCCTACCCCTACCCCTACCCCTACCTCCCCGTCACACTTACCCACCCGTCCACCATGCACCCCCACTCTTCCAAACCCTACCCCATTAGCCCCCCTACCCCTGTCAACCCCCCTCTATCCCTTCCCACCCTTACCCCGTCAGCAACCCCCCTCCCCTCCCCTCCCCTCCCCTAAAAAAATCCTACCATTCTTTTTGTTTATATATATAAATATGTATAAATTATAAATATACATGCATATATATATACACATATATGTGTGTATATATATGTACACACACGTGTGTGTGTGTATTATATATATATATATATTGAGGACTAAATATGTATAAGCAAAAAAGAAAAAGAAAAGAGAAAAAAAAAGAATCGAGGGGCATTTAAGTCTTTTTACACAATTCAGTTAAATTTGTTGACGGAAAGTTAGAGAGGGGGTGCGTGTGCACGTTTTTAAAATCACAGGGAATTTCGGTGCACTTTTGAAAACATATGGGGGTCTTGTGCACCTTTGCTTAACCATAGGGGGTTGCGGTGCTATTTACCCTCTAGAGTCTAGATTATTATCTTTTTAGTTTAATCAAACTTTTAGTTGTGAGAACTTCACGAAATTGCATGGTGGAGTATTTAAAACTATTTGGTTCACAAAAGCTTCTTGCTAGAGTATAAAAAACTCAAAACGACAAGCAAAATTCATAATGATTTGTTAATAAGAGTATTTAAAACTCAACTGATACTTATATTCCACTCTCAGTATATATAATATTCGACTGATGCTTAGAATCCACTGTTAGTATATCTAATACCCGTCTATAGTATTCATGATCCACTGCTAATATAACCAATGAAGAATTTGATGTCTGTTCTTTGTAACAAGTTAGAAGCCTTTGCGCGTGACATATGCTTGTTGAGTAACATATTCAGAGATAAGGGAAAAGAAAGTCATTAAGGAGTTGAGAAGTCAATTTGGTGTCAAAAGAGAGAGAATTTCAACTGTCAATTTTTTGCCACCATTCAAGTGATCAGTCTTTTTGTATGGTGTGGTTTTTGTTGATATAATCGGTGGACAATTTTGAAATAATTTTCTACGACCCTACATTATATTTAGTAATGCTAGTGGAGCTAAGAGACTAGTCTCTAAAACAGATCTAGGAATTCTTTTCTAGGTCAATGGGGACTGCAGAACCCACTTAATCCAAGGTATATCCGTCACTACTCCAAGGCACCAACGGTGTTTTTCATTTTTATAACCTTATATGTCACGGCTAATTACAAAGCATAATTTTACTCATTAAGCTAAAATTAAAATTGAACTGTTGTATAACATAATTTTAATGATGAAGCTAAAATTGTTATGATAAGAATAAGCTAAAAATTTCGGACAAAGAAAAAAGATTAAGCTAAAATTACTATAAGATTATTAATTTTGGATGGTCTTGGGAGAGTAAAGTTAGTAGTATCAACTTATTAAAACACATATCCTTGTTCTCATTCATTGTTTCTGCATATACGCCTCCATGTTGTTAATGACATATGGTCCCTTTATATATCAATTGTTTAAATGCACCCCTTCCATTACTAGTTTCTTACGGATTGTGCATTTCTACAATTTCATTAACTCGAATCGTTTGTTGTGTTCAACCTGTTGCTTTAATCATGTATCTCTTCTTGTGCATCTCTAAAGTTCAAGTCATTAGATGATGGACAAGTAAAAACATTTCATTTTTGTGTTAAAATATTCAATTTAGTTTTGTGTGAGTTTTAAATTGGTGCAGTCATTTCTCCATTCTCGAGCTTGTAAAAACTTAAGCTTAGAAAATTTTATCTAGTTTGAGCGCAAACTACTTGGTTCGAGCTCAATTCATATGAAGGTTTTTCGGTGGCTTTGATTACCACCCTTACCGACTTGGGGTCTTGTTCATCCTTCTGGTTGTTTCATGTTGCGGGATTCATGGCTGTAGAACTACTCCAGCTTGAGTCATCTCAAGGACTAGTGTGTCCCTTCTTTCGCACTTTCCGATTTGCTGGTTCAAGATTCTTGCTGTTTCCTTGGCGTAGGCGGGCTTAGATGGTGCCGTTGTCATTTTGATGGTTTGTACGTTAGAGGTAGCTCTCCTTGGTGGATCTGTGCAAAGCTGATCTCTTTTTTGCATTCTGTCTGATGGGTAGTCGTGATGTTGATGGTTTTGTATCTGACAGCCTGCGTACGGCGATCGGACCTTCGATCTGTTGCCGGCGCCATTGCT